>CM073141.1:23094533-23694533 GCA_037039145.1 Fundulus diaphanus | reverse complement strand
TTCCGTGCCTGCTTCAGTTTGGAGCTCAGAAATTCCTGCTAGAAAGGAATCCCTGCTTGTGTGACGCTTCCTTGTGTTGGGTTTCTTTCCTCCCACACAAACACAGACACGCACGCACGCACCGCACGCACCGCACACACAAAAACACACACACCCTTGTTTTAAATAAAAAGTGAGGACCGTGGCCTGACTCCCATTGACTTCCATTCATTTTCAACACTTTCTATGGCCTGACCCTGACCCTAATCCCAATTCTAACCTTTACCAGTACCTAACGCTAACCTAAACCTAAATGACACCTTGGTCTTAAACCTAACCCTTAGCCCAGAAAAACATGTGAGGACCAAAAAAGGTCCTCACTTTACAAGTAAAATGGGCAAAACATTTTCTCTCTCAGCTACAAGTACAAGTACACAGCACACATGCACACTCACTCACACACATGCCGACATAACAAAAACGCTTCATGCCAAATCATAATCTGATGGGCAGCGCTGCACCCAGTTGGTCCGATTCATATTCCTGCTGATGTTAAACAGGTGTTACCGGACCTTCGTGCTGTTCCTCCCCTGCTGTATTTCCTAAAAGCTCAGAGAGCGCACTCCTTCTAGCCACGCTCTTTTTGCTCACTCGGGTGTTAACAATTAAGTGTTGTAACAGCGATGCCCCTCACTTTGCCAATGTTCTAATCAGAAGCCAATTACTGTTCTGTGTAAACTGGGCCTGGAGCCATTGTCCCCCAGACAGCATGTTGGTGCCGTCCGTCATTATGCTCCGCTCCCGTAATGAGATCCTCCTTTCCACGGCGGCACCCAGCTCGTTTTTTTCCACCTTTCAACGTGGACTTGTTCACGTTGATGAAAACATGGCTGTTCTACACTTAAGCGGTCTTTTGAGGCATGCGCCCACTTTGCCTAATGATCCATGGTGTGATGATTGTTTGTCTTTCTCTCCAGGGGGAAGCGATTGATTGGGCAAATATTTTTGCTGGAAGGCAATCTGATTCAAATCAAAAGGCCAAGTATTTCAGACAGCAAGAGTTCTGTGGGTTTTCTTCATACTGTACAAATCAACGTGTGATCTTATCTAATGTATGCTGATATGATTCAAAGTGGCACAAGAAAGTATGCTCATTCAATTAGTGGGTTTGTGGGAAACCCGATACCCTCTATTTATTCGGCCAAACATTGCAAACAGATGAAGGACACTCCTGCCATCAGGCGCTTCTTTGCTGATCTTCTGTGAAGTTTTTAATTATGGCAGAAATTTATGTTCTGAGAAAGTGGATCATTTGTAAAACGATTTTTTTTTTTCTCCCAGGGCTGAGTAAAGATCTATGTTCGACTCTCCCCACCTCTCTCTCTCTCACACACACACAGGCTTTGACACATACTTGCCCAGTTCCAGTAGAAATGAACGGGAACACCAGGACGACCTTCTACCTGTATTTTTAAATGTCCCTTACAAAGATCAAGTTGAAAATAAAAAGTAGATCCTCATCTGAGTTAACTTTGTAGATACATGTGAGAGAAAAAGACATGGTACTTAGCTGTGAAAAGCTGTTAATCTTGCCTCAGGGCCTAAAATAATATCTATCGCTGTGCTGAATGCAGATATGCACAATGGGAGAAGGAAAAAGAGGTAATCTAAGCTTTGGTTTGGTGTGACTTGTTAGTGTGTCGACTGTGAGAAGCCATGATTGCGTCCCGTGTTTCCCGTGGCTCAGAGAAAAGAGTGAAGTCTTCTTGGTGTCAGATATCACTGGATCTACTAAAAGCTCTGGTTACCTGTGAACCCCTGGGGGGTATATCCAAGTTTACAGGAAAATCCAAGCTATAAAGAAATATACATATTTTTTATTATTATTTGGAGCTTAATGTGTGTTGATATTCAGAAATCCTCTAGTAAACTATCCTACTTTTTACCATGAGGTCTTTTTTTCTGAAATGACAAACAGTAACACAAAGCAGCAGGTGTGGGAAGAAATGGCTCGGTATATTCTGCCCCAGCGCTGACATTTCCCAAGGTAACCCTCAATAGCTAGAATTTCCAAGCTGACATGTGTGTGCGCTGTCATTGTGCGAGTGAGAAAAGGGGAGGATGCGTAGGAGAGCCAGGGTTGAATATACTGTACACATGCACAGTCTGTCAGATTAAACTTTCCCTGTTTTAGGACAGTTAGGATTATTATTTTTGCTAGTTAAATGTCAAAATAATGACAGACAGAGAGATTTTACGGAGGATTTTCGTAACATTACTGAAAGTCAGACATTTGCGCACATTTCCGTACAATTCGGTGGATTTTGCTCCAAACTGTATGAGTTGGGCCAAATGTATTGGGTGTCTTAGCTCCACCTATCAGGTGCAGGGAGGTGAACATTCAACCCAGTCTCATGTCCTTTACAGTCTATAACTATCCCCCCCCCCCCCCCCCCACCACCACTTCCTACCACCAGGATTACAATGTATTGATCACTTGTGCCTAATGCTGAGAAAAAAAGCATGTCTACAGCATGATACAGCCATGACCATGTTCTAATGTTCTTCCGAGTTCCCATTAAGAGTTAGTGGTTTAACTTTGTTTCTCATATATATATATATACATACATGTGTATATATATATATATACACAATTTTCACAGCTTAAGGCACGAGGTTGTGTAGCAGTTTGTGGTTCTGTCTGATGTCAGAACCTAACAAAAATGGAGAGTGTGACAAGTCTCAACAATGGTCAGGGGCCCGTTCATCCAGGGGCTCTGAAACAGTTCCTGCACAGAAGGGAAGGACTCCCGTGACTTATTCCCCCCACTATCCTCTACAGGATCTTCCTGACTGCCACATTGCAGATGAATTGTAGAGGACGAAAGCAATGCCAGGTCACTGGTTTTTCACCAAGTGTTGTTTGATTTTTACGTTAGAGTCAGTGTCTATATGTCTATTCAGTTTAAATGAACACTAACTCCAGAAATATGTACGTAATAAAAGTGTTAAAAGGTGCATTGTTGAAAGTGTTTGCCAGCATAGATGTTCATTTTGACAATACAGAACATTGTGCCTATATAATCTAAATCAATTTAGTCTTATTGTGCAGGATTTGTTTGAATCTAGGTTTGAAAACCTGCTTGATTTTTTCAATCATTCCCAAAGGCAAAAAAAAATGCTATCCCTGCTTTCCCTTCCTTTTCCACAGTTCGCAATTGGGACAATGCCTGAAGCAGATGTTGGATTAACATGCTGAAGCATGTGTGCGGGTAATCCGACAGCTATTATTTAGCTTATATTTCCCTTAATATAGCTCCTTTTAGTGGCCCTGTACATTAGCACTGTGTGGTTTGAGGATACATCCATTTACCAAGCTTTGATGGGAAAATAAGTTCTTCTCTCTGATGTGTTTCAAGCTGTTTGGCTCAACTTTTACCCCCTCTGGCCTGTAATTAGCCTCAAAGAAATCTGGTACTTTCTTCTCAAGAGAAAACAGTGTTGTTCATTTGCTGCAACGGGAGATGTCTTGTTTTATGTTTTATATATGCTTAAAAGAAAAATGGGACAGAACATGACTTTTGCTATGGATGTCCTGCCACGCTTTGAATTTGAATCTTAATGCATTAGTTGTCTTTTTATTTGTGAATTGCAGTGCATGCTAACGGCACTCGAGAGAAAAAGTAAATGTGCTCAAATTGCACGCATTCCCCTCTGCACCGTACCGGTGCTTGCTGCCAAGGGGACAGCATGATTTTATCAATTTCACCCGTTCTTTCAATCCTGTTGTTATAAATATAGTGTTGCTATGCATAAAGAGGAAAAAAAATCTGTACAAAAACACGTTAAAGCGTCCTGTTGTTTTAAGGAAAAGTATTTGCAAAAGAGAGTGAGGGAGGTGCAAGGAGGTAAAGGGTTTGGATCCAAAATGTTTTGAACATCTGTTTCTTGATGATGCAATTGCATCAGACCTGCAGCTCAGAGAAGCAACTTTACTGTTATATGAAATTAGTAAAATGCTTCACCCTGAGGTTGCACATAGAAGTCAGGTAAGGACAGGTTGCTTGCCGACCTGAAAGGGATGTCGTATAAAATGAATCATCAGGAGCACAAAAGGGATGTTCCCTTCACACACCCTTGTAATAAGGACAGCCCTTTCTTCTGATCTTGTAGATATAAAGCATGTTGCTACGAATTTACATGCCAATATACAATTCTGACGCCTCTGTTGGCTGGCGCTCTGCCCAAAGCCTGGATCCACACTCCCACCTCCATGCCAAAAAGAAAGACTCCCCACACCTCAGTCTACTCTGAGTCAGCAGAGTGGGGAGGGTGCGCTGCAGGCTTTGTCCATGTTTGCGTGAGCGGAACCGATCAGAAGTGTTGGAAGGGCTGGAGATATAATTTTATACAGTTGAAATGCAAAAAGTTGAGTGGTATTTTAGGCAACTTTAATGACACAGCCAGCAAAATGAGTTAAAAAGTAGTCAGGAGGTAAGTACATAATAATAGAAAAGTATGGGTTTCGGGTCTTTTGTAATACAAAACAAGAGGAGTTGCGTTCACGTTCTCCCTTATAATTAAAAATGAAGACGATCTGGTTTGGCAGGATCAGCAGCATTATGAAATCTGCAAATTTAGATTTTTGAGGGAACAAAAACATATGATTCTAAAAATTCATATTTTTAGAATCTAGCAAACAAATCAGATTTTAATTCATAATGAAAAGACTGGTAATCTTATTTGGAAATACAAGGAGATTTATTCACATTTAGTTAAATGAAATAATTTGTTAACATCTTCATAGCAAAAAGCGACACTCTCGTTGTCTCTCACTGCATTTATATGTGGCCTGTGTATTAGAAGGCAAATGTCACTCAGCTAGTTGTAATGCTACGTAGCCTCTTGGGCATCACAAAAGCTTAGTTAATGTAATATTTAAAAGTATTATTTATATAAAATTTTGTGTCAGTCGTATTCAGGAAGAATTCTAGGAAAACTCCTGAGAGTGTGTCACTGGGTTCACTGATAAATTATAGACCCAATGAGGGTAGACTTCAACAGCTATGTGATGTGATGGATACCTGGAAACTGTATAGCGAATGTATGTTCATACAGTGCAAAAGAAATCATGTCCAGGCATGACTGTGGATTAAAAGATGCCTTTGCAGCTGCAAGAAGCTCAAAGCATCTTATCTGCAGCACACAGAGTGATCTGAGTTTGGAGAATTAGAAAGGTATTTTCATAGAAATTCAAGCCAACAGCCAGAATATAATCCATCTCTACCAGCTGTATATTGAAGCATTCATCCCTTAACAAAGTTCCTCTGCTTTTGATTTTCTTATCACCTGGCTCACATAAACATACCGGTACTACGTACGTTTCCCTGGTCGGTGAGTTCCTTGTTTCAGTTTATTTATTTTTTTAGTAAGCCTACTATCAGGAGTTGTTCTGTCTCCAGCCAACTGCTATTCCTCTGTAATCTGGCTGATATATAGATCATCATACCCCCAAATAAGAGGCATGTTGTTTTTACTTTCATAATTGCTTACTTCTACGGTCTGTAGTTGTTTTGGGATTAGACCAAAGGAACTGCAAGTCACAGCAGATTCACAGCAGGATATAATGGTGAGCCTTAGCACACAAAGTTAAGTGCAGCTAAATATAAATACAAAGGCCTCCGTTGCCGTAATTTAAGAGACTGCATCAGTGTCAACATCGATTGTCACTTTATGTATATTGGACCTAAAATCCTAAATAGCCTGATAAACTTCTCTGAATCTGTGCAGGTGAATTAGAGACAAAACTACAGAAAAATTCAAATGAGTGAAAGAGGAAGCTATGCTGGTCACTGTAATGCAGTATTTAGACTTTTAGTGGAGACGACTACATCGCTCACTTGACCTGCAAGACCTCGCACCACGAAACCACAAGAATGTCAGATACAACCATTCACACTTACACATAAGGCCAATTTCCACTCACTACTTGAGCAGCATGTTTTTGGGCTGTGGGGGAAACCCTGAGCGCCCAGTGAAAACCCAAGCATAGGGAAAACATACCAACTTGCCCGAAAAAGCCTCAGCTGAAATTAAACCTGAGATTCTCTTAGAGTAAGGAAATGATACAAACCACCTTGTAGCAAATCATTGTAAAGTAAAATTAAAAACAAAGAGCAGAGGGAGCAAAACTCTTGAAAGAGAAATGAAACAGCTTCACACCTTAAATGCACATCAAATGCTGTGCCTATAGTTGTGTCCTCAAATATAGTTTTATAAGTCTTTCATGTAAAAGTTACAATGTGCTTTTTAAAGCTAATGTCAAAACCTAAAAAGCAAATGTTAATGTATTGTTGAAAACCTAAAAATCTTAAATGTTTGAAAACAAATCCCACAATGTTGTTTGTGAAAGCTTTTTTTTCTTTCGTGCTACAGGGGTAAAGAAAAATGACAAATTACACCTCCCAGCAGTCATTATAGTTCTGATGTCACAGACTGAGGTTATGTAAGAGGAGGAGCATCGTTCTTCCTCTCCAGTGGCCGACTATAACAAGATGAGCAAAGTTCACAGCCTCGGTGTGAGTTTTGCTCACTCTCCTCTTTTTTCAATCTTCGAAGAAGAAGCTTAAGAAAGCTATGGTGGCCACAGTCAAATTATTCCGCAAACAGATAATTTTGGAGCTAATTTTTCGATCTTCATGCTAAGTTTAGAAACTGTTGGCGGATCAGTTAGCGTCCAGTTTATTGGGTTTTGAAACCTGTAAGTACGATAACAACATTCAAGATTTTCATCCGCCGTTTATGTTACTGTCCTGGCTCTCACTACACAATACACTTTCACACAGCTCCACAAAAAAAAAAAGAAGAAATTATGCTGTTCTCTTCTTTTCTTTCTTCTACTTGTTATAATTTAGTCTTAATATTAATACTACCACTGCTAAAACAACAGAAATACCGGTATCCGGAGGGTTTTTATTCTGTAAACAGTGCGCTGTGTGACCCTAACCCTTTAATTAGTTGTATAACCAAGCTTTCTGGCTTCCTTAACGGCACCGTGTGAGATGGAAGAAAACAGGACTCGGAGCAGGGCTTTTGGGTCACCTAATGGCTCAGCAGGACTCTTATTTGCCAACACTTCGGTCCAAAACACTGGCTGACTTACTGCCTACCCTATGGTAATCCTTGAGGAACATTTAACCAACATGTATAGACTGGAAAACAAATTAAGTTTCTACATAGCAATGAGGAAATTATGAAGATTTGTATTTATTTTATAATGATATAATTGATATTAGAACAATACGTAGCCCAAAAAGTCATGATTTATTGCACGTTTGTTAAAGCGTGATGACACAGGGGAATGGGGGCCTCTAGAAACACTCAAACGGTGTTCCAATGCTTCCAGCAATGTTGCCACATCCTCTTATTATCAGCAACTTTGGGCTTGTTCATTTATACTGTTTACAAGGTGCTTGTTTCTCTCGCAAGAACTGGCAACACTGGCTGCCAGCATGGGCACAGAGGGATACATTCTTCTCAAATGCTTCTACTGTGGTGTAAAAGTTAAAGTTTAAAACTGATTTATCCTGAACTAAAACAGCTAACCCCTCAAACATGCAGCGCCGTGCACGTTCATCATGTGCCGTGTCGTGTGCGTGCGTGCACCACCTTTTGTCTGAAAACGTGTGACACAGACTGAGTGACAGCTGTTGGTTATCAGTTAGCAGCTAGTGTTAGGTTCCTCAAATCCTTATTTGTCATCGGTTTAATGATAATGAAGCTATTATTTTCATTTGCAGAATATGAGTCTGTGAAGCTAACTTTTTGGTTAGGCGTGCCAACCACTATAAGAAAGCTTATGATCTTGCTTTTTGTGTAATCCGGCAGATCTCACTCTTCCTTGCTGGAAGAACTTGAATTGGCAACCTGCAATCTAAAGTTATTGAATATAAACATAGATTCTCCAAGCAGAGGGTATTTCCAAACTTTTATCTTTATTGAACAGAAGCTACCCCTTTTTGTTTTTCCTTCCACATAGGACAAGCGGAAGACAAACTCTGCAGTGTGGGCACACACCAATAAGCCAAGCCATTCCAGCCAATCTGATCTCTCTAGAAGACTACACAACGTTAAAGGAAAGTATATTTTTAGCTTTGTGTTCGTCTGGGGAAGGTTAGGGCTAGGTTTAGATAAACGATTCAGGATCATTTGTGTGTTGTTTTTGGGTGTTTTGCACCGCTGAGTCAGCTGGCGTGCTGAATTTATCCGGCTGCAGCAGCCACATGTAGGTGATCAAAATATGTTCAAAAGTGTAACTCCCCCAAAATCAACTTTTTTGAAGATAAACTGGGCCTATGGGTGCTACTTTGATGTTACTATTTGTATGTGAACTTGTTGAGTTCTACAATATTTGTCTTAAAATTGTCTTAGTTGAATCGTGGCTATTACATTTTAATTATCCTATTGGTTCAAATGGTACAAGCCTTCCTCATTATAACCCTGCTTTTAGGGATGAAAAATCCTCCAGCTCAAAAGACAGCTCTGTGGCAAACCCACCAGCTGTCACCTTGTCACTCCATGTTTCAACATGTGACTTTCCCTCTTCCTGATCAACAGAGAAACGAGTACTGCTTAAAAGTCCCACTGCTCATCCTCACACTTTGCTGTATCTCTAGGAACCGCCCACTTTGTTGGCATTTTTTAAAATTTGTCTGGGGGTGGAGTTATGCCTTGGCATCGGGGTTAGTTACACTTTAAACTGGTTTGTTGATCAGTCTGGAGAGAACTGATCAGTTGGTCCTTACTGTTTGAAGCTATTTTGACCTAATATAGCAGTCTTTGCAATTTGGATACTGTTTTATTAAGTACAACATGGGTCATTTTAAAACAAAAACTCCAGACACAAAAAGACCCTTGGAAGCATTGTCTCTAAAACTGCTCTACCATATTGGGTTGAGGACATAGTGTATGTATTAGCAAATGATGATAATGCACTGTTTTAAACAAAAACTGTTTTTCTAAATACTATACAATTTCTAATATAACTGTAATAGTCTCTTCATTCCACGACCTTAGGATAGTAAGATAATGAGAATATTGGCTCCGATGGAAACAGCAGCTCATGACTGAGGGACAAGGACATTAGACACTTCATGCATTCGGCATTGGGTCAGCAGCCAAATCATCGAGGTGACCATCGGTCTTACTTGTAAATATATTATTTTATGTGTCTTATGTGGGCACAAAACATCTACTAGTGTATGCATATCACATTAATAATAAATACATAACTGATACCTCCAAGAGCAGGCTCATCCACAATGCTTAGTGGTTGAACAAAATAGAGTGGTGCAGTGCAAGCAGGCTGGGCCCAGAGGTCAACGGATCAAAACCATTCTCTGCTATGCAAGGTTTTGGGGGTATTGGTGGCCTAATGGTTAGAGAGTAGGGTGAATGTGTCCTGGAGAGGCTTCAAGGTTCCTGGTTTGATGCCACTCTGGGTACTGGAGCAAGACCCTTAGTCCCAGAATTCGCGCCACACAGTTGCAGCCCACTACTTCCTAAGGGATAGGTTAAATGCAGAAGACAAATTTCATTGGGATGTATCTTGCAATGACAGATGATTATGGTAGCTGGAGTAGCTTATTTTTCTCAGTGTTTCACCCAAATGAAGGACAGTATTTTGACTTCTGTTTTAGCCACCACATATATGTTAACCTGGCCAGCCAGATTGATAATGTTTAGCACACTAGTTCTACACATTATCAGTCTGGGATTGCTCCATTTGAATCCGTTTGGGGAAAGGAGGAAATTTCAGCAGAACTCTCCGAGCTGACTGGGCGAAGTGACTCCCAGTGCCCGCCTACCAAAGGTTGGTTTTTGCCAATCACCGTATCAAGTTAAAACGTAAGCAGCAGCTGCTGTGAGAAACCACAACAAGGTAAGCTGGTCAAGGCACTTCTTGCTGTTCTACTATCAAAGAAGAAATTGTGGATTTTTATAAAACAGATGTGTTAGCAGCAGCTACGCCTGCGTCCTCCTGCTTGGCCATTTTTGTGTTGGCTCACAAAAGCCGGAGCGCTGCAAGGTTCTCGTGTGTTTGTGACAAATACCGTGAGAATTCATCTTGCAGGCGAGGTCACACATATGTAGTAGCATTAGTTTGTTACTTTTGACGGCCAAAATACATATGTGAAAACTTGCTGTGGATGGACCGAAGCTGTGTCCTAAGATATTCTGGACACTGTCTGACAAGCAGAGTAATTTTGTGTAGAAAAGTGAGACTTTTTGCTGTTTCCATTAACTACTGCTAAGTTTTGTACAAGAACAGCACAGCTCACTACCATAAAGTAATAATGAGCAGAACTGGCCCAGAAATAAAAGCATCTATGTGGATACTTTATTTTTTGAATTACAACGTTACTTTATTCACTCCTGGGGCAAACTGCAGGCCTACCGTAGCGGCTGTAAGTGTGAACCCCCTTAAAAAAGAAAGGTAAAATGACTATATAAATCAGTGTATGAAATGCAATCAAATTGATGCTGACTGGTCACACAGAAAAACCTTTTACAACAATATTCAAAAATAAACACATTGTACAATTATCTTGCAATCTGTCATAACTGGAGATTTATTAATTAGTTACATTTGTTTTGATTAAATTCAGCATTTACATTACTGATAAGATGAGTCAAAATGTTCTTAGTTATCTCTGACAAAGCTGCAATACAAAAAACACAGCAACTAAAATCAAACATTTGCATACTTGTACAGGTCGCCTGGGAAACCTGACCTGTGTTTTTATCCAAATTTTAATAAATACATTATCAGAGCTCATATTAGGTTTCCCTAAGATTGATGGATACATGGAGTATGAGTAATTTTAGTTAGTGAAATGCTGTGGTATTTTTGGACTTCTGTCACATCTCTTACCTTATTTGTCAATTGGCAGGATGTTTTTACTTTTTTTTGTTGTTGCGTTATATCATGTCGCTCCTGTAACGCATCCAACGGTCTGAGGTCAGAGATAGAAAGATGGCGAACAAGAGGAAAGAGAGAAGCAGATGCTCTCTCAGGAGGTGGCTTAATCTACCCACCTCTTCTTCCCCCTTATTTCTCATATTTAATTTTAAGAGCATATGGACACTAAAGAAAGACCGCATGACCTCAGCACATGCTGTGGCAAATAAACAAAGACAAACTGACAGAGGAAGAAACAAAAAAAAAAGAGAGCTCGGAGGTATATGAGGTATGAGGGGGAGGTTTTAGATAAACATATTTTTCTGAAATTAAACTTGGACTGAGAATGCGTGATGGAAAATAGCGAGCATAGCTTTGTCCACGAAACAGCAGGCAGCCTGCCTGCTGAGGCCGGGTGCGGCGAGGATATCATTGACTCAATTTGCCCCCCTGTTTTGCTCCGAATCTAATCATTGTCAAGCTGGACATAGTCTCTGAGATTTATCGCTTTAATGAAACCATATGCATTGATTGGATGATCGAGTTTTCAGTGCTTCATTGACTGTCGTATTCATGGACTTACTTTCACCTGTAAGAGAAAGAGTTTAATCTTTTAGAAAGTTAAGTCAGATCTGATTTGAAAGAATAAAGCTTCCGAGCAACATAAATGATATCAGATAATATTTTCCACCCAAGATTTGTTTCCGGAGTATTTATCCAACTCACCTCAATTCAATTTAATTCAATTCAAATATATAGCGCCAATTCATGAAACATGTCATCTCAAGGCACTTTACAAAGTCAACATCAATCAGATCATACAGATTGGGTCAGATTATACAGATTGGTCAAAAAAATTCCTATATAAGGAAACCAGTTGATTGCATCAAAGTCCCGACAAGCAGCATTCACTCCTGGGGAACCGTAGAGCCACAGGGAGAGTCGTCTGCATTGTCCATGGCTTTGCAGCAATCCCTCATACTGAGCAAGCATGAAGCGACAGTGGAAAGAAAAACCACCCATTAACGGGAAGGAAAACCTCCAGCAGAACCGGGCTCAGTATGAACGGTCATCTGCCTCGACCGACTGGGGTTTACAGAAGACAGAGCAGAGACACAACAAGAGAGACAAAAAAGCACAGAAGCACACATTGATCTGGTAATCTGTTCTACATTAGATGGTAATAGTCGGTGATCTGTCCTCCCTGGATGATTTCACAGCTAACAGAACGACAGACCAGGTGTACCTACTATGAAGAAAAAAAGAGAGAGAACAAAAAGTATTGAATTGACAACAGTCATTTCAATGTAATGCAATGCAAAACTGGAGAACAGTAGAAATCAGTAGAGTGAGAGAAATAGGCCCTGATGTCCTCCAGTAGCCTAGGCCTATAGCAGCATAACTATAGAGGTAGCTCAGGGTAACATGAGCCACTCTAACTATAAGCTTTGTCAAAAAGGAAAATTTTAAGATTAGTCTTAAAAGTAGACAGGGTGTCTGCCTCACGGACCAAAACTGGGAGTTGGTTCCACAGGAGAGGAGCCTGATAGCTAAAGGATCTGCCTCCCATTCTACTTTTAGAGACTCTAGGAACCACCAGCAGACCTGCAGTCTGAGAGCGAAGTGCTCTGTTAGGAACATACGGGGTAATCAGAGCTCTGATATATGATGGAGCTTGATTATTAAGGGCTTTATACGTTAGAAGAAGAATTTTAAATTCTATTCTTGATTTAACTGGAAGCCAATGAAGGCTCCTCTCATGCGTTTCGGTTTTAAAGTAACATGCTTGCTCTACAAGTTAAAGTTTAGTACCTTAGTAGGTAAGTCATGCAAATATCTTAAATCATTCATCTTTTAAGTAAAGGAGACAACAGGATACAGTTGACATTTCAATTGTGTTGCAGAATTAAATCTGCAGGTTGCAGATTTAAAATATAAAACAGGTCTTGCAAGTTTGCTAATTCAAAGAAAGGCGTACACTTACCTATTTTTTATGGGATTAATGTTTTCTATCTGGTGGGTCGAAGAATGTTTTTTAGTCCATTATCAGCAGCAAGTAGAGGACATGGGTTATTCATGGGTTATTCTTCTTGCAAAATGCTTGCTGTATTTTGCCAAGTTTAATAAAAGGGTGTACTTTATTCTGGTTTTGAGTCAAAGCTGCTGGATGTTTGTGGTCATTCTTACTATGACATTAAAATGAAAGCAAAACAAACAAAACGTGGCAAGATAAATACTTTCTGTCAAACCTAACATTTTCCCCTATATAAGGTTTTAAATTGTGAGTGAAACCTATGCCCAAAATAATTATAAAAATGTCCATCTGCATCAGTTTCCTGTGATAGTGGGCCAGATTTGTTTCATTCATAAATAGGGGTTGGAGCCTGCAGTAAACCATTCCACGGGCTGCAAATAGCCCCCAGACCGCACCTTTGCACATCCTTGCTACCCAGACTCTGAGAGGCTGGGTCCTCCCTCGATTCACATAAAAAATACAACAAACAACCCTGAAGAGATTAAAGGTTCAGTGTGATTAGAATTCAAAAGCTCAGAGTAGTACATTCTTTCCTTTCTGGTCAACAGATAATGTGTTTTAAGATTAATTCATGTACAGATAGTCATTAGAGGCTCTTTAATGTTCTCATGCAATGGAAATGTTGTAGATGTCTACACATCTGTATTTGCTATAAAATGGGGAGCAAAGCTGGGGAAAATCTTCCTCTAAAGACCAACACCCTACCTCTCCCTGATCACGCCACCCCAACAATCAAATCACACGAATAAAGCAAACAGGAATACATTTTTTTTATTTGATGTGTACATCCTTCACAGGCATGTGTAACAATTAATACATTCCCGGCACACGACTATTTTAAATGTTTAATGGTGTCTGAGTAATCTAAGGTGTTGAACCTTAATGGAGACACATAATGCAAAATCCACTTTTTTGTCCTTTTGTTATGTACTTACACTCTCTAGGAGGGAAGCAAAGTTGAAATTAGTCTCCTTATGTACTGCTTAGATATATTTTCCTTCTTTTTGGGTTATTTTCTTTACTCAGTTCAGTCTCCTATCACTTTTTTTTTTTTAACAACTATGTCACAGTTTTTGCTACGGAGCTGCCGAACAACATCATGGAATTCCAGCTAACCAATTTCGCAAATGCACCAAGATTTTGTAGTCCAAGCTGAAGAATGCGGAAGCTACGAGTGGATAAATCATCAGTTGTTCATTACACCGTCCTACAGCTTCCTACAAATATGGCAGAATTGGGGGAAGTGGAATGCTCAGCAACCTCAAGGGGTACGGGGTGTGAAGTTCCTCCTTTGCATTTTCAGGCACACCGCAGAACAGGAGTAAAAAGGGGGAACATGGGGATAAATTAAGAAGGAATTCAGACCAAAGCATTGCAGTGTCACTTTATATAGACCACAACTGGATGATTTACATGTAAAAAGGAAGGATTTAAGACATGTTTTGTCCCCTTTAAAGTAGAAGATTATAAGCTTGATTTACTGAAAAAAAAAAAAAAAAAGTTTATCAGCTGTATGGAGCAAAAACATAATTTTGCTCCCCACTTTTAGAGATGGAGGAGTAGTTACACCAATTGTTCAATTGTTCATGCAGCTTTGAATGTTTACTATTCCATGGGGAAAAAAGATTTGATTTGTATTTATTTATTTATTTTACAGTTTAGACAAGCCTTAAAATTGATTGCACACATCCTCCTGAGATGGAGGATGTGTGCAAAAAATATAGATATCCTTCAGTTTTTTTTATTCATTTATTTAATTAGGTCCCTTAGATGAGAGTAATGTTCAGGGAAAGGTCAAGTATTCTAATGAAATAATAAAAGCCCCATAAATTGAGACTATCACTTGAAAATGTGCTGAGAAAGTTTTTTTATGCTAAAAATATCAATGTTTGATTTGTATGGTATTTTTTTTTCCTAAAACGACCTTTATCCATTTGTATTAACAGTAAGAAAAAGTTCTGTTGATCATAGTTACTTTCTGTAGGTTGAAGGACATTCTGGGAGCATTCTTGCCGTTGCTCATTACACCCCAGATGTTGCCTCATATGGTACTGATGAGCTCAGTTCGCTGGCCAAATGACAAGTTGAGCTCTTTCTTTCTCGCAACAAAACAATATTGCAAGTGATTGCCTGAGGTCAGTCGAAGTATTGTTTGTCTATCGAGACTTTTTAAAATTTTGACCTTGGCAAGAATATTACAGGAGGAGCACACATTCATTTCACAAGCGGTATGGCTCCTCTGAGCTGCCTCAAGTTGACGCATCGGGCCAAGAATGTGCTGATTTTAAATGTGGCAAATGGCAACCATGATATTGTCAAATCGCTGCAGCGTTGTTATTAAAAACACGTTTCACTCTGTGGGAGACCCTCACCCCATTTCTAAGAAAGCTGATGAACCACAGCAAATGTTAAAATGAATTCTTAGTGGATGTGATCTTAAAGCTCATGTTAAATCAGATCACCACAAAGATGAGGCAAAGGTGATCACATGATTATATGAAGATATGATTCTGCATGATAGTCGGATCTTAGGTTTCAGCTTTACGGATAAAGAAACGTTTCAAACCACTATTTAATATATTGGTTAACAATAAATCCTGCTCGGACTTTACTCTGGCTCAAAGTCTTATTTGTGATGTCTGGAGTTAGGTATTCAGCTACGATTGATTGCAGGAGTTTGTTGAATACTTGGAATCAAAAGCCTTGGAGAGAACAATTGTTTGCTGATGATGATTTGTTTAGCAGGAGAAAATCTATTAAAGATATCACATTCTGTTAAGATTAAGCGTCTTTCCTTGAAATTATAACATTTTAACAGAGATTAAGAATCTTTTTTTCCAGAACAGCTTGCAGCAAGTATCACAATCTTATTTCTTACTTTATAAAAAGAAAACACACAAAAAAAATCTTTGATATATCAAAGTTTTGAAGGGTTCCTTTGGGAACCATCTGCCCAACCACCATCAATCTTTCTGTGTCATGGGAGAAAATTGGAGGTAGTTAGCACATTACATCATTACAGTAATCATAATGATGCAAAGGGAGAGTGTTTTAAGGCAACTTTCTGGTCCTCTTTAAGTGTTTTCAACATATAGCCCCTCGCTCCAAGTTGTTCTGACCCATCCATGTGTATGGACGTAAATGTGTTAAATGCATGTGCATATTTAGACATCAGAGCTGGTCAGTCCAGTTAAGGACTGGAACTTGCAGCTATACAGTACTCAGTTTTATTTTCAAAATATCCCTGCACTTTCATAAATTTCCCCACACTGCAAAACGGGAACTAAAAGTAAGTAAAATTTTCTTAAAATGTGTATATTTTCCCTTTATTTAAGCAGCTAAATAATAGTATTTGCCAGTGGAATGAGTATTTTTACCCCTAAAATAAGATAATTAGATATCCTGCACTTGAAATAATAATAATTTATTTTAAGTGCAAATCTCTTATTCCAATGGCAAATATTGTTTTTTAGCTGCCCAAATCAAGGGAAAATACGCTCATATCCAGAAGATTTTACTTACTTTTAGTTCCCTTTTTGCAGTGCATCTATGGAAGGACTCAATAACTTATTAGTTGTATCCAACTGCACTCAGGTTAAAGACTTTTCATAAGCTTGACTCCAGGTTTATCTCCTGGTTAGTGGACTTTTAAATGTGAGTACACAGCGGGTAAGAGTAAGTGGTGTTTTTTCTGAGCTCTACTCTTCGTCATCCCTGGGTCTCCCCAGGGATGGCCTCTACCCCCTTTTCTTTGTTTTATATAAAAATGGCTGCTACAGCCTTTAATTCGGGCACCACATTGTCAAATTTGCAGATGATTATGCCATTTTGTAGTAAAAACAAAGAACATGGCCTGGTATTTAAGGCTTCATAAAATCGTGCAACGCTTCCTTTTTAAAGATAAATATGGATAACACAAAAGAAAAATGTATTGACCTTGATCACATCAACCAACTAATCGAGCTGGAGTCACAGTATAGATACCTGGGAGTACATATTGATGATATATTGAGGTTTGGTGTCATTAGCAAAAAAGGCACACCAGCATAAGTCAGGTTTTAAGATTTTAAGGTCGCTCATGTTTTCATAAAAGTGTGTTATTATTGTTTTATTGAGTCCGTTCTTACCTTTATTTAAATCTGTTGTCACGGGTCACTTGTTGGAATAGCATTTTTAAAGAAAGCAGTAAAATTGCTGGCATCCCTCTTGACAATCTTAGTGACTTCCATAATATTAGGTCAGTAAAAAAGTGAAGATTATTATTTTCGATCGTGGCCATCGTTTTAACTTTTGCCATTGATAGATGAGGAAATCTTTCATTACCACTACTGCTGAAAATACAGATGACATTTTTTTCCTAGAACAATTAACCCAAAAATATAGGACATGGTATGCCTTATTTTAATTTTATTTCATTTTATTTTACCAAAATCAGACTAATTTGTTGACTCAAATAATAAATAAAATATTGTGAATTGGGTTTGTAGTTGAGCTGGTTAAAAAAACTACCACAGCATATTGTCTCATTTTTGATATGGAAAAAAAAATATTTCTTACTGTTGATTTGATAATTATCCTACATGACAAAAGGTTTCGACATCACAGCTCTAAAGTTTTGAATCTTGAGTTTGGCTCATGGTCTGATCCTGCCACACCTCCCCTGCTCCGTTGTAATCAACCCCATGTACTGCACCTGTGAGCTGCCTCTCCCTCTACAATCAAGCTCATACCCCACACCAGTTTCCTGCTCTTTATAGTCTCACCGTAGCCAGCAGGAGAGCGGCAGATGTTCGAAAGCTTTGGTCTGTAGATGTCCAGCATTGTTTTATGCCCTCCTGCCTCGTGTAGACCTCAATCATGTCTTTTGGATTTATTAGTCTTGTCTTGCCCTTGCTGGACTTCTATCAAGATTCTGATCCCTAGACTGTGACCCAGATCCTTTTTCTCGGCCAACTATCCTTATCTAACCATAGGATTTGTCTGACTACCCATGCATGACCCTGTGCTGTCCCCTGGGTTAGGGTCAGGGTCCCAATCAAGCCTGTGACCTTCTGCCTGATGCTGTCACAATGCATAAAGCCAACTCTCACCATTACTAAGTTGCAGCCTGTTGCGATGTCATCATTCCAGTATGATCTGCCATGGGTTGAACGCGCCAATAACTCTCTTTCTGAATGTTGAGAGTTCAGGAGAGAGAAGGCAAGTTTCCCTCAGCCCATACATTGACCTTTTGGTGCAAATGAGTTTGGAGAAAGGCTAGAAGAACCCTGCTTAGGATGTCCAAGGTCTACCCTGAGAGAATTGGATTCATGCTCCCAGCTGTAAAGCCAGTCAGAAGGTTTGGCTATCCACGAGGAATCTTTACCTTCATGTGGAGAGATGCAAGTTGGCTCCACACTTCATGGGACCGTTCCCTATTCCCAAGGTGTGGAACCCTGTGACTGTAAAGGTGCGTGCACCCACTTTTGGTCACTTGCCATTTCACAACTCTCTCGCAAACAATTCCTGCGAACAACACGGTGAAATTTCACCCAGCACGCTTCATCGCATCATCAGATAGGAGGTGGATCCATCCACTTGCCAGTTCCTCTTGTCTGTCTGACTCACCATGACAGACCTTAATTTTACAGAATGAGTCACAGTGGTGTATGTAATGTGAAAAGCTGAACAATGGCGTTGGCGCTGTCGTCCCTGGGCCCACCAGATCCTTCAGAGGTGCACCTGGTTTGGCAAGTATAACCACCTGCTCCAGGAGGTGCATCAGTATGAGGGTCACTTCCAGCTGTCTGTCCAGGACTCAGTATGAGAATGGGGAATGGATCACTATCCAGGACACAAAGTACAGGTGCTCTATCCCCGACTGTCTTCGGTCAGTACATCAATCAGTGCTCAATAGAAATATAGCCTAATTGTATGGTCTAAATATGTAACATATAAAAAACATTTTCACACTTAAATAAATGGATGTGTAGGGCCCTTACCGTGACACGAATTGACAGAAAAATTCAGATTGCTAAACTTGAGCAAAATTCAGCTTGGCCTTAGTCGTGCATCCACCATGGTCTATTCATGGTTTCACTTGGCTCTATTCACGTGTCCACCGAGCTGTTCGCCGTTTTGTTTCTATGTGCCCAATTTGCACCATTTGCGTTGCTTGAAACACGCCACTTGTACTGTCAACTATTAATTTGCATCGCCAACCGTTTATTCGCTCCTGATCACCCCTTTACATGGGATGACAGGTAAATCACTCGCCCCATTCGTCTTGGGAGCGTTGGGTGTAAATGCACTTTAACAATGCATCTTCCCTGTTCCATGAAAATGCACTTCACATTTCATGTGTCCCGGATTAAACCTTACTTCATTTCAAGACTTGTCTGGCTGAAATTTCAAGTCTTCTACCTAGTCCATAAAATAAATGGACCTTGGGCTGTAAGTAAGTCATCACAATGTGTCCATCTAGGCAATAGCTATTTAACACCTATGAATTGTTTCAGAAGAAAATAAACATCACTTACGACGTCTCTCACTGTTAAGCTAGCTGTGTATTTACAAAGTTACTTCCAACAGGTTCTTTTAGCTACTTGTGCTGTGGATCATTTACTTCTACAGGTTGGTGAAAAACCTCCACTGTTCGTCACTTGCAATAATGACTTTCAACGACTTTTTTGTAAAATCTTTTCAACTTCAAACTTGTGAATTTCAACTTTTGAGTAACTGTAGAAAGCAGGACTACACAACCATGTAGTTTCAATGAATAAAGCTTTTTTTCCTCAATGAAATGAAAAAATCAATTTCCATCTGTACTTCTATGTTGGGGCTCAACCATGAGAACAAATAAGTCCTGAAATGCACCAGCAAACAAAATAGACAGGTAAGAACTCCTTATCCCACATTACACATCAATAACCTTTTGCCCTGACAGCTTCCAGGAAGGAGGAGCTTCACAGATTGAATCCCTGTGATACCGTAGAGCTACCAAACTCCAACGTGCAGCAGGTCTCTTCCTCTTTTCCCACAGATCCACAACACCTCATAGGAGGAAAACACACGTGAACATCTTGGTCTTACTAGCCAAATAAAAGACTGCTTCTTCGAAGAAACTTTGCCTCCAGAATCAGTACAGTGTGCCATCTGACTAACTGCTGACCATGCTTCAGCCAGAAAAAAAGACTAGCCACCTGAATCTGGCTAATACGCAGCTCCTGAAGGATCTAATCTGGAAGAATTACAGATTCCCAAGAAGAGACAGTGTCCCTAATCATGTCGACTGTGCCGTTTTTTACCGACTCCCTGAAAGAAGATGGCATTTGGAACTGTAGCCCTACGGGCAGGCAGCATGCTCCAAGTTCCCAGACGCTTGCCCCAGATGCCAGACCGAGGGTGGCCACAGCCGCTCTCCGCTGGACATCCTTCACTGTTCATCAGTGCGAGAGCACAGTAACAGGTTGTGTCTGGGTAGAGAAAATTGGTCTGGATTAAAACTGTTTAAATATTCTTTATTTCATTGTGTTTTTACTTGGTGTGTGTGGTGTTCAAATACTCTGATGCTAGAAAATTAGTTTTGGGTTGCACTTCTTAAATTGCAACACATAGACCTTAAAAGTGTGCTGCACTGTCCCTTGTTACATCAGCTAAAACTAAAAGGTAATATCTTCTTTGTTGAACAGATAACCAGCATTCACCATCTTGTGAGTCAACATGTTTTATAGTTTATTATCATGTCTGACTACCTTTGCTGTCCATGCAGAAGAAAAACTTTCCCAAAGCATGATGCATCACCCTGCATCACCATTAGGATGGTCCGTGTTCAGGCTGACCTACAGTTTTAGTTGTTCTATAGCTATAACAGTTGGCATTCAGACAAAAAGGTTGACTTGTTCCAAAGAGGCTAGATTTGTCTTGTTGACAGATTATCCCTCCTGAGGTGTGGAGAATCTAGCTGTTTCTTTGAGCAATGCTCTCTTTAGCGAGCCTGTCAGTTTACATGGAAGGCCATCTATTTTTAGGTTTGTGCCAAACTCTTTCTGTTACAAAGATGATGGATTGAACTGTGCTTTGTGAGATCATCAAGGCTTAATAAATGCTACATTTAGGTGTTTTTATGCTGGCATTAAAATACAATTCGGTGGACTCTGTTTACTGATTAGGTGACTTTCTGGATACAGTTTCACTGGATTCTGTTAACTGGCATCAAAGGAAAGGGGTTGAATCCAAAAACAGTTTAAGATTTTTAATTTAAGAAATAAGTAAATCCATGTAGCATTTTACTTCCACTTAACAATTAAATACCAGCTTGAATTAATTTATCACAGATCAAATGAATGTCTGGGGTTTTAGTTTGGATATTGATATTGCAGATGGAGACACATCACCGAGTTTTTGCATCTCAATTAGGATATAATATTGTCACAAGAATCACAGGGCCAAGTGTTGTTTTCTGTTTTTTTGCAGATTATATTTGGTCCTGGTGTGTGCATGTGGAGGGGGTGGTCTTTGCTTCCTCTTCTGCTTCTGAATTTATTAATAAAGTGCTGAAAGTTCACAGTCACATTGACCCTGAAAATGTTTCATTTCTCCACAGCTGCAGACTCTTAAGTGTGATTTTCTCATTGATGTCTAAATGCTCTGTTCTCCATAGCAAGTGTGACCGTTGCTGCATGTGATAAATAAATTAATGCATGACATTTTTTTTTACTGTGTGCCCTTCCTCAATCTCACATTGTAATGCAAAGTTTAACTGACTGACCTATTTTTGTGCATCCAAAAGCAAAACAAGGCCTCTCTAAGGCTAAGATGTTCATGGCCCTTGGAGTCAGGACAGTGTAAAGTCACGGGTAAAGTTTGATTTGAAAATGAATTTTAAACATATTTACAAATTTCTCACTGTTAAAAGTTGTGTATGCAAACAGTAAAGTGGGCTGTTTGCTGCAATCCAAGTGCTGGGATTATGTGCACATGAGTCAATAAAATGAAATGAGCACAACTCTGAAATTCCAGAGATTGCATGTTGTTGACATAAATCACGAGGAAGATTACTTCCAAGCAAGAGAAATTATAGCACAAGGGATAAGGGGAGGCTCACAGTTAGACAAATAAAATGGTTTGGTTTAGATTACGCTCAAGATTAAAAAAAAATACATTTCCAGTTAATAGTGAGGTTACAATTAAAAAAAAGTGCCTAAGAAGTGTATTTTTTGTAACTCAAACTTCACCTTACAGCAGAAAACTCCTCAGTTTGAATTAAACCTGGGTCACCAGAGGCCACATCCACCCATTTACCGGCCTGACCGCAGCAGCCTCACTTTAAGCCACGTTAATGTAGAGTGGAAAACTCCTGGCTTTTTTCCTTTGCTTTCTCCTAATGCGATGGAGATCATTCGGCTGTCACCGTCAATGGTAGAGAAAGCGTTTCTCTGATAAAACTTGTCATGCTCATGTCGTGAGCACTTTGGGAGAGTGCTGAGGGATTTGAAAGTGAAAAAAAGTGAAAGGTTTCATTTAATGCTGAATAAGGCAAATCTACGGCTGCAAAAATATCCCCCATCCCAAAAAATTTTTTTCAGCTTTTGCCTGAGCCTCTGGGTTACAAGCAGCTTTGACAGGATTCTTAATTGGATCCAGATATGAGCTGCCAAACTCCTCTCATTGGCTTATAGAGTGTTGATGTCAGAGATGCAGCGGAGGTAAGAGTTAAAGCCATGCGGTTTGGTTTGCCTCCTTCTATTGAGTTCATGTTATTTATTGTTTTGTTCATAATCTTCATCACTCTTAATGGGGTTTAAAAAGTCATCCTAAACACGGATAGTTGTTTATTCTCTTTGATTCATTGTTTTCACCTAAAGGTTCATAAAAATCCAATTAACTTGTCACCATTTGGTGTCTCGGCACTTTTAGCCTGAATGGAATCAATCAACTTTAGGTAATTACCTTTAGCTTTCTCCTTTTCATGAAACCCTGTGACATGAAATATATTGACAGTCTGTGTCAGCCTTTTACATATTTTTTCTTTTATCAGTATGATAAATAAGCTTTAGGGTTGGTTTATAATGGAAAATGCACTAAATAAAGCTATTAATGCAAAGAACAAAATCACAACAGTCTCAAAGAAGAGACAAAACGAAGCTTTGTTACAGTCTTAAGTGGCATGAAGACTAATAGGATCAGTTTTATTAGTGTTGTCTTACAGCCACAAGTGGTTTGGATTTTGGGGAGGTCAGGGGTCATCATACATCTTAATCAGTCTGTAATAAGTATCAGCATGAACTCTCACCCCCATCATCTCTAGACTGTTGCTCCAGATGAAGGGACTGAGTCACCAGAAACTTTTTTCACATTGAGGTACACTTCTTTAAAGGTCCTCGTTGGTATTTCTGACATTATTGCGTCTGGAGTCTGTTGTCTTTGCAAATTCCTTCTTCATGTCGCCACAACAGCCCCACTTTAACAGTGGACTTTGTTCTGTGTTTTTCACAAATGGAAGAAAAATATATGAGAAAAGTTTAAGAGATGAAATCTTGTGAAAACCTCCTATGGGTAGTAAATTCAGAAAATAATAAAGGTCAAGAAGACTAAAGAAATAAATGAATAATAATAATAAATTAATAATAAATAAACCGGAAAAGAATAGAAAAATGCTTTATTGTCCCAAGGTGGGTAAATTTAGGTTTACCAGCAGAAAATATCAAATCTACAGCATCAGAAAAGAAAAAAAATGCTGTATAGTTATTAATTATTAAAAGTAGCATACTTAAGAAATGTAAGAAGTGTGCAAATGAGTAGGGTGATTAAAAAGAATGCGCTAAACGTGCATGTATATTTATGCATACAAAAACAAACACTGTATGTAAGAATGAAATTTGTTGGAAGGACGTTTGGCTATAAAGTCTAAAAACTGCTGGGAGGAAGTATCTGCAGTAATGCTCCTTTCGGCATTTAGGATGCAGCAGTCTATCACTGAAGAAGTCCTCCAATTCAGCAACAGATTCAAGCACAAGGCGGGAGATACTATCCAACAGTGGTGTTATATTTGCCATAGTCCTTTTGTCTCCCACTATCTGCACTGGGTTGAGGAGTCGTCCTAGAATAGAGATGGTCTTCCTTACTAGCGTATCAAATCTCTCAGCTGTAGATAAGCTGCTGCTCCAACAATCCACACCATGGGAGATGGCTGATGCCACCACAGAGTCAAAAAAAAGTCTTCAGGCGCACCCTCTGCACTCCAAAAGATCTCATTCTCCTCAGCAAGTAAAGTCTCCATCTCTCTTGTAATAAGCAGTAGTATTGTGTCCAGTTGTTGTTTAGGTGGCCACCCAGATGCTTGTAAGAGTCCACTTTCTCATTTTCAGTGTGGTTGGTCTGCACCTGCAAAAATCCGCCACTAGCTCCACACATTGATCCGCTGGTGTTTCTGCTGGCACTCCACAAAGTCCTGTTTCTACTGTCTGTACTCTTAAGTATGGCAGAGTCATTTGAGAACTTATGAAGATGGCAACCTCGGGAGTTGATTGAGAAGTCTGTAGTGCAGAGGATGAACAGGGATGGGGTAAGGGTGTCCGATCAAACCTGATCAGATCTTTCACCCACCTTTAATCTCCTACAGCCTGTGAGTTTGGTTTTAGACCTGAAATGTTTTCAGGCTCTCCCAAACCCCACTGATGTTGTTCTGTTGCAGCTGGACCTCCATCTTCTTCCTGCAGATCCTTTTTACATTTCTAATCTTCCTTCTCAGTTCCTTCAGAGCCCTTCCCATAGAGTGGAGCTGAAACAGTCCCTCAGAGCTTCTTCAGTGTCCTCAGACCACCTCTTCACAGTGCGTCTCACACCTGGTTCTCTGTGTACACAGGCTGGAGATTAACCAAGTTCCTCTACACCAACGACTGCACCTCAGGAGACCCATCTGTCAAACTCCAGAAGTTTTCACGTTCATCGGTCTCATCCAGGACAGTGAAGAGTCGGCCTAGAGAAGAGGGGTCGCCCCTCTGGTGCACCCAGAGGGGGGGGGGGGGGGGGTTATTGTAACCCCCCCCCCCCCCCACACACACACACACACACACACACACACATACACACACACACACACACACACACACACACACACACATACACACACACACACACACACCCACACACACTCCCCCCCCTTTACCATACCCAACAGTTTTGTGTCTGATGTGGAGACCTCCAGGTTTGTGGGATCCACAATATCTCAGGACCTATAGGAGCCCAACATTGTCACCATCATCAAGAAAGCCCAGCAGAAGATGTACTTCCTGCGCCAGCTTAGGAAGCTCTGTCTGTCTAAGGAGCTGCTGATCCACTTTTACACAGCCATCATCCAGTCTGTCCTCTGCTCATCCATCCATCATTTGTGTCCTGACTGTCCTATTCAGTCCTTAGCTTGAAAAGGACAGTCAGGACGGCAGAAAAGATAATTGGTGCCAACCTGCCCTCCATTCAGGACAAGAAACATCACTGCAGATCCATCTCACCCCGTCTACAGCATGTTCCAACTTCTCCTCTCTGGTAGGCACTAAGGCACTGTACGCCAAACCCAACAGACTCAGGAACAGCTTCTTCCCACAAGCTGACTGGACGGCTGACTCTGAAGACAAAAAAGTGCTGTTAATTTTTACTGTTCATATTGATATATTGTTCAAACTCTATACCAACCAACCTACCTCATGTACAGGACTGTCTCAGAAAATTAGAATATAGTGAAAAAGTATACTAGTAGGCTATTCAACTAATCACTTGAATCGTCTAATTAACTCGAAACACCTGCAAGGGTTTCCTGAGCCTTGAAAAACACTCAGCTTGGTTCAGTAAACTAAATCACAAGTATGGGGAAGACTGCTGATCTGACTGCTGTCCAGAAGACCATCATTGACACCCTCCATCAGGAGGGTAAGACACAAAAAGAAATTTCTCAAAGAGCAGGCTGTTCACAGAGTGCAGTTTCAAAGCACATTCACAAAAAGTGTGTTGGAAGGGGGAAATGTGGCAGGAAACGCTGCACAACCAAGATCTGGCACCTGCCCACAGTGCCAAAACCACCAGTAACTGGTGTACTGACCATGGCATTACTGTCCTTGATTGGCCTGCCAATTCCCCTGACCTGAACCCCATCGAGAATTTGTGGGGTATTGTGAAGAAGAAGCTGAAAGACACCAGACCCAACAATGCAAATGAGCTAAAGGCCGCTATTGAAGCATCCTGGGCATCCATAACACCTCAGCAATGCCACAGGCTGATTGCCTCCATGCCACGCCGCATTGATGCAGTAATCTGTGCAAAAGGATTCCCAACCAAGTACTGAGTGCATTAATGGACATTTTCAAATGTTTGATTATGTTTTGCTGTTATATTTTTTTTTTACTTGGTCTGAGGAAATATTCTAATATTTTGAGATAGGATTTTTGAGTTTTCTTCAGCTGTACGCCATAATCAGCGATATTAAAACAATAAAAGGCGTGCGATATTTCAGTTGATTTGTAATTAATCCAGAATGTATTGACATTTCATGTTTTTTAATTGCATTACAGAAAATAAAGAACTTTATCACGATATTCTTATTTTCTGAGACAGTCCTGTACATAAAGCCAGATATAATACTGATTTATTCCAGCACTCCCATTCTCTGCACTCATCACAAAGTGAACATGCATGTGTATGTGCACCCGTACATCATTCCCGCCTCAAACATAATAAGACGAAACAAAGGAAATAGTACAGTATTTACTCTTGCATTCTTTGCACTCTGCCCTTTGTACCATTGCAATATTGTCTCAATCCGTCCATTTGTTTATAGTGTGTTCCTATGTGTTTTTTATACTGCTGACAGTGTTTGATTGTATTACTGCATTATTGTGTTATTGGATTATTGTAAAAGTAAGCACATTTCTCAAATTCCTTATATATGTAAACATATTTGGCAAATAAATTTGATTCAGATTCTGATTCCTTAGTGGTGATGCAGAAGAGAGGGTTGAGGTTAGGGGTTGTGTAAGGGGGCCTATTTGTGCCCCAGGAAAACAAAAAGTCATGGTTTAGTTCCTAGACTTTGACTAAACAAAAGAAGCAACAGAGTAAAAGCTGTAAAAAGGCTTCTGTTACTTTTATTTAATCCACCTTATTCTTAGTGATGCTGCTAGAATGTAGATTATGTCAGTCACTCCCACTATAGTAGAGACATATGCAGTAAAGTGGTTTGCTTTGGTGCCCAATCATATGTGGTGAGCTCTATTTTTGAAGCAACAACTTTGCATTTAAGAAAAATGTCTTCTTTTTTTGTCTGTGGTGATAATCACAAATCTACTGACATCCCGTTGAAGCTCAGACTTGTGCGGTCACACTTATTTGTCGCTTTTAGTCAGATAAAGCTTAACCTCTGGCTTCAGCTGGTGCATGTGACATTGAATTATCAAGTAACAATGAATCAAGAAAAATGGAGCTGAAGAATCTAAATTCGAAGAACTCTGTAAAACTTGCAGAGGTGGTCCTTTTGGTTGTCAGCACAATTCTTTTGCCGTCCCCCAGAGAAGACTCATCCGAAAAGGATTAACAGCATTCCTGACACTGGATCCAGCAGGAATTTTTTGTTTCAGAAATAATCAGTTATTTCTTTTCTGATTGGTAATTCTAACACAGGGCTAGTTCTAAGCACACAGATATGAGGGGGCCGCCAGAGATGTTAAGGGGGCATCATTATGCAATCCCATTATGCTCCAGCAAATTTATGTAGTTGGTGATTTGTGTTTTCTTCAGGGAAATAGAGTAAGCCGTGTCCAACATCCAAGAGATGGATTGCACTTTAGTTAGACCTTTACCCCATTGCTTGCCCAGCTTGGGGTTCCCAACACACCTGCTGGTACAGCTCTTAGGGTCACTGAGGCACATAAACCTCCACATAAACAATAAGGTGGCAAGCCCACAATGGGGAAACAAAAATTAATAATAAATAATTAACAAATAAGAAAAATAAGGAGAAAAACCCCAAAATATCCAGTTTTAACAACCAACTGCATAACATATATCTCATGGATGTCCATCAGGCAACTTTATATCTCAAATGAATGTAACCCTAATAATAACCTCACAAAATTAAATGATAACGAAAGTAATCATGAAGCATGACCAACAAACATGAATGGACTCTTCACTGTTCAAAATTTGCAAAGTTGTGTATGGCTTTATACTACGCTGTGTTGTTGTGTGCTGTACAGGCAGTGCTACGTGAATAACATGAAATGGCTGAATTTCGGAGGAGAAAATCGATGCAGAGACACACGGAGCTCTTTAAAAGCAACTGAGATCAGAGTGGAAAGTGAATAAAAGTTTAAAACCGCTGTGTGCTATCCTTGAAACATCATACAGAACTAGAGGCTGGGCGGGGTGTGTTGCAGGGGTCTATTACACATGGGTCACTTGTGTGAAAGTCTGTGTCAAGCACTGCTACTAGGAAATGGTGATCGGGCCGCTGTTTACAGGGGCAGGCTCTCTGCTGCTGACTGCAAACAGATCATTCATCAGACGGCACAACACAAAGCGAAGAGGAGTTGAGAGGACACCGAGATGACAAAGCAGCTTTTTTCGCCAGATTTGATCTCGCCCCAACGTAGAACCGGCCCTGGTGCTTCATCAACACAACACATCCTGGTCTTACATTCCTGACCGCCGTCTCAACCTACTACCAAAAAATACCTCTTACGAAACTTATACAAAACTTATGAGCTCGCAGTGATATAAAAGCATTGGAAACACCAGATCAAGATCAGTTTAAATCATACTTTTACCCCGGTCAACCCCACACCAGTCTTTGAAAGATGAAGGGGTATACTACTCTGTTCAAGATGTAAAAGGCGACGCTCCTGCATGTTTCAATCCATATTTGCTCTGCCAAAGTAATTTTTCTCTAAATGTTTTAATATGAGACTATGCTACTCCTATTAAAGATTTCTTTGGATTTACTTATTTACTTATTCAAAGACTTTGTAAACACCTTTACCAAGGGTGCTATGCATTCTGGGCTCTGTATGCAAAATATGATCCACTTTTTGATATTATGGCTGCATCAGACAAAGAAGACCAAGCAAACTTGACACCCTCAGGAAAGACTAAATGGACAGACCCCCCAGTTGTCTGTGTGCTTAGTAAATGTGATTAGGGATCAATTAGGAGGGAGACATTTTGACACATGTCTTGTATTTGGAGTGAGAAGACTCAGATATTGGCTCTAGAAAGGGTGGTAATTGTGTGAAAGATATTTGATACATTGCTGATCTAACCCCTACAAGGTGCCTTTAAGACCATGGCCGGCCTCAGCTCATGATTTCAGGCAGAATATACCCCCCTCTTTAACAGTGCTTTTCCTCTAAACATCGCTGTCAACACAACTGGAGGAAAACTGAAGTTTTTCACTTTAACAACTTTTCTCAAGCTATTAAAAAACAGAGAGAGACCAGGCTTTCATTTTCCTTTGGCGTTATTCCAGAACATAACACATGTCGGTGAGAAAGTACACTTACAGCACTGCCATGACCTCACAGTTCTACATACGTACATAAAGCCAGTAATGTGTCCAGGTTTCCGACGTCACTGCATAGCTCTGTGAAACCACTAAAGCAGAGCGGAGCGTCTTGTTTTTGTAAACACTCCTCTAGAAACCACCCCGATCAGAATGTGGCTCGGCGGCTGCTGCCAGCATTAATATGCGGCTAATGACAAGGCTTGGCCAGGTGCCCGGCTCTATTGATCAAGTGTGGATTCCTCCCGTCCACTTTCCCACCCGAATGTAGAAAAATAAAATGCTCCATACTGCCTGCAGTTTTCCTTCTCGGCTTCAGAGCTTCTCAGGCAGAAAGCGGATGGTTCGGATCATCAGATTTGCATCAGACTTACATACTTCAGTCATCTGCACCTCTAAGCAGGGTAAAGGCCACTGCTTGTTGCTGGGAAAGCTGCTTCAGTTGTTAAGGCGTTTGTTAAAATGTCCAACATGTTCTCTAGTGTCTGCCAGGTAGGTTATATGAATGCCAAAATCAACTTCGACAACACAATCTGTTTACTTTTCACGCTGTGTGCCTGGATGAAGCCTATTCCCTTTGAGTAAGGATATATATGCATCACAACATCTGGAAGAGATTGAGAGATTGGTCCAAACTCTCGACTGTCAGCAGGAGAAGCTGGGTTAACTGAGAAAGAACTTTAATATATAAGTATGATACATCTGGGTGTACCATCTTCGTCATTCAGTTTACAGGACCATCGCTGTGCCTCCGTTTCTCTGTGCTTCTCTCTGTCGCTGGGATGGACTCCAGGTGTGTGGTAACACTGTGGAGGATCCGGGAGATCCAGCACTCAGGTGCCAGAACGTTGCGGTTCCTCATTACAAGCTATTTCTTATGAACAGCTGGTTTAAACATGTTTGAGCCAACTCCAGTCCCCAAACTCAGAGAATAACATGCTGTTGCTCAAAAATCTGCCTCAACTGCCATCACGAGCTCCCAAATGTCAGACGGACACAGCAAGTATGTATGCACAACCTGTAGTTTGGAACCAATCAGTAATAGTGTCTCTCATGACTATACTTATTGACCTGCTGACAACACTACAGCTTACAAATCCTGGTTCCTGCTATTATAAGTTGGTTAGTAGCTTGGAAATTATTGTGTTTTCTGCATATTTGTGTCTACTGTGATGATGATGTAGCTATATTCAGTTATTTCAGGATATTAAAGAATGAGTTGTACATTGGTAAAACAAAGGCAACACAACTGTACTGTGATTCATTAGATTGAGATTTGTTTCTACAGTGGAACTTGTAGGTGTATGTTAACCTTTTAAATGGCCAGGAATTTGTCGCAATAAAAAAATATACAATTTCAAAACGTTTGGCATATGTCCTGTACAATTCAAGCAACAAACAAACAAATATGTTAGGACAAAATATTTCAAAGTTAGAAGTTCTGGTATGACTTGATATGCATGAGCATGCAATGCAGTGTGTATTTCAAAACACACTTTGATTGTATCTCAGCGTTCTGTCATCGTGAGTTTTCTGATATTTACTCATTTGTACATTTAGCATCTTTTAGTTAGCAGTGAGGGGATAAAGGATCAAAAGAACCTCTTTGTACAAATGCAGCAGTCAGAAAAAAACGGTACAAAACAAATCTACATCAATGTCTATGTACCACAGCAAAGTGAAAACAGTCATCCACAAATGGAGGAAATACAAAAGCCTGATATTTCTCCAACAAAGAATGAGGGAACAAGATGGAAAGCTTGTCAGGAAGGCTCCAAAGAGGCCGACAGCATCACTGAAGAAGCTATAGGACCATCTGGTAAGTCTAAGTCAGTTAGTTAGTACTTCACTTTATTAAAGGCACATATGAGTTCATAGCAGAGTAAAAAAACCACAGCATCTCCAATTTACATGAAGACTAGAACGACAGAATTATTTTATATCTTTGAATAAAACCTAATTGAGTTTAATGCAAGATTTATTAGGGATACAATTATAATATTTGTAGAGTCCTATAACCTACACATACAACCTCACATGAAATTCCCTAATGTAGCATAACACCAACACTAACAAACATTTGCCTTGCACAGTCCCATTTTGGCATTTTCAGCAGCAACCTCATGCCACCATCCTATGCTACAGTGTGTTTCCATATGCTGTTTCTCTGTAGTTCCTCTATAAATAGGCAATGCACACAAAGGTACAATAGGCATCACTGTGAGAGTGCACAGACCAAATTCAAGTCTTTTTTGTTTGCTTTTGTTTCTTTGTTTAACGTGTCCTGTCTGACAATGTAGTATTAAGAATTGATGTCTCAATGCCAAAGAGAGCCCAACAGGTTTTACCTTCACAAGTAGAGCCTCACTGCTTTCGCCATAGTGCTCTGCTTGATATATTATATATGCAAAGAGCTTCATTAGATTTTATTCTGGGACTATTTAACATTCAATGGACACAAAAACAGGAAGATTGAAGAGAAAAAAAGGAAGAGAAAAGATGAGACAAAAGTGACCAAAATGGAGGAGAGGAAAAGGAGAGAACAAGATAACATCCACGGAGTCGGCTTCTACACCTGCAGAGAGATAAATAAAAAGACCAGCAAAAAAAAGAATGTTATAAATGAAAGTGTCTAAGTTGTAGAATAAATCTGCGGAGCCAGAGGCTAGAGAGCAAATTGACCCCCCCCCCTTACTTTTAGACTTTTCTTTGCAATATAATTAATGTCAAAGTCCAACACATACTGAGAGCAGACCCTCAATAACGATTGAATTCCACTAGATCATCTAAATACATCAAGTAGTCAACTATGGAACCTCCGGCTTTACATCCTGTTCTACAATCATTTCACAACTTCAAGATTGAGCCAAAGAAGAGACAAGATGCTTTTTTAACTGACACCATTGCATCTCCGAGGGACAACATTATTTGTATTCACCAAAATGTATTTTTCCTTAAAGAAGTTACAACAAATAACCCTTATTTTGTCAAAGAAAAAAAATCCAAGCATGCACAAAATTCACCAAAACCCTGCAGTACAAGCTTTTACTATCTAAAGGGACCAAAGTGGTAGTTTGAGCTAAAATTCAATACAAGGTATCACCGAATTAACTGTGAAGTGTGACAGTGGCAGCATCATGTTGTCAGGTTACTTTTCTTCAGATCGAGGTGGAAGTTTTCTTCAGAGTGGATAAAATTCAGCAGGTTCAACTAGCAGTAAGTTTTGACCAAAAAAACTTCAGGTGTCTGTTAGAAAACCTAATATCAAAAAGGACTTTATCTATAAAGGGCAACAGGTTTCTTCACAATCTAATGTTTTTGGAACTTTTTATGAATGGAGCTCGTCCGGGCACATAATTTTGCAATGCATTGTGGGATGTGGTCAGCATTTTCCAGGGCAGCAGCTTTTGCTTAAATTGCTGTTTTGGATGCTGTACTGTAAGAGATAGAGATGCAAAGTGCTTGAAAAATTTACTGCACTAAATAGATAAGCGATGGACTCTACCTAGACAAGCTAGACCCTATTCCGAAGGTTCGCTATCTCAAAGAAACCTCTAGGATCAGTGGGGGGATCCATATGAGCGTGATAACTGGACCAAGGATTTACGTGACCTGCCGTCACCGCCCGCTGCCATTCTCAGAAGCTGAGCTTGCATTTCATCTCATCAATGTAGTTTGTTTTTATACCAGTGATGTTTTCAGAAATGTTACGTCTTTAAGGACTCATGGACAAAGCAACTTTGGATGGGTCCAGGATCTCTGAATTTTTCGTCATTTCAGAGTAACGTAAACAGCACACCGTCACCTCACAGTGCTCTTTCTCTGCTCCGGTGTATGCCAAACAAATTTGTTTAACATTGTTTTAAGCGTGGCATCCATTCTGCATTTATGTTGGAAATATTTAGGGGCTTGTCAATGAATTTATTTATGAAGCAGAGGATTTTCACAAAGGGTCACCTTTATTTTAACTATGTTTGCTACCCTTAGCTGGCTAGGCTAGTGCTAGCAGCCCACTAAGAGCTCTGTGTAACAGCATAACAAGCTCTGATTCAAACTTACCAGTCTGAAAATGCCCTGCACACACGTATCCAGAGTCCATTTGGTATTTCTTTGTCAGTTCAGAGAGCCGAACTCCTTGGTTTTGATTCTATGCTGGAAAACTCATGAAAATTTCAACCTGTCTTTCTTTCTCCCGAAGTGATCACGTGTGACAGTTAATGACAGCATGTGTGCACCATGTTTTTAACTCTTTGAAAACAAAAGAACAGAAAATGAAGACAGTTGTGGATGAAGGCCATGTAAAGAAACAGAAACCGGGTTCCAGATGCCCGGATATCCCACCATGCACTGTGGTTGTTACATCACCCTTTCAAGCCCCATACATTATCCCCTATAATAGATTTATTTGTTTGATTTGTACAAAATATACCACTCTAAAAGAGGAAAGGGGATTTAATATAGTCAATTTTTGTATGCACTCTCCATTTGGAAAAAGAGAAATTTTAAAGATATAATTTATATTTACCAACAACATATTAGTCTTTAGTAGGAGCGTTCATGAGTATCGTGCAAAAAGATATAGCCAACCTTTAGTATATACCTTTAGTACATAAAAAGAGAAACTCTTACAACAAAGGTTCATTTAACCATTTGATCTCTTTAAGTATTTCTTTTTTAAAGGAATTTAAGAAACATTACTTCTAAATGTAGCATAATACATAAAGCTGCCGTTAGTAATTTATTTTGCAGTTTTAAATCACAGAAAAGAAAGAAAAAGACAGACCCAGTAACAAAGGTCAAAATATTCCTTAGCCATAGAACTGAAGGTTTTCTGGAGGGGGCTCTCACACTTGCAGAATTATTACATCTTGTATTCTGGGATGTTTTCACAGGTGGAAATAACAAGAAGACACATACTTAAGGGGTTAACGTGTTGATATTAATAAAGTCTACAGGAATAAGAAGCAGAAAAAAAAATGTCTCTCTTGAGTCCCGCTTCTATGTCAACCAAGCTGAAGGACAGTCCTGTGGTCTGCAGTCATGTCACAAGCAAAAACATTGCTAACTGTACAAAATGATCCCCTAAATTGCACAGACAGAGCATAAGCCTCCTATTTTTTTCATTCCCAAAACAAATTATAAAAACACAAAACTGATGAAAACCAAAAACACAGGGGAGGATCTCTAAAGTCAAGTTGTCTTTTCACACACATTATTCACATAGAACCCAGAGCTGAGCCTGGGTTGAATGATGGTACATTATTACACAGGTCTGCAGGGAAGTAGAACAAAAGAGGAAAAGCAAACAACTTCAGGTGTCATTTGATGCAATATAAAAATCTGTATTTCACTATCAAAAAGCTGCCAAAACACTTAAGACAAAGTATTAAATCGATGTTTGAGAAGTCTTGTGTGGACGCTGTGTTTAGATTGACATGAAAGCAATACAATACTTTGATCATGGGGCAAAAAGTGGGCTTTACTTTAGATTGCGCCTTTTTCACTTTCTCTGCACTTCATCATAATCATCTTTTCTCTCCCTTTCCTTACCTTCTGCAGACTTTTTGACCCACCTCACACATCTTCCTTCTCTGTACCTGTCTTGTCTAACCTTGTCATCACTCTATCCGATCTGATCCGATCCCATCTGATTTAGACTGACTTTCTCCATTTTTATAAGCCTCCATGTTCTCAGCGCCTTCACATTCCCCTCTACGCTTGCTCCGTAACGAGCTCTGTCACTGTAATATTTACCTCACAGCTAAAATATTGACAAACAAGATGTGAATGTGTCCACAGACGGCTGTAAAAGAGACCAAGAAGTCACACCGGTCCGGTCTCGGTCTGGCTTCGATTGTTTGAGTGACATCCTTTAGCTTTCCCTCTGCACTGACACACACACACACGCACACACACACACACACAAGCAAAAGCAAAGGCGGATAGTCCTGTTACACTCCAGCTGCGTCCCATCCGAGGCCCCTGCGCCGCTGCCAAAAAGATGAGGACACAGATGATGAAGTTCTGCTTGACCACATGCCAGTGTTGGTCCCATGATGACATCACAGGCTGATGTCAAGCCCGATGGGTGTGGTGAGCAGGCGGCCAGCTGACAGGGGTACGTGTGTGCGCACTCCTAAGTGTGAGCGTGTGTGTGTGGATTTCAGAGCAGGGTGAAAGAATGTGGCGGCCTCTGGGGTTTTCAGCTGTCAACGTTTTGGAGGGACGCGCGTTATTACGTCCGTACTCAAGGAGGATAGGACCAAGGAAGAGGAGCGAGGGAGGAAAAAAAAGGGAGAAAAGGAAGAAAAATTATTTATACTGGTGGTTTGGAGATGGAAATGGTCAATCTAAACCAGGTCTCAGCTGGGAGATAAGAATGCGTGTGCAGGCTGTCGTGAGTGAAAGTATGCAGGAACAATTTGATACTTCGATAAAGTTTCCTCAGTGTTATTCTATGTTTGCATTTGTTTAATTTGATTTTATGTGTTCACCCTATTTGTTGCTCCACTGAGCTCAGGTAAGGTACAGGATCACCGCCAAAGAATGTAAAGTAAAAACTAACTCAGCTTTCCATTTTGTTTTGCAGGGTCGGTGTGGAACTAGAGGAATAACATGCAAAACATGAAGCTCTAGTGTGCTTCAAATGTTGTGGAGACACAAGTTCACTAGACCACACCAGGTGTTTGCACTTGTTGTGGATTACCCGCATAGCATATTTATATTTCTTTGTACTAATTGCAAAAATGTAAAAAATGAAACTCTGAACCTTTCCGACCTTTCACATTTGCAGCTTGACTAAGACATAGTGCTAGTTCACAATGATGTTAGAGGTTTGGTGCACTATCTTTGAAGAATTAGCAGTGTAGGTTTTAAATATTTGCAGCTAGTACAACATCTCAATGATACCTATGGCCCCAATGGTCCAACTTCATTGATTAAGCTATTATGAGTTGGGATGGAAATATCTGAACATAGTACAGGTATTCATAAGAATTAAATTGAAGTCAACAATTGACATGGTAAAATCAAACAACATTTTTTTTAAAGTCACAATCTTTGAGTGTTACATAAAAATTTTAGCACAACAGAATTTTGGGAAACCAGTTGCATCCGTGCAATTAAGGAGAGCTTCTGCAGGTTGTTTCTCCCAGCTGCAGCCAGAGTTTATAATCTCTGCTGCTCGCAATACACATAATTACTGTTCATGTATATCATGCTAACAGTTGCTCAGGTTCTGATCCGACCATTAATTGTTTACACTGTTCCCAGATGTTAAGGTTATTTGCAAATGCCTTAGCTAGGGATGCTGCTGCACTATTATGCATATTGCATATTCTATTATCGTGTGTTATGTAAATAGGCTGGAGTTTTTTTTTCCACTATTAAATATTTTTCCACTGTGCAATATTTATTCTGGCAATTACTTTTATCTTCTACTCTTGGTGTTTCGTTAGAGCTAACTGACTGGTTTGTTCTTTTTTCTTCTTCTCTTCTTCTTTTTATTGCTTACAATTGTGTGTAACTGTCTGTATGTTTGCTATTGTCACACCTGAATTTCCCCACTGTGGGACAGTAAAGGAATTCTTATTATCAACTAAATACAACGTACTTGCTTGCCTGAGAGACCATTTTGTAGAGCATGCAGGTCTTGTACGGAAATGAGTAAATGCACAGTGTGCTACCAGATAGGGACAGAGCGAGTTAATCTTTAGGTGACGTCATCATCTTGCTTTTTTTCACACTCAATAACCATCCACACTCCATCTGGAAATCACAGTTCAGTCTTTTGAAAACAGTGTCTCACAAAGGAAGTATGCCTGAAAACATTTGGGAACGTCTACTTTTACACCATATACATGATAAAATCATGGCTCGACCTTCAGCTTTTAAAGATCAAGAGGATGACCTAAAGAAACAGCCACTGACTGCCTATAAACGTAGTTAGCTGCTTTTAGCTGATGGTATGGATGAAAAAGATATGAACAACCTAAAACCTTTGAGGCGTATCCATAGCTACACAAAATTAAAATTGGTTGTTTTTTTTAGTTGAAAAAGGTTGGGCACAACTTCATGTGTCTCACAACACTCATGGAATTCGGAGAGTGGTGGCCATTCAGTTAGATCAGGTGCAATTGTGTTTGGGAAGGCTGCAAAGTCCCCGGTTTGAATCCCACAGACTGTCCCTCTGGGTCCCTGAGCAAGACCCTCAGCACCAGAATGCTCCCATGGCCCCACAGAGGCTCGAATGGGACCAGCGTAACTTTGCAACATTGTGGAAAATAAAAATACCACTTGATTTGAAAATTACCTGACACTTTGGATTGTTTGAATGAGCTTGGTGTGCATTACTTGTGTACTTGACTTGTCTTAGAAGCTAGTTTTCTTGTTGTAGGTTAAGAGTTTGGTCAGAGATGAAGGGAAGAGAATGTCATACACTCATAGGTTACTGCCAAAGCAACTTAACTTGCTATTACACAATGGTTACATTGTTTTGTTTTTGAAAATTGATTTTATTTCTTTAATTGAAGTTTATAATTAAGCAGAACTGTTCCACTACTTTGCTTTGTTTGCCTGAGAACTAGAAATTTCTGGAACACTTTTCTTACGTTGTCGTCTGTCAGTTGTTTCAGATACAAACATGTTTACCGTTAGGCTCTGATATAACAAATACTTTTTTTATAGTCTCTACTGCTAGAAATGAACACTGAGCTACTGCTTTTAAGAAAGTTCTGTATGCCAATGTGATATTTTCTTTTACCTGATCAGCTCTTTTATTTATATTTTAGAAATATCTTCTTTGGTGGACAGCTGTGGCCAGACAACAACATGGAACAAGAAATTTGCTCACTAGCCTTTTTTGCTTGGAAAGTGAAAGACGCAAACATGCACAGTTTTTGGCGGTCACTTCAAATCACAATCTTGATCCATATTCATCTGTTGGTAACAGATAGAAAATGTATGACCAGTATCAGCAACAATCCCATTTGACATGTCCATCCCCCACTTGTTGATGGCACAAGTTAACTTTTAATAACGGTTGAACCCATGAACAAGCAGTCATGTCCTTAAACATACGATTGTGAAAACAAACTAAAAAGAAGAAATCAAGCTAAACTGCAAATCGGATAAATGCACATGTGAGAAAAAGGCTAAATGCGAACAACAATCCTTGCATACCATCAAAACAAACCACTTTACTACGTCATCTGCAGAAGTTGCCCCCACATTTGATGCCATGTTAATACTGTTATATACATTATGTAGCAATTTTTAAAACAAAGTTACAAATTACTTCACATAGGTGAAAGTATATAATGAAACTCAAAAGCAGTGTAAAAAGAAGCGTGCCACCACTAAATGCCGACCTGACCGGCATGTACTTTGGTGGAGGAAATCTTCGCAGATACAGGGAGAACATGCAAACTCCACACAGATTGGCCCCTTCCAAGGACTCAAACCCAGGTGCGAGGCAAGAGTGCTAACCCCTGCACTACTGTGCCACCCTGCATGCATTCCTTTCTAAGTCTCTGAACATGGTCGTTAATCCAGAGGGATGGTTTAGATGAAATTGAACAGGGTTTCAATAGTTTAAAAGGCTCTTCAAGGTCCAGTTAGGTTGCACAGCATCTCACTAATTTGGGGCCCAATCCACATGCAGAGTGCGATGAGTTTTGTTCATCATGCTAGTTAACAGAGGCTAGAGTAAAGTTAAACAGCACAGCATTGTGATCAGAAATGTGGACATTAATAGTTAAAAGAATAACTAGACTGAGACAATATGTGATGATCACATCGAGGGTTTGACCATGTTGATGAGTTGGACCAGAAACATATAATAAAATGTATGAATAACATCAAAGAATTCAGATGCAAGCTGGTCATTCTGAACATCGTAGTGGATATTAAAATGCCCTGGTCACACCTGGTGTCTACACAGAAAAGTCAACAACTTACCAACACTTACCGCTGGCAACAGATGTACATTTATGTGGTATACAAACACCCTATGAATGCTCCCAAATGGTACAATAATCAATAGTTTAATTAATCAGAGAATACGTTGGACTGCCGTCAATTGGAGCCACTTTAAACCGAAGTGAGTAAATCTTTTTCGGCACAGACAGAGTGCCTGCATAGTGTATATATGAGATCAGGTAACTTTATTATTGAGTCACTGTTGTAAAATTGAAGTGGTATTTGTATAAATTATGTTTCAGTGGTGCTCATATCTGACATTTATAAACTGGGAAGCTCATGCCATGGTAATCTGTGAAATGTGTGAAAAATCTCCAGTATTGTTGCTTAGCTGAAGATGAGTTTATTATAAAGAAGGCTCTGGTGCATTATTTAGTTGAAGCCACATATCTATACACTATTGAACTGCAAGACAGATAAACAAAATATTGAGACAGCGGTATTATTAATATAATCTGTTATGTGACTACAGTGCACGATAAATTTAACGCCAGACTTCTAGAGCTTCTCCCACTCAGTTCGTTAACATCTGTGTTTGAAGCCCAAAAATAATAGCTGCTACTGCTACTTCAACAGAAGGATTTTCATAAAGGTTTGCATTAAGGTAAACTGAGGCTGATAGGAATTCTTATTATCCAACGATAACTTTGGTCAGGATAAAAAAAAAAAGTTTTACTTTCTTGAAATTATAAGCGCCTTTAATTTATTTGGTTTTGCAATTTCGCAACTGAAATATTTGTACCTTTTAGAAAAGAAAAAAAACGTAAAACAACATTAACTCTACTGACATGATTTAAGAAAGCGAAAAAAAACAGTGAACTTATTTGGCCACTTCCCATCGTAGACACCAGAGGACCAGGTTTTCCATTAAGCTGTTTTTTTTCTCTCCATGTAGTCTAGTTAAGTCATGACAAGCTACTGGACTTTGTTTTGCCTCCTTGTTGTAGCAAATTGCAAGACAAACCTCCCACGCAGTCCACGACAGATAAGAGCATATCAGCAGCTGAAATTGTTCAGAATTTTATGTTATGATAGGACTGAAAAAAAACTGTTTTATGTAACTGACTGTATATACAAAATAAAATATAGCACATAATAAGTGTTATGTCAAATTTGTATTATGTCAGCAAAAGATTTTTGTAAAAGTAAAGGACAAATGAGAATTTCTCAGATAACAAGCTACCAATGAGTCATATGTGGGGGAGAAGTAGGACGCCACAAGAATGGAGTGGGATGTTATAAAGAATTTAAACTCAAATCATGATCTCACCTGAGTATTTGCACATTCTGAAATACAAGGAGTGGCCATTAGACAGTCAAACTCTGGACAGGACAAATGTCCAATATGGGGCCAATGCAGAAACATCACTCCTAATTGGTCAGCAAGAATCCCTTATTCACCTTAATTTGTCAGGGAATGGCATAAGTTCTGTCCTAAAATGTTTCATCTGATATGCAGAGCCTCTATTCTGAATAAATACTTTTACAACCAGATGTTAGTGTTCATAAGTGATGGTCATGACTTTATCTTTAGCACTGTTAAAGTAGCAAAAAAGAAGGTAAAGCTTTAACAGGTTTGAGCAAAGGTTGTGAAAAGAGCGACAAATCCAAATTCTTGTTAAAAAAACATTGGCAGGTAGGCATATTTTATATCTTAATCGGTCTAACTGCTTAGCTGATCTTATGTGGTGACTGTGTGTAATATAAGCTTTTTAACAGTTTGTTTTGCTGCTATGACACAACTTCAAATATGGCCCCCACAAACCCAGAGGGTTAGTTTATAGACATGCAATTTACTTTTATAAGACCAGCTTTAGTAGCTAAGAGTCAAAGATTAAAAAAGAAAAAGAAACTGATGGTGTTTGAGAAACTCTGCATTGCACAGCATTAAAAGGTTATATGAGAAACTGTGGAAAACACAGCTCCAGAATGCGGCTTTGCTGAACGTTAAACGTTACGGGTATAAATTCAATAAGTGCAATGGTTAACACTGAAACCGAAACGTTTTAGTAAACACGTAGATTTCCTGAAACAGTGCACTCTGTAGGTATTTGGACAGTGATATGCCTTTCATTGTTTTGGCTCTAGTCCTGCGACGAAGATATGAAATGAAACAATGACTGTGAGGTTGTGGGAAATGTTGACTTTAAGCATTAATATTGTTTGGGGAGTTCACATCCCTTCAGCAGGAACAATCCATGAATATTTGCACTTTGTTGTTTTTTTTTATCTTAAATTCTAAGTTATTTAAAATGAGAGCGTTTGAATGTTACAAGCTACATAGAAAGGTTTCGTAGTTTTGATCAGAAATGGTGAAACCAAATTTAAAACAACACATGAGCAGTTGACACAGGCAAATTTGGGTTTTGTTTCATATCCCACTACTTACATATGTCTCCAACCACGTTTTTTGAGTTGTGAATCTCAGCTTGTTGCATGTTGTCAGTATGAAAGTCTGAAATTACTAGAATATACACATGCCAGACCACTATAACTTGTGTACATGTCCCTTAGCAGGGTGCTCCCCAACCAAATGTTTTTGTAGCCAGTGAAATAGTCCTGGTATATATTCTGAGTTTCAACATATTTTTCATGGAAACATTCCAATTAATTTCTGACATAATTTCTCCATCCATTTTAAAGTAACAAATTAAAATAAATGTTCTCTATGAATTTCCTTCACAAATATCTGTGGAAAACAAAGCATAAACAATAAAGATGCGGATGCAGACGTGGATGGCAGGGTTCCTTTTTCAATTTCAAAATTACAAACTATTCCAGAATCAAATTTCAAAATGTTGATTCTGGACATCAAGTACAAAATAGGAACGTTTGGCTACATGAATAAGTAATTGGTGACATTATTAGTTGGATCTCACTAAAAATACCAAATATACCTTTTTTTAAATCGAAGGATGTGAACCTGGATATTTCTTATGCCATTAATCTCGTGATAATTTTTGAATAAATACACCCAAATGGAAAAATACCACTCCATTGTTTAAAGAAAATTGGCATGATCTGTCAAAACATGCTAAATCCTTGCTGTTTTAAATATGTTGTCTAGCCTGCAGTGGGGCAAAAAAGTCTTTATTCAGCCACTGAGTGTCAAATTCTCCCACTTAGAAAGATGAGAGAGGTCTGTAGTTTTCATCATAAGTACACTTCAACCATGAGAGACAAAATGAGAAATAAATTAAGGAAATCACATTGTAGGAGTGTTAAAGAATTTATTTGTAAATTATGGTAGAAAATAAGTATTTGGTCATAAATAAAGTTCAGCACAATACTTTGTAGCATAACCTTTGTTGGCAATGACAGGGGTCAAACGTTTCCTGTAAGTCTTCACCAGGTTTGCACACACTGTAGCTGGTATTTTGGCCCATTCCTCTATGCAGATCTCCTCTAGAGCAGTGAAGTTTGGGGGCTGGCACTGGGCAACACAGACTTTCAACTCTCTCCGCAAATTTTCTATGGGATTGAGGTCTGGAGACTGGCTAGGCCACTCCAGGATCTTGAAATGCTTTTTTTACGGAGCCACTCCTTCGTGCCCCAAAGCATGTTACTACCCCCATGCTTCACAGTAGCTATGGTGTTCTTGGGAAGCAACTCAGCAATCTTCTTCCTCCAAACACGACGAGTTGAGTTTGTGTCAAAAAGTTCTATTTTGGTTTCATCTGACCTCATGATATTCTCCCAATCATCTTCTGGATAACCCGTATGCTCTCTGGCTACTTCAGACGGACCTAGACATGTACTGGCTGAAACAGGGGGGCGTGCCTGGCACTACAGGATTTGAGTCCCTCTCAGCGTGTTGTGTTACTGATGGTAGCCTTTGTTACTTTGATCCCAGCTCTCTGCAGGTCATTCATCAGGTCCCTGATTCTGGGTGTACTTCTGGGATTTTTGCTTACCATTCTCATGATAATTTTGACTCCACGAGAAAAAATCTTGCCTGGAGTCCCAGATTGAGGGAGATTATCAGTGGTCTTGTATGTCTCTCATTTTCTTACAATTTCTCCCACAGTCAATTTATTCACTCCAACCTGTTCGCATATTGTAGATTCACTCTTCCCAGCCTGGTGCAGGTCTACAGTTTGCATCCTGGTGTCCTTCGGCAGCTCTTTGGTCTTGGCCATGGTTGAGATTGGAGTCTGACTGCTTGAAGCTGTAGACGGGTGTCTTTTATACAGATTACAAGTTCAAACAGGTCCCATTATTACAGGTAACAGGTGGAAGACAGAAATGGTAAATACAGCTTTTTAACTACTGTATTTTCCGGACCATAAGCCACACCGGACTATAAGGCACACTAAATATTCTTCCCAAGTGTGTAATATCAATCCACCCGTCCGCGTACACAGCTCTCTCCTGAGAGGGAGAGCTATCTGTCTCTGTCGAGAGGACAGAGTAGTTGGACTGTTATGTTTCTAATATAAGGCCAAAATAAACTTAACCTTTATATTGAATTAACTTACTAGGTTTATTGTTGCTAGCTTGTACTCTGGGCTGCCTTACATGAAAGCACTTCTAGTTTTGACATTACAGTCAGGCAGTCTTGTAGACAGCTCAGGGGTCCGATGAGGTAGTGACAGAGTGTACCGTAATGCTCTGAATGTCCATTGAGTGGAGCGTCTTCGTTGCTAACCAAAGTCGTACTTTCACATTTTAACAGATTTGAGTGCATTGTACCACATAAAATGGATCAGTAAGCACAACTTTAATCATATTTAAGGCGTACCGCATTATAAGGCGCACCATCAATTTTTGAGAAAATGTAAGGATTTTATGTGTGCCTTATAGTCCGAAAAATACGTTAGTCTGACGACCCCAAGCACTTTACACTACAGTCAGTTATTCACACACACACATTCACACTGGTGAGCTATGTTAGTAGCCACAGCTGGGGCAGACTGACAGAGGCGAGGCTGCCATACATCAGCGCCACCAGGCCCTCTGATCATCACCAGCAGGCAATTCAGGTGAAGTGTCTTGCCCAAGGACACAACAACTCAGATGGTGGGAACAGGGGATTGAACCGGCAACCAGCAATTTGCAGGCCAAACTCCCAATCTCCTGCACCACTGTTGCCCCCAGAAGAGCTTCATAAAGAAGTTACAGGTCAGTGAGGGCCAGACATCTTGCTTGTTTGTGGGTGACCAAATGCTTGTCTCCCACCATAATTTACGAATAAAAATCCTACAATGTGATTTCTCAAATTATTTCTCATTTTGTCTCCCATAATTGAAGTGTACCGATGATGAAAATGACAGACCTCTCTCGTCTTTCCTAGTAGGAGAACTTCCACAATCTGTGGCAGACTAAATCCTTTTTTTTCCCCACTGTATGCCACTATTGTTTTCGTTGTGCTTTTATCTTCTCTTTATGTACAGCAAATGCTCACTCTACCATCTATGCTAGACTCTAACATCTATGCTCACAATAGATCTACAATCTATTGTGAGAACAATAGATTTATCAAATGTACTTCCTTGACTTGTTTTGTACATTGTTACAGATCTTTTCTAAAATAAATAAATAGTAACTGGGTCATATTTGTAGGTTTCGCAATTAGCTGCTGAGTTTTGAATTCTGATGAAGGGAAATTTGACACCTTTTTTCACCATCTGAACAAGTATGAATAAGCATTACTTCAAGATCTGACTCATAGTGTTGTAAGGATTTGTAAATAATGAGTGAAGTGTCCTATGCTAAACCCAGATTCTTTAAAGCACATTTTGTGAACACTATTTTTATTCAGTTGAGAAACAAAATCCAATCTAATCTACAACATCTAAAAAAGGCAGTGGTGGGGCTTTGTTTGGCATTTTTAACCAGACCCAGTGTAAATACAACAGGTCCCATTAAACCTAGAATTTAAGCAGTCCAGAGTCTATGAAAGTTGTGAAATAACCCTGTTTTCATTATGGACTGAGTCTGCCATTCTGACTTCAAAAAACCAAAATACCGATAATGAAAATGTCTCCTTTAGAAATTGCACGACGGAAAAAAAGTCTGGAAAACAAAAATTTTTCCATTAACTCTTATTCCATGCTTTTCCTGACAGTTCAAGACATCCTAGCAATCAGTCCATCACAAACTGGAAGCTGCTGTAATACCAGTGTTGCTGTCAACAGTGAAGCGTTAACCTAAAAAGAAAAATCCCCTGTTCCAGAACCGACGCATTCCAGCTCATCAAATGTTTTTGCTGTCCACATGGACAAGCTAAATAACTTTAGGAGACATCTTTTCAGAAAAAAAACTGAACTATTTGGTTTCAAAATAACAGGAAGACTGCAATGAAGAGTGAAGCTTTTTACACCAAAGAACAATGAGCCAATTGTCCAGCCCAGCTGCGGTAGCATGTTGTGAGAGATTGCTTTACAGCTCACCTTGGAGGAAGCTAAAGATTAGGGTGATGGCAGGGAGACCTTCCAACCTCCTAAAGACATTGAGCTCATTACTGAAGATCAATTCTTTGCTTTTTTTATGTGTGTTTTTTAGATTTATACTCCTGTCAAATAGTTGAATTATCTATTCAGACAAGCCTGTCTCATCTCCCTATAAGCAACAAAGTTCTTGGTTGAACATCATTAAGTTGAAATCTAAAACTGCCACAGGTTGTGAATAATAACTGTACTTAATAGGACGTTCTACTTCCTGCCAGGAACCCCGGAAAATCCAACTTCGAATAGAAAAAGAGTGGCCCAAAAGACTAACTACTGCCACTTCAACAACATTGTACCTGCTAGGCTTATTGGCCAGCATTTAAAACCGGCTCAAAGGGCAGGGGGGCATGGTTGTGACCCTGTTACACTGACAGCCAAGACAGACAGGTAGCGAGCTTTGCTGTGCTTGACTTCCTGCCAGCAGGGTGTGGGTCCTCTTCCTCTCTCAGCTTCTTGCCAAGCCTCTGGCACAGTGCTCCAGGTTTCTAGTCTGGCAAAGAAGTGCTCCGTCACGGCACAAAAAAGGAAGGAGGGGATAAGAGAGCAGATGTGGATACCATCTAAATACTTTAGAAAGGCAAAAGGAGGTGTGCGGATGTCACAGAGGCACTTTGTGTTTGTATTCCTGTGTGCGGGCAGGCTCATGGGTGTGTGTGTGGGCATTCCTTCTCGTGTGTTTCCCTCCAGCTGACAGCAGCTTCCTGTTGTAGTAATTGTCTTTTTATAGCCACGTATAGCCAGACAGAGGCGCCCCTTGGCCTAGACAAGTACCTCGGATCACCTGAAGAAGAAGAAGCAGCAGAAGTGCAGTGAACAGCAGCAGGGGAAAAGTGAAAGGGGGCAGATAAGACTGAGAGGCTGAAAATGTCCCATGCCTCTAAGGCCAATTTAGGGAAACACCTCAATCAGTCTCGACTCATGCTGTTAAATAACTTTTTCTTTCTTTCGTGTGTGTTGAAGTACACTTATCTGAAATGTGGCCCTTGTAAAGGGAGCCCAGTATTGTTACAGAGCAGAATAGTAACGAGATTAGACCTGGCTTGGCTTTGTGTATGTAGTAACTCCACCTCTGTGGCATTCATAGCGCAGGCCTGGGTCACAGGGAAAGGATGAAATAAAGCAACGACAGCACTCTTATCCAGCCCTCCCCTCCCTTCTCCCTTCCTTCCTGTGAAATCAGATCTGAGTGCTGGCCTGTCTCTCCACCTAGCCCCCCGAGAGGGAAAAGGATGAAGGGGGGGGGGGGGGGGGAGCTTCCTCCGCAGCCTCGCCAGCTTGGGAGGTGGTGGGCTTGTTGCGTAATGATGGATTGATAGCACGGTGTTGTGAAGTCATCGGCCTTTGGCTGATGCTGTGCCTGCGTGCCTCCATCTAGAAGGGCTCAAACTCCAGCCTGCTGCTCGTTCCTCTTGAGCTCATGCTGTGATGTTTAAGAAGCAGGTCTAAGTCTAGGATTGCGTCATGGCAGGATTCAAACTTGGCCTTTTGGAGATATTTATAAATGCGTCAAAAAGACCATTTTAAGGATATTGAAGCGTTAAATGTAAGCTTTGGCTCTCATTGAGAGCATAACTCTCTTTTGGACTATTTAGGTCTGACTCAAATCGCCCCAGATGAACAAATATTACATTATGACACCCCTTACTTTATCCAGTTTTAGATTGGTGCCCGTAATCTCTGATCATATAAAACTGTCGTTGTGCTTATCACCCAAAGGATCAGTCAACTCAAACAGGAAATGTCTTTTTAATGACCACGCTGCCCTTGTACCGTAACGCAATGCCAGCCAATTAGCCACCAATACTTAACATCCTCGTGTGTATTTTTGAAATGGACCTTGGCTTTGAACACATTTATGAGCTTTGTTTAGACAGCAAAGGGGACAAAGTCACAGAAAGTCTCATTTACAGACTCCTGAAGTGACTGCATTTCATGGCTCTATCTGATCTAAAACACAAATTTACCCTGGGTTCTGTGGTCAACATCAGCATTTCCTATTGCAGAAATTAGGAGGTTTCACACTGCAGCTGGTCACCAAATAGAGCAGAGACAAAGCGGCGCTCTGAAATACTGATAAATATCAAAATGCACCCGTCAGTGACAAGAAGTGTCTGTGTCTCCCACACACGTTGCTCTGGATTTGGTTTTCTAAAAGGACGCACTTTGTAAAATGTCCAAATAACATTCATTAGGAGGAGCTCATGGAAAATTTTTTATTTAGATAAGTAATGGCAAAACTGTGGATCTCGTTTGCCTGGATGTGTAGCTTAAAGGTACAGTTCGGATTTTTTGGTGGGAAGCTTCCAAGGAGTTTTTGAGTCTTGAGTAGCAGATAACTCATCAGATGAGCTAAAGTCTAGTCAGATTGGCGTTAAAACCAAAGATCATTTTTCCCAGAGTATAAACCCACGCAAAAGCAATTTATTTGTCTCTATTATTAGTCTCTATCACTATTGCATCACATGATTATTTACATTTTAGAGCTAATTCTGCATTGGTAATGTTTCAATTGACATAACGTATTGCAAAAGGAAACATGAAATAAGTGATGCAGTAGAATAATTACTTAAACCAAAATAATGCTGTTAAAAAATTATTTTGGTTATTTTATTTTGGTTTCTTGACATTTCATTAATTTAGCATCAGACACTTAATATATAAATATAATCCTTTTTAATGACAAAAAACACCATTTAATCCAATGTGACATTAGTTTATTTTTCAGACCGAATTTGTCTCGAGGTAGCACATATTCACTTTGTCATGGTCATCTGTGGTCCTCAGTTCGTATAAATAGGGTGAACTTTTTTCCTTCTTATCCCAGCTGCTGCATCATCAAATCCAATTATTCTGTCCAATTTGTCACTTGTTCAGACAACACTCATAAAGGATACAGTTCAACTCCTTTCTCCAAAAAGATTGTGGACATGTTGTCAAATTCAATAAAAAATACAATCAAATAAAAAAAGCTAATAGTTTAACCCTAGAAATAATGTAAACTAAGACAATACGCTAATTTGAACTGTTGGGATTGCACATCCCAGAAAGCAAATCTGTAAACAAAGAAAAAAGCAAAAATATCTACGGAGTTCAGTTTGTTTTTCTAAGAAAAATGTTAGATGTGCAACAATTTTGTTTATCTCTTACAAGAACTACAGCAATATGTAGCACCATCTGAGGGTTATTCTTCATAACCCAGAGGGATTAACAGGCAGGATGCTGTCCAGGCAGCTGAAGAACGAAATTTAATTTTAATAAAAGAAAACAATGTTCTGACAACAATAAAACATTTTCAACTGATTTATTATCTGTATATGCAGAATAATCTTGAGATCTTGAGAAGACAGCTTTCATGCTTTTTTTTTTTTTACACTAGTCAATCTCGACTGAACAGCTCTACATTACTTCTTATAGCGTTCTTACACCAGTTCTAGGGGTAAATGTCCACCAAATTTAGCATTGCTGACTGTGAAGCATTTAGACATTTTTCAGACATATTTGCACTGAAAACAGATGCTCACAGCGAAATGAAATTAAAGTTTTTAAATGTAAACATGACGCCGGTTCATATTTTCACTGGAGCCATTCTGTGTTTGCTCTTTCTCCTCGTGCATGTGTGTTTATTCTTATTGTTTTAACAACAATCCAGAAAAAAAGCATGTTAAATAGTGACCAAAATGCGGAGCATGAGTACTCATGTGTCCTTCTTAGACCTTTTTGGGGTTGCAGGGGAGCAGAGCTTACAACAGGCAGGTTAAAGCCAGTAGAGAAAACTGGCAGCAGGTAAGTAGCACTATGGTAAAAATACTGTTTTGGATATGATGCTTTAATGTAGGGAGAGTTGGACTATATGGCCAAGAGTACAAAATATTGAGCAAGTGGTTAAATATTGTGGATATTACTGTTATTTGTTCTTTATCAATATAATATGTAGTGACCTCAGAGACTTTTTTATATACCACTAATCGGATAAAAAAACAACATAATTCTTCGTTTTACCATGACTGGTACATTAATAGACATGCTGTTGTAACCGGTACATAAACTGATTGACTTATACAGGTTGTTCCTCTATTGGTGCCTTTTTCACCAAAATGTTGTGTATTTTGGCAGGAAATAATAAAAAAAAAACACATTTACAAGATGCTACAGCAGTAAAGACTACAATCTGTTCCTCACTGAAACACAAAGTCAGCATCAAAGTGTCCAGGATTAGGAATCCCTTACAAAGCATGCAGAATATTTTCTACACGACATTATTAAAAACAATAACAACTAAAACAACTTCATATTTTGAAAACTCGACATTGATCGGGGAAGATGCTTGTTCAGCACTTTATATCAGTTCTGTATGAAGCTGTTTTCCTTCTGTCCTGTCGCTGTCACCCGCATGTTAGCCGTTTTAGATAACTGGCTGCTCCTATCTGTGGTCTGAGGGTGTGTGCACCAGGATCGGCACGCACATTATCACGGAGTCGATATTTACCCTCTGGCCCAGTGCCCTAGCTTCTCCTTCACAATCCCACGTCATGTCTCTGGGCTTGCCTGGTGTCTCAACAGTGGCTGGTTCCACGTGTCGATCAATGACAGTGTAAGATTCTCAAAGTCCTTTTGAGACTTTCACATTTCCGTCGATTTCTTTGTCACTGACAGATTTCGAAGCTGTTGCTTTTAGTGTTTAAAGTGTCATAATTTGTGTAATGCCTCCATTATGTTTTAACGGGTGACATAATACCAAAGAGACTCCCAACTCGATGGAAAACCCCTTCCCAAAATGATCTTTCTCTGACCCATAGCTGTCCAGCACACCTGCTGCTTCTCTTCATGTACTTTCTCACATGCTCTCCCCAGATTCCCTCTCATGCCTTCACTTTCTTTGGCAGCCTGTCAACATCTTCGTTGGATCTTTTCACCGCTTTAGTGTCGAGCCTCTGAGTTCAGTCTCTCGCTGAAAGCATATTGTGCTCAAAGAGAAAGAAACAAAAGTGTTGAACATTTCCGTGGACCTGAAACAATAGAGACATAATCATCATGCGCAATCACCTAAGACTTGCTGCCGCAATGAGTTGTTCTCAGCTTTTTTTTTTTTAATTCATCGTTCATTCCAACCGGCATGACAGAACGAAAATAACACCAGAAAAAAAAAGAGTAGATAGTAAAAGTAATGGAGTACTACTCCACGGTCTGTAGCAACTGCTTACGCACGTATCAAAATGAGTCACAGGGAAGGCAGGGCCGGCCCGTTTTTCTTTACTACATTGTGGTGAAGTATTCGAATAGTGAAGAGAAAGAAAACTGGTTTGACGGACAGTTGCACAATCTGCATTCTTCTCCAGGGAGAGTGGTGCTGGATGTGGTGTGCATCTGCACGCACTGTATGGGGGAAGTAAAAGGCAAAGGGAACAAAAGAAAGAGGGCCAAATGATGAAGGGGAAAGAAGAGGATAACTTTAGGGATTGACAAAAGACTCCCAAACAAGGGGCCATTAATCGTGGCAACCGATAGTATAAACCGCTTCATATACGTGCATCAAAAATGTTTACCTCTCTCATATAAAATAAAGTAACTGACTTATTCTCAAATCCATTTAGAATCAGTCTGAAGGAGTAAAGTATTTTTCTTAATCAGTGAGACTTTTTTTTGTAGCAATAAAAAAAAAAAAAAAGATTCACATCTATATTGTGAATCATAATATTGACCCTTTGATTGAAAATGAATCACTTTTGGTGGAACATGCTCACTTACAGAATCATAGTTAAGCTATTGGGGATCTCAGTAATATATTTTAATGATTAATTAATGAAACAAAACCATTAAAACTAGCAACTACTTAAAGAGAAATTACAAAAACAGCTGAGAATGGGCATTCAGAGTGCTGTTAAATGATCAAAACCTTATTAAAAGTTTTATAAATGTCTTCCTTTCTCTCTACGTCTAGAAATGAAGCTCAAGGTTTCCTTCATTACTTGTTGTTCTGTTACTTGACTTAATATGACGAAAAGTTTGGAGGAAGGAAAACGGGTTTTCAAAAGGAGGAAGGCCTGAGATAAATTGGTAACCTTTGGCCTGGATCTTATTTTACCTCCCACTCAACTGGACTGGATCCATGGTGCCGCGGTTCTGAACGTCCTGTTTTCTGTCAGCTCGGTTGATGGAAGAATCTCAGCACAACATTTGTTCAGTCCCAGCCTCAAAATCGTGTCTCCAGGGAGGCTGTGGCTGTTTACATCCAGCACAGGTGTTGGATGCTCGTTGGATGCTCAGTGGTTCCTCTTTACCGAATTGTGAGGTGATGTTTTTCAATAAGCTGGGATTTGTTTCTACGGCAGGAGCGTGAAAGCAAAACAAAACAAAGCTCGGTGAAACTTCATAGATTAGACGGTGAACAAAAAAAATAAAAAATTACGCAACCGAATTTTAAAACAAGGAGATAGGGCTTGGCTGTTGATTACAAATCGGGCTGGAGCTTGCAGGTTCTGGTTCTGTGTGTTTCTCGGTCTGTCCAGACTCTGAGTCAGCATCAGTCACGCCCCACCAGAGGGCCATGTCCCATTAGATCAAATGTAAGAAAATAGATTCTACGTATTTTTCCAAACCCGATTGTGTACATTTTCAGGAAGAGAAAGCTCAAAAAAGGAATTACCAGAGAAATCTTTGTCTGGAAGAGTCATTCTTCCAAGAGGCAAGAATGCAAGAATTTATTTGAAATACCTACAGAAATCTAAAATAACAGGAAACGTTCTCTACTTTAAACAGCATTATTTGACACATATTGACGTCCATCTGAATAAATAGTTTGACAGCATCAGGGTCAGAAACATTACACAGACATGGTTTACCAATCTCATTTTTTGAAATAAAACATTATTTCAGCTCAATCTAATGTCATGATGAAGACCCCCTTAGGAAAGTCAGTGTAGAGTAAATTATCTTTTTACAGTTTTCTGGGAAAAATCTTACAGAACACCGTCTGATTGTAAGCAAGGAAAATATTGAAAGGACTGCAACAAAAGTGAATTCACAGCTTTTTATAGATCACTCTGCCACTAATAAACAAATAGTAACAATATCACTAACATAAAGAAATGAACCCCTAGTTTTGATTTGTGTTATGCAGCTCCTGAGGTATGTGCTTAGCTTGGACTGAAAATGATTGCTCCGTCCAGATGACCAACTGAGAATGTCCTACAAAGTGGACTTAGTTTCTGTTGATGTTTATCCACAGATAAACACCCATCTAATGGGTAACATTAGCCTTTAAATTGTATTTTTGACAGACAGTCTGAATAAGATTCATTAACAAAGATGGCAAAATAATTACAACCTAGAAAGGGCTATGCTGATTTGAATCCAAAGACATGCATTTGTGAATTATATTTTGATTTAAAAGTGATTATTTCTTGAAATGAATTATTTAAAAAAAAAACAATGTTAAACCTACTAACAAATATCTGAATAAACAGTCAGTTTTATAGCTAGATCATAACTAGCCAACTAAAAGGCAGAGAAAATCTCCCAATGTACTATATCTCTGGGAAGTAAAGCAAAGGCAGCTTCAGGGTTGGGTGTTAAAGTTGTGAGATTTTGGTTTAAAACAAATGACACTCATGTTATATGTCTGCTTTCTCTCTTTGTATATTTCTATCTAATAGTACAAAATGAAGCCAACTTATGTGTCTGTTACTTGGAGACAAAACAAAGTGTGTTAAATAAACAGAATCGAGTATTGCTGAGTTTGGCTCATGCTCTCTAACTTTTAGTGTTTTGTGTGTGCTTCCAATCACATGTGTTGTCCGGTGTGGTCTACTTGTTACTGGCTGATGAAAAGGTTTTGAGCCGTGTGTGAAAACCCTGCATAGGCGCACAGACAATTCAGCAATGGAAGCAACTAGAAGCAGTTTATGAAGAGGACCAAACTGGATTGGACTGAACAAACTCCAATTCTCGAGGGCTGGTGTCCTTAAACTTTTAGGTGTGTCATTTGCCCTGCACACCTGAATCAAATGGATAGACTGCCTTACTTGCATGCAGTCAAGCTCTTCAGGACTCTCCAGATGAGCTCATACTGGAGTCAAGGCTATTGAAGCAGAGACATCTAAAAATGACAGGACATCGGCCCCCGAGGACCACGGCTCTACAGGAACTGCCAAGAATGATCACTTTAGCTTGACTTACCACTCAAACCGGTTGCCCCACCATGCATCCAACTGCGGCTCAATCCAGACCATCGCCATTGTTTCAGCCAATTACAGTCTACAACATTGGATTTGTACAGCATGTCATATTTTTCTTGTACCAGCCTGTCACTTGAATAGTTGCTAGACAGCAGCACAATATGTTGCCTACCAAAGATGAACATGAAGAGAAATAGATCAAATTAAACAAAATAAGAAATTTAAATTGGTTCATAACAGTCTGTGGTGAGACAATGATCATTATCCTGGTTATCACTTGCTTCATCTTTGGCATCCACGTTAGCATCCATCATGGCTTTTGGATTGCCAGAATGACATTCTGGCTCAGACGCCTAGCAGCCAGAGGCCTCAGTACAATACTGCCAATATACAACTCTCTATCTGAGCTGTATGTCGTGGGGTAAAAGTCCAGCAAGCTGGAAGAGATGGTTCAGAATCCACGTCAGGATCTGTCAGGAGTCGCTTGTCCAGCATGGTGCTCAATAAGGCCAACAAATCAACATGAAACTCATTCCTTTGTGTCTGTCCCAGTATTACTCTTTTATCATGTCTCAGTGTAAATAACAGTTGTTTTTTTCTTCTTTAACATTAATTTTATGTTTTTTATTGAAATCCTGCATTAGAAATTCAAGCATTTGCTCTTGTGTGTGTGCATGTATATACAGTATATACATATATATATATATATATATATATATATATATATATATATATAAAATGTATTTACTATTGTGGTCATGAACATGGGTCTCTGGCTGTAAGCTTTATAGATTAAAGACAGACAAAGTGAGTAGCTCCTGAAATACAGTCCTTGCGCTGATTCTCATCTCTATGGCACAGGACTGAAACTGAAACTGTAATTTTCCAAAGGTATATAACACACCAATCTTCTATTCGTGTTTCTTTTTGGACACAAACAAACACACGGAGAGCGTGGAGATGTGGACAGTCAAAGCTCTTGGGTAGGTGTGAACACACAAACCATTAAGTCCTAATGCCAACTCATTTGCTGCAACAACTGTCCATTGTTTCTGTCTTCAGGCTGCAATTTATGCCCTTTTTTGCTCTACAGGAAGGTAGGAGCCCTTTACCTATTTCACAAGAAAATACATGGCTGAGCTTAAATTAGCAAAATGACTATTTCTTGGTGTGTTTCAATGTGGCGAGACTGGTGCTCCAGTCTCCAAGACAAGCAAGAAGTTGTATTTTTCCTTGAGCACACATAATGGAGGTGTGTGGGTGTGCATTTGCTTACATGGTGTCTGTATACCCATGTTTTGCTGGCTTTTTATGCAGTTCCATAATATGTTGACAGCACCGTGCTCTGCATCACATTTTCCTTGGCACAGATGGAAGTAGCTCGGGTCCACAAGGAACATGTACGCAGGCATGCGTACCAAGTCAATGCATTCTCTCACCATCAACCAGTTGGACTACATCCACTGTGACGGTACGCTCTATAAACCAGCACAGGGCAATAGGGTCAAAAGTTTTGAGAGCGTTCTTTAAAACTCTGTTGGGTGGAGATGTCGGCGGAAAATCTTTTAAAGTATCGCATTAGAAATGGTTGACGGAAACAGAAAAATTAAAATTTGGCAAAAAAAAATTCTACGCTCACTTGAGGTGGGGGTCTTTTTTTTTGCAACATTTTATAAGTTCGCTCAAAATTTGCAAGATAATTGGATGGAAACTTAGCTAGCGATCTAATTTGTTACAAAGTGGCTCAAAGACAACGAACTTGATGTTTTGGAGTGACCATCTCAAAGCCCTGTTCTCAGCCTTATAGAACATTTAAAGGAAGAGCAAAATAGGCGTGTGCCGAACAGGGCCAAAATCCCTCCATTTATTTGTAGAAGGATGCCTGAAATATCTGACCCAAGTCACACAGTTTAAAGGACAATTGTACCAAAAACCAAGGAAATGTATGTAAACATGAGAATTTGAAGAAGGTTTTGAAAACAATTCTCCTCAAATTATCTCGCTCATTGTTCTGGTATTAAGTTCCATAAAAAAAGTTATGGGACTTTTAAACAATGTATGTAAACATCTGTTTTCAACTGTATGTGCTCAACAGGAAGACACTGAAAAACAACGGCAAGAAAACTCACCAGTACCAAGAACTCTGAAGTTGACGTTATACGAAAATAAAGCGGAAAACTATTCTGTTTTCACTTCCACCTTTTTTTTGGCCAGTTTTTACAACCAAAATCAATAAAATCTGTGGGTAGGATGACTATTAATGGTGCTACAATAAGGCCAAACACTAATGATTCCCATGCTTTTGTCCTGTTTATGGCCATCTATATGTGGCAGACTGTGCCAGGGAAACCTTAATTTAAGTATCTGGAACTTCTCAGTGTTTTCTGAAGTCTTCTTGATTACAGCACCAAACTCAACGTGCTGGGTCATGAATGTCATTAGCAGCTGCTGAATCTACTCTCATTGCTTTTAAGAGTCCATTGATTGCAGTTGGTATGAAATCAAAAAGTCTCTGATGTTGTTTCAAAAATGTCCACAAAATGACGAGTGCTTCGCTGATGTGGCAAATTTCCCATTTCGGTTCTGAAGAATGCCATATGAAGCCACTAATTTAGCTCCCTTCTAACGGCCACGTTTCTTTATACACTCATTAATTCCATGTGTCTAATAAACAGGCTTTGTAGTAGTTTTCCTTCTGTAACAGTGTCTGTGTCTACGACCCTGAAGAGTTATGCAGAAGTGAAAGACGTGTAAAATGTTGTAGACGAATAGCCAGTATCTCTTAAAAGATAGAGAATGAGGATATGTTCTCTAATAAACAGGTAGCTGAAACTAAGGTCACAAAAATGCACATAATGTGAAAGTAAAACTTCTGACTAAATGTCCCACTAGCATTAAGCAATTAAGCTTTGAATTTTTAGTGATGATGCTCGTTCCAGTTAAACAATGAAATAAAATATTTATTCTATTTGTAACTTTGGAAAGGTTGGACAACTTTAACTTATCCCTTTGTTTTTCCTATATCTGTAATGCTTTTTTTTCTAGTCTATAATGTTTTACTGTTCACGTACAACACTTTGAAATGTCTTGTTTCTGAAAAGTGCTATATAAATAAACTTACCTTACTTTACCTTACCTAGCACCTTTCCAAACCCACATATTTACTTGACCATCGCATCCAGCCAAGAACTGAACACAAAGAGAACATGGACGTGAGCTAATGCCGCATATGAACATAAGTCTTCCATCAGATCCTGAACGCTGACGTTTAACTGAGCATTCATGGACCTGAGGACGTATTTTCAGGCCTCAAGGCTTCAAAACGGATTCCATGCTCGTGTAAAGAAGATTTCTGTCAAGCACATGCGTATGGATCCAGGCTAACAGTTTCTAATACTTTGCAGGATTTTAAGCTGTTGCAAAGAAAGCAAAAGAAAGGTTTCTCTACAGGAATCCAATAGTTTTTCTATCCTCTCAATCCCTAAAGGCTCCCACTCACATGCTTGAAAACTTAAGGCAGACTCTGCGTGGACAGGAACATGCAAAGATCAATTTTTATGGTCACATTCGCGGTGATCTTTACATCGAACTGTGTTACATGTGACATTGAGCCATTACGCTGAGCTGCTCCAATCAAACAAGGACGCACAGCATTATAGCCTTTCTCTGTGCCGCACCGACCGGTGTGCAGAGGGTGTCTGCTGGAGAAGAAATGGCTCAACTAGCTCATCCAACTTGCTACTATACATTCCCTCTTTTCGTCCGACTGGCAGATTTTCTGAGATCTACAGCTCCTCATTGACTAGATGCACAAATTCAGTCCATAAAGGCTTAGCTTCCCAACATTTTAAAGTTCACATTCACCAGTTCTTTATCTGTTTTTGGCCACATACTTTACTTGCTAGCTGCTGGACCGCTCATGAATCAATGCCATAATTTGCTACATGCTGACATGGTTTTAGGATTGAAACGTCTGTTTCACAGAATCTTGGTCCTTTCATGTGTTCAGCATTTTTCTGAATTTGCTTGAAACAAATTCAAGCTATTGTTGCTCACTTAAGCTACATAGTGTCTTTTCATCTAACATTTGGCAAGAAAGCAAATAAGCATGCTGTAGTTCTCAGAAACTCAAAAAAAAATGCCCTCAAGGGTAGTTATTAGTCTATTCAAAAAGAAAATCTGAGAAGCTTTAAAATCCATGCAGTCCTACATGCAAATTGACTTCAAATGTCATTATATAAAGCATGGTATGCAGTATGCAGAATCAGTGCATGGTTCTAGCTGGATTAGATGGCAAGATACAGAAAAAGACAATCAGGGAAGGAGTGTGGAAAGTGTGTTGGCTGTTAGTGCATGAGCTGGTGGCCCATCTGGTTTGAGTTACCGAACTCCCCTCCTCAATTAGACCCAGCATGATGTCAATAAAACGTCCGACCAGCGAAGCCATCACTTAAATTAGGCCTGTCAAGTATTGTTCTCTCTGCAGCGCTCCACACAGCCGATCAGTCTGCACTAAAATGATTTGTAGTTTGATTAAGGTTACCACAATGTGCCATTTCTGATTTGATTTGGCCTCCAGCCTTCAACGCATTGCCACAAAAGCTTCACTGTTGCTCGGGTTACTGTACACAGAGAAAAATGCACTGATGAAAAAAGAAACCCCCTTCACACTCACGCTGATTTTTAAGCAAGACCCAAGAAATTATTTACTCCTCCAATGATTTTCCTTACAGTAATTTTCCACATCTCTGCTCTTAGTCCATCGCAGCCGTGCAATATTTTTCAGTCCTAACTTTGACCATGCAGTGCGCAGATTTATGCGTGGATATTAAACTGCATACCATAGGGAGGTTTGGAGAAACTGCGGTGACGTTTATGCTCCTCGTCTCCTATTGCACTGCGAATTTATGAGGAGATCCCTGGTTTTTGTGTTGGGAGTTTCCCACCAAGACTGTTTCCTCTCTTCTACAAACCATGGATCATCCAGCCAGGGTCTTCGTTCTAAAATCCAGGATTATTGTTGTCATTTTACATCCCCGAATGGTTCAGTCAATTATGTTTTCAGAGAGCTAATCCAGGTGCTGAGAAAAAAGTGATCCCTGGAAAGGTCACACATTCCCAACCACTCCCAGAGGGAAAACACACAACTGTACACCTTTGCGGGAATACAGAGGCCTGCTGCCCTAAAATCTGACTGTAATTACCAGAAGAAACTCAGTATATTATAATGCCAAGCACTGTACTTGAGGGACTTCTCTCAATGGTGCTCAACAGGTCTGGTGATCATCAGCAGAGGGTGTGTGGGCAGCTTCATACTGTTAATTTGAAACCTATGCACACAAGCTTTTTAGCCCGCAACTAAATCCCACATGCTTAAACTCCTATGTGCAATAGCATGCAGGGTTTAAACTCTGGAAATTACAACATTTAGGCAACATGTCTAAGCTTTTGAACAATCACACCAGTTTCACATTGCATCTCAGAATGGTTTCAGCAACATATAGATCCAGTCAAGAGTGTTAAGAAATGTGACAGCCATGACGTATCATATGATTCAGCGATATTTGTTTAAAGTAAAGCTGAAGAAGGCAGGGTATTACCACATTTTTGTGCGTTGAGATTCTGGCACAAACTCATATTGTGTACTGTATGACAAAACTTAAATACATGTTTTGCTCTGAAGCTTACATACACTTTTACTGGGCATGGATATTGCAATAATTTGGTCTTTTTTAATGATTTCCCCAGGTTCAAATGATGATGTAATATATAACTGAAAGGATGTTTAAAACAAGAACTATTTGCAGATGTTTCTATCCCTTGTGGATTGTCTCCAATTTGCACAGGATTCAATTTTTTATAGACACAGGCTCGATTATATACATACACCTTTACTAATGTTTGGTTAACTCTTACTTAGCACATTGTACTTTGTGTAGCAATAGAACTACTGGAGTTTATTCAACTGATTGGTATCCTGTCACAGATATTGGTTTTAAAGGGGACCTATTATGCAAATTCACTTTTTGCATGTTTTTGTACTTCCATTTAGGTCTCTGTTGATTCTAGAAACAGTGCAAGTGTTAAGTGTCATTATTGGCAGTAAGTAAATTTTTCGTTCGTGTCTGGAAAACAAACCATTGAAAAAAAAACATCACAATCAGTGGGCACTGCACCTCACCTAGCAACCCAAGCGGCGCTCTCCCCACTTCATCAGCTGGTTTTACCACTGTATGCGCTGTACAATGGCTGTTTGGCATGAACGTGATTTGTTGCTTAGCACAAGCTAATGCCAACAGTAGGCTACTGATAGCACTGTGTCCATTTAGAAACGTACCATTCAGAAACTGCTTGCTGCATCCTTACTGGCGCATCATAGCACTGAAACAGCTCTGGTGAAGGTCACCAATGATATTCTCATGGCCTCAGATAATGGACTTGTGTCTATACTTGTCCTGTTAGATCTCAGTGCTGCATTTGACACAGTTGATCACAATATTCTCCTACAAAGACTTGAGCATACTGTAGGGATTAAGGGGAAAGCATTAGGCTGGTTTAAATCTTATCTATCGGACAGATTCCAGTTTGTTCATGTTAATAAAAAATCCTCTTTAAACTCTAGGGTCACTTGTGGAGTACCACAGGGTTCAGTCCTTGGACCAATTCTCTTTACTATATATATATGCTTCTGATTGGCAAAATTATCAGACTGCATGGGATTAATTTCCACTGTTATGCTGATGACACTCAGCTATATTTATCCATAAATCCTGATGAATCCAATCAATTACTTCGACTGCAGTCATGTCTTGATGACATCAAAAGCTGGATGACTTTAAATTTCCTGCACCTAAATTCTGACAAGACAGAAGTTGTAATCTTTGGACCAGAGTCCTCAAAAAATAAACTTCTTAATCAATCACTGAATCTGGATGGCATTAACTTGGCCTCTGGTAATAAAGTAAAAAATCTTGGTGTTGTTTTCGACCAAGACATGTCATTTAAATCCCATATTAAACAGGTTTCCAGAGTTTCCTTTTTTCACCTCAGGAATATTGCCAAAATTAGAAACATTCTGTCCAGGGGTGATGCTGAAAAACTAGTCCATGCATTTGTTACTTCAAGGCTGGACTATTGCAATTCTTTACTATCAGGAAGTCCACAAAATGCAGTTCAAAGTCTTCATCTGATCCAAAATGCTGCAGCAAGAGTTCTGATGAAAATCAACAAGAGGGATCATATTTCTCCCATTTTAGCTTCCCTCCATTGGCTTCCTGCAAGAATAGAATTTAAAATTATTCTTCTAACGTATAAAGCCCTTAATAATCAAGCTCCATCATATATCAGAGCTCTGATTACTCCGTATGTTCCTAACAGAGCACTTCGCTCTCAGACTGCAGGTCTGCTGATGGTTCCTAGAGTCTATAAAAGTAGAATGGGAGGCAGATCCTTTAGCTATCAGGCTCCTCTCCTGTGGAACCAACTCCCAGTTTAGGTCCGTGAGGCAGACACCCTGTCTACTTTTAAGACTAATCTTAAAACTTTCCTTTTTGACAAAGCTTATAGTTAGAGTGGCTCATGTTACCCTGAGCTACCTCTATAGTTATGCTGCTATAGGCTTAGGCTACTGGAGGACATCAGTCAAAGCCATGGACAATGCAGACGACTCTCCCTGTAGCTCTACGCTTCTCCAGGAGTGAATGCTGCTTGTCGGGACTTTGAAGCAATCAACTGGTTCCCTTATATAGGAAATTTTTGACCAATCTGTATAATATGATTGAATTTGACTTTGTAAAGTGCCTTGAGATGACATGTTTCATGAATTGGCGCTATATAAATAAAATTGAATTGAATAGCGTACCGCGCACGTGACGTCACCGTCTCAAGAGCAACGCCCCTTTTGCCGCTTAGGTAGGACAAACCGATAGAGAACGCACGTAGCAACCAGCAACAGAACCAGCGATATGACCGACTTTGCAGCCATTAAACTTTCCCAAGACGATGTCCCAGGCGCACGGTTTACTGGTCGCACTGTCGAAGAACACACCAACCTTCAGCTCAAACGATGGCTTGAGTGTCGAGGGCTTAAAAAGACCGGAAAACGGGCCGAGTCGATCGAACGGTAAGCTTTGTTTTTTTTACCATGATAGCCTATATGCTATCATGGTAGCAGGCGCTTCATTATTAACACGTCGGCCACCAAAATACTCTTACCTGTTCACTACTTGATGTCGCTGGAATTGGGTCAGGATGTTCTTCGGTTGTGCCCTTTCCTCCAACAAAATGCTTGCTACATATGTAGGCCGACCGCACCGATGGACCAAGCGCACACATTTCTCCTTGGCACTCTTGAATTTCGGGAAAGTAATGAAGAAAACATCCTTCATATGCGGCCGATCAGCGTACCTCGAGTCGCTGTTGCACGTTCCATAGCAACAATGTTTAATAACCATGGTCTTAGATTTTGGAAAAAGCAGTCGTTTAAACGAGTAAAACCAAGGCTAACGCACGTCTCTTTTACAGCGAAACAGCGGCGGACTATGCAAGCTTGTCCTACCGCGTACCACGTGATGTGACGTCATCGTGACGTTTCGTTTCTAAAAATAGCTCGCTCGCGGTACGCTATTGAATTGGATTGATTGTGCAGCAGGCTCCACTTCTTCTGCTTCTGGGTCTGACTTGGGATCAATCAGCCAAAGCTTATTTGCATAAAAGTGACAGAGCCCTAAAACAGCGAATTCTGAAAGGAGCTCCAAAAAGGCAGAAAAGAGGAGATGAAATCTCATTGTCTGAGAATGGTTACCTTTAAGCATGCGGCAGAAATTTTCAGTAGGGTTTAGGTTAGAGCCTTTGCAGGTTACTGTTAGCCTGCTTTATCCATGGCAAACCAATTATGTTTTTGATCACTATCTTGTTGGAACATCAAACTGTGTCCAATTTTCAAACAGCTAGCTCTTGATTTGAGGTGAAGTTGAATAGTTTGGAGGTTGCCCTCCAGTTTTTCATCTACTTCTTGCCCTGCACCTTTAGCACTGGCAGAGAAACAGCCCAACAGGATGACGCTGCCACCGTCATTCCTGACAACTAGTAGGCCTTCAGCACTCTAGGCTTGGAACACCTCAAACCCAAGAACACTGGTGATTAATGGGTTGCTCGGAGTATACCAAAAAATTTATTTCATCCATGGCGGAAAGTTTCTTTTTAATATAAATCCTTCTTATAAAACATTAAGTTTGTAGATTTTCACTAAGTTTCTTTTTTTGCCACATGTAAAACAGCCCCAACGACGTATGGGACGTTGTGAGGAATAACTGCATTACCACTCAATACACAGCGGTCAAACAGACAAATGCAGAAAAGTTGTATGCATATCCTGCCACTGTCATGCCACAACTCATCCAGACTCCAATCCTATTTCTCACCGCTGGGCTCCACTCTATTCTACTCCTGTCGGTATAAATAAATATAGAGCACAGCTTCTTTCTGCTTGGGCAGCGCAGGGATCCCAGTCGTGTGGGGAGTGCGAAAGAAGTGGAGGGTGGACAAGACTGATCTTGACCTTTATGAGTATAATTTTTCCTCAGCCATGGTGAGTTAGACAAGGACGATTTTTAAGTACAGTATCACGGACTTTTGATCACAGCAAAATTATTTTTACATAGAGTAAAGGCTATAGGCGCTGAGCAGGTCTCCTCCTTTTTTTCTGCAATGGAAAGGTGTGCGGGCGCACACACACACCATGGCGAAACAGTTTATAATGAACTCAAAATGCCGAAAACATCCAGCCAAGATTTTCACATTTTATATCTGTTATGTGCAGATACTCCCAACAAACTTGCTAAAGGCTTTATATAGTGACTTTTCAGCCGCGACGAACATGTTCAAGTCTGGGGGAAATCACAGACGGTCTAGCCGACAACACACAGCAGCAGCGGGGATGGTTAATACTGCAGTCTCCCCGGTGAGACCACCCTGTCAGCGGGTCTCTGCCGCTCCTGACAAGTCTGAGCAGAATTAAGATTGGCTCATAATCCCAATGAACTGACTGCACAGATGAAGTTTGGAGGTGTACTTTCTCACCTAAAAAAACATTTTAAAACAACTTTTTGTGATAAATTAAGGTAATAAAATCGATAGGTTTGTAAACTCCTCATCTCCTTACTGCTCCTTACGGCAGTTTTTCCTGCTGCACCTAACCTCCTGAACAAGTCCTGGGAAAGCAGAGCAAAGTACTGGGTCGCTTGAGGGACCAAAGTCCCAGGAAAGTAAATTAGTCAGGTAAATGCGTATGGAAACGCTACCCGAGATTTGAAAAGCCCAAGGCAATGGAAAGGGGGTTTTATTGAGTCCGTAGTTGATGCATTAACAAAACAAATTAACTTAAATATTTATAGCTTTCTTACCTCAGTAGGCCTCACACCATCAAACAAAAGATCTGTGCAGTCACAGCCGCAGATGCTTTTCCTCTTCTGCCATGCGCATGCACAACAGCAGTGTCATTTCAACTTGTCGCCAGAGGGGGCAGATGTCTGCAAAAATCCTAGAACTTGCGCAATGCACCTTTAAAGGGTCAATGTTTTTTTTCATGTAAAATGAAGACTTCACTTATTCTGTGAAGTATATTCTATACATTTCAACTTAAACATTAAACAACCTGGTTGTACACAAATTCAAAGTAATGTTGAAGCATATTTTGATTCAAGTCTTCCTTGGATGGTATTATCAGCGGCCCATATCTTAAATTGACTATATTTGCCCACTCTACTCTACCATTTTACTCCACCCTTCTTTGGGTCACCTCACAAATTCCCTGTTGAATTTAGTTCTGCGCTCTGATGTGACCAGAACTTTGATTTAAAGTTAGTTTTTCATTGATGGATGTATTGACGGTGGAAACCTGTGCTTACAAGCGAATTTGGACAAGGAGGGACACAAGCAATGGGGTTGTGGGATATTTGACTATTGTTTTTCCTTTTTGCACATCATAGTTCAGATTCAAGATCAACATATCTTTTACTTGTTGTGCAGCACATTATGTTGTTTTTAAAGTGCCATATAAGTAAATATGGTGTGGTGTGGTATCCTTGCTCCAGTTACAGGGCAGAAAATCAGAAAGATTTTGTTATTGTGCTCCAAGCCAAATAAAACAGTATGGAGTTAGCTTTGGAGTTTGACATGATTTACAAAGTTCTCTTTTGGCACCAAGGCAGTCACAAAATACGATTCTGCTGCCATTAACGTTCAGTGCCGAGATCATGCCTCACCTTTACTCCTCCAAATATACTGAAGCCAAACAAGTCAAATTTTTGTCAGTGTAGTCTGCTGCTAATTTAGTTTGAGATTAAAGGTTTTAGTTTTGGAGAGGCCATGTTCTTAGATGACAGCTTATTTGACTGCAAACAGAGACCCTTTTGTTCCAACCGCTTCCACTTTGCGTGCCTTGATGGTTCCTGTGTAGAGTCTGAACATTTCCTTTCAATGATGCGCAAAACGTTTCTGAAAGTTAAACATGGAAAGCGGACATGGGAATGTGACACTAAAACGGTAAAAGATAAAAGTGTGTTGATATTTTCGGACCCTTTTTTAAAATATGTAAATTCAACGAGTATAGCTTGGACTACAGTTGGAATAATCTGCATGTTTATCTATTAACTGGTGTGTAAGAAAATTAGATGGAAAACAATAAAGATCTGTGAAACAGTGCAGTTGTGTGGCTGGTACTGATTTTATGTTTAAGACTTGGAGGGGAAGCAGCCCAAGTTCTCGGTATGTCAACAAGGTGAGCTCATGGTAAGTCCCTGATTCTCCCATGTCAGGCAGACAGAAAAACACAGTCTCTCCGGCTCTAGCAGCCCACTCCGGGGCCTTTTCTTTTTAGAGGCTTCTAATCCTGGTGGGTCCGCTGCCTGACGTCACAGGGCCCTCCTCCCCAAGCGTCTGTCTGCCGATGTGCCATACCCACACTCTCATTTCCTCTGCAGCTCACGAACACCAATCCCTGCTCCAGTTTCCCAAGCCTCTGACGTCTGAGCATCTGATTAAGAGGGACTGCCTCATCTGACGCCTCATCTGGCCCTCTGAGGTGGTTAAACTTGAGAGAAGGGAGGTGCTGGGTGAATGTGTGGGCTGGTGTGAGTGTTGAACAGCCAGCCCAGCCTTCTCTTTCTCTCTTCCTCATTTGCTTAACCCATTGAAAGTCTCTCACTTGGCCGCCTGGACTTCATCATGTGACCAGGAAGCATGGCTCCCATCCATTTCTCCTCCTGACAGAAAGGAAATATTCTAACAAAGGGGCGGACGCTGGGGTCTGCTACGTCGTTGGTTAAAAATAACTGGCATATTTAAGGCTGTTGAGGAATCCCAGGGCAAGCAAAGGCTGGACAGCTTGCCGCCCGGCAGGAGCTCTTTCTTTCTCTCTCTCGCTGTCTCTCCCCTTCCTCACAGTCGGCCCCTTTGCAAACTTCTCCCTCTTTTTGCTCCTTCCTCTAAACCCGCTTGGCTTTACACAAAACCTGTAACATGACCACGACCACCACTCCACACCTCAACCACATGTTTCAGTCCCTGTGGAAGCCCACAGCTACATTATAAAGTGATGAAAGCTCAGCGCTGCCTTGCTGCAACTCTTCATATCTACGCGGGACCGGCTGCAAATGTCCCCCACCGACAACTTTTAGCATTTTTCTATTCGGTCTTCAAACCCTTCTAAGTCCGTCAATAAGCATTTGCCTTTTAATTCATTCAAAAGGAACTTGGTTTGCCAGGTATGGCAGGTTAAGTCTCAACAATAAATGCATTGCTTTCCAAAAGTATTCTTACCCCCCACCTCAATGTATTCTATCAGGGTTTTATGTGATGGACCAACATAGAGTCATGCATAATTATGTATTCAAAAAAGAAATCAAAATTTGGCGAAAAGTGTTGTGTATACTCTGCCCTCTTTTTTGCATAAAGACATCTGTTCTGTGAAATAATCGTGTTTTTTTTTTTTTGTTTTTTTTAGAGAACATCAGTGAACAAACAACATCCTAAAGACCAAGGAGCACAGCATACATGTTAATGAGAAAGCTGTCAAGCAGGTTGAAGGAAGGGTTGGGTTATAAAACAATATCCGAAGCATCTAATGTTTAATCCATCATCTGTAAATGGAAACAGAATGGCATGACTTCAAACCAGTAAACACATTGTCATTCTCCTGAACTGCCACGACGGGCAGGTACAGCGTCAGTCACAGAAGCACTCAAGGAGCTGTTAAATGAGAAAACTGGCTTGCCGTTTGACACAGCCACAGATGTAGGGGACAGCGCACGCATTTGGAAGAAGCTTAACTTTTTTTGCCTACATGCAAAACATCACATGTCCAAAACGTGCTATGAAAGTGTGAGAACTTGAAAATACCGTTGGATATGCTGTTGAATCTATCCAAAAATGGAAAGAGTATAACACGGCTGCACACCTGACCAAGACACGGCCGTCCACTTAAACTGACAGGGCGGAAAGGGAAAGCATAAATTAGAGAAACAGATAAGAGATCTGTGGTAACTCTGGAGGAGCTGCAGAAATCCAAAGCTGTGAGAACCTATCCACAGGACAACTGCAGTACTAGTTGGGCACTAGATAAATATGCCTTTCTGGAAGAGTGACAAGATGAAATAAATTGCTTCAGCGGTCTGCCTCAAGCAATGTAGCAGGCACGGCAAACACGAGGAAGAAGGCGCTCGGGTCAAATGAGACCTAAACTGCTTCTTTTAGCCTACATCCAAACAACACAACATTGCAAGTCACTGTGAAAATACCATGACCACAGCGGCACTTGGCAGTGGCAGCATCATGCTGCGGAGATGCTTTTCATCAGTAGGAACAGTAAAGTTGGTCAGAGTTGAGGGATGGAACTAAACACAGCAATCTTGGATGGAAATTTGTTTGAAGCTGCAAAGAACTTGAGACTCAGGATGAAGATTTAGCTTCCTGCAGAACAATAAAGCTAAATCTAGAGCCAGAGCTAAAATGAAATGGTCCTGATGAGTGGTTCTCAATGCAGGGCACATTGTTTTGCATGTTTCACTTCCTCTCCCTGCTGGAACACGCACCTGACTTAAATCAGGGTGATTAACAGGTTTCTGCAGCACTTATCAACATGCTGAGAAAGTAAAGCAGTCATCCACCGTGTGCTGGAGCAGCGAAACATCTAAGGTTGAGAACGGCCCAGTCAAAGTCCTGACCTGAATCTAATAGAGAATCTATGGCAGGAATTAAAAATGAATGCTCACAGTGTCATGGTGCAGCTTTGCCTTCTGCACCATGGACATATTCTTGGCACTCTCCACCCTCCATACACCCCAGTTCTCCACTCCACCTTCTGGCTTGATGCCCAATCAAGCCAGGACTCATTCCACCTGTCATCACTCCTACTTAAACCTCCCTCAGTCAGCTCTTCCCGGTCGGATCGTCCGCTCGTTATTGCTCACCTCTGCTCTCTCCTCTCACACCACGTCTGTCAGCCAAGAACGCTCTCTGATGTGCTGCTGGATTTACTGCAGCTCCTGTGTCTCCAGAACTCTCTCCACTGCACCTCTGGTTCTGCTGCAACCCCTGCCCTCCAAGCACTCTCTCTCTCTCTGCTGTGCTGCCGGTTCTCCTGCTACCTTAGCACTCCAGGTATTATCTCTGCCGTGCTGCCAGCTCCACCTAAACCCCAGCGCTAACCTACCTGCTCTGTAGGCTTCCTGGGTCCATAGCGCAGCACCCGCAGTCCTCCTGTCCTCTACACATCCACCTGCTCCTGCCATCTCCTTCATCCTGCTCCAGTCCAGTATTGATTGTTGGTCTCATCCTCCATAACCATCTCTTCAATAAAATCTTTAAATATACACATCTCTGTTGTGGTTGTGTTCGGGTTCAGTCACAAAGCATGATAGATGCTCTCTATCAAATCTGACTGAGCTTAAGGTGTCAGACAGGGAAGGTTTTCAACCTCTGGTTATGCCAGTCTGATAGAGACATACCCCCAGAAGACTTGCAGCTGTAACTGCAGCAGCTGACTCTGGGCTGCATACAAAAGCATGGTGTATTATTTAAAAGCATGTCATTTACTTCCACATGTTTGTTCACATTAAGTCCAAAGTAAATGTATTGAAGTTGCTGATATGAAATGGAGGTGGAAAAGTTTGAGGGGAGTAAATGCTTGAACAATGCCCCCAAAGGTGAACGGACACATTAAGCAGAAAATGAAAATTTCTGAAAATGTCTGGACATTTTTCTTTAACTATCCCTGACAGCAGCAACCACAGGAATATTTTAGTTTAGACCCCCTCTTTGTCAATGTTATTCAGAGAAGTCATAAAAAAGGACCCCAAGTGTAACTGCATTACTGCTAATGTGTCAGAAGTGTGGAAGTACGGCGAAATTAAGGAAAGAATGAAAGCTATTTTTTAATAACCAAACAGCATCTGCAAAAGAGCGCAGCAAACCTCAACGTCTGGAGTTCTGATCTGCCTGTCCTTATCGTTATTTACTTGGAAACCTTCCAGCTGGGGGTTGGTGGCGCTTCACCAAAGGACTGCGGTAGAACAATAACTGTGGGGCTTTTGAATTATCTGCTGTTTGCAGATTTTATTTGAATTCTCACAGTTTTGTTATATAAATTGGTCCCAGTGAGTCTCAAAATGTCAAATGTATCATAACTGTTTTGGGTGACACCCTCAGCACAGCCAAGAACAACATCTGAGCTCACCTTAAACACATTTACAGAGGTGAAGGTGCATCCTCAGGTGAATGTCGTGACAGGCAGATTATTTATACCGAGAAACAGATAAAAGCACAACCCTGAGGATGCTGTCAGTTCACAAGAGGAAAATATTACTCATCTAAATCACCTCTACTTGCTGATAAAATACCATTACCTCAGTCTCACCGCATCCGACCCTTATGTCACCATAGCATTTACGAAAACATCTGAAGTTATGTTGAAACCATTCATTGCGGTAGCCTAAGATAATGTTTTTCTTCATTCTCAGCGCTGCATTCAGTTAAAACTGTTGCATTAACTTATTCCAAGCAAGGATTTGGTGTGAGTTACAAAGCGGCCATGACTTCATTGTGTCAGGGACAGCGGTGTCATCTTCTCAGTCTTTACCTGTTTTCTCCGGGCCATTATTCCAATGCAAAGCACCTCACTTGTTCAAGTCAGCCTTTTGTTTTGAGGATCACTTTCAAAACCATTATGTCCCATAATAAAGAATATGGCTATAATGACACAGTCTCTATTGTCTTGCTACCTGCTTTAGGAAGCAGGTCTTCAAGACCCTTACACACAGTCGGCTTAAAACCTCACTGGAGATATGAAGAAAGTCAATTCAATATACAGTTGGAAACTGGATATTTTCATACGCTGTATAAAAAAGATAGGTGACCTTTGTTGTCACAGTCTGATGTTGAATCAGACTACAGTTTTTCATGTTTTTAGATGGGTTAGGATTACCAAAACGATTTCTATTTTGTTGCTGTTGGACAAAAAAAAGACCTTGTGTCCCCAAAAACGGAACTATTCGGGGAATGAAAAACAAAAACGTATTTTTATGCGGTTTAGTCAAAGTTGCTGTTTTTGATGCTCTTCAATGGATATTTATCCATGAAACCACAGACAGATGTGAACCATAGAGTAAATTTTCAAAAGAAAACAAGAATGCCTAAAAATGGCGAAACAAGGTTTATGCCCAACAATTTGCTAAAGTCCAAAATAATGAGAGTAAATTGTTTTAATTGTTCAATGGAAATGCGGCAGTTAGGGAGTTCGTCCATCAACAAAAGGTTGCCGGTTCCATCCCGACCGTCTCTGTTGTTGTGTCCTTGGGCAAGACACTTCACCCGCATTGCCTGCTGACAGCGGACACAGGGCCCGGTGGTGCTGATGTATGGCAGCCTCACTTCTGTCCATCTGCCCCAGGGCAGCTATGGCTACACCCATAGCGCACCATCGTCTGGGTGTGAATGGGTGAATGACTGAATGTAGTGTAAAACGCTTTGGAGTCGTCCGACTTGATAAAGCACTATACAAGAACTAGCCATTTAAAGTCCAAAATAATGAGAGTACATTGTTTTAATTGTTCAATGCTTGCCACAGAGGTTCTAGATGTCTGCGGTCCAGTTGTGTGGTTGTCACTTGTAAACATTAGTTGTCCTTAGGTCACTTTGCGACTAACTTGGCGGTATGCTTAGGGGCAATTTTTATTTGGAACGCCCATTTGTGCCCAAGCGTTAACTTTCTGGCTGATGTCTCGAGATGTCTGGGTTTTTTCACACGGTGTTCCTTCTTCATGTTACCATCTAGTTTGTGAAGTGCACCAGTCCTTCCTGCATCAAAACCTCCTTGTGCTTCACAGCTGGAGCCATGTTCTCTGTCTGTACAGCTTCCCCATTTTCCTCTAAAAGTTGTAGTGGTTATCAAGGCCGGACACTTTGATTTTAGTATTGCCACAGACATTTGCAAAAAAAAAAAAAAAGAGCAGGTAAATTAATTTATATCAGAGTTTTTCTCGTCATACTGACCACTAAAAGTGCTCAAAGCCACATTCACCAGTCGTACAGTGGCACTCACTAAGGCACACATTCATACAATGATGCACAGATCAGCAGGGAACTGGGGTTAGCTGCCTTGCCCATGGGTGCATTGACATGTGACAAGAGGAAGCTGGGAATTGCACCCACAACTACGCTACCACAGTCACCCCATGGTCTTTGTCCCTGAGTGTATTTGAGAGTCATAATCATCCTTTTAATGCTGCTCTTGGAGTAATGGCTTCTTCCTCTCTGAGTGGCATTTTGATCAGTACAGGGTTAGTTTCACAGCAGATATGGACATTCTTCCACAAGCTTTAGCAAGCATCTTACAAACTGCCTTGCTTTTGTATTCTTCCTGAACAGCATATTGGCAGGACATGCCCATGAAACATGGTACCTTCAGGCATCTGGACACTGTTCCCAAGAGGAACCAGACTTGTGGAGATCCAACGTTCTCTTCCTGTTATCTTGGCATCCACAGATGTGCCTCCATTTAACTTGAACGTCATGACACGACATTATTATTAGGGCTTTCAACAGGAAAAGTTTAATTTGATTTTTGACGGTGAGAAAAAAGAAAGAGTAGTGCGATGTCTTATTATGGAGTGCTTGTAAGTATCTGATTTCAACTATACATGCTATGTTTAGATTTGGATAATGTGTCAGACTGTAGCCATAAGCAGCCCAACAGGATACCTGCTCTATTGACAGAGCTCCTGTGTGTCTGTACCTTGCCTTTTTGTTTCCCAGAGACTTTTGTTTGCTAACTGAAGCTCTGTGCATTTATGCAGCTTCAAACTCTGCCGGCAAGACACGGACAAGACGTTTATGGAGAACACGTCCTGTTGAAACGCCAACGTGTTTGTTGACATACCTAACAGACGAGATCCTGATGCAGGAGGATCAGTGGCGGACGCTTTGTTTGCTCTCCCAAATGTTCCCAAGTCAGCGGGCTGAACTTTTGCTGGCCAGCAGAGTTTGTGTGAAGCGGTGTGCAAATTCTGCAAGATGCCAATTCAGCCCCGATGCTTTTCATTGAAGGTTTTTAAAACCTGATGCAACCTGAATAACATCCAGATTTTTATTGGCTCTTTGGTTTAAATTGTATTTTGCAAAGAAATCCAGTGTAGATAAAAAAAAATGGCATAAATAATGTAACCTTAATTGGATCATTTTCCTGAACACAATGCAATTTTAATCATATCGGACTATTTTAACTATCATGTACCTTAGCTCATAATTCGGCATTGTATGACTGTTATAAAGCGCAACTAAATTTTCCTTTCAAGCGGCCAAAAGTTCTTGTAATTTTCTCAGGTGGTTGATATTAATGTTTCTACAGGCTTCCTGAATGTGTCTGAATATTTTTCTTCTTAAAACAACTACATACAGTACCCTGCAGAGTGAGCCCAAAAAATTGGGGAAAGTGGATAATTAGATGCCAAAATAAGATGTCGCTAACAACTATCTTCAGCTGATGAGTTTTGTTACGACATGGGCAAAAATTTACACTTGAAACAGAACCTGAGATATTCATCCTCCTTCAAACGCCACAGAGGTTTTGCACATGTTTAAAAAAAAAGTTACGACGGGCTGCCGGTCAGAAAGTGCCTAAAGATAACTTCTTGAGAAGCCTCTTGGAATGATTCTGTGTAAATTGGCCTTACAAAACACACAAACAAACAATAATTCTTCGAAACTTCGAAAGAGCCTAAGAAGGACTTTGATAGAATATAGAAATAGCTTGGTTTATTGGAAACAAAAGACAGCTCAGGCAGGAGGGCTGAATCAAAACCGTGACCCAGTATTGTGAGTTTACTGTGTTGACTGGCGTGAACCTCAACACGCCAAGAAAGAGTAAAACTTAGAAGATTGCAGACAGCTGATCTCTGCTGACTTGGTAACGCTGTGGAGGGTATTTTACTGGCCTGGTTTGGGACCCTTTTTCCCAGCTAAATTGGAAAGCAATTGCAACTGGATACAGTGGAACAACTTTAACTAAACCATTTGTCATTTCTGTGTCCCACCATCTTAATTAGGAACGAGCACACGGGTTCACTGAACAGTTCTAAAGTGAAATCAAGGAGACGATAGATATTATATTAATCCTGCAGAAGAGTTTCTTGTATAAAATAACAACATATTGAAGACATTATTCTCTAATACAATGGATCAAAGGACCAGAAGACAGATTAGTTTCTAGCAAAGCAGTTTTCAACCCCTCCAGAACATTCCCAGATACCAAAACAGAAAGACACCGCGTCTCACTCAAATTTTTTTGTTTATTCACATAAAGACACTCAAATCAAAATGTTTTGGTCAATTAAGAGATTTTGGGTTAAGGTATTCACTCATCTTGAACTTTGAAAAAATATGTTTTTCAGTGTACAACCAAGTCTCAACATAGAGTAGAGCAAAGATGTAAAGTGCAAAGAAAACCAGATTTTTAAAAAGGTTTTTGAAATAATCTGAAAAGCGTGCCGTGCTTTTGCATCCAGTCCCCTTGGGTCAACACGTTGTAGAACCACCTGTTGCAGCATTTACACCTGTGAGTCTTGTAAAATAGTTCAAGCTCCAATCCAGTCAGGCTCAATGGAGAACTGTGAACGGAAATAAATGTTTACCTATATGTTTACTGATGATCTCCTGCTGGAGGGTGAACCTACACTCAGTCTCAGGTTGTTGCAGCCTCGAACATTTCTCCCGATCCTGGGATCTTTGTATGTTGTTGTTTGAATGGTTTTCCCGTGCGTGCCTGGGTTCTGTCTGAGTACTCCAGCTTCATCCCACAGTCCAGAAACATGCAGGCCAATGTCACTGGTATTTCTAAACTGGCTTTAGGAGTGAGGGTGAGCGGGCATTGTTTGTGTGTGTGTCCTTTTGTTTACATGTGTTATGGTGCGTTCACATCGAGCGCGAATGACGCAACCAGAGCAAGTGATTTATATGTTATGTCCATTATATGTAGAGGCTGGTTCAGGAGCGGAGCGAGGCAAAGGACGTGTGCCTAGCGACGCAAACGGTGCGATTAGGGTGAAAGGAGCGAAACAAAACCCGCGATGGGCACAAAACGAATTTCGCTGGAGTACAAAAATCGGAACTTTTCTGTCAATTAGCATCACATCAACCAATCAGGGGCTGTTTGCGGTTATGACATACGGTGAAGGAGTCAGGGGACACAAAGCTTGTTTCAATCAAAATGAGAAAAATCATTGTTGACATAGGTTGAAATAAGGAATGCTCTTTAGAGGTTTATGAGTGGCTTCGTAAAAAGCCATTTTAATTTAACCCCCACAAGGACTATTAAATCATTCATCAGTCGTCCTCCTCTTGTGTCTCCAGAGCTGGTCCCGGCCAGCCGCCTCTGCCCCGCTCGATGCTCTCACTCTGTGCCCGACCTCTTACTCTGATCTCCCGCTGTCCTCCCCAAGCTCCAGGGCGCCTCCTTGCCTTACCTCGGTTGTACGGGTGATCTGTCCCTGAAACGGGATAACAGTTTCGGCTCCTGGACAGACCAATGTACCGCGGGAAGCGACCATGATCCAGCTGCAGCTCCTGGACTCCCCAAACTGGGTGCACCTCTGTAGGACCTGGTGGACCCGGGGATGCCGGTGCTGTTGTTCGGCTTTCCACATTAAACGCAGCACTGCGACTTGCTGGGTAAAGTCTTGGTCCGCCATGTTGAGTTGAACAGACTACAGAAGATAGAAGATAGAAGCTCCTCCTATTTGATGACGTGGTGAAGCGAGTGGAGCGTTGGCTCCGTCAGCCACACAAATTGCTGCCGAACTGTCAAGCGAGCGACAGCGCGCGAATCAGGCGAATTATTCGCTAGAATTCGGTGTGAACGCACCATAGACTTGTGACCTGTCTAAGATGTAGACTGCCTCTCGCCCAATGGTATATGCACAGATATGAAGATAGGCACAGGAATTCCAAGACCATGAATGTATGAGCGGACATGGATGATTGATGGATTATTTTATTTCTCAAATTAGGACAACACGCCAAAATATGTGCTAGTGTAGGCTACAACATCAATTGTATTATGGATTTTAATATGCATACCAATACACAGAATATTTTCTTTTCTATCTATCTACATACATTATAGGGACAAGCATTACTGCAGTAAATGAAGTGAGAAAAGGGGGTAGGAGTAAAGAAGTGTATACTTCTTCCTGCTTCCTTTTGAACTGATTTCTGATTATCTCTCTTCTGTTTTTGTGTATTTTTTTTGTAATTGTTCAAAATTATTGTTTGAAAAAAACTTCCATTCATTCATTCATTCATTCATTCATTCATACATAAATGTATTTATATCAGCAGCAGCAGCATCACAACTGTATATTTTATGAACCAGTATAAAAATAAATGTATAAACACAAATATTATTATTTATGTGCATTATTTTGTATTACTGAGATTATCATAAATGAATCAATTATGTATTAATTGACTATTTTGGCCCTGCAGGTGACATGTACTGCACGTGCACGCCTGCAGGTGAACGTCAACACCTGACGTTCCCCCGGCGTGCTGTGTGTTGCAACTGGAAATACGCGCTTCCTAAACGGCGTCTTGCAAGAATAAAAGCAGCAAGGATTGGTACCGTTGCTATGAATACAAACAAACCTCGCCGTGCCTCACACTTTTCTTTTTTTTCTATTGCCATTAGACTCGGCCTCCCTTTTCTCCCTCCCTCCTCCCCCTCTCTCTGTCTCTCTGTCTCTCTCTCTCTCTCTCTCTCCCTTCCTCACCCTCTAATGTTTTCCTGCGCCGTTGCCTGGGCGACAGAGGCGTTTCCCAGTGATTTAAGGATACCTCTCACGCTGTTTCCTCACTCTGCTCAGACTGCCGCCGGTCTCCCTGCACGGCAACAGGCGGGAGGGATTCCCCTGCTCGTCGCCTCTCTGTCTTCCCCGTACAAAACAGCTTCCAATCAATCACAACTAGCTACTTTTCTTTCTTTTCTTTTCTTTTTTTTCCGCTTTTCTTTTCCACCGACGCGCCCATCCAGCGGCGACATGTCCCGGAGCCAAAGTGCGGCGTGCGGCACGGAGCAGAAACTTTAAGAAAAAAAAAAAAAAAACATTTCTGACCGGTGGAGGAGGGTTGGAGGATTTCTTTTTTATTCTAAGCAGATCCAGCGCAGTCCGCGGCCAAGACGAACTGGGACTCCGCGCACAGATTCTAACTGATGAGGTGAAACTTTTTTCTTCTTCTTCTTCATAACATCGGCGGATCCTCGCCTCCTTTGCTGGTGGAATATAAAGGGAGCCTGCGCCTCCTCCTGCAGGATCGCTCCGGGGGGATTTACGGTGTGTTTTCTGTGTGATTTCAGGCAGCCTCCAAATGACGTCGAGATGGCTTGTGGCACGCTTCTTCCATCTATTTCCACCTTCGCCAGCGGTCCGACTGACAAGAGCAGATCCATAGGAGGCGCCTTTCTGGTGAGCGTTGCCCACTGCGTGCCGGGCAGACCTTGGGCATCAAGGAATCTCTTCTGCTCCTCTATTTAAAACGCGTGTTTATTTTACAATGCAGCTCCCATGTTATTACTGCTGTCAAGGCTTGACACACTCTGCTGGGGCGTGCACCGGTTTATTCAGGCTACTCCAGGCATTCAGACTGGGAAAGCACACATGGCTACCAGTCCAACTCTCCTAGAAAGAATATATTGTCATATAGTGATTGCACGGAAAATCTCCCGATGGCTATCTGGGTCCTGCTTGTTTTTGTTATTTAGCCTCTTTTTTTTTATTGCTTTCCAAGCCAGTTCTAGTATTTCAGGCAGCGCACATTCCAGCGATCTTTCCTCCACCTGACTGAGCTGTGTTGCTGAGCTCTCATAATTATCACCCTCTATCACATTCCTTCTCGAATTAAACGTGTCTGCGTGTCTGTTTCCTTTTGTTTTGGTCTATTTTTCGAAGTGGAGCAGGGGCATAAGTGCGCACGCGTTTCTTGTAATTAGTGGTAACTTGACACAAACAAGCTTCTTATCTGGTCTCTGTAACTTATCTCCAGAAATGGAAGGAGGAGTTGTCCCACCTTAAGAGATCCAGTGTGCCAGAGAGAAGCAACTGCTGCGACCCAGACCAACCTTCTGCCACCAGCATAACCAGCACCAGCATGTCCAAGAAGGACAACGAGCAAGATCTGGACTTGGACTACGATTTTATTCTGTCCAACTCCATCCTGCAGCAGCAACAGCAGCAGCAGCAGCAGCAGCAGGAGGACGCCATGGGGTGCAGCTCTGCCCAGGCCATGTCGTCGTCCCCGGGTTCCTTCACCTCGTCTTACCAACTCCCCTCCCCCCAAGACACCACCAGCGAGCTGCTCTACACCCTTCCAGACATCAGTGACGTCTCACCCTCTGGAGGCTTCGTGGCAGAACTCATGAGGCCTGATTTGGACCCCGCATACCTCCACCCTCCTAGCCTCCATGGCAAGTTTGTAGTCAAGACGACAATGGACATGGGAGAGTACAGCCAAGTCATGAACATAGGCAAGGCCTGCGTCGACCCAGCCCCAGACTCTGCTCCGTCGCGGGCCTCGCCGTCCTTCGCGTGCACTCGGATAAAGCAGGAGAACCCCAGTAACTGCACCATCTCACAGCCCCTGGACCTGCACCTGGCAGGGCTGAACTCTCATGGCCGCGCCGGGCACCAACCGCGCCCCAGCAACTTGGACCTTCATGGCTTTGCCGGGAACGGGAGGACCATAAGCAGCACTCGGTTGTCTTCGTCGTCTTCCCTTTCTCCAGACAATCCTCTCAGCAGCCGGGAGCACCAGCTGGGCCACCCGCTCTCTCAGATCCCGCTACCTCCGCAGGGGTACCACCACGGTACCTCTCAGGGCTACACCTCCTACCCTCAGGGGTCGGTGCAGTACTCAGGTGATTGGCACACCACTCAACGCCATGTTGGATGCTTTGTACAATAATCTGAGCCCAGAGTTTACCCGTTCAGTAAAAGCTATTTTAAGTGTTGCTCTTCCCTGGTGTGGTATTAATGTTTCTTGGCAATGGTTGGCCACAACCTCTCCCCTCCCCCCTTGCAGAGGGCCTCATGATCTCCAGCGGGGACTGCTTGCCGGAGGAGCCGAAGCCCAAACGCGGTCGGCGCTCCTGGCCGAGGAAGAGGGTGGCGACGCACACGTGCGACTACGTCGGCTGTGGGAAAACGTACACAAAGAGCTCCCACCTGAAAGCACACCACCGCACACACACAGGTAGAGGCCTCCCTTTTACTTTACGAGCCATGTGCATTGAAGCCCCGCTCGTTAATCACCGTCGTTTTGTCATCTAGAGCTATTCAGCTTAAGGCTTTCATTGTGGGGTTACGAAAGGGGAAAAAAATAAAAAGTAGAAAAAAAACAAAAAAAAATACCGGCCACATCGCTTGCACGTTGCTGAACAAACACATTCATAGAAGGGTGGGGGATGGAGTCGGTGGAATCGCTTGTCAGGTGCAGCAAAACAGGTTGACACTGATCCCTGCTCAAATACGAGTGCTATAGGCCTTTTACAGAAGAGCTGCAGGACAGGATGGACCTCTTTTTTTTTTCTTTTTTTTTTTTTGCTAGCGCAGGGGGGAGCCTGGGCTACTTCACCCTTAGGGTTGGTGCTAACTGCTCTGTGTTTTATTTTTCTATCACAGGGGAGAAGCCTTACCACTGCGACTGGGAGGGCTGCGGCTGGAAGTTTGCACGTTCGGATGAGCTCACTCGCCACTACAGGAAACACACGGGTCATCGGCCGTTCCAGTGCCAGAAATGCGACCGGGCCTTCTCCAGGTCGGACCACCTCGCTCTCCACATGAAGAGACACTTATGAGAAGCGGACAAGACGGCGAAGGCCGGAGGCTCCAGTATATATCTGTATCTTGTTTGCAAAATCCCGAACAAACACTTTTCTTGTTACCAAAACCTGCCTTCAAGCTGACGTCGAGCAACGAGACACGCTGTGGTGTTCATGGCACAAAGACATTAAAACAAAAAGCCAAAAGAAAAAAAAAAAAGCATTACTCCTTTAAGAGCCCCTCTCACGTTGTGCAGGTGACTCGACGAGGCCTCTCAGCCAGGGTTGTAAAACTTTCTGAAAAGGGACCAAACTGGAATTTGTCTTATTTAACCGACAAAACTTGGTGGACCAGGTGCCAGCGGCTTTTAACTGGAAAATTCAGGGAAACCAGGAGCAACAGACAAAACATCTCCAGAGGCCTTCTAGAAGCGAGCAACACGCCAATGGCAAGACTCTACTCCTAATACACACTGTTAAGACAAACTTTCTGAGTATACGCAGCGATATTTATCATCCTGTTTCACCTGCAGAAGCCATTCATTTTCAGGTACAATGTTAATTTATACAGAATGGTGCTGAGTAACACAGCAGGTTTCTTTTGGAAATAAAAAGGTACCAAAGATGATGGAAATAGATTTTTTTTTTTTTTTAAAAAGGGTGAAGCAAGGATGAAAAAAAAAGGAAAGTGCCATATAGTTGTTTGTGTTTTCTTCCAAAAAGTATGACTTCAGGTGAAGACTTTTCCTAAAACGGCGACGGCAATCTACATCGCACTGCAGCTGCAAAGTGCAATAATTTATATGAAACATTCATATTTTTGTATTGAATGAGTAACTCTGAACAAAGATTCTGTTTTTGTTTATAGCCAAAATATGTAATATAAGGTTGAACTTTGTACATTTGTACATAAAAAAAAAAGTTTTGTTATTGTTTTTGTATTTTACAGTATAATGAAATAAAAATGTATTTGAACAAAGAACATCCAAGGTGGCATTTTTAACCCTGATCTCATCCGGATTCCTGTTTCTGTGATGAGGAGCTTCAGGTCAGTAGGAATTTCACAACCCCGTAAACGGAGGAGCACATTTAAGTGGCAGCGGTGGCTCACGGTCGAACCGGTCCCGTATAATGATGAGACCGCCGCAGGGCAAACTAGCACAATGTTGCCATTTAAGAGTTTTCCAAGAAGAAAACTCACTCCCAACAATTGTCCGGTTTCTGTGCGCCTTTTTTTTCTTTCCACCTGTCAGGCAAAGAAAAGAAAAGGGACATATATTCAAGGGTGACACTAGATCTGATTGCTGCTCTGTGCCGAGGTGTTATGAACGAACACACACAAACACACAAAACAAGTGACACTAAGCCTTCCTGTTTTCTATTCATGCTCTGCTCAGTGGAGAAAAACTGACATTTAAATCTACCAATGTTGGCAGTTTAATAATAAAACGAAACTCCGTATGTCTCCTTAGTGTCATTATGACTCAGCGACATTTTTTAAAATTTTATTTCAGCTGCCGTGAAACAGTCCGAGTCAACAGAAATCAACACTTCATTCACTCGCTTTCTTTTAGAACAGGCAGCACTAACCAAAACATGGGAAACTTCATAGGATGCAAATTATTCAAAACGCAAGCACTTTAAAACCCAGTTTTAACGTAAGCTAGACATAGAACAACCCGAAGGATGCAACTGAAATGAAACATGAGTTTGTAATGTGAGAGTAAACATAAACGTGGAGGTTCATGGGGATGGGTTCAATAACCTGCCAGAGACTATGTGCAAATACTAGCTTAGAGATTTAGGAATAACTTCTCAATGGAAAACTGTTTTTTTTCACCAAAGGGTAAATATGAATATAATCTGATTTAAGGCCGGACAATAAATCGATTTCAGCATATATCGCCATAGACACCTGATCAGCATCAATATGAAATATGTCCGATAAAATGTTCAATAATTCCACTGAACTCCGATGCAGAACCACACGGTATTCTGGGGGTTATAGACAGAGGAAAGGACTTAGCCTCTCAACCTCTCACAGCCAAATTTAGCAAAGTTAGTAGTAGGGCTGACGTACTTTACAGGTTACATTTAAATAGCGTTACAGTCTAAATTCAGTTTTTCTCCCCTGATTCTTGTATCAAATAGGTAAACAAAACACTACTCACTAATTATCGATATCGACTGATATGAAAGGCTGATATCGTGATACATATTTCAGCCGTATCCCACAGCCCTAATCTGATTCCTAGAATTTGCTGATTCGGGTACAGAGGTCAGTGCACGGGCTCAGGGATGCCTCGGAACGAACAATCCCATGATCTATAAACGCATCTCAAAATATTAGCAGGTAAATAAAAGGATGGACGAACGCATAAGGAGTGATTATAGTTGACGATATATTTAACACATGGGAAAATAGTGTTTTACTCTAAAGCACACTGGAAAGCGTTAGGGGAAAAGTGAAGTTCTTCTCAACTTATTAATGGCAAATAGTATTCAGAGGTTGAGGACTATCAATAAAGCCATTTGTTTTCTCACACTTTTCAAAGAAAAGTGGTAAATTCTGTGCAAAATCAAGACAGTTTTTTTAAACACTTTTTTCCTTATCTGTCTATGCTTCACCTGTCCAGAGTGTTCCCCGCCTCTCGCCCATTGACAGCTGGAGATAGGCACCAGCACCTCTTGCAACCCCAATAGGGATAAGAGTGTTAGGAAATGGATGGATGGATGTCTATGCGTCCTTTTTTAATTCTATGTCATCATATTTTAGCACGTTGAGCTAGAAAAGTTCTATATAGATAAGAGTAGAAATGTTTTTACTGTCTCACACCACAATAAGGGAAATTTCATTATCATGGTGTGAAAAAACAACACAATAGCAACCTAGGTCTTAAAAAATGGTTAAGTTTAAGAATTTGGTCTTTTGCAATTATGCTGCACTTTACAACAAAAAACGGCTTATAAGCACATCAGGAGCGTTAAAGGGCACAATAATCTTTATTTAGTGAAGTAAAATATGAGCATTTAACCCATTTTTGGACATTAAACATGCATTACTGACATTCATTTGGATTAAGTTGCATATCTTTATGCCGGAGCTGTCAAATGTGGAACATTGTGTGGTCTATGTTGCCCCCTGCAGGTTCTTTTAGTTAAAACACCCTGATTGTCACAAGGGGAAACGCCTTCCAGGTCGTCTTTGTACTCATTGGACTTCATATAAGGGGAGACAGAAATATATTGGTTTGTTTTGGTAAAAATTAACATGTTTAATGGTGTAAACATAAAGAACGACAGAACAAAGGTAACACAAGTTGCTTGTTTGGTTCCGATTTAATTTCTTCCCCCAAGGAGCCAATTCATACTGCAATAAACTCGGAGATTTACCCTCATTTCTGCAAAAAACATTGCTCTTAAGTAGGAAAACAAAAGGCACATGGGCGAGCTCTGATGCAAAAAGTGTCGGATTTTAATTATTACTCCATTTTATCCCGTTAACAGCAGCTGCCAACAGAGAATCATCCAGTGTTATCATGAAACTTCGATTTGGAACTGGTGAATAAAATACACTTTGGAAAAGGCTTGTTTGCATATATAGTGAACGAGCAACTGAACGGTGGAGGAAGAAAGGTGAAAACAACTAAAAGCGGTTCCTTTAATCGTCGTCAAAGTTCTGTTGTAAAAGGAAGTTGGCCGCCAAGGTCTCGTTCTTATCGCAGGCAAAGTAGGCTTGGATGACGAGTCCTTCTGGAAAACCCAAGGCTTTTAGCTGGATGGAAAGCAAAATATGCAAGTTAGTCTAACAAAACTGTAATAACTATCAAGTTTTTATTTTAAGCTCTAGTGGTAGAACTAAACTGAAGTTCAGGATGATAAAGAAACCGGAGATCGCCACGCTCCACCTCACCCTCTCGATGGCTTCTTTCTCCTGAGGCGTGACCTGGATGTAGCTCGTCTGACCCCCGCCAGGTGTACCACCTCCCACCCCTCCAGCTCCTCCTCCGCCGCCTGCTGGCACTGGGTCTGGATTAGGATCGTTCAGCATCTGGATGAACTGTTCTTGGTGGCTGCTGATCTCCTAGAAACGCGAAGGAATGGGTCAGTGTCGCAAAACGAAACGTGCGAGGAGGAGGGGGGGGGGGGGGGGGGAACAAATGAAGGAAACTGCTTGCATGCACGAGTGTGGAAGCTGTTTTATGTGGCAAGAAACCATTTAGATGAGTTTAGATTATATCAATCCATTTTCTGCAATCTAAGTAAAATTGTGTTTCAGTTGTGACGTGGTGGAGCTCTGCAAGTCAAATAATGTTTAAGTTTAAGAAGCAAGATGCAGATTTTTTGGTATTTTATAATTCTTAAGCATCGATTGCATCATTCTTAATCTCATATTTCATCAAATTACAACATAAAACCTTGATTTAAAAAAAAAAAAAATATATATATATATATATATATATATATACCGACACAAAGTTATTGTAATTACTCGAGGACTCGCCCTTTATGGAAGAATGCCAACATATAGAGGAAGGTGTCCAGGTTATATTTATATATTTATGGCCCATTTACCAAACTTTATGCTGGAACATTGACCTGAACATACAGTAAAGTTTGGTGGTGGCCGTATGATGCTACGGGGATGCCTTTGTCCAGGGAGAAGCTGGTCAGAGTTGATAAGATGATGGATGAAGCTAAATAACGGATAATCCTAGAAAAAAAACATTTTAAGCTGCAAAAGACTTGAGATGGATGCGGAGGTTCACCTTCCAGTATGACTGATGGGGACTTATTATGAACACATGGCAGACTTTTTAGATTTTTACTTGTTGAAGAAATACTTGAAAATGCTGCACTATTTTGCTTTGGCCTATCACACAAAATGAAACAAACTTAAATCTGTTAATATATAGTTGGCTTTGGTGGCAATGTATCTTTAGAAGAACTAGAAGTTTTAAATTTCAGACCAAAATATGATGTTAGACTCGGGAAATGTGTCACAAGTAAACTAGCGTTTTGTTGGAACTCCCCCCCAAAAGTAAACCATAAGAGTTTTTTAAACTAGAAACGACATTTTCTTAAGGTCTGCCGCTTCCTCACCTGCAGCAGCTCCGGGTTCTCCCTGCCGATCTCCTGCAGCAACGAGGGAAGCAGGGCAGGATTCTGCTGAATCAGCTGCCGCATCACCTGGAACTGAGGCTGATTTCGGAGGAAGCTCAAGGGATTGCCTGGAAGTACAAGTTAAACCGGTAAGCAGCAGAGGACGCGTGATTCCTCGCCTCATTTAGGGCAACGTAAGCTTGTTTTTTGGAATTGGGGTCTTTCTTTTACCGCCTGCTGCAGCGCTCGGTGAAGATGCGGTCTCAGCAGGAGCGCTGACGCCTCCAGAAGGAGCGGCTGGTGCTCCACTCGCTGGAGGCGCTGTGGCGTCAGGCCTTGCGACAGGACCCTGATCTCTGGTCGGCATACCCTGTGGGGGGAGGCAGGCCTTACACTGGTTGGCACATCAACAAGAGGGAGGATGACTATTGCATTTCTTGTGAAAGTACTTTTTTTTTTCTTCCTGTGCATGTTCATGGGTTTATATGAAAAGAAATAAAGTGTATTTTGTGAAACCATATCTATCAAGTATATAAGATCTGTGTACCACCTATCGTGCCCCCTGATGTGTAATAGGATGAAGGGTGCAAAACGCTGTTTACTACTTAGCCAGGACGGAGCAACGTCAGTTTTTGCTTTCATTTTTTAATACCTAATGACCACCAAACCATTTTAGGCTGAAACTTCAATTCTATGTCTTAGAGTGCGCCAAAGTGGTTTAAAAAAAATGATTCGCTGAAATATTCAGAAAATTGGTCAAACGGCCGTGAGTTGAAGCATTCAGCATGCTGAGGCGAGTAAATCCTCCTTGCATGCAGACTGTCTATATAGCGTGTCAAGAGATGAAATAACTTTGCTCGGTACTTGCTGTCATTCTGAAGCATCAGTGCATATTTGTGGTACGTATGACGTCTCCTAGTTTACACACATGCAGTGGGATTTTTTTTTTTTACATTTCCACAAGCAACTCTGTAGCCGCCCGGTTTATTGGGAGTTCAAATTTACATACGCTACACTATAAGATGTGTGGGCAGATGATGGAATGCTTTAACTAAAGCAGCATATTGTAACGTCTTACTGAAACGAAAGGTAGACATAATAGTGTCAGGGGTATAAGAATTCTACGAATAAAACTTGGGCACCGCTGTAAAGTTTTGTAGATAGCCAGAACATGAAAGCATGGACCGAGAAGGACCTCAAGTCAGTTAAGTGATGTGGAAAGTTGCTCACATGCGCATTTATTTCAATGATAGGACTCCTCGTACCGAGAGCAGGTATTCCATAGCTCTGTCGGGGTTGTTGAAGCTCGCTCTCAGAGCTGCCACCACTTCCTCTCTCCCGTAGCCCAGGAGCATCATCTCGTTCACCATGGCATCGTACGACGAACCTGTCACTAAAGACATGAGCACAGACGGTCGCCAACTCACCAACTGAACTTTAATAGAGAACTCAGAAAGCATTGATGCTGACAGTGATCAGAGGCGGCATTGATTAGGTTTCAGTTTCTCTTCGGCGCTCGAGACCAAACACATAGGGAGACATGCAGGTTCACAGGGTTCACTTAGCAGCAACGCGTTTTCTAAGTTTCGAACCGCAGGGACCTGCAGACGTGTGCTTGACGATTATTTGGACAGCCGATAACTAACCAAACACGGAGGAGCGTCACAGACACGGCCTTACCAAGAGTCGAAACAGCTTCACTGATCAGGTTTGAGCTTGATGACGACTCAGAGCTCCTAAAAGAAAAAAAGAAATATAAACAAAACATCCTCGTGTCCTCACTTCTCCACAGCATGATACAGCTGAGTACATATCCGATACTTACCCACTACTGCCACTAGTGGTGGAGGATGGCTCAGCAGTCGGAGCTGGTTTCTCCTCTGGCTTGCTGTCCCCGGGCGCTGGCTCTGCCGGCTTGTCTGCGCTGGACGGAGCCCCAGGAGGCGCTGCGGGAGCGCTACTGCTGGCAGCTGAAGCGGCTGACGCTTGTGTGGTGGCTGCAGCCGTTTTGGGCTGAGAAAAGGGTGTGTAAAATATCTTAAGTCAGATAAAAGGTTATTTTTACTTAACTCTCGGTTGTGTTTTATGTTATTGTCCTGATTCTAAATGATTGAAAGTCATTAAAAACCTAAAACTTCTCTCCTCATGTGGTGAAAAACCCTGTTATATGATACAATCATCTACCTGATGAATAAACCAGAAGAAGTATGAAAACTGTAAATCCCGAACCTTTGTCACCATGACCACCACAAAGTTCTTCTCGTCGATGTTGTACTCTTTGAGAAGCGTGTCATCGTTTAGGATTTTACCTGTAAAAGAAAAAAACAAAGAAGTAAACGACTGTTGGAAATTACGCACACTTCATTGTTGACCAAACGTGTGCTGAACGAATGAATCATCGATAACGCGATAACGTTGGTGGAGAATTCCCGGGAAAGCAAATGTCTAATGGTCAAGCTTTACACTGAAATCTAAAACGCAACAGACAGTGTTTAATAAATAGGGAGAAATATATGCGAGTGTGCAACAATGTTCCAGCTAAACGGGTAAGTTTTAACGTATTAGTTACAGTTGCATTGGTTAGGCTGCATTTTGCATAAAGAAAATGCATTTGTCTCACTTTAGGGATGTGGGGAAAAGCCTAAAAATAAATCTGTCATTGCTGTGGCTTTATCTCACACTTAACACAAAAAGAGATGTTTTGTTTTAAGGACATTGACTTAGTGGACTTAAAAATGTAGAGTAAGAAATAGCTGTTTTTAACAAAACCAACAGTGGCACAACTGTTGGTTCCTCTGCTGTTAATGCTTTATACCGCCTGCTATTCATCACGTTGGAGCACACGGAGAGAGAGCGATCTTTGCTCCAGATCAGAGTCCTCGGTCATACACTGTCTTTTTCTATTGCGCTTTGTGGGACGCATGTCTAGAGGCTGATTTTTGAAGATTTCTGGTAACTGTGCCACACGTTTTGGATCATTATTCTGCTGAAAGAACCAGCCGGGACGTTCAAGCCGATTTATTTCTAAAGTTCTCCTGGTGTTCCAACGCGTTGGTCAACTTCAGGGAGATATGTTAAAGGATTGAGGCTTTAAAGATTGGAGCCCAGGATTTTGGAACAGTGAGGAAGAAAAGACGAAGGAAATGAAAGAAGGAATGGTCGAGGGAACAAAGAATGGAGGGATGAAACGATGGAAGTAAGAAGAAATATGAAGGAACGAAGGATGAGATGGGCACAAAGAAAGACAAGATAAGAAGAGAGGCACGAAAGGAAGGAAACACGTCTTTACCACGTGTTTCCGACAAATGGTGAAGATGAACGGACGCGGATTGGAAAAAAAAGCTGCCCTATCTGATGGAGACGTGCGTAACATACCAGCATAGATCAGTTTCTGTCCGGCAACAGAAAAATTCTCCTTCCCCTTCTCCTGTTCAATCCTCTCTTTTAACGTTTTTACCTAAGGGGGGAAACAAAGGTGGAAAGCGTTAACAATGGTGTGTGTGTGTGCCTCTTTGTTGGCACTAGTTTCTCCAACCCTCAAAACACCCTGTTTAGTTGCTCTGGGTAAATTGTGCAGGAACTGGCTCCCGTACAGCTGGTCTCAGGGATCAAGTCAACAAACGTACTTCTACACTCCCACCACAAACTGGGGGTTAGCTTGACTTTTACACACAAAGTCAAGCTACAACTACTGAGAGCCGCCTCTTAATTGGATTAAAATGACGTTTTAGTTCCCGGGCATGAAAACATGACATTACATACGCTTACCGAAAGTAAAACTTAGTGGGTTAATCATTTCAAACCTCATCTGGAAGCTCAGGCGGGCTGCGGCTAATTACTGACAACGCAAGTCACTTTTCCCCCACATGTACAAGTCAGTTAGATGAACCTGTTTAGAGATAATCGCTGAATTAGACGCAGCCTTAGTGAGGCGGATTAAGGACATGTGAATAAACGATATTCCGTGGATTTTCACGATCCTCTCCGTAAAGCCGCCTGTTATGACACAGTGCAAAACTGTTCTCGGTTCCAGGACATACCCGACTCCCACTCCACCCCCTTCACTCTTATTTTTATCGCTCACCGTCTCCTCCTCGTCGATGTCAATTTTAAAGGTCTGCTGCTGTAAAGTCTTCAACGTTACCAGCATGTTGTCGGCCGAGCTTTACCCACTAGACTGGTTTAAACCTACTCAATCCAACTTGGAAGACTCTTCACTGCTTTTCTTTTTTCGTCGGCTCATCACAAACTGTCAGCCGCCATGACTATTCGGTTTTCTTCTTCGTGGGTTTTGCGTTGAGGTTATGGATCCACCTAGCGGCTAGACAGTGAACAGCATGTCAGGTCATGGTACGTTCTTTGTAATGTTGGTGTGACAAAAAAACTAAACAAAAAAAATATATATATATATCCATCCATCCATCCATTTTCTGACCCGCTTAATCCCTCATGGGGTCGCAGGGGGTGCTGGTGCCTATCTCCAGCATTCTATATATATATATATGTATATATATATACATATATATGTATATAGTTTTTTGTCACTATGTTATCACACTGCTTTTTAATCCCGGTTTTTTTTTTAAACCTGATTAACATGTAATATTTGCTTGTGAACTGTCAGATCTTTTTTCACTTCAGCAGCACTTTTACTTGTTGTTGCACTTGTTTGTTTTATAGATAAAATTGACTTAAATACAGTCTATGGATCAACGTTACTCATTTCATACTAGCCTTGAGTAGAAATATCCCAGTTTTACCACTTTATTCACACTTAATTTAACACAAGTTTAACATGATTCATTTAGTTTAATAAGGGGATTAACTTTTAGTTTAATTCCTGTCTGCAGATTTCCAAACTGCATTGGTGGAAAAGTCCAGTGGCATTCTTTCGGCTTGCTGGCTGGCAACGTGCAATAAAAAAGAAGGGGAGAGGAAGCTAAATTAAGTTACTCGATACAACCAGAGAACTTCTTCTGGCTTCTCACTAAATTGTGTGAACAGTATGACAGAAAATTGTAGCTGTTTTAAATCCGTAACCTTTTACAGCCTTGGTATACCTTGATACCTGTAACCCATGCCTATATTTGTGGGATACACAACACAAAGTTTACAGCTTCAGTGTTGATAGATTTGTTTTGTTTTTTTGTTCAATTGTTTGTGTTTAATTCTGGTGTAATAATGAAAACTTTGTTACATTTAAATGGTTTTATGGAGAAATACATCAAGTTCATGCAACGTATTAATATTTACACTATTAAGCCTCCCTGGGTTATCAACCACAAAAAAAGCAAAAGACCCTGTGAAGATCCTGGATGAAACTTGTAAGAGAGTCTGAAACCAACATCATTGTAGCCGTCAAGCCGAGGGGTGGAACTATGCTCTTGGTGTAGGTGCTTTGCTGCAAGTGGGACTGGTGCACTTCAGAAAATTGATGCCATCCTGAGGAAAGATCCTTCCAAATCCTGAAGGAATCTCTGTAAAGTTCAGCATTTTCAGAAGGTTTGGAAAATAACAACAAATACCCCTTATTGCTCTGATATTTAGAAATTAGAAATGTATTTTCAAACTAATTTAAGTGAGCAAAGGTTTAATTTGATTTGATGTCAGTTAGGAAAAAGGATGAACCCAAGACTATTTTTTAATACATGAATATTTTGTTTCAAGTTGGTATCGAATGATTTTGTTAGATTAATAATGGTTTGGTCATACATTGAAAATACAGAAATGTTGACAGGAAACAAACATTATTGACATTTTAGTAGTAATATAAATGCAGGGTTTTGCAGAATCTTTCTTATGCAATAGTTTACTGGTCAATTGTTTATTTATTTTTTTCAAGTTCTCCATGTGTTTTTATTTAGCACTTGCCTGTTTTACTATGTAGTACTTTGGGTGTTGTATACATATAGAGTGCATTACAAATCTAATGTATTATTATTATTATTATTTTATAATTACGCTACATCTGGGACATGACTAGTATAAGGTAACTAATGACTAATAACTAGAGTGACTTTAGAGCCCTGCTAGCTAAGTCGGTAGAGCTTTAGACTCTTAATCTCAAGGTTGGTGGTTTGAGCCCCACGTTGGACAATTGTGTTTATGGAGGAGTGGCGGCCTAGTGGTTAGAGCAGCATGCTTGTACTCTGACAAGGTTTCAAGGACCTGGTTCAATCCCCAAAGAATACCACTATGGGTCCCTGAGCAAGACCCTCAGCCCCAGATTGCTACCCACTGCCTCCCTAAGAGATGGGTTACACGCAGAAGGTACATTTAATTGGAATGTACAATGGCAATGAAAATTAAACATTTCTTTCTCTCTCTACTGTCTGATTTAAGCTCTGATTTTGTCGTCAAGGAAAACCTGCTACAAAAGATGCTTCCTACCTCGGAATCGTTAGTGTCTGATAACGTCCTGTTTTTTTTTGTTTGTTTTTTTACTCCATCAGAAGAAAACAAAACTGTCTGACCGCTGTTTCTGCCCGCTAAAACTTGTAGAACTTAAACCACAGACCCTTCACTCAGTATTCAGAGCTTTTATGTGCTACAGTCTTTTTTAAAAAGTTGCTGTCCAACTCTTACTTTATGTGGCCCAGCTGAGTGCAAAAGACAAAATGATTGAGGTTTTCTCTTCAATCTTGTCTAGTACTTTGTTTCCTTTCGCAGGACAAATCAATCTGCCCATCCTTATCTCCCACTTCTCCTTCTGTCCTTCTGCATGTCTTTGAACGTCTTGCTTTTTCTGGGTCCTGAGATCTGCCTCTCTTCCTCCATTCAGACAACCCCCCGCCTCCATCTAGTTATCACAGAAGGAGCAGCAGCCTCACTGGCATTGGCCTGTGCGTCCTCTCATCAGGCATCCCTTATGCTGCTCCACTCGGAGGCAGCACCGTTGCCCTCTTTTCCCCTCTCTTCTCCCTCTGCGTGGCTGTGGCTCCCGCTTTTGTCTCCAGGGGTCGTCAGTCTGCCATCGGCCTCTTCTGAAGTGGGGAGCTGCAGGGATTACGGTCTGATCCCTGGTGACACAGAGATATTTTTAAAGGATGATGTTAGACATGTGAAATAAAGACTCAGGCCCCCCTCTTAAACAGGCCGGATAGGAAAGGACATGCGAAGACGCGCTTTTCAGCGAAACACAGACATTTTCAGCATACCTCCAAAAACTCAAAACCTTTTTGCGGGAACATCTGCGCTGCAGCAGTGCATGCGAGGGGTCTTGGACAGATGTGCAAAAATAAAACATGCAGAAGTGCACAATGTGTGGTTTCGGTCAGCATGGTTCTTGCAGGCCAGGCTGCGTAGCTCAGAGCGCAAACAGACGACTGGACGGGTGCCGAGGTGGGTAGAGTAGCCAGAAATATTACTCAAGTAAGAGTAGCACAACTTCAGCATATTTTTACTCAAGTCAAAGTAAAAAGTACCCAACCAAGAAATTACTCACGTAAGTGTAAAAAAGTGTTTGGTCAGAAGGCTACTCAAGTACTGAGTAAATATTTATAACAACTGATTTCATATAAAAGATGGACTCAGTCTGGCAAAAATATTAAATGATGTACAAATTCTTGTATTTTAACGACTGCAAACAATACAAGTTACAAAGTAACAAATTCAGGCAGAAGAAACACTTTTCTAGACAATGTTTTTCAACATAAAACATATGCAACCAAGCAATTAATATCTACAGTAAGTTCAAACAGTGCCAAGTATTTGTAATGACAATATCTAATGTTTACTGTAAGGTTACTTGACCTGTAAATGGCTCGATGAGCTCCACAGACAGAAAATACCATTAAAACAACAAAGCTTGTGTACAAACAAAAAGTCTCACCTTAATATAAACTGTAGATGTGTCTCTCTGGTGCATTTTTTTGGTCGAAACAAGTTTGTTCTTTATTCAGTGAAGTTACTCACAGTGGATAGAGTAGCCAGAGATTTTACTCAAGTAAGAGTTGCGATCCTTCTTCATAATATTTACTCAAGTAAAAGTAAGTACGGTGCAGTAAAACTACTCCTATAAGTACATTTTGTTCAAAAAGTTACTCAAGTAAATGTAACTGAATAAATGTAACTCGTTACTAACCACCTCTGGATGGGTGTAACAAAATGAAGGCTACTGGCATGCTGTCTCGCCTAAGTGCAGTGACTAATAGTGCCTACTCCTGAAATTTAACTTTAAACAGTATCTTGGAAAAGTATTCCTACTTCTACAATGTCTATTTTTCTCAATGCAACCAAAAACTTCTGTGTATCTTACTGGGATATTATATGACAGACCAAGTAGCTTATAAGAGTGACATCAAAGTAAAACATGTTTTTTTAACATTTCTTTTAGAATAAAATAATTCAGACGCCACCCTCTAGTACTCTGATAACCCTGAACATAATCCATTGCAACCTACTGCCTTCAGATGTTCTAATGCTGGTATAAATTCAGCTGCTCTGTGAAGGCCAATAGACAACAAACATCATAAAGACCAAGGACTACAGCAGACAGGCCAGAGTCCTTCCAGAGCTCGGTTCAGTCATGATCAGGAAATGGAAATAGTATGGCCTTACTGCAAAAACTAAAAGCAGGGCCACGACAATAATTTATGTAAAAAAACAAAGAGATTCAAGAAGAAAGCAATTGTAGTAAAGGCCATAAGAAGTCCTGCTCGTCTGTAGCAGAGACAGGGAATTTGGTTACAGTTGATGGGAGCATCGATGGGGATGAACATAGAAGTGGAGGTTCACCTTTCAGCAGTTCGCAGATGCTCTCTGTTCAAGCTTTGTGAGTTGGAGCTGTTTTGCAAAGACTAGTGGGCCGAAGTTTCACTCCCCTGAAGTGACCCTGCATCTGAAATTGTAGCAAAACGGGGTTCTGAAATGTGTTGACCCAGGGGGCAGAATGTGAATAAATGGAACTCACACTTTTTCACAATTTCTTTTATTAAACCTTCATTTCACTTCTTATGCATTACTTTGTGCTGTTCTAACAAATAACATCTATTAAATCAATACGTTGTATTTGTAATATGTTAAATTTGAACAAATTCATGAGCTATGAATATTTTTGCTGCAGGTTAGCGTATGGGGTGAATACTTTTTCACCCTCAAAAAAGCATTCACCCCCTGGCATTTTACATGCATGCAACTTTGAAGATTGGTAGTACAGAAAACTTCAACATGCATAACTGTTCACCCCCTCTTTGTAGAGTCACCTTTTGCGGCAAGCATAGCTGTATGTCTCTTTAGATATGTCTCAGCTTGCCAGGTCTTGCCACTGGGATGTCTGCCCATTCCTCGAGGCTAAACTGCTCTAGCTTCTTCATATTGGATGGTTTCCACTTATGAAAAGTGATCTTCCAGTCTGGCCACAGATTCTCAATTAGACTGAGGTCGTGACTTTGAGTAGGCCATCCCAACAGATTTGAATGTCTCCCCTTAAAGCTGCAGCAGGGAGTTTTGAGAAAACCATGGACAGCCTGAAAATTCGAACAGGCACACTTCACAGCCCCCCCCCCCCTTCTTGCGCTCTGCTGCGCTACAGCCCTCCTACCACAGCTCCTCCCCCACAGCGCAGCCTGCCGTGCTGCTCCAGTGTTTACCAGTCTTTGTCTTCTGAGCAGGTGCCACTCAGAAAATTGGCAGTTTTCTTTTAAAGCAGGTTGTTTCTCCACCACAGGCAATCTTGAGCTTGAATGACGGTAGCATTGTGTGGGGGTAGGGGTGTGACACAAGAGTGACTGACGCTGCTAACAACCAATCAGAGCCAGGCATGACTCTGATTGGTTGTTTTGGTCCGGGAGTGGTGTATTTCTGCAAATGGCTGTAGGACCACTGGGAGGAGCCTGGGGAACTTGATTTATTTATTTTTTTCAGATTAGCTGTCTCAAGTTTTTACTGCCAGGACAAAGTGACAGTTGTAATATATATATATATATATATATATATATATATATATATATATATATATATATATATATATATATATATACACACACACACACACAAAGTTACCAACTGCTGCTTTAAACCACTTGTGCCTTAGCAGTATGCTACGGGTCATTGTCCTGCTGGCAGGTGAAACTCTGTCCCAGTCTCAAATCACAGGCGGACTGATACAGGTTACGATCAAGAATAGAACTGCATTTAGCACCATCCATATTTGACTCGGACCAGTTTAAGTCCATGCCATTACCATGTTTCAGGGGATGGATGGTGTTCTTGGGGTGAAGGGATGTGTTGGGTTTGGTTGATTCCATATTAGCCTCATCTGACCACAGCACCGTCCTCCATGCATTTGGGGAAATCAGCCTTTTAGTAAACCTCAAAATGCGTATTCTTTTTGAAAACATTGTGTTGTTGTTTTTTTTTGCATTTTTTCTGGCCACTCTTCCATAAAGCCCAACTCTATGGAGTGTACAGCTTATTGTAGTCTCATGGACAGCTCCTCCAGGGTCTGCTGTGCAGATCTGCCGCTCCTACAGGGTCACCTTTGGTCTCTGTGCTGCCTCTCTGATTAATGCCCTCCTCGCTCGGTCTATGAGTTCTGGTGGGCGGCCCTCTCTTGGCAGGTTTGTTGTAGTACCGTGTGCTTTCCATTTGATAGATGTGATGATGCTCCAGGGGAACATCAAAGACTTGCATTTTTTTAATAACCCTACCCTGAATTGTACTTAACTTTGTCCCTGACTTGGGCCTCATGGTGTCACCTTTTGCCTATTGGTGCTGCAGCCTCTGGGTCCTTCAAGAAAGGTGTGTTTATACTGAGAGGTCACGTGGCACTTAAGATTGCAAACAGGGCGACTTCATTTTCCTCACTATAGGTCTTTTGAAACTAATTTGTTGTACCAAGACATTTTCAGGGCTTTTATATCAAAGGGGGTCGATACACACGTTTTTCATTTTGTTTCTCATTTCACTTTACCAACTTGACTATTTTGTGCAATTCCATCACATAAGATTAATTACATAAGATTGAAAATATATTTAAAGCATGGCAAGCCAACAGCTGAAACCTGTCATATTTTAAAATTGCATTTTTCACAGTTAAAATGTCATAAGATTTATGTTTTAAAGGCTGTATTTATGCAGTGGATCCTGACCCTGGTCCTCAGGGACCGCTGTCCTGCATGCATTAGATGCGTCTCTGTTCCAGCTCACTTGATTCAAATGATGGCATGATTGCATGACCTCCTCTACAAGCCATCAAGTGCTGCAGAAGCCTCTTAATCATCCAGTCATTTAAGTCGGGTGTGTGGCAGTGAGGAGACTCCTAAAAGATGCAGGACAGGGGTGCTTGAAGGCCACGGTTAGGAACCACTGCATCAGAGCAGGGAGGAAGACAATAGTCTGAATTCTGATAACTTTATTATCAAGTTAAAAAAAGACAATGAATTACAATATTTACAGCATATCCAGAGATAAATGGAATAAAATTGTAAACAATCATTCTAGGCAACATCACAACCCACCATCAGGTAATCAGATTTATATAGGAAAAAAGGCAAGAAGGAGAGATTCTAGTTTCAAACTATGGAGACAACAGTCTGAAAAGAGAAATGCTTTTTGAAACAAACTAAACATATATACAAGCATCCAGTGTGTTTTCAGCAAGGGCGGGAACATTTGATAAACTGGGGAGTTTACAGTCTGGATCCTGAACACAGTGAAGGATTCATTAAAGATCATCACACAACGACGAACAACGTAAGGCCGACAGCTTCATGGCCACATTTGTCCAGACTCCTCTGGTTGACGCCAGGTCGGGCAATAAAACTGTATTCCTACAACTACTTTCACGGGGCTTTTCCCTCCAGGGTTAGGGTGGGGGAGACAAGTTGGTTCTGGGAAATGTGAGAACAGCGTCAAGATTCAGCACCAACTCAACTGGTTTTAAGGTATTTCAGGAACTGAGGCGCAGATACGGGCTGCTGTCATCACCTGTTGTTGACTGGGAAGATTATGAGATTATGGGCAGGTACACATGGACTTAACGAGCTGTCACCATTTTAGGTAACCGTCAGGAGATAGTGGAGCGACAAGGTTTTGGAGACGTGGGCCAGCTACATCTAGAGGCCGACTAGAAACCCAGATGGTGGCGAAGCTCAGAGGAGGAGCAAGTGGATGCATGCTTCTAAAAGGACTACTGTTTCCATCATCCCTTCATTCGCCACAATAAAAACTCTTCCCGGTAATTGAGAACTGCAGAAGTTTCCTTTTATGCTTCCTTTCTTCTTCTTCCCTGCACAAAAAAAAGCAACCAGACATTGTACAACAGCTTAATAATGTTGGATTTGAGAGTTTAAAAAGTCTCTAAAAGGTTATCTTCATATTTTTTTTCTTCCCCAGAAAAATAAAAACACCAAAAAGAAAAACGGGGTTCAAAAATCCTTTCTGAAACACCACAATTCACACACTTAACAAGGAGTTTTTGTTTTCTATACATGGCTGCAAACATGTAGCTTTCCTAGGCCCTACATGTTGAACTATAATCCCAGGATTCCAAGGTCCAAACCCAGAATTCGCCATCTCCACCGACAGTTCAATGCAAATATATATATAAAAAAAGACAAATACAGCAGCAAACACAGCAGGCTTCATAAATATTTTGGTACCGAGAACACAGCCCCATTGGTTGGGCTCCTCAATAAATTTAAAAATCAGAGCTATCCGCTGTTTTTCCTTTCTTTTTAAATCACAGATTGTTCACCGTTTCCTGTCGGGTTTACTACCAATTGGACACAAATTGAATTTAATCATTGTCGTATAAGGCTTTAGGGCATTTAAGCAGCAACTTCCAACAAATACAATCTCTGCTTTTTTCCCCCCCAAGATCAACAAGATAAATCATTGTTTGAAAAAAACAAACAAAAAAAAAACACCACACATATGTGGACTACTACAGGTTTATCAACACAGAAGAGTTTTAAAGTTTTTTTTAACTTCTAAAAAGTCACATATCTGGGGTGTTCTGCTTTGCTTACACTTGTCTTTTCAGTGATTTCTCTAGTTAAAACTGAATAAAGGAAAAAAGCAAAACACTGCTTCCGACTTACATTTTTGATACAACTTTTATGGACTGATTAAAAGCCAATAAAAGTTTTTTTTTTTTTTTTTAAAAAAAAGGAAACATTTGGGAACCTGAAAACTGAGAAAACAGAGCCCAGACTGGACATAATGTTGGTTAGAGTTTCTCTTTTAGTCCTTATGACCTTCAACAGATTGAATGGTGCTAAAAATATTCCAATATGCCAATTGTACCAATCAGCGTGGCAGCAGAAATTGAACTGTTGAAGTTGCCAAAGCTTGGAAAAAATAGCCAAGGATGCATTCAGCACCCCTCCCGTCAGACTAAAATTGTACAATGACATTAAAAATCTGCAAGACTGGTCTCTGCAGGATACAAGCAGAAAAAAAAAACATGCACACAAAACATCTGTGGTGAGATGATGGTGTTTGATCATGGCTGTGGGAGATGGGTCCCGGGTGATGCGTGGAGGAGTCTGGTAGCAGCAGTGACTGACTGTCCTGCCATTGCATTGTTGCAACAAAAAGCACCTCCCCAAGCAGCTGACACGGACAACCCTTGCTCATTAAGAGCATAAGAAAAAACAAAACAAAAGAACATCAGTGCACACGCCTCCACATTGTACATACTGGCAGGTTGCTGGCAGATTGGGAATCCTTATGGCTAGCGTTCAAATGCAATACGCATTTCTCTCGCGTGTACAGGAATTTGACAGAACGTGAAAAAATATTCTACTGCGGAGGAATGCAAGCCTTCTGCAAGCAGCTTAAGCTGCATTTTAATGATTGCGAAGGAGACCACGGGGCTTTAGGCTCGGGTAATGGGGAACTAAGATGCTAAACAAACTTGATTGAGCAAGGAGTGCGCTACCTTTGCACACACTGGAAGTAAGACTGGTTGTTGAACCATCATGTCTTTAATGGGCAAACAAAGGTAAATAAATATATGTCTGTACGAAAATTCTGCTTCCTTAAAGTCATTAAACAGCTATTTGGTATGTTTGACAGGAGTTGCATTGTAAGGCACTCGTTTCAAAACGCAGCCAAGGACTGAGCGTACCTGTGGTCTGATTCTGTGCACGGTGTAACCCAGCGGACCTGTGGTTCGGCTCGTGCTGTCTGGGTCTCTGCAGAGAGGGTTGCACATACACCTAACCCAACATTCAGCACTGAAAAGACAAGTGTAATCTGCCTTCCTCAAGAGGCCATTATTTTTTTTTTTTTAAACCTATTATTCAGTTGTTCCTTATTTTTAAACGGACATGGGTACAGTTATGACACTTGAAACATATCTCTAGGTCTATTACCAACATGACATCTGACAGGGATAACGGGGAGTTGTGTAATTTCACCAATGAACAGGACAAACAAAAAGGAAAGGATAAAGGAGCCGGGCAGAACAGGTAGAAGGCTTATACTCAGTATAATATAATATAAAGGGACCTAGATTATAGCAATTTGCTACAAAGGCTGGGGAAAAAGTTCAAAATCTCTAAAATGAAGAAAAGATGATTTGGGATTTTACTAACATAGGTAAGGTGCCATTGATTCTAAAGGAAAATTCCCACACATTTATTACAAAATGGAAAGAAAAGTCCAGAATTTCACCAAGAAATAAGAACCGGTCGCTGTTCAGTGGGGCAAACTTTTTCACCCATCGTTGGTTTAAAGGTAAAAAAAATATATATCACCAAACCTGGATGAGCCGGGGGGGAAGAGAGCATGAAGCAAAAGATGCTTGAAATAATAAAATGCAAACTTTAAGTCATCGATTTGGACAATACTCTTCATAAATAGCTTGGTTTCATCAAGGTAGGGATCTTTCACGGTGGATTTGACCAGAATGTCAGCGATAAAAAGAGTTCTGTTCACTATTGGTTACCAATATATTAAGTTCTGTCCAAGGGGACCGCCCATTTAAAGGGGCTCCGACGTTTTATGCAGCACAACCTAATACTTATATATGTAACACCTAAAAAAAAAAAATCTACTAATGCACCAACTGATAAAAAGTCACTTTTCTTTCAATTTCTGCCTCCCAAAGGTTTCTGCGCTGATTTTTCCAAATGTATTTTTTTCTAAGCATGTCGACGCTACAATCAGTTCAAGGAGACTGCTGATCCTTTTTGGTGTGAAGCAATTCTTTGTCCTCCACGTACTGGCTTTGACTAGTCAGTGAGAGATCGGTGGGATCTTCTTCCTCTTTGCCGTCGCTGGCCAGGTCCAGTCTTGAGTCCGTGTTCACAGAGGAGTCAGTGGAGGACGGAGCTGAGGCCTCGATGGCTGAAGTGGAGCTGGTGTCCAGGCGAATGCTATCAACTACCCTGAAGATGAAGGAGGGACACCAAGGAGAGAAACGTAAGACTGGTTGCATTCTTTGACCGTATGTACACAACAAATCTGTTTCCTGGAGGCAGAACTCAGGCCGACGTCATTGATAAATTCATTTACGGGTTCCTACACCCAATTCTAACACCCATATTTTCCCAGACTGAAACTAGGAGCAATCTCAGACCACTTTGGCCCATTTCTAGAGCTGCACAGATGACAGAAAGAGAAAGAGAGAAACATGCTTTTTTGCCCCATACTTGGTTTCATTTCCCATGCTTATCCAAATCTGGGAAATCCTCAAGTCAAGTTCCATATTTTCCCAGACATTTAATAAAAGGTGTAGGAACCCTGTAATTTATTTGCACACTAAAAGGTTAGCATGTGGTATGTTGAAGTGTAGTAGTCCCATGGACCCAGGCTTACATGCCGTGTCGCAGGACGTGTCTTTCCCATTCCAGGTTGTTAGTGAAGCAGCGGCCGCAGAACTCGCAGGGAAGTCGCTTCTCTCCACAGCTTGGCCCCGAGCTGGTACTGCTGGGAGACGCAAGGACCTCTGGGAAATGGAGTCGAAACGAATAGTCAACTTTAGGGCAAAATAAACCAATAACGGTCCAAGTAAATGTTAGAAAAAAAGCTCACAGAGATAAGTAATCAAGTCAAACTTTTGTTACCTCTTTCATCACACCTATCTAGAGTCTGGCCACAGAAAAGCTTTGCTTGTTTTATAAGTCTCAAAATCCCAGTTACTGATTTCATGATGCTGTTTTTAGTTTAGATAAAAGCTCAATAAATGGAACTGCATTTAAAAGGATAACTTTACTAATGTATGAGGTAACGTTACACACTTCCCGACTCCAATTACGATTCTTTTTTTTTTTTTTATTTGTTGCTCTGCTGCCGCTCTAAGGTGAAAAGGTGAAGCAAATAATTATCGTTACTGCGTGAAACGATGTACCACCATCACCAAGTTGATGTTACGCATGTGGCAAACCAAGATAAATCTTGACTCCTTTTAAAATGATACATTACGTTTAAAAAAACAACAATCTCTTGGGAAAGCAAAAATACGTTTTAAGTGATAGTGTGCAATAGCTTTTAGTGTTTCACTCTGAAAAATGAAACTCAACAGCGTACCGATTTTGTGTTATTAAATCTGACACAGAATAAATACATTTGATAGGAACAGATATTTTCCTTTGCTTCATGTGGATTATTACCTTGCGGTACAGCGTTTTCCTTCCCCACCTCCTTGACTTCTTGTTCCTCCTCCTCCTCCTCTCCTTCCTCCTCCTCCTCCTCCTGTAGCTCTTCCTCTTCTTGCTCCTCTTCCTCCACCCCCTCATTCTCCTCCTTGATGTTAACCTCCACATCTTTGTCATCCATTTCCTCCCGGTCATGTACTATGGTCTCAATGATTTCCATTTCATCATCTTCGTCATCGTCATCCTCCTCCTCCTCCTCCTCCTCATCCTCCTCCTCCTCCTCCTGCTTGGTGGACTCTCCGTCCACCACCATCGCCAAAATTTCACTCTCCTCGTCTTCCTCTGCGCTACTCTCTTCCTCCTTTATCATCTCCAGCTGGTCCAGGTTGACTCGGCCCATCAGCTCAAAGTTACGGATAACCTGATCAGAGACAAAACGCAGGTTTTCAGTTAAATGCTTTTATATGTTTATAGGCGTTTATAGGCGTCTAAAGCACGGCCCTGGGGACAATTGGGGCCCAATCACCGTTAAAAATGTGCACAAAACTGGCCCACAAGCACACAGATGGATACTTTTCATTTAGTTTTTACTTCACACGGGGCATTTGTTGTCTGTGGGGGGGTCGTGGCCGAGTGGTTAGAGCAGCGCGCTTGCACTCAGAGAAGGATGCAAGTACCCGGTTCGATCCCCAGTGCCTGCACTCTGGGTCCCTGAGCAAGACCCTTAACCCGAGATTGCTCCCCAAGCGCCGCACAGTGGCAGCCCACTGCTCCCCAAGGGGATGGGTTAAGATGCAGAAGTGAATTTCTCCATTGTGAGATCAATAAAGTTCAATTATTATTTAAAAAAGATTTTCACTGACAAAAAATTTCTAAAAATGACGTACGGTCTATTTTCTAACTTTTTAAAGCACACTGGATTATAAGGCGCAGTAAACGAACCAAAACAAGCAGATACGTCAGTCAGACTTATTAAACCCGATCACCGGTTCCTTTCCCTGTGGTGCGTCCTGGTCCCCCCGTTTTCTCCGCAGTGCGGTTCACCTCGTCCAGGTTGGTGATGCGCTCTGGCTGGATCTTCTTTTCAGCGATCTGGTTTTTGCAGTGTGCGCGCAAAGTGGCCGGCTTTTCTTCGTTATCTTTTGGCAGTTGCTGCGAGACGGGTGGTTTGTGTGCGGATGGAGAGATTATGTCTTTTCATAAAACGAAAGCACCAAGAAGGAGCGCCACGTCAAGTCATTGATGCTCATGACTTCCGCTTCTGCCTTCTTTCTAACAGAGACTGCAGAGACGCTTCTACCTGCTGCTCTCTGTTCAATAACCCACTGTTCAATTATGTCCTCCAACTGTGGCCATCTCGCGCTGTTCCCTCAGAAACTCTGTGTGGTCTTCTTTACTTGGCGCGCCGTAGATTCATTAATGTTAAAATGTCTTACAGCAGCTCTGTTCCCATGTTTTACTGCCTGACTGATAGCCTTGAGTTTGAAGTCAGCGTCGTGAGCGTGTCTCTTGACAGGTGCCACTTTGGGGTCCTTATACCCAAACACGCTGATATTATGGTGAAGTGGTTGCTTAATGCTTGACGCACGTAGATTCCGCGTAGAAATGAGACACGCGGACACGATGTCCGCAGCTTTTCTGTTCCGCGCGGCTCTTCCTCCAATGTAGCAGGAATTGTTAACACTCTGTTGATCACTTCATGGGTCGAATCATAAAGAAGTCTATATTAACGAACTTCCGGCCAGAAGGAGCGCTCGCTCGTCCGCCATGTTTTCCGCACGGGACTAGCTGCGTGGTCGCGTGGAAGCCAAAATGACGGCATTTGTCCACGCGGTGCCTGACTACGGTTATATGAAAACATTTTGACAAGAGCGCAGTGTACCACACGAAATCGCTTCGAGGTCAGTAAGCACATCCAGAATTAATCCTTATATAAGGCGCTCCGGATTATAAGGCGTACAGTGGTTTTTTGATAAAATAAGTGCGCCTTATTGACTGGAATAGACGATAAAACACAAGGACTTTTTTTAAACACAGTTTTCCTTTTTTTATTTTAATTTGACAAACTAGACGACAGACATCCAGCCAATTTTAAAATTTTCTTAGGGTTGGAGCAGATCATTAAACCTAATTTAATACAGCAAGAACGGACCCAGATTCCATCCTTGTTGCTGAGAGTAGACTAAAAAAAAACACGCTATATATATATATACACATTGGCTCTATGAGGACTTGCATATCCCGTTTCAATAAAATAACAACATGTCACAACAAAGCTTTGCTTAGAAAAAAACAACATTTAATTTGTGTGACCCCAGAGTGCTTTCAACTTGATGATTTTGGCCCTCATTGCAACAAAACTCGACACTGATGCTTCAAAGGCTTGGACTGCATCAAAAACACTCAGATCCCATTCACACCTGGCACCAACACACAACCCAAGTGATTCAATCTCATCTCAACAGCGCTAAATCAAGGGGTAAACCAACCCAAAAACATCTGCAAGACAGTTTCCCTGAGATCACCTTTGGAGGAGGCCTAGGACAGCTTTCTATGCATTAGTTTGGAAATCTGAATGCAATCTGTCACACTAAAGGACCAGCTACTGATCTGATGTGACCTCCCTGAACTATGCAGTACTCGGTACGCAGCGATCGGCGGAGCAGCTTACTCCTGCCAGTTATCTATCACATATTTTAATGAAAAATGAGTCTGAGCAAGATCTCCAAGATTGTTCAGTATTTTTTTTTTTTGGAGAGTTAAATATAAAAGCAAAGCAGGTTCATGTTTAAAAGATGTATCATGGAAAAGGATGGAGTGAAATTGCCCCGTTTATGTTTTCCTCTGTTTAAGAGAGAACCTTTGCAGTCAATTAGGCTTGAATAACTGAAGTGCTTAAAACGGTAATCATACGAGTCACAAAATGCAGATATTCAGACTGTATATTTAATCATACAGATGATCGTTTTTAGAGCAGTGTGATAACCTGAAGCAGAACAGACGAGATCGCTCTTTCTTCTGTACCATTTCTATCAATTTCCGGCTGAAGCCTTAGGTGTGCGGTGCTCTTTAACTCCCTCAGCGCAAAATGATTGATCTCAGAACTCAACTTCACCCTGAAACTGAGCTGCCCTCTTGATAACGCTTTTAAAGTGATTTTAATTAGGAATAGAAGCTTATCAGGGGTTTAGATTCCAGTGAAAAATAATACAGAAATCCACCATCTGATACATGTATTCATTGCCAGAGAATGAACAGTGAACCAACTCATGTGGCATAAATGTCTAAAAATACCTCAAAATGTCAATTTGTTATAAAAGGCTGAAATAATCTTGGACACAGATCTGAACCCCTTCATTTGATATGATGTCAGTTTTCTGGAACATCTCTGCTTCCTCTTTTGATAGGATTTTAACCTAATAAACACATAAGATGTCCCTCCGTTAAGCAGATGGAACAACTTCCTGTGTCTACCGTTTGTTCCGCACAGGGATCTCGAAACCATGACCAAACAGGGCGCCAAGAATCTGTTGCATTGACGACCACTGATGACCAACAAATATATATATAAAAAAAAAAAAACCTGTAGTTATCTCTAAACATACAGAATATTTTCAGCTTTTAAAAGGATGTAGTTAAGACTAATAATAATATTATCGACTATAATAATTTTTCTACTTAAAGTAAACACTAAAATATCTTAATTTATTCTGCTGCTACTAGAATAATTTAAAATCCCTTTTGTAGTTCACCCACCAAGAGTCGGCTCATGGAAAGTTTGGTCATGTGTACCTTAAGGAAAAAATGTAAATGTGTAAACCCGCACATACTGGTCTCCGACTGACCTTGTGCTCAAGGCGAAGGTGCTCCTCTAGCTGGCTGCGGCGGCTGCTGTCATAGTAGCAGAGCTGGCACTGGTAGGGCTTGAGCTCGTCATGCTGCTCCAGATGGAGCTGCAGGGCATGGTCACTTGAGCATGTGAAGGTGCACTTGTGGCAGCGAAACACAAGGCCCTCTAGGTGGTGCGACAGCTTGGAGCGGCTGATCTCCAGGGGAGCCACACGCTCTTCTGATGGAGACGGTAGTGAGAATTTGTTAGACAACAACAGAGAAGAGGAGGAAGAGGAGGCGTCATTTCATAGATCCGGATTAAATACAACAGTGAGGTGGGACACACTGTGCTGCACTTGACTCGTGAGTTAAAGCAAACAGAGCGCTGGGACGTCCTGTAGTCCTGACGTCACCGTGAGGTTGCCAGGGAACCAGTGAGAGACCCCAGGGCAAGAAAAAGTAAAGAAGCAGCAGTTGACCATGTTTCCAGTCTTTCTGTGAAACTAAAATATTAATGTTTATGAAAGACTTTTCTGCGCTGCATTCATAGGTCAAGGCTTCAATGTAATACTTCATGGAAAACCATTCTCCCATCTTCCACCCATTCATATCTCATATGAATGGGTGGAAGATGGGTGAATATATATTTATATAAATAAACAGAGCTTTAGAAAGGCATATTAAGTAACATGCCTGGGGTCGTTGTTGGGCGGGGGTACTAGTCCATCTCAGGGCAACACAGAGACACGCAGGATAAACAACCGTGCATGCACACAATCACACCAATGGCAGATTTAGAGAGACCAATTAACCTAACAGTCGGGGTTTTGGGCTGTGGGGGGAAGCCGGAGTACCCAGAGAGAACCCACGCATGCACTGGGAGAACATGCAAACTCCATGCAGGCTGGGGTTCGAACCCAAAGCAGCAGTGCTAGCAACTCATAGCGCATGTTCTTAACTTTTAAAATTAGGGGAGCTGGCACTGATTAAACATACACCAACAATCTAAAGCAACTCCTTTAAAACCCGTGCTCCCTACGAATCGTGATGCATACCTCTGTGCAGAACAATGTGGTCGATCATGTTGCTCTTGTGTTTGGTGTGGTAGAGGCAGAGAGGGCAGTGCAGTTCCTTATGCAGCTCCTCGCTTCCACTGTTGTTGTGACCAGCCTCAACGTGCATTGAGAAGTTATCCCTGGAAAAAAGATGTACACGTGGATTTGCCGGTCTTTATAATGTCTTAAAATGGAACAGAGCAACTTGTATTGAACGTCAGCAGTTTTTACTCACTTGCAGCAGGTGAAGAAGGAGCAGTCTTTGCACTTGAAGAGCTTCTTGCCACCATGGCGGTCCCTGTAGTGCCGCCGCAGACTCTGCATGTATCCGGAGCTGAACTCGCAGAACTCGCATGTGTGGATGGCGTCTGCACGGCCGTCACATGCCGTGGACCCCCCGGGTTGAAAGCTGGAAGACATCTGACTCGGGGAAGCCATCTGGTAGTGACTGAACTGCTGACAGACGTCAGCCGGCTCCAGGTCCGATGGATCCGAGAAAGAGGCTGAGGGGGAAGTGGGATTGTTACAATCGTAAAGAGTGAGCCGCTGTGAGTACATTTCATCTCAGGAGAAATCCAGCTGTTAACTGGAGAACATTAATGAACAAGCAGCGTCATAAAGGCCAACGAACAAATCAGACATGTCAGGAATGAAGGGGTTGGCTTATGAGGAGATAATCCAAGCTTTGGAGACACCGTTCAATTCATCTTTTGAACACAGAAGCAAGACATGAACGTCCACCTAAACTAGCAGAGAAAAGCCATAGTCAGAGAAGCAGCCAAGAGGTAACTGTGGGTGAACTGCAGGGATCCACAGCTCAGGTGGGAGAATCCCTTTGACAGGAGAAATATTAGTCGTGCTCATCAAATCTCATCTTTATGCAAGAGTGGTGAAAAGAAAGCCATTGTTCCAGCTACATAAAAAAAACGTTATTTGTTGTCGGAAAACTAGCACACTATCTCACCTAGAAAACATTTTTTCCTGATGGAGGATCGGAGACAGGGAAGCTGGCTAGAGTTGATGGGAAAATGGATGAAGCTAAGCAAAAGGCAAGGCAAGTTTATTTATAAAGCACTTTTCAGTACCAAGACGGTGCAATCCTAAAAGAAATCCTGTTAAAGGCTCCAGAAGACAAGAGACTGGAGCGACCCTAAACGTACAGCCAGAGATACGATGGCCAGGTCAAAGTTCAGACATATCAAAAACCAGAAAAAAACAGGTACTTTTTTTCCACGTCATCATTTTGTGCTGCTTTTTTTGGTCACAAAGAAAATACTGTACTCGTAAATTTCCTCTGCAGTGTAACAGTGGCTAAGACACAAAACTTCTTTCACCTCTGGTTTTATAAATGACCAATAATTCATTAGCAAGGTGCAAGATGGGAACAAACCAATGCAAACACAATATCACTGGAACTAAAATATTGTATTTTCTAATGACACTAATAGCATCCAGATTAAGATATCTGTCCCTGGTCTTCAGACGGCACCAAATTACCTTTGGAAAAAAACAAACTGCCATAATTTCCTCTGGCATGTGTCCTACATGATGATTATGCACATTGCATCTTTTCTGCAGATTCGTCATGCTGCGGATGTCCCCTAGCTTACGGCTCCATTGAAAATTATTCCCGAGGAGTCTGGATGAAATATACGGGCAATATTCCTGCCAAAAAGTTGCCGTTAGAACCGCCATGAAGACAAAAACAAGGCATCCGTTTGCTGATCTACAGAAGCCTTGATGTCCGTCTTATTCGTAAAAATTACGAAGACAAATCCTATAAAATCTTGCTGAGCCACAAAAACATTCAAGCTAAAGCGAGAAGTCACCGTAATTGCAAACCGTTATTAATTTTATGTTTAGTTAAAGCTTCAAGGGTGTATCTGCAATACTGCTTAGACATTGGTTGATTTGTTGAATGCATAAACATTTAGCATTAACCGACATAATCCACCTACTGCTACAAGACGCCACCAATTGGCAACAATCCTACCGCTGAGCATGAGCATCTTCACTCATCTTCATCCTCCTTCCCCCCTCCCTGGGGTCTGTGATATCAGTGATCGGGCTCATACTCCCGTCCTACTTTGAGCCTCCCAACACATCAATAAATAAACGGAAGTGACACTAATAGATTATGTACCCATGTAGAAAATGCCTAATTCAGCAACCGGAGTGAGAGGAAGCACACGAGAAAAGCTTGCACTTTCTACATTCCCCCCCCCCCCCCCTAAGATCCAATTTCAGATTTCTGCAGAAGAGGCAGAGAAGTTCAGATGATTTAACAGTGCCACAGTTGTTTTATGCCTTAATATCCTCTCCGCACTGTGGAAATGAAAAGAAAAGAAAAACCAGATATGGAGCAAATACAGTGAGATGTATGTTTGCTGCACAAATTAAAGCTGGGGCACCTGTTTTAGTAGCAGACGAAGGAGAATCCTGCAGTTGTTGAGGGTCTCCATCAAATTAATCTTAAACCAGCTTAAACATTTTGAGATTCGCCATAATAATCATGTCCGAGACTGATTACCAATATCGTTTCCAGGGAATCTGGGTTAATATTGCAGCTAAAACAGAGGATATCGATCAGCGATCTTCACAGCAAAGAACAAAAGACTGGCTCAGTCTGGAGTTCAGACAGTCAGAGGAAGGTAGCTGGTTTGACGCAGCACGGAGACATTCAATATGTCAGCTCTGCTCTCTCTCAATGCTTCATTTGTCCTGGTAGTTGCACAGCTGACAGCAGTGGATGGTGCACTGAGGAATGCTGCACCGCTCCAGCTCCAGGGAAGATTCCACAGCTCCAGCAGCAAGGTGACAGCTGCTGCCAAGAAAAGCCTGCAAGCTAGCGCCGCTGCTGCAGAAAAACCACGGCAACACCTAAAAACACGGCAGCGCGTCAACCTACAGCCGAGCTGCTGCTTCGACTAAGCGTATTCAACAAAGAAAAGGCGTCAACGACGAAACTGAAGGCAGACCTGGAAAGCAAAAAAAAAAAAAAAATCCAAAGCTAAATTTATTCGGCGGAAGACTTTAAAGATCCCTGACATAAAAAAAAAAAAAACTTGTTAACTGCAAGTTAACCTTTGGGAAAATACACATCTATATCCAACCCTTTCATAATCTGTAACCAATATATTCCCTTTAAACATTGGAAAACTTCTCAATTCCTCCATTTAATATAATGGAATAGTTTGCTGCGTATTGAAAAACGTATCAAAGATGAAGTTGTACCATCTGGGGTCAGATGTGCGTGGTCAGTGTGAACGGCCTGCCGGGGGAGCCTGATGGCGGCGTGCGCAGCCTGGGTAGCGGCCCGTAGCTTAGGCAGGGTCAAAGCCTCGCCGTGGTCCCTCAGAGAATGCTCCTTCAGCTGGCTGATGGTCATAGAGGAGAAGGGGCAGGACAAGCACTTGTATGTGTGCTGCTCACCTGCAGGAAAATGAAAGATCACGGACAGAACGAGCTTTATACTGTGGTTTGCAGAGATATAAAACATGCAGATAGATCCAGGGCCTTTGGTGTGTGACAAACACACCCAGCAGAAACGATGCCAGATGAGCTGGTTCGTAACAGATGAGACAGCCCTTTGGTATTAATGGTGCCTTGCAAACATTTTCACACCATTTGAACTTTTCCAAATGTTGTCATGTCACAACTAGAAACTGCTGTGTATTTCTTTCATGGACCAACACAAAGTAGCACATAATTGGCAACTGGGAGGAAAAACGATACATGGTATCAATTGTTTTTAACAAATAGGAATCTGAAAGGTGTGGCACACGTATGCATCAAGCCCCCTTTACTCTTCATACCCAGAAAAACGACATCCAGTGCAACCATCTGCTATCAAAAAAACAACTTCATTAGTAAACAGAATACAGGCGTTCTTTAATCTAACCTCGGTGTGAATATAGCTGCCCTGCCAAGCACCCATTGGTTTGTTAGAGAACATTAGTGAACAAACAGCCCCATGAAGGCCAAGAAGCAAGGCAGGGTTAGATTGCAAAACATTATAGCCTGTTCAATTCATCATACTGAAAAGATTAATAATAGCAAATTGCTTTCATGAAACTGGCGGCCAAGCCGTTTTAAAAAGCTGATCTCTCCCAAATTATCAGTCGGTGCAGCCGATTTCATCGGCGTCTGATCTTCTGATGCTGCGCCTGCACCTACATCAGCGGGTGCCTGGGTCTGGTTTAGCCGTTTCTGTTGCATGTGCTGAAAAAGCAAGCACCTTCTCAACGTAGCATATCTGATGTGACTGAAATGTGGTTTACAAGAAGTGGCTTGGCTGGAAAATACTTCCTTCTTGAGCGTTATCTAGGGAGAACATCACGCTTGGAACATTTCAAGCTGCCGATTGTACAGCAGAAGACGTCATGTTAGGCTTATTTAATTGCAAGTAAAGATCATTTCCTTTGCAATCCAGTAAGCAGGACTCAAACACTAGTGATGTATAGTTAAAAGCATCAGGTCACTGGGCCTCATGGATTCTGCTGTGAGGTGTGACTTAATTAAGTGCGTGCAGGTCTGTGTTTACCTGTGTGGGCCTTATGCAGGTGGCTCTTCAGGCGACTTGCGTAGGCAGATTTAAAGGGGCAGAACTTGCACTTGAACGGCTTGTGGTGGCCATGGTGAGACTGCACATGTCTGTCCAGGCTGCCATGGCACAAAACACGACAGAGGAAGAACAACAGGGGAAGGAGGGGATTAGAAGAAGAAAACGGACAAAAATATAATACTGTATATTTAACAGCTACATATTTGCTAATGACTCCATAACACAGAGCCAAGGGGGAGGAACTCATCTCCCCACAATCCCCTGTAGGGAATGAGTGTGTTGATGATCTGAAGAGACGAGAGGGAGCTGTGTTTTTAACGCCAGGCCCTCAATGGTGGCACGGGAATGCAGCTTCTTTCTGGGTCGGGGCATGTACAGTGCAGAGGGATTACACCTGGGAGCTCAGAGGAGATGAGGATTCTCCCTTTCCCTCTCGCTCTCCGTGTCTCTGCGGCAGATAAAACAAATCGCAGGACCAAAATGCCCCGTCTCTCGCTGTAATGTTTGCCCTTCTCTCTCCGAGCAGGCAGGAAATCTCGGGGAAGATTGAAGATTCGGAGGGATTGCGATCGGGTAAACAGAGCGAGGTGTAAAACTGTGCTTAAAACAAAACGAGCTCGACAGCCAGGTGATTCGGATGACAGATGGTGTCAAATTGGTAAGGGTGTACAAATGATAAGTTTAAACATGGGATACATCCTGGATACATATTTTTGGAGGTACATGTTGATTTTCTGATCTAATTTTGACTCAGCTTAAAATAAATAACTTTTTTTCTGGGGAAAGTAAACGATCTTTTAAAAAGTGAAAGAATCAAAGCACCTACAGCAGATAATGTCAAAGATGATTGCACCAACGACTCAGAGATAATACACTGCAAAATGAAGACGTTCTTTTACCAATTTTCCACAAACCTAAGCCTCAAAATTGATATTTTCATAAAGGTCAAACCAGCTCATGTGCTAAAATGGATGCTTACAAGTTGTTCTTTCCTGAAGAAACTGGTTTAATCTGGACTCCCAACCTTTGCTGAGCTAAAAGAAAAAAAATGGCTTTCATCATGAACAGGAGGCGAAATGTTTATAACTCCTGAGTTAGTTTTATTTTTAGTGGGCTAAATTCAAGGGAGAATACTAAAATGGCTTTGGATCAGTAGAACTAGTACGTGAATGTGGGTCCATGCCATCCACAGAGCTGAGCTAACAATCGCTGCTTCCTTCTGAATTTAGAAATGCAGACTGTGGATTTTAGTCGGGTCTTTCAAATTCACCAGTTGGTGGGTACCGACGGCATTTTTTAAAATAGATATTACAACTTTCCAGACTCAAATTTCCAGAGTTTCCAGTCCTGTTAATTCCTTAAAAAATAAAAATGCAAAAAAACTCCCAATGAATTTCTACACTAGATGGGTTTTACACATGGAAGCTGCAAAAACACCACACACTCACATACAGCAGGTAGAAAGGACAAAAGGAAGGAACAGCACAAGCAAGGAAGGATAAAAGGACACAAGGAAGAGTGAAAGGAAGAAAAGAAAGACAGAAAAGAAGTGAGGAAAGGAAGGGAGGAATGAAAAGTGTGGCGTTAGGAAAGGATCAGAGCAAAGTATAAATTACACTTTGATAGAAGGACACTAAAGGAAGGGTGGAAGGACAGAAAAACACAAAGTGGGTGAGGAAACAAAAAGGTGAAGGTGGAAAGAAAATTTGAACAAACAGAAAGAAATAAAGAGGGACACAATGACTGAAGGAGGACAGGGAGGAAAGGGAATAAATGACAAGACTTACATGGGAAAGGAAGGGTGAAAGAAAACAGAAAGTACACAAGGAAGGAAAGAAAGTAGGACAGATGCAAGGAAGGTAGAAATAAAAGATTAAGAATGAGAGGAAGAAAGGAAGTAGAAAATGAAAAGGGAATGACATGTAAGGATGGGTGGAAGGACACAAGGATGGACTAAAGTAGGGAGATCAGAAATGAAGGAAGGACACAAGGGCGAACGGGATGAATTTTAAAAAAATGGAGATGGGAAGGAATGAAGTAAGTAAGAAAATAAAGGAATAAAGTGACAATAGGAAAACACGGAAGGACAAGTGGAAGGAGACAAGGAAGGTCATAGAAAAGGAAATCAAAAAGGAAGGTAAGACACTAGGAAGAAACAGGAGATACTGTATGAGATAGGATAAAAGGAAGTCAGGACACAAGCGAGAAAAGGACTCAACTCTGAAAAAATTGAATAAATAACAAATTTATATTGGTCATTATTTAGCTTTGTTTACATAGTGATGCAAAATTAAATCTTATCCCATATTTTCTCAGACTGTGTTTTCATAAATCCTGCTAGAAACTGTGCATTGTGACATTTGCGGTATATTTTAGAAATAGTGATCAGAGGTCAAAAAATGTCATTTTGCCTGATGGGAGCATTTCAACAGCAGCTGACGTCTGAACTACAAACAGTTGGGACAAGGACACCTATATGCATCCCTACTAAACTTCAGAGGTGGCGCCTTCAGCTAGTGACAAAGAAACCATTTAACTGCATTTAGATTTTTGTTTAAAAGGACCATTTAAGAACCGACTCATTCGGCAACAGAACCCCCTGGATTTGCTGCCAAGATTAAGTTCAAAATAACACAGACTTACTTGTGTCTGAAGGGCGAGACGAAGTGGCAGTACTGGCAGCTGTATTTGTCCTCTTTGCTGAACAGAGCCATGGCCGAGTGGCTCCTCTCGTGGGACCTCAGCCCCTGCATGGACATGAAGACCCGGTCGCACTGGGAGCATGGGTGACCCCCGGCTGCCAGCCGCTGATTCAGCTGGCTCCCCGACACCACGGCTCTGGCAGCCGCCACGAGGGCGGCCGCTCTCCCCTCGCCGACGTCCCGGTCCGGCTCCAGGGTCTCCAGCTCAACATCGTCGACGTGATGATCGGCAGAATGTGTTGAAAATGGGGAGGCGAGCAATGAAGTTTCGGGTCTGTCAACGCCGTCGACTTGGGCTGCTTCTTCCTCCTCCAGGTCGCCGTTGGTTAGAGTGTTTGAAGACAGGGTCAGGGGGACATCAGAGACTTCCTGCTGCAAAGCAAGGAAAAGTGTTTTGTTGACCAACTTTTTTTTTTTTTTTTTTACATTTTTATGCCATTTGTAAAGCCTTTTGTTAGCATTTCTTACAAAAATTTCTTTAAAAATAAACCCCCTTGCGTAAGATTTATTCCTAATAACGGCACTTCTTATTAAACAACCTTGCTTCGGCCTGGAGAACGTTAGAGTTGAAGCATCTAAGGGACATCACAGGCCCCCTGCTGGGCCCCCTGCAGTTTGCTTATCCTCCAAACCGGTCGACACATGATGCAGACGCCTTGTTTCAACACCAGCGACCCAGTCATCCTTCACCAGAAGCTCACCCGGCTCATGGTGCCGTCCTCCACCTGTAAGTGGATCAGCAGCTTCCTGACAGACCGGCAGCACCAGGTGAGGCTGGGGAGCATCTTCTCCCATTTAAGAACCATCAGCACCGGCACCCCCCCCTGAGGGGAGTGATCTCTCCTCACTCCTTTTTTTCTCTGTACACAAATGACTGCCCCTCAGCGGACCAGTCTGTGAAACGCTTGAAGGCTGCAGTTGAAACCATTGTCATGGGTCTGAGCCAGGACAGTGGCGAATCCACAACATAGACAGGAAGTGGATCTGCTGGTGCAGTGCGCACAGGACTGTAGGGATGACGGTGGATGTCCGGATTTTACCTTCAGGTCAGCGCTACAGAGCACCGTTTCTAAAAAGTCTGCTGCCACAGAGAGTTTCTCACACCAGACCGTCTCTCTAATGAACACGATAAACACCTTGCAGCCCGCGTAGTGAGCTACACTGCTGTAAAACAAAATAAGTATGATGCACCTTCACAACCTTTTAATTACTTTAAGAAATTACTTCTTTGCTCATCCAATGCAAATTAGGGATATAAGGCATATAAGGATAAACCTTAAGTCTTCTTTGGTACAGACTCCAGACTGAATTAATATAAAGACGGATGCACCAATCAAATTTGAGTCCACCCCACTGGGTTCAGTTTTGTTAATTAAAACTCATTTTATTATTACTCTATCGTCATGTCAATCCACAACCATTTTAATAGTGGTGATTAAGTAGGTTTGATCAGAATGTAAAGCTGCAGCTTTGCATATAGTCTGCCTTAAAAGACGCAAACAGCCAAACAAAATCCTTCCACCTCTCCATTACCGGCCTCATCTGCTGGAGAGCAGGCCAGTAGCTACGGCCATCAAGAGCAGAAAGACAGTCACTGCACTATTTTTCTTTATTGCCAGGAGAAAACTCATTCTTTCTGTGGAAGGACCTGACCCTGCACTTCAGGCAGCCATAAATAAGCACCAACCGCAGGCTAAACCAGTTCCTGAGTTCACTACTCCTGCCAGCTCTTCATCCATCCATGTGAGAAGCACTTCCTGATTTAAAACTGCCATTCAAAGACCATCAACAACCTCGATGACTCGTTCTCATTTACAGTGATATTGTAGTCAATAAAATCAGGACGCTAACTTTGAACTTTGAACAACCATGAGGAGAAATGGAAACTATCCATCGCTAAGATGAAACATGGCGGCGGCAGCATCATGTTGTGACAGTGATTTCCTTGAAGAGATGGATGGATGGACCTACACAAAGGGCTAATCCTGATTCCAGTTCGACGCTGTGAAGACCTGCGAGAGGCTGGAGGTTCGCCTTTTACGCAAGACGGCAGCCCTAAACCTAAAGCTGCAATGGAGTGGTTCAGATCAAAGCATGTTCGTGTGTTGGAGTAGAGCAAACTTCAGACAGAAATCCAAATGAAGATTATGTGGAAGAGTTGAAAATTGATTTTCCAAAATGCTCTCCATTCAATCTGACCGAGCTTCAGTGACTTTATAGGGAGGGGTGGACAAAAATTTCAGTCTCTAGAGGCACAACGCTGGCGGAGATGAATCCCAAAGGACTTGCAGCTCTAATCATAATGAAAGGTGGTTTTGCAAAAATATTTACCCAGAGAGGCTACATACAAAAGGTACACAACACTTTGCACATTTTATTTGCAAAAAAAACCCCATATGATTTTCATTCCACTTTGCTATCATGTGCTACTCTGCGTTTGTTACAAGCTAAAATCTCAACATACTTTTGGAGTTTTTGGTTGGAACTGAACAACACGTAGGGACGGTTCAAGAGGTTCCTTTGAAAAAGTAAATATATTAAAAATGAAAGCAGAGCACGTCCAATGTTTCGCTCTCAGTGGCCGCCTGCCTATTTCCTCTTAGACAAGTAAAGACAGACTGAGTTTGGTGGGAAAGTCAGACCTCCATCTGAGTATGCCGTTGGATCCTCAGGCCTGATGTCCTTTGTGGCAGCCTCAGAGGAATACTAATGCACACTGTTACCCACGGCCGTCTAAAAAGTTATGGCTCACAGCTCCATCCTCTCGTTTAGGATGGGACAGCACGGCTCATTTTCTCTCAGGGAGGCTCACAGCCTCCGTCAGTAATGAACATAATGCAGAACCCGAGTCTATTAAAGCCGATCACTGCAGTTCTCAGAGGCTGAGAGTCAGAAAACAACACAGACTCACCAGGGACCAGGAGAGCGTGCTTTTACTACACCCTAAAATAAGATCTTTGGTTCATTTTAGCGCAGCAGGAATCTGTACATTTGCATGGAGTCCCATTTTGTGGGGAGCATAATTTTCTTACAGGAACAGTTTGACATCTTACTGTTGACAATTACAGCAGCGAGGGGGCAGGAATTAGAGTTAGTCTTTCTGAAGCAAATCTGGGACACAGTCCTCAAGCAGTTTTAATGCTCTTAAAGTTCTTAGGTAGAGGGATCCTACACAGTTTTCACGTGCTCAAATAATAGTCTGTCCTTTTTTGGCTGATTTAATCTCTCAGATTAAGAAACTGAACGTAGCATGGATGGATGGATGGATGGATGGACAACCCAGATGAAATGATGGGATCACAGATGGATGGAACGATGGACATTGGTGAATGGATGGATTCTTTTTTTCATCCTACACAGATGTGAAAAATGCGTTACTCAAACTCTACATTTTTCCAGACCGTTCTCAAATAAACTCCAAATGTGTAAATATCTAGGAAGTCCAACATCACTCTTTCACACATCCGACTTGTTGAAATTAACCATCTTCCTAATAAACTTTTGAATAAGAATCAACAATGTCTCCTCACACCAAGTATATATGAGATATGGCTGAAGACAGAGCATCCCTGTTTGCCGACTCACATTTTCAGTCAAATCACTTGCTGCAGTGATTAAAATGCCATCCATGTGTGCTGGCATGACACTCTGCACGCTTCCTGATAACCATAAGTGGATTCTCGCAATTACATAACAATTAAGTCGTTAAAATGAGCGTCTCAAGACGGCAAGATAATTAACCCTTGATCTAAAGATACAAGCATTAAAGTGTGATTGAAAGCTTCTTTTACCTTTTGTAAATATATTACTGTTCTGTAACAAAAAAAAAAAAAGTGCTTGCAATTGTTACCCTTAAAAAGAAAGAGTTGCTTATTACTAGATCCGTAGCATGGAAATGTATAAAAATGGTTTGCTTGCCTTGACATGACCCCGTTTGGCTTCTCCGTACTGGACATGCTTCCTAAGATGGTTGCAGATGGCTCGGAGGGTCGGGTGGATCTCCACGCAGAAGTTGCACCTGAATCCTATGGGGGTTTTATTTGTAAGGCTTTCCTGTTGACCAAAAAGAAACAGACTCTGGTTTGTTTACTGTTCCGCTGTCTTTATTAAAGCTGTAGATAAATTATAGAGCTTAAAGATTCCATAAGGACTAAAATATCAATAATCAGTCAGTATTAGTGGACATAACTGCGATAGTCAGAGGACACTAATATGCTTTTCACAGCTAACCTTCTCCCCAGGAAGTTAAAACGTGTGACAGTTCTCCAACAACAAGACTGATGGTCTATTAAAAAGACTTTACAATTAAACAAATCATAATGCATGGTTACACCCAATTACATAAATGAATAAAGTGAACGCTTAAATAGAATTATGCATTTATTTTTTTAACCAGTTATGACCAGGATGAAAACGTGTTTTAGTCAAGAGCTGTTCATTACTGATTTGTTGTTTTTTTTTAAAGAAGAAGAAGAAGAAGAAGTGAAAGCCTACAGCTTTCAGGTCACAAGAAAACCCGAAATCCATTTGATAAAATGAACATATGATATCATGCTATGCCTAAAAGACAAATGGAGGGTAGTCTAGAATTGTGTTTATGTTTAAAGATCACAAGCAGTTCTAATTACAGTAGATAATAATAACGTCAATAACGTCAGTGGTTTACGCAAACACTATTTCAACAACCTTTAAGCCATCGCAACATTAATGTTGGGGGTTTCCTTTGTAGAAATTACTGATAGATTTAGTTTTAACATCTGAAAATGGAAAAACATTTACACTTTCTTAGATTTTATACATATGTTCAAAATAAAAAAAATCTTTTTAAAGCCATCTTTTTTGTGGCTAGACAACTTTTCTGGGCCAATTTTGTTTTGCACGGGGTGGAGAAAAAAAACCCATTATCTCTGAATTTTAAAGGTTGCCAACCCGCGGACTACAACAATAAATTGGTTTCTCAGTCATTAGCAACTGGGGTTTCTAAACGTTAAATATGTTTACACACCTATTAGGCACAAAGGAGATGAGAGTTGTGAATGTAATTTGCAGTTTATTTTCAATAATAAAACTAGGATCTAAAACACAACGTAGACTATGTATATAACATGTTCTATTGTTTCATCCTCCCCATGGTGGTTACATTTCCTTGTATTATGCTTTTGTAATTTAAAAAGTGTAGAATTAAGTCCTGTATGTTAAAATGTTAGTCTACTGTATAGGCGTGACCCAGTGCAGTGACATGTCGATCATTTAGAAATCGGATTGCCCCGGCACCTGGACAGATGTGCCTGGTGCAGAGGCACCATGGTCCTGCGACCCTGAACAATATTAGTTTCTAGGTTTTTAGGATACTGTTCGCACCACTGTGACATTTTTGAGCTTGGCGCTGTAAGACTGAAGTCCACTTTTGTTTCTGTCCTCTTGGATGACCTGCAAGCTTCCGCCTCTTGGACAACCTAATCTAGATTTATATTAAATGAAGATGAGCGTTAATCTATAACCAGTAAGATACTGACTGAGAACACATTTTATATATATATATATATATATATATATATATATATATATATATATATATATATATATATATATATATATATATATATATATATATATATATATATATATATATTCTTTTAAGTTTAGTAGATGCTTGTTTTACACAGCAAACTGACAGGAAAAACCGGAGCACGCCCACCTCAGAACATTTTAAGAGCAACTTGTATGAATAATTCATCATTTTAACTCAAAATCATTGTATGATATTCACATTTCGCTCATAGAGCTCGTTATGCTCACCTTCTCAAGTTTATTATTCGGCTGCTCTGCTCCTTTCTGCTTGCCAAGAAGCTGCTTCTTCGTTTCAATTCTCATAACCCTCTTCTCGAACTCCTCGTTGTGATTCAGGAGATGGTCCGCCAGATCAGGTAGAGCCGTAAACTTTAGCTCACAGTGGGAGCATTCGTATAGCTCTGACTCCTCATCCTCAGGGATAGATGACACCAAGAAGTCCCTCTTGAGGTCTACGCTGTGGTGGTCATTGTAGTGCATAGATAGCAGCTGCCCCGTGCTAAAGGACAACCGGTAGCATTTCAGACACTTGAAAGGAAGCCAGTCGTCCTCCTCCTCTGGCTCAAGCGGGACCTCCAGCACCTCCTTGTCTTCTTCGTCCGGCGTGCCGTCCTCGGCCTTCTCCGGCTCCTTGGCGTAAATAACGGTGAAGTAGCGGCCGAGTTTGCTGGAATGCTGCTTCTTGGGGAAGACGCCCGGGTGGCGTTTAATGTAGTGCGAGACGATGCTCTTTCTGCTGAAGGCCTGGAATCCGCAGAGGTTACACTGCCGCTTCTCCACCGCTAAACGCAGCTCGTCGCTCATTTCTGAGCACTCCCCATCTGAGGGCGGCTGAGCGATCACTTTGGCGGGCTTGTCGCTCATCGTCTTGGAGGCGGCCAGGCAATGTGTGTAGTAGGCGTCGATATCGTGCCGCTTTTGGTAGTGCGCTGCCAGGCCTTTGCGGATGGGGTTTGTGTAAGAGCACAGAGCACACTTGAAGACGTTGTTTTTACCCTCCGGTTGGGCGCGCACATTGTTGTGCTTGATGCGGTAGTGGCGAGCAATGCCTTTCCTTGTGGAGCAGAAGTACTTGCAGAGCTGACACTTGAACACAGCATGTTTCTCCGGCTTATTGATGGGTAACTGAGAGAGGGCAAGGTCCAGCTCACTCACCTCCTGGACTTTAGCAGAGCTGGACATATTGCTGCCGCTGCATTCAGCCATCGGCTCCGTTTCTCTGCAGGAGGCAAAATTACTCAGAGAGGGGGTGAAAATATCTGAGGCCGACTGATTGTGATATTTCTCATAATGGATTTTGAGCTTCTCCAGCGTGCCATGGGTGTACGGGCACATTTTGCATCTGTAGGCACCGTAGCCCTGCCTCTGAGTCTTGAACTTGTCGTCGCCTTCGTGCAACTCCGAGATTTGCTCTATGTCGTCCGCAAAGTCCTCAGCGGTGACCTTCACCAGCGGGTGGCGTTTCTGATAGTGAGTGAGGACCCCGTGAATGCGGGAGTTCACGTATGGACAGTGGCGGCATTTATAAACGGAGCTGGGGTTGATGTCTGCCTCTTGTGCAAAATCTGCAGCTTTTACTTTCATGCCTGGGTGCTTCTTGCCGTAGTGCGTGAGGAGGCCGTGGAGGCTGTTGTACTCTGACAGACACACGGTACATTGATAAGGGTTGTTGGAAATGGAAAGGCGTGGGTGGGAATAGCTTTCTTGTGGCGGGGCGTCAATGACTAGTGTTCCTTCGTCAGACTGGCAATTCAGAAGCCCGTGTTCCTTTGCGACTTGCTGCTCGAACTTGTCTGCAGAGCCATTCCCTTTGATGATGTCCAAAAGCACTGATTCATCCTCTTTGATAGCCCAGGGGTGAACAGCCTGGTAGTGACTTGTAATGTCCCAAATTGAGCAAGCCTCAAAGGCACAGTCTCTACATTTGTAATGTTTTGCGTCGATATTCCCACCGTGCTGGGTGGTTTCTGGCCCCGCCCACAGCTTGCTGGCCATGTACGCGTAATCAACGTTATGCTCGGGGTGGCGTCTTTGGTAATGAAGCAGAAGGCCCTGGGGATCAGCATGAGAATAAATGCACCACTCGCAGTGATAACCCGCCTCTAGAATGCCGTCTTGGTACGCCCAGTGTAAAATAGTCATAGCTGTGGCTTTGACAGTAGGGTGCTCCTTCTTTAGATGCTTCTTCAGGGCATACACGTACGGGGTCGTATAGGAACAGTGCCTGCACTTAAGGGAGCGCATGGGTGTCGCGTTTTCATGGTCAGCAGAAGCCGATATCGCAGTGGAGGAAGCGCTGCTGGACTGGACCATCTGTGCGCGCTCACGCTGACTCCGCACCACCGCAGTGTGACGCCGCACCAGGTCGGCGTTGGCCTTGGTCTCCCTGTGCTTCTTCTGGTAGTGGATTAGCACCCCTTTCACGGTGCGGTTGCCGTAATCACAGTGCTGGCAGAAGAAGAGCTCTTCCTCCCCCTTTTCCCCACCTCCGAGCTTGGAGCTCGAGTTTTTGGAGCCGCCGTGGCCATTGTTTTGAAATTGCTTCAAAAATTGCTTGGGAGCAGCAATTTGCAGTTCATCCATTAATTTCATCAGACCAGGGGTGGGAGGGCCGTGCTTAATGTATTTAGCCGTCACTTTCACTTCCGGGTGTCTTTTCTGGTAATGGACCAGCACGCCCACAACAGACTTGTTGCTGTACACGCAGTGTTTACAGTAGTACATTTCTTCATCGGATCCATACACGGTGACGTTGGACTGTTTTGTAGTGCTGGAGATGGTAGGGCTGAAGGAGGAGTTTGCTAAAGGGTGCGACTGATCAACTGAGACCACCTTCATTGTTTTCTGTATACGGAAATAAGAGGCCTTTTGCTCGGGGTGTTTCTTTTGGTAGTGGACTAACACAGAGTGCATGTTGGCACTGGAAAAGGAGCAGACGTCACAGTCGTAGACAACCACATTGCTGATAGTTTCTTTAAGGGGTTCTGTCTCGGCACCGGCCTCTGGAGACTTGGGGACCGTTTTCAGCACTGGGCTTGAGGAGGACCTGGGCACTGAAGATGATGAGTTAAAACTTTTGGGGCCAGAGTTCAATATCTCTCGAAGCGTTTGCGACTCACTGGTCTTGTTGCTCTGCTCGACAATGTAGCTGGAGAAGATCATGGCGTTGTTGATTTTTACAGTGGGGTGCATTCTTTGGTAATGAGGCATCAGGCTCCTGACGTTGGGGCTTGTGTATGAACAAAAGCGGCACATGTACAGAAGATGCGGTTGGTTGAAGTTGAGCACGTTGCTTGCTTCCGGGTGATGATCCATGTAGTGTTGGTGCAGGTCGTTGTAGTTTGTGTATTCGATGTAGCACTCCAAACAGCGAAAGACGGCACTCTGGTCCTCCGGATCCAGGATGTACTTGAAGCTGAACTTGATGTAAGGGTGCATCCTCTGATAGTGAGTGCTGACACTTCGAGCTGACTTGTTGTGGTAATCACAGTGTTTACAGTAGAAACGCATGGTCCCAGAATCATCTGAATAGTCCATGTTCTCGTGGATGCCGCCGTCACTCGGATCAGCCGAGATATTTTCACCGTCGTCGGAGAGAGTCAGAGATAGTGGAATGTTCCTGGGTTTCAACTTGGGGTTGCTTTTTCGTTTCCCTATTCTGCCTCCTTCATGAGAGATCGGGGAATCTTGATGAAACAGATGCGTGTTGTAAGTAAAGACCGGGTTTTTGTTGTCATGGTTACCACTCTCGTCCCCGCTGCCATTGTTCTCCCCGTCTTCATCGTCCATGTCATCTAGGTTGATGATCATATCCTGCTGACTTTGGCTTATCTTGCTTTGAAGGTTACTGGCGATTTCATCAATTCTAGTTCGCTTTTTGACCGAGGACAGATCCAAAGGCAAGTCATTTATGGACTTCCTGGCTCTTTTTCCTGTAACTAATGTTTTCTTGGTGGCCGATCCTAGTATCGAGGTCTGGGTTTTTTGTAGAAACATCGGAAAAGCTTCTGCTTCGGTGTCTGGCTGGTCGCTCATCTGGCTTTCAAAGACGGTGGAGTCTAGGTCATCACAGTAGGAGTGCTTGTGCTGCTGGTGGACTCTCAGACCTTTCAGAGTGGTGGTAGAGAAGCTGCAGAGCGTGCAGCGGTGAGGGTTCGGCTGGTCATTTGATGTGCTGGTTGGCTTCTTCCCATTTACTCTGGAGCTTATACTGCCCCCGTTTAGCGGCTCTGCGGCACCATCGTTCTGAGGCTCCGGGCTGTCGCCTGTAAGGTCCAACGTCTCCAAGTCCGAGGGACTGTGGCTCTGTTTGTGCGTGCCGAGCTTCAAAGCGCTGGTGCAAATAAAGGGGCATTCATCGCATTTGAACACTGTGGTTTTGCCGGAGAGGTGAATGTTTTCAATGTGGCGGGAGATGCTACGCCTGTGCATCGTGAGGAAGGAGCAAAAGGGGCACTGGAATCGGTTCATGTACCTCCTGAACGGTATTCCTTTAGTTTCCAGTAATTTATTATCGCCATCCGATAGCAGCTGCTTTGCATCTGCAGAGAGGGTTCCCGTATAGTTGGGGTCATCTATCTCGCCCACTTCTTCGTCGTCGTCATCCTCCAAGCTGCTCCTTGAGTTATCATCGTTGACCAAGTTAGTGTCCGCATGAGAAGCACTGTTGGAGACATCAGGGGAGGCGAATCTTTTCGACAAAATCGAAGAACCTGTGCTGTTGGGTGTGACTGCGCTTATCTGTGCGTACTGAATGGAGGAGATTTCTGCAACTGACTTTTCCACCATTTGTTCTGGTTTTCCCACAGAGTCCTCCTTTCCGCTCAAAATCACGTTTGAGCCTGTCGGGCTAGGGGAAGAAGCTGGAGAACTGGGCTTGGTTGAGCTTGCGCTTGGTTCCCCTTCTAGATTTTCATTGTCGGAAATGACGTCCATCTTGCCGCTGTGTTCTTTAACCACATGGTTAGTCCAGCTGTCTTTCTGGTCAGTCTGGTAGTCACACCATTCGCAAGGAAATGTTCCCTTGACAAGTCCGGCATCTGCTTCTGATTCCTCGTCACCCTTGACGGGCTCCGGTTGATCTCCGGTGCTGCTGGAGGGAACTTTGTTATGATACATTAGCTGGTGTTTCAAGATCCTTGCTTTGCGGGGAGATTTGTACGTGCAGTACTGACAGGAATACACTTTTGAGTGATCATTGTGCATTATTACAGTGTAGCTGGCCTGCTTGGCGGCGTCTGGGGAGACACTTGCATCTGGATCCTCCTCTGGGACATTATGGACCTTTTTGGTGTGATTTCGTAAGAACGACTTTGACCGGAAGTAACGGACACAAAACTTGCATTGGTAAAACGGGAGATGGGTTTCAGTAGTTGGTTTCTGTGATGTTTTTTCGGGGCCTTCAGACGAGTTGGGACCTGAAAAAAAGTATGGAAGCTAGGTCTTAGAATATTAACTATTAAAATAATAATATTTACTATTTTGCTGTCCAAGACATTTAATTCTTTATCTACTCAAAGTAAAGACATCTACACTGTGCTATGAGGGTCCTACAAAACATAATGTAAATGATTCTTAATCCTCATCAAAAAACAAACCCACAAAAAAAAACAGCAGCATCTGATTATTGCAGTGTGCATACTCATTCCAGCTTTAGGAGGCGCGTAATCCTTGTCTTCCTCGTCTTCCTTCTCCTCATTTTCCTCTTCTTCCCCCTCATTCTCATCGTCTTCTCTCAGAGAGTCCGACTCTTCAGCATCTGAGGGCTGCAGGAAAACAGTGTGCACTTCCTGAATGTGGGTCTTCAAGTCATCGTAGGACTCGGCACGGAAGTCACAGCCGTCACACTGCAGCACCTCCATCGCTGAAAAGGGGGAGAACACCCTGGAAAATCAGGGAAACCTGCAAAACACAGAGGGAAAAATCATGAGTACATTGTTGCTTTGTTACATTCATTGAATGAATGACACTTATATATACGCAAATATGTATTGTCTTGGTGTACAATATAACAGAGACAGTGATGTTAGAAGTTAATGACTGAGGATGCCGGCAAGCTCAACCTCAATTAAGTCTATATTAATGGCACTAAACATGACTTTCATAAGTAGGAGCTTGCTTCTGATCTTAGATGATTGCAAATGATGGTCCCTGCTGTGAACCATGAATAATCAGGTGCTAGATGCTGACACACTTTTGTGCATGACAAATAGGATAATGCATGGACAATGCTTTTAAATGCCCACAATTTTAGGGTGTCAAAAGATATGTAGGTTTATTTCCTGTCTTGCAAAAAACAAAGTGTAGCTTCTATGACAAAAAACAAACAAAAACCATGAGTACATGTTTTCATTATCACATAATAACAGGAAGGTTTCAAATATAATTAAAATCCTTTCAAATCTATTGAATGCTTAGATGTGTCTGTAAACTCTGGCAGTCTGACTCGACATGGCAGAGGGGACGATTCAGCAGATGCTGCAGGTTCATTTTTGTGCAGCATAGCATTATTCCAAGAACAATGCAGGGACTGAGGAGGGATTATGGGTTGATTTGTCCCATTTTTTTTTTTTACCTTGGGATAAGCAACAGCTGGAGAGCAGCTCCACAGCTCAGTATTTAGAGCACAGCATTCCATCTGATTGTATTAACTGCTCTGAAGATTGCATGAATCAACTAAGAAAGGAAACCTTTATGTTTCTGGGGTCGTCTCAGTTATTCCGACGTGGATGAGAAATATGGAAGCTGGTGGTGTGACATTCATGTTACATTCAAAGGGTTGAGGGGCAATCTAGCAAAGACGAGAGCTAAAGTGCAATCCAGGCAAAAAAATATTTCCTTTGGTCGTACTTCAGACCTGGCGTCACATCGTGGAGAGGCAGACCTCGACCAGACACCATTGGCCTGAGTTGTAAAAAGGCGAGATATGGTGATAAGCATCATATGTTATGGATATGTTTTCCTCATTCAATGCTTAGGAAACAAGAGTTTTTCCACGTTTCTCACACATAAACTTAATCTGATGCAAGACTATCACACAATTACATGACCTCACAGCTTTATCACCTATTTTAAAACATAAGAGGATAGTTGTGACACTGCAGAGAGCTACAATAGAACCATGTGGCCATTTTTAGAGCCAAACAAATCCCCTAATACAATCACCAGCCACTTATGCCATTTCTATAAGTCGGGGTGAAGTGTTTATAGCCTCAGCCAACACCGTGTCCCTTCCAGGTCTGAACAGGTCAAGATCCATTCCCTTCCAACATGGAGGGAGACGCTCTGAAAGCAGACGATGCCCTGATTTGACGAGACAAACCTAGACCTGAACTATATTCAAAAAGGCTGGAAAGCTGTACACAAATACATTGGGAACACACTCGCTGAAACTTGTGGTTGCACATGATAGCAGGACCTCAACAGTCACTGATAAGTCAAGCTCTCCAAACCACTCCATCTCTGTGGCTCAACTTAAAACAGGGACAACAAGGGTATGTTCATCACAGGAATACAATTTGTTTGCACACCATGCTATCCGATTTTGAATCCTTCAAAAATGGAAAAAAAAAAAAATATAGGAATATTCTAAATCAAAACCGACATTTGCAAATATTTAACGAACCATGTTTCTAAGAACTGTTCCCACGCAACAAGAAGTAATTTGGTTAATCTATTAGTCAAAGACCAAACCGTTTGCATGCATTCAAAGGGGATAAAGTGATCAAAACATGAATGTTGCTCTTTGGTCAATTTTGAAGGCAGCAGTTTCTTACAAATTAAGAGCAAAGAATATGATTAAAGTACAATATGACAATGTTTTAACGTCCCTACAGACCTGGCTCTCCCCATGCAAGAGGAAAGGTCAAAAATACCAACTGGGTACCTTCAAAAAGCTGCTCAGAAATTATAAGACGGGTTTGGCAGTCAATGAAGCCCTCTCCACTGATTAATGAATCATATAAACGATTCTCTGCATGGCAATTTTGTTAAAATGTAAGCAGAGAATAGGAGTTATTTTGCAAAATATGCCTTATGTGGGCTACACTGTCTTATCGTTTGGCAGATACATGGCATTTCCTATGTAAAAGAAACTAGTTGGTAAAAAAAAAAAAAAAAACTAAACCTGCCAGCGTTGTGAATTACTTTGGGCACCTTAGACAGTATAAAATGATCTTAAACTCAAGATTTTTATTAAGAGTTATTGTTCAAAACGGAAACGGTTTAATCTGATCAAACCAGATGAACTAATCCTCCCGTCCTACCTCCCAATCCTAAAGGTTGGCCTGTGGAGCACTCCAAGCAAACCAGCTCAACTGCCTGCATGTCCCTGAGCAACCAGTGGATCCATTGTTGTTCAGGGTCAGGTTACAGCCTCATCACATGTCCACACCCCTCTCCTGGCAGTTTGCTCCCGTTTTGAACAAAGTTGGCTCCTAACACGAGGTTCCTTGACATGGATATCAAGGGAAGCCTTTCAGGAAGGAGAGGAATACAGCCATGAAGCGGGAAAGAAAAACCTCCTTCTCAACCCACCATCTGCCTTGCAGTTGTGCTGTGTCTTTTCAGCCAGTGAGTCTCTGCACCACACCAAGCTAATGGGCGAGATTGTGCAACTGCTTTCATCTAGTCAGCTGGGGCCCCAGCAGACAGCGCCTGAGCAGCTCAGATCCTCCTCTGAGCTGAGCTTCAAGGGCAGCCATTTTAGGAGCAGGCTATGTGTGCTTAGGTGTTCACAACATGGACCCGCAGATCTGATCCTCTTCCTGAAAGGCAGAGAGCCTGTCACTGGAGAGCTGCTGACAGAAATCTATCTGCCAGATGTACAGCCGTGTACCCGAGCCGTCTACCCACACAGCTCAGCAGAAAACATCTCCCACTCTCGCCAGGCTGGCTTTGCTTAGTCCTTTCATTTCTTGGGAACATTATCTCACACATCAGGAGATTTTCGGAGAAATGCTTGATTCCCCTTTCTCTGAGGGAAGGGAAGAATAGGTCAGAGCAGGCTGCATGCACCCAGAAGAAAAGCAAAAAAAAAAAAAAAAAAAAAAAAAAAAGTGGAGAGAGCTACTGCTTTCTGTAGAAGCTGCCAACTAGTCTCCACGAGGGGGTCTAAATATGTGAGGCATGTCTGAACTTCTTTAACTCGAAGCTCTGCAACCCCCGAGGAGAAGACGGAGCAAAAAAAAAAAGAGGCGAGAAGGGGAAGGACAAGCAGGGAGGCGGCATGACGAAGCCACCTGGTAGACCTTCGCAAGACAAAGCCAGTGGACTGGGCTCCCCAGATTCCAAAGTCTACGGACGCTTGTTAATCACCAACCGGTCTCTCTGCAACAGCGAGCTCTGCCAGCAGTCACACCCTCTACTCAAACTGGCTGACAGCAGCTGCTCGGTCTGAAAGAGGGCCTTTGAATAAGCCAGCATTAAGCTGATTAGTAGTACAGAGGTTTTGTCCTTAACAGTGGGTTAGAGCTACCACCTCATACCCTCCTGGGAGAGAGGAGCCCACAGACATGTTACATTATTATATGTCGGGGCATTCTGGCTGCAGATGAATCATCTGGCAAACAAGACAGGATGTGCGTCTTGTCAACCTGCACTGCCTCAATAATTAATGACCAGCTGATTGAAAATGACAGCCTGCTTTTTGAAACAAACAAAAAAAAAAGAGAAAAGCAGAAGATACTGAAGATGGAGAGAATCGATTTCTGCAGCGATGAGATGACAGCATCAGTGAGGGATCAATGCTTTTTTAGTTCAAAGGAAGTTATTAAAACAAAAAGGAACTAAACGAGAGAAGAAGCGCTTAGACAGCCACGTGACGCTTCGAATTCAGATCGCTTCGGTCTGTTCAGTGTTCAGATTTACCCAGAAGACCTCAGAGAAAGATCCCATTGTGTCTGCAGAGGAGCAAGTTGGCTTTTTGCACAAAGAGGAGAAACTGGAGAGCGAGGCTGCTGCACTGATCGTGATGCCTAAAAGGGAGGGTTCACCGAAGCAGATCTGGTGCCGTGCTTGTTCCCTCGCAGACAGAAATCCCATGGCCCACATGGGTAAGGATAATGACTAAAAAGAACTACAGCATAAAATGACCAACACTCTGGAACATTACCTCCATACTTTCAATAAAGAAATAGCCTCAAACAGAAAAAAAACTTGGAGGATTACCATCCAACTTCTCAGCACAAAGACATGTGAGCTACCTGAAACAAAGAGGACAGATCCTACAGGATTGCACTGAATCATCAATTTCTAAATGCATGTCTTAATGATGTAACTGACCAAGTCTCAGTCAGTCCCAATGAGACCCATCTACAACATATCCATACCCCTTACACCTCATCATATCGCATGACGACCACAAACATCCACTTAACTTAATGGGATATCATTTGATAGACTAACACAGGCTCAAAGCTTTATAGAACCAATCATTTGGGGGTATGTCTATAAGGGCTCTGCTCAACTACAGACGGAAAATTTAGTCCTCTCCTTGGAAAGCTGCTGAAGGTCAAAAAAATTGGATAAAGAATATTTTTGAATTCTTGCCAAATCCCAGTTGGATTTAGGTGCGTACTTTGACTGGGTCTTCTGACACATAGATATGCTTTGAAAGGTGAATCTCTTCCCCAGTTTCAGGTCTTTTGAAGACTAACTCTTACTTGAGTAAGACTTCTGACTACTCCACCTGCTGCGAGAAACTTCATGAATAAAGAACAGACTTGTTTTACCCAAAAATGCACAAGAGACAAAAACCTAGGTTTTATATTAAAGTGAGACTTCTTATTTGTACACAAGCTTTGTTATTTTAAAGTTATTTTCTATCTGCTGAAATCATTGAGCCATTTGGAGATCAAATTAACATACAGTAAACAGTAGATATTGTCTTTGGAAGTACTTTGCACTGTTCTAATATAGTATATATACATTAACTGCTATATGTATTGCTTTCAAGTTTAATGTTGAAAAAATGACTTGGGAAAGTGTTTCTTTAGTGTCTTTAGTCTATCTTTTGTCTATAAAATACCAGAATTTGCACATAACCTTATATTTTTGTCAGTCCGATTACATCATTTTGAAATATTAAATCATCAGATGTTATGATTAGTTACTCAGGACGTGAATAGCCTTCTCACTGAATACACTTTACTCTTACTTGAGTAATTTCTTAGCTGACACTTTTACTTGAGCACAATCTTTGACTACTCTACCCACCTCTGATCATCTGACCAGAGCATCTTCCTCCCTTACACAGCTTGTGGCAAGCTGTTAACAGGATTTCTTACGGCTTTCTTCTTACCATTTCTTTTTTTCATAAAAGCCAGATTTGTTGAGTGCAGGAAAAATGGCTGACCTGTCAACAGATTGTCCCACCAGAGTTTTTGATCACCGTAGCTCCTCTAGTTATGTGTCCATCTTTGTTCACTGATGTTCTCCAACGAACCTCTGAGGCCCTCACAGAACACCTGGATTTATACAGAGCTCAAATTGTGCACAGATGAACTCCATTTACTAAGTAAGTGAAGTCTGTAGGAAATCATATTTTATTTGGGAGTTTCAAAGCAAAGAGATGTGAATAAAAAGCATGCCACAACCCTTTTTTTGTGCTGAAAATGTTAAGAAGCATGTATGATCTTCCTTCAACTTCCCAACTGTGTTTAACTTTGTGCTGGTCTAATCTCAATAAAATACATGGTTTAGGTTGTAATGTGCAAAAATGTTAAATTGATGAAGGTGTATAAACAGACAACTGATTATCAGATTAGATTTACAGACCAAGGACCAAGCAAAGATGCATATGTATTTATTCTCCAGCGATATGAACTAAGTGCCGCTCAGACCATCAACTTAATATCCAAAACGACACATCCTGGCTGCAGCTTCTGACAAAGCTGAGCAAAATAACAAAAGAAAATCCAACCCCAGAATCTGCAGCAGACTGCGTGACCCGACGCTCACACGAAGAGTGAGATTTTGCAGGGCAACGGTCTGAAGCTCTCCACTGTGATTATTTTATCATAAATGCATCGCAGCCACCAGAGACGAGGCGTCTGCTGTACAGCCCTACAAGACAAACAGGTTCACGACCGGCAGCTCCTGCGTGTTGGCGCACCGACTCTCTGTGTAAATAACAGCTATTCAGCTCCTGAGATAGGGAGGTTTACACAGCCGTGCCAAAGACAGTGCTCCTGTATTTTCCCCTCATGACAATCGCTTTTCTCTTGGATAAATTATGCCTCTTCAAAGCCGTTGTTGCCAAACATGTCAATTTATGGCGTTCGTTAGAGGATATGACGTGTGAACGCATGTTTCTAATGAGCTTAGGGATCCATATGCATGAATGAAGTTTTAAAAGACGGCAACAGGTGCAGGAACACCATGACGTAATTATGCAAGTCATAAAAATGCACAAAAAGTTGAAAAACCCTTTCTTGGTTGAAATGTACACACACAAATGTCACCAGGTTATCTGATATTGGTTTTAGTTCAATGATAATAGGTGTAGATTAGAAATATGATCTTTTGGTAATCAGATTAAAGCATGAGAGGACTTTGAAAGGTTATCTGAAAACAAACAACTTTTTAAATAAACTCCAAGCACAAAGTTTAAAAATGTTATATGGATACCCATCCTAAACCGAAATAGCACAACAAAGTACTAATTCAAACACCCTTCCTTACTTTGCTATAACTGCATCCCAGTATGTCCAATTACAGGTTAGCAAGGCTCAGCTAAGGTTTTTAAAGGTGTATGCACACTTGTTGGACTTTTGCTACTGGTCAATTTTGCTATTCAAACTCTGGTCATGTCAAACTAAATGGTGCCTGATTAGACTGGATCAGTGCTTTATCATTAAAAGACGTTAGAAGCAACTCCAGCAAAGCTGAAGGTTAACCATGCTGGCTGGACTTGTCTACAGCACGTTTAGCTGCTGAAATGTCAAAGAACTATTTTAGCTAATAATCCCCTGAGATTATTCTGTGCATCTCAGAAAAAATGTAAAATTGTGCTGTAGGGAGATGCAACATGCCTCCAAGGCTTTTTCCAGACTAACCACACACTAACAGAGCCAACACATTTGATTTCCTCCAAGTTAAAACCTGTCAATTGTGAGCACACCTCAAGTCCAAATTTGCACCCATTGTTTCAAGATCATCCCTCCCAGTCTTGATGCATTTTCTGGCTGATCCGCACATCCACGCTGATTTGAAATGTCAGAAAACTGGGAGGGTTCTTCAGAACTGGAGCCTGTACTTTTTAGAAGTATGGAGGATTTGGAGGCAATTCTGATCTTTCTGTCTTGACTCTTAAGTTCTACAATCTGTTGACTGTATTCAGGCCTATCACATATTTATTGGACTCTCCTATTTATATTTCTTGCAACCAAAACCTGAATTAGTTTCTTTTTAACCAAATAGTTTTTTCCTCTTCAGACTGAGTAAATCTAGACTTTGTCTGTCCACCCAAGATAAAATGTATAGGTTATGCAACTGCTGAGTTGCATGTAACCGAAGCTGTTGTATTTTGAACATCAACGTGAAACCTTTTCTTCTTACTCTTCTGTGTCGACTACGTCTCTGCCTGAGACCTAACAGAGTGGGAAAATTAAGCATGTTGCCCACTAAAGTACTAAAATGTTGCATCATACGACCATTGCAGTTGAAACTGCTTTTAATGAGACACCAGGTACCTGCCGCACGCCATGAGGCAGCTCTATATCATGACCAAAGGACGTCCGTTCTCGTGGAACGTTTCAGATCAAATAAACAAACACAAAAAAGGAGGATGTAGGTAGCTATATTCTGTATATTCCAGATTTGCTTCTTATTTCTAAGAACTAACTTTGTGAATATTTAGAGATAAGATTCTGCCTTCATACATATTTACCATAAATGTATGATTTCTAAAAAAACTATTAATTTGAAATATCTGAACATCTAGCTATTAAACAACTTTATGCGTCAGAATTTTCTAATCTGGCCCTGGGTCTGGATTTCTGACCGCTTTTATCTGGTTAGAAGTCGAAAGACATCAAGTCGCAGTTTAATTGACAGTCTCGTATGATGATCCTAATAAAGCCTGCCAGTTTCACAGTGTGAAGAACCTTTGCACTCTTATTGTATTTGAAGGAACAATTCTTGGTGAATTCAAGCATCTGCTGATGCAAGTGAGGGCCAAGTCGAGCCACAGCAAGAGGTATCTATTTTGGCACCTAGGCTTTAATCATTCTCTTTCCCCAGATACAACTGAGAGACTTTGAAAACAGCAATAAACTGATGTAAGGCCTCAATTCCGAGGTCAAAGTTTGTTTTCAAAGTTTTATTTTCTTCTGTTGGTCATCCGTAACCTGATGATCATTAAAAGGTTCACACAAAGGGAGACGGATGCCTGTCTATATCTAACAAACTGTATGGATATGGATATATGTCAAACTAAAGCCCAAATCTGTGCTTAATAATTAGGTCTGAAAGACTGAAAATCATTGTGGTGGATTTGGAGCTTGATTCTGTGAGACATTGAGGAAAACCTATAATTTTGAATCTCTTCATTAGGTTAATTTAAAACAACCCAATGAGAGGGAATAAAGCTATTATTGGGAGGGACATCTTAAAGATGTCACATTGGGTTTTCGAGAGGCTCCAATGGGCAATCTGGGCGTTTTAAATGGGGTACATGCAAAAAATTAGAGCATGCATCATAAGAGGAAATGTATTATGCAGCATGCATGTTTTCAAGACAAGGAAGTTGAACTCAGATTATAAACCACTTCAGCATCTGAATTAGCCTGTTGGTATCAAGGTAGACACTCCTAAATAAAAACTTTAATTCATTTCTGTAATCCTCAGTTGCCATCCATTCCTAAAGGGTAACCCTCAACAGCATTTAGATCAGAGAAGCCTGCAGGATGGTCACAATGAGGGAACCTGCTCTATAGGTTAAGGTCCTTTGTAAGAGAGACATTGATCACTGCAGTTTACTTGTGTTGAAGGACCCAGGCATCTCCACAAAGCCAGACGTGGCCTGATGCCCTTACACAACCTGAAGCTCACTATTGGCACGTAAAAGCTCCCTGATCGGGGTGGAACCTTCTCCACTGTGTTGCTTGGAAAACATCTCCAATGGCATCTCTTTGTCATGCCAGCAACGCTGGAAACCATCAGGAATGTCCATATTACACTTTTGTTTAAATCTGAGAATAAATGTTTCTTCAAACTTTCAAAGTCCCTCTTTAGTACTCACATGCAAAGTCCAAACAGGCAAATTTGTGACATAGAAGATGCGGTGTTTGAAGGTATTTTTTGACCTTTAAGCCCTTTCCTCACAGACGCTGACTAATGGTTACTGGGGTGCTGTTGGCATGAGTAAGAGCCTCAGCTCTAAGTCTAGAGCAGAATGGCAAAAAGTTAATACATGTTACAAGATAAGATTATAAAGGTGTTACTTTTCTGTTTTAAACAAAAGTAATTAGATGACATCACACATTGTTTTAATTTCTATAATAATGTGGCACTTTCACCGAAGGTATAGCATGAGAATCTCATACTGGTCTATCCCTAGTCTGAACAAACACAGGCAGGAAACCGGTGAGATCAAGGGTCCATGAACCAAGGTGGACAAAGAGCTCACAGATAGCAATGAAGCATGTTGAATGATGGTCCAAAGAAGAAATCGCAATCGCCTTCGGACAACTGGCTTTGGTGGTAAAGGCCTGGCCTATAGCACAGCAGTAAAACCTGCTGCCAACATACTGGTGCCAGATACCACAGGGCACCTTCAGGTCTTGTGGACTTCACGCCTTGATGGGTCAGAACTGTTTTGGAAACAACCAAAGGACCGACAGTGTGTTGTTTGTGTCTGTTGGGGTCACAGCGGCATCAACGAGTATTTTATGGAGATTCTTTTCTCTCAAACAATCCGGCTGGCCCCGGCTGTCCCCAACAGCCTCATTGTTTCTTTAATGAACATTCATTGGCTGTAATCGGACTCAGTCGGATGGAAAATCAAAACAGTACAGACAAGGTGACTACCACAGTCGAGGCTTCCTTGGGTTGCAAAGTCACGACAGACATGACCAGAGGGTCAGGACAACTGAGTCACTCCTTCCACACGTGTGGGAAAAGTTAACATGCTCCTGCTGTTGGAGCTCTCACAAGTTCACTAAACGTGAACCCCCAGAAAACAAGGACTTTAATCCACAACTTACTTTTATCTCTCTCTACAAATAAGTATTACGTACATTCAACATGGAAAAGAGACAGTTTCAGGATTATTTTTGAACATTTGCAGCTCTTTCAGTGACATTACAGGGCACGCAACAGATCTGTGAAAATTAAGGTTGTCACAAAACTAAAGTTTCAAACTCGATAATGATACTAAGAAAAATACTCAATTTCAATGCCGTTTTGAAGGTACAGGGTTATCTGTAGTGCAATTAAGAACAAAAATATGATCAATTACAATATTTCAACTTGTATAACAATAATATGACACTATCTCAACCTTATTTAGGGCAAACCCAATATGTAGGAGATAATTCAGCCCTTGTTTTGAAAATATATGTAAATTTCAAAGTATCACTTCCCTGTTTGGCAAAACACTAGATAACACTTGTGTGTAAATGCTAATATCTTTGATTGAAAAGTACATTTGATTCAGCAATCATTTTATTTTATTGGCTTATCTTTAGTGTGCTCTTATTTGCCTTTTTTATTTAATGTTATCAAAAATAAACGCTACTACTTAGGGACAAATGAATGATCGCACTTAAATAAATTGAGTTTCAAAACAAACATGTTCTCTATGTGGCAGTTCCACTTTTTTTTACAGTGTAAACAAGGATCTGGTTCATGAAAATGTATTCAGCAGCATCCTTGTACACGTTCTGGTCATTTTGCACATTTTCTTTAATGATCAACTACAGCAGCAGAGTAGGTTGCTTCAACTTACTACTGTTTTCTACAGGGCTGTACAATTTTGGCAACTATCAAAACTGTGAGATATTTCCACCATAATTGCGAGTGTGATTTAATTTGGAAGTTTCTCTGCATTAATCACAAGCAACAAAAGTGCTGTGTAGATAAAGATGTTTGTAAACAAGGACTGTTTAAAACAAGAAATGTAACAGTTTTTACTTATCAGAATATTATTATTATTCAAGAGAATAGCTTTTAAATGAGTTGGAAATTAATCCTTGTTGGACATAAAGTGCATAGTACAACCAACAAACAAGTCTGTATTAAACTGTTTGCCTGTAATTAATGCTATGGTGACCTTCCTGAAAGTTTGGTAAAAACAGAATGATGATTATATAAACTCTAAAACAAATAAAATTAGATTATCTCACTGCTGAAACTTCCATGTGGAGGCAGACCCACCATAAACATATTAACGACACCTAAAGGACGTGTCTTATCCGTTAATTGTTACATAGCCAAAAAAGTGCAGTTTTTAAAATTGCGATTATATTGCAAATGCAATTAATTGTCCACCCCTAGTTTTCTGCGTTGCCAGATTCGGTCTGGCTCCACCATAACCTGTGTTATTATTAGGCCCATTAGCCTGCGATGCCTTTACCAATCACTGGAAGAGTAAAGGGGAAAGGTTACATGTTTGGTTTGTTGCTTCGCTGGTTAGCAGCTGACTGAGCAGCCAGCTGATAAAAATGTTCTTGCAATAATTCATGCCGAACTAGAATAGGGTGTTGCGTGGTTTGGAACTTTGCACCTGGGAAGCACATCTCGGTGGGGGAGCTTAGGCCGATAGAACACTGTCATTCAGCTGTCTGTGTCCCTGAAGCTAATATTTAGACAAATAGCGTTAGCAATTGTCGTCAGGGAAATCTACTACTTCCTTGTTGCAGATTCAGATGCTTTACTGACCTTTTAAAGTTACCCTCAAACATGGGTGTTGTAGCGTTCGCTTGTAACTTAAAAGCAGCTAGCATTTGGGCTCCTGCTCATCTTTCATGTTTTTCTTATTGACTAAAGAGGGCCGTACACATATTTCCTGGCTATACTCGCCTTGTTAGCAGAGTTTAAACTTCCAGCAGCAGCTCATGGTTATGGTCAGGGGAGCAGCTACAGGGAGGGGAGGAGCTGAGTGTCTCTGTTAATGCAGCCCTGCTGCCAGAAGTTCAACAAATTAGGCAAATGTGAATGGGTCCGTATGTATCGATTGACACATATGAGTATCTTTGAATAATTCTTATATCATATTTTATATCAAAATATCAATTATTTTTCATAACCTTAGTTAAAAAACTTTCCTATTTAGGGAGAATGAAAATGACTTTTGAATAATTATTAATCTAACTCACACCAGCAGGGGCATTCTAAAGAATCTTTATTTTACCCCAAATACAACAACGTGTTCAGTAACACTTTTCACAAAGAAAAGCATAAGCCAGAAAGGACCATCAAAAAACGTTTCTCAACTAACTCATTGACTAGTATTGCTGTCAAAGTGAAGCTGCAGCTTCTAAACTATTGAAACATTTTTTAAACGTTTTATTGCAATACGATTTATTATGCATCAATGATTACACAGTATTTTCCCCCTGCTGATAAGTCTTTATGCTGTAAAGGTTAACTGTACAGCATAAAGACTGTAAATGTAGTAATTTTTCATAGTGTTTTTGCATTTTTGAGGGTCTTCTCTAGGAATGCTTATTCATTGCTTTTCAATGGGTGTCTGATCTGTGTCTGTTATGTGTGCATCCTGAGCCGGCGTCTGACCAAAATTTCATTATGATTACCTAATGGCAATATAGACTATTGATTCTATATTAACATATTTTAAGAAATAGCTAAAAAGTTAAGATTACAAAACTTTTACCAGTTTTCTCTGTCTGTATGGAAAGCAGATGTGTTGGGTCAGCTTTCTAAAATACATCTCCCACACTTATCCCTTGATAACAAAAACAATTAATAATTTGGGGTTTTTAAATATTTCTTCATAAAAAAACAATCATGATGCAACAACTGACGGAGTAACACCATGATGGAGAAAGACCCTCACAACACTTATGAAGTAATTAAAAAAAAACTGTAGTTGGCCCGCTTCCTAAATAAATGCAATTAGAACTTTTGTTTTAATTTTTTGTACAAAAAGGACATTTTTAGAATTTTTTTCCGTCATGTTTTTAGACACCAAATCTAAAATTAAAAGAGATTGAATTACTAACGGTTATGAGCTGGCCAGAAATATGACCCCCGAGGAGCTGGTCTGCAACAGTACTTACTTACAGAATGTGTAAGTAAGCAACAGTTTGCTCACAGTTTTTCCAGTTTACTTAAAAGGTGGTGATATGTCAGTGTTTTGTTCAGAGTAGGAAGCCTCTTAAAGCACCCAAACACATAATAAAATTAAATAATTCTCCGTTGTTAACACTTCTGTATTTCCACACATTTACAATGCCAATTTTTCTATGGTGAACAAACAGGTCGTTGCAGGCCCCAAGTTCAAACCAGAAAGCCAGGAAGGGTAATTAACATTTGTACAGTCAGCTAACATGCACCCATCTGCACCTAAATTACCTGCTCTGCACACAACAGTCAGTCTGCAGAGATTGTTGGCACAAACGCACAGACTCAGAGGACCAGCACAGCCTCACAGCCAGCAGCTAGCGTTTAAATGCCGAACTGGGTTTTTGGTGGATTGGCGTCACTTGAAGGTTTAAGAACAAAAGAAGTGATATCACTGAGCATCAGTGCTGGATAGGATCTCCAAGCCATTAATAAATACAAATTTTTTTTTTCTAATCACAAAATAAATACTAGGTTTTGCAGTGATTCCTAACCTTGCGTAATATTTTGTGACGTTTTTCCTGTTCTAACAATACGATATATATATTTGCACTACATAACCCATAAATAGATCACAGAGATGATACGACACTGATCAAGTGTCTCACAAATCTGAGTGAAGCTCAGTGCACAGAGCTCAGTTCATTTATTTAGCAGTAGGTCAGTAATAAACACATTCTCCTTCCGCTTATCCAAACTATGAGTTGCATTTATGATGGACACATCAGTCACCTTATCAGCATTTTAACATCAAGTTTCTCCATCTGTTAATAACAGCTAGTCAGTAAACTTGCACGTGAAGGTAAATTCATAACAAATTGTGTACAAACAGTCTTTAAGCAAGCCACTTGTTTATAGACTGAAAACAAAGTTACTGACGTTGAACCACATCAGTAAAAGCCTTTTACTGATGTGAAACTTTCGCTAACAAACTAAAAGGCTTTCCTAACCAAGAAAAGGGTTATGCATGTTTTCCTTCTAAATAATTGTATCTCATACTTAACATAATATATGTAAATTTGTATGAAAAACCAAAAGTCTTGTCGGGTTTTTTTATTATGTTTGCTTAAGAAGGTTCCCCAGCTCTGACTGTGGCCCTATGACAGAAAGGAGAGTGTGCTACACGTCAACAGGAGTGAAGTGCTGATCAAAGATATGCCCGTTTAAAACATCGATGGGGTTTGCGCGTTCAAGACCGAGTGCCGACACTTGCCAGGAAGCAAATATAGCCTGATACAGCCTGATGGTATAGGTGGACCTCAATTATAGACAAACATTACTTTCAATAGTTGATATCCAATAGCTACAATGTTAGCCTTACCTTTCAAATAAAACACTTCACATTTTTATACAATTCAAGTACATCACTTTGGTTGTTTAATGTTTTAAGATACGTTCCCCTACTATATTTCTGTCAGAAATATTCAGATTTAGGGTTAAAGTACTATTGGAGCTATACCAGCTTATTTTGTATGACTGAAATAAGTAATAATGCTTTGGAGTCCGTGCCCAAACTTAGAATATTATAGGATAATAAGAGCTAAACATTAGGGTGATGAAAAGGGGGTCTTCCAAGTTAAAAAGCTTGGAACTCAAAATACCCCTTAAAAGCATTTTAATTAAACGTAGATGTTTAATTATTATAAGAAAAGTTGTGTGGCTGTAATCCGAATTAAAAAATGACAACGGATTATTGAGAAGGGTTTACGCAATTAACAAGACATTCTTAATAAAACGCAAATCAAAACAATTTTTGGCTAAAATTTGTAATTTGTTTACATAATTTTATCTTTTGAGACATGCCTGTCTAATTTCCTTTCAGAGGAAAAACAAACCTTTTGGTTAAATTAAAAGCAGTATAAATCTAAATTAGCCACGGTGTGAATACTTTTGGGCTGTACTTACATTTTTTTATGTATCCCGTATGTGGACACAGGGATAACTTTTGGCTCATTCAAGCACCGGATTCAAATGTACTGTATGTCTCCAACTCATCATTACGTTTGTATTTATCCTGAAGGCCAAACATGGGTAAATACTCTTTATAAAGAGGTACTAGCCACTAATCGTTTATCAAATTAATGGTTTTAAACATACACAAGGGGATTCAAACCTCAATCAAATACCCATTATCGGTTTACAAAATCTAAATCTAAGGATGTAGCATATTAACAGCTGGGCTTAGAAACAGCAGTTTGAGATCCTCAGTGGTTCTTTTGTGGATTTAGGCTGTTTCAAAATGTTTATATCACTTCATAATCCTGGACAGAATGTTGTTCAGATCCAGATCCGGGTAGAGTGGGGGAGGGGAAGGTGGGCAATACCATCTGTTGCAGGACTTCTTTTCTTCTTGCTGATGAAGACACGTCAACAACTGCGTGGGTTTAGGGTTGTTATTCTGCTGTAGAACTGATTAAGATTCATTGAGAAACCCCTTTAAGGTTTATGTGTCGGAGGAGGATTCAACGGTCAATTTAAGGGAGAAAATGCCTAAAGAGTAATCCTTCAAATACATTCATGAACCTGGATTTTTTTTTAGGTACTGAAAATACAATATGATACTAATGAAATAGTCTGCAAACTATCCAACTTAATTCAACTTAAACATCTTGTTTCGGGAGTCCTTGATGAGCATATCTGCCTTATTACAACAGCATTTCAGCTCTTGTGTGATAAGGACTAGGTAGAGGGACACTGACCTCATTCCTCTCTGCCTGTGATCAGAGCAGAGCCCTTCCCTAAAATGATGTGATCACATGGTGCGGCTCATTTGAGGAAGTCTGAATACAGAGAGATGAAACATCGATCTCACCTGACCGATCAATGATCTGGGTCGGTTTCAGAAGAGATGTGAGGAATCAATGTTTACTATGAACATTTTGTCATAACATTTATCAGACGACTCCTCAAATTAAATAAAAATGACAGGAATGAAATGAAGTTAAGAAAAAGGGTGCAGAGGACATAGTAGTACATCAGCGTTTGGAATCCATATCTGCATGTAAAATACTCAAAGTTTTAGAAAATTATAATCTAAACACCAGCCATAATTTAGGTCAATGAGGTCATTACTGTTTGGTAAAAAAAAAAAAAACATGTTAAGAAGCATTGTTACACATATGTAAGCAAAACTACGTAAACCAGTTAAGCTACTTTGGATTTCAGGTCCTGATCAGAGTAAGTCAACCACCTCCGAAGAGTTCAAAGTAACCTGAAGACACGGCAAAGACCCCAGGATTGTCCTAAAATATTAACCAGCCACCTGATCAAAAAGTGAAGCAATAATCTGGAGACAGATACTTCTCTCAATGCTTATAGCGTTCAAGAAAGTAGGTCAGCCACTGCCCGACAAACAGCACTAGGCTAGGGACATCCATCAATCAATTCCACATCAAAAACCCAGGTCCACCATGAAGTAAAACGTGGCTGATTTCAAGACAGCGCCTATTGTGAAATGTGACATGGCATATGCTTCCTCTTATGAGTCAAAAGTTCAACTCAACTAATGAAACCCATCTTTGCTCAATTCAGAGTACCAACCGTTTTTCCACCCCTTCTGTTTCTGCTGCTGCAACTCTACCCAATGTAATTTCACCAGTAGGTTTTCATTGCTATGGGAGACAAAGCTTGTTAATGGTGGTCAAGCGTAGCAAGCTTTACGTTGAAATGTTACTCTGGCAACATTGCCGGAGAGGTTTTACCATGATCAAACAAAGTTAGAGCAAGTTGAGATACAAACGCTAGCAATCTTTTCAAAACAGTTGTACGTCAAATAATTAAATAATTTTTAATTGGAAGAACAATAGAAGAACTTTTACATATACCTAGATTATATCGTAAGTGTAGATAAAAAAATGAGGATGGTTATAGCATAAATGTTAGTGTAAGGGTTTCTAAATCTCTATTAATTTTCAATGGAAGGTTTGAAAACTTACGTACCGCCACAGAAATTGGCGTCATTTCAGGTTGTTTTAAAAAAAATATTGCCATATATTTTCTTTTAGGCACTATGAAGGACTCCTGAACCAGATATAAAATGTCATAATAAAAAAGAGGTCAAGGTCAGGCTACTTAGTTTAAGATGTAATCTAAATCCAACAATTCTCAAATGTAGCTGAGAGTCCAGATGTATTTATTTAGTTAAAGACCTATAAATTGTAACATGGTAGCATGTTGGAGAGAAACACCACACATTCGTTTTGATGGTTATATGTAGCATGCCATCTCGGTCCAAAAAAAAAAGAAAACTTAGTTCTACTTTTAAGATAAAACATGGTTTTGTTTGACTATAAATTTGACGTCTTGCTTATGTTGCTAATAGGAAATAAATAAATTGAACTGTAGGTGTGTTTACTTTCTTGAACCTCCAACATGTAATAGCAAATAATAATAAAAAAGTGTTTTTGAGAGAATAGCGGAGTGCAAATCCAGTGCAATTTACGTCCACTTGGAGAAAAATACCAGGTGTAACTTCTCTGCTTTCAAAATCACAATTATTTTAGTTTCTTTTTTATACATTTATAGGGAAAAAAAAAAACAATGCTCTCTTTCAAATAAGTCTTGAAAAACTCGTCAGGTATTACAACAGACAGCTGCACTGTGGAATCTTAAGCAGCTCTTAAAACTCCCAAAATCTAGGTTTAGGACATAACTCTGAAGCTGCAACTATTTCTTGATCTTCTTGTTTTGCTTTTTTTCCTCCAAATGTAGGGAACTCTCATCCGTTCCTACCTAACAGCTGTGTAGTTTACGGTTTTGATCTGCACGCCATGTCCCAGTGCTCCACATTTACAAATTTAGATTTCTACCTTGATTTCATCAGACCACAAGTTCGGCTTCCTGGCTTGGGAATTAACCACATGCTTGGAGAAATCGACATTAAAATAGACCTCTTGGCCAGAAGGTGTATTTTATGTCGTTGCCTTGAGGAAAGCTCAGAAGTATCCAGAGCACATAAAGCTCAAGCTAAGTGGAAGTCACAGACAGATTCAACCATACAGACCTTCAGTTATTTTTAGCTTTGCTGTGGGCCTCTTGGTGTTTTTTTTTTTCCTTCAAAGCTTCCGCTTAATAGGACCATCCATCATAGAAAGATGACCTCAAGTAGACATGGCCTTCGTTCTGTCATTTTGTTCTTTTTGTCACCGTGTTTCTGGAATAACTAAGGGCTTTGATCTGATTTTTTTTTTCTTCAAACCTGTCACTTGGTTCCCTGCTATCCACGTTCAGTTCTGTGGATTTATAATAACAGCAAGCTTTTTGACAAGGTTCTAGTGAACATTCAGAAGATCTGCTCCGTGGTTCCAGTCTGCCTCAGAGGAGCCATAAATACACGTGCAGAGACTTTCAGACACTGCAGTCCAGCAAGATTTGCTGATCTGTCTCCTGCCTGACCTTCACTTGTGTCACATTCAGAGCAAGTAAGAGAGAGAAACAGCTCATGGCAGCAGGATAGGGGTCCCTTACTAAAAGATCCCAGCTAAATGAGACAGAAGGTCTTGTCTGCACAGTTTGCAGCTTCATTGACACTTTTTAAAAAAACCAATTCACAAAACATTCTCACTGTCAGTTTAGTTAATGCATAACAGCCTGAACACATGCCACCTCTGTAATGGAGGACGACTAGCAGAGCCGTTTTGATCTTTGAACCTCAAAGCATTCAGCTGACTGAGGGCTCCAAGCTAGTCCTGAGATCAAAAACAGACGGAAGTTGGAAGGGAGACAGCTGTGCCTCTAACATGGGTTCCTGGTTGGAAATAATATGGTCATCCTCCCAGAAAGACAGGACCTGTTTTCTTTTTTATTTAACATCTGGATCGCCTATACTGCAAAGGCAAAGAGTGCCTGTGCCCAGGGTTCCTATACATTTTCCAGCTCAAACTTGCATTATTTCCCATGTTTTACATAACTGGGTGTAAAACATTTACCTTGAAAATGATAGTTTAGCAGTAAGGTTTTATCTGAATGTCATATCCTTACACAATGCAGCTTAATTTGACCATTTTACAGCTTTTTGGGAGATCTGAACAGGCTGGTTTTAAAATATACCACACTCAAACTTCAGCACTGTATTATCCTAAACCCATTGTTCTCAAACCAGGTTAAAGGTAGCCTACCACTGGTGGTACTTTGGTTGCCTTTAGTGTAACTCTGAGGATGTTTGCTATTACTTTTTTGCAAGGTAAGCACTATTGGTACTAAATTTCCCTACTTTTAGGAAGGATTACAACTTTTCAAAAGGTATCAGAGGTAATCATTTTAGTGACAAATATATGAAGGGTCAACTACAGTCTCACCAAATTATTAACAATAGATGGGATGAAAGCTTTGCTTACATCCCATCCCATGGTGCTTACACTGTGCCCGCTGACCTATTAGCTGAATGTAGAGCTAAGCCCAAACAGCCAAAGAGATGAATTGTTTGAACACATTGGCCAGTGGGATTTCACAATTATTTTACTCGATGGCCATGCTATTAGTAACAGAAGCCAGTAGCAATTCACATCTCTGCCTTTTATATGATCTTATACTTAAGGAATATGCTCGCAAATAGAGGCTCTGCAGTACCATATGTTAAAAAGATACAATTAGACCCACCAATGTTATTTGGTGGAAACGGAGAGGTTTTGTTGCACCACAACGTGTATGCGTTCTCTGAAAATGGAACGATTTGCAAAGGGGTCGCAGGGTGGAAAGATTCGGAAACGTCCCGTCTGCGTTGTCATGGATGCAGGAAAAGCAGATGGGTATCAGCCTGTGCGGGGAAGCCCTGCGCACATGAGCAGTATGACTTAGTGGCGCTGCCTTTTTAAGCAGGGAGTGTTTGCGCACATCGGCATGTTATTGAGGTTCAAAGAACATACCGCCTACTAGTGGTGCGGCTGAGAAATTACACCATTTTCTTTAAATTTCTACCAGAAATTAAAATGAAATGTTTATTAGTGCAGATATAACCGATGGTTAAATAACCGGCACATAAAATTTTGAGGACGGGGTTGGTGGGTAGCCTCTGCCTTTTCCCATTTAGAGTTCCAGGTCAATGGCGTATTGTCTGGTAGTTTCACAATTTTTACTTCTAAATGAAAATACAATGCATGTCTAAACGTGTAAATTTTTTCCTGTTTATTTATATCTTTGGGGACAAAATCAACAAACAGATTGGTGCAACCAACTGCGGGTGAAGTATCAGTTCAAACAGTAAATTGGTGAAATTAAGATGTGACTTTAGGCTACCACTGCCCTACAGTAAATACAGCTGCTTTAAAACAAAGTTTGTTATTGTGGTTTTATATTTATTTATATATCTATTCATTTATCTATGTGACGTTACAGATGAGTGCCTTGTGTGTCGGAGCAGTAAGACCCTCTGTCCAAAGCCAATTTCTCCCAAGAGAGGTAAATAAAGACACTGACTTGAAAAACGGTTTAAGAACAGTTTAAGAACTATGGGTCCAGTTTAAAAGCAGGATTAATATTGTCCAGAGGCCAATAAAAGCTTTATTGTTTTTCAATGACTTCCTTCATCTGTCGGCTCTCAATCAATATGGTAACAAGATTTGATGAGGCAACTCAAAGATAATAACTATTTGAATATAAAATCTATGAAACAGTATTTTCTAAAGAATTTCTGAACTTTATATTTTTGAAAACATATTAAGGAATAAAGTCCGGAAACCTATATCTAGATAAGAGAAAATTTACTTTTCTCTTATATAGACCAATCCTGACTGGAGGTATGTTAAAAGTAAACTATACTTTGAGGTGTTTCAAGCAAGAGTAGTAACCCCGTGGGTTGAGCTCTTTATCTGTGGCAGATGGTTACCTGGCCTCACCCATGCAGTGAGATTAGCGAACTTGTTCCCTTCTTTTCAGTCCAGCATAACAAACTAAGACACTTCCTTCCCTAATATGTCCAGCTCTCTTTTTCCACGTTTCCCCTCTAAAGCTGCACGGAGGGGGGGAAAAAAGGGAGAAAGAAGCTGGCCATCATGGAACAAGTAACCTTGCTCCAAGGGTAGCCTTTGTGCTCAGCAAAGGGCTCAGATTGTTCCTTCTGAGAAGAGGGAAGACTGCAGCACAGAGCACTTGGTGACAACGCTTGGCCTCTTTTTGCTCAGATGATAATGACCAGGCAGATTACGAAGAAGCAGGCATTTAAGGGCCATCTTCTGCATCGTTACCATCTTCAGGTTGTCATGGTGAAGACTCACCACCAGGAAGAACACAATCAGAATATGATCTGTTACATCTGCATTCAGATGTGATTCTCACAGAGGTATTTATGCAACCTTCAAGGCTCAAATGTTCAGAAAACCACAAGCTGGTGAATTCCACAGAGCCTCCTGGGTGTGAAGGTTAGATAACGAATACCCATATGTATCTATTGCTTTATTCTTGTTACAACCCCCCCCCCCCCAGAAAAAAAAAAATCATAAACTTAACCCTTCTATTGCCATCTGACCCAAAATTACACTAAGTGAAAATAGCTCCCAACACAAATCTAGATGAAATGAGGAAGCAAGTCTACAGAGCAGCAACCTGAAAGTCCTCTGCTCAGCCTTCTCTAAGCATAGTCACCTCACTTGGCTGCTCTCGCGTCTCTCCCTCTCGAGGCTTACAGAATTATCTTCTGCATCAGAGCTGAGGCTGGGCCAACGCTCCACACAGAGGACTCCATTTCACACAGCCAGACCCCGCAGCGGCCAAGGAGACACAGCCAATCGCACCGGAGTATCAGTGGCACGGCTGGCCAGCCATTTTGTGCTCCTCAAGGTCTTTGACCGTCCTGCTCGAGCAGAGTGGAGGAGCTGCTCGCCTCAGCTATCCTGTTACACAGATGGAAGTGTTTAGCTTTAAGAGCGCAGACCTGAGCAAGCAGCTTCCTCTCCTGCCGGTTCCTTCTGCAGGCTGTCATGGCCGAGACACAGAAAGCAGAAGCGAGATGTGTGGTTTTTGTTCTCAGCGACCATGACAGAAGCTGAGGACTCCATCCAAAGGCTGGTTATCTTGCTTCTAAATATGAAACTTACAGTAATCCAGCCATCAAAAAAAAAAAAACTTTAAGAAGATACATTGAAGCTTGTGTAAACAAGAGATATGAGTTACCAAATACAATCAGTGAGAAAAGCATGGAAAGCATGGGATGAATCTCAGGGCAACCCTCTGCAACATGATTAAATATTCCATCCAAAAATGATTAAGGGCACAATTTAATTAATAGCTCCAGGCGTGATTATTTTTACTATTTTACAAGGGACGGTGGGTAGATATATTTGGTTTTCTCAAGAGCTCACTTCCCTTGGGCTTTAAAAAGGAAAACTCAGATAAATTAAATCATGTACACAAGTAGGCTAAATGGGGGAACAAGAACAACCTTTGCTGTGTGGCACACAACAAGCAGGTCCAACCAGAACATATCCACTGTCGGACGGGAGAGCTGAGTCATAGCTCCTAAAACTGAAGCGCATCAGCTTGTGCATGGGCTAAACAAACATGACCAAGGAGACAAGGACAGACTTTGCAGAGAAACAAGGAAGTGCTTTTTCCACAAGGACAATTAGTCCAGGAAACCTTACATTCCATGCAGCCTTGGAAGATCGCTTCTCCAAGGAAACGGTTTCCTCGCTCAAAGCCAACCTGCCTGCGGTCTCTCCTAAAATTCCACAACAGTTCAGAAACATGTGAAGTGCAAAGAATATTTTTTGTAAATAAAAATTCAGAAAAAGGTGTGAGATGCATATGTATTTTACCCATTTAATCCAATACCCATCAATGAAATGCTCTGCAACCAATCGGTCAACTAAGCAGTATCTACAGCATCTACCCGTGGGTAATTTAATCTCATAAAATAAATACAGCTGTTCTGTGAAGGCCTCTAAGGTTTGTTAGACAACATCCGCGAACAAACAGCATAATGACGAGCAATGAACACAGCAGACACAAGTGTCAGGGATAAAGCTGTGAAGACGTCCAAAGCAACACTATCTTTTATATGAGCTCTGAACATCTCACGATCAAAAAAACCTTGCAACGATATCAGAAAGTTCTTTTACATTTCTTTCTGTCTTTATTATTTAGCATTTTAAAACATTGTGACATTGTCTTATAGTAAGTTGTGATTTTGTTCCGAGTTTTTACATTTGTGCTACTCTTGTACACTCAAAAAAGTGAACCAGGGCAGTTGTCCACCTTATCTTAACATTTTATTTGCAGTTAACACATAAAAAAGGTGTTTGTTGGCTTAAAAACCAACAATTACGTAATGTTTACCAAAAAAGATTTAAATGAAATGTTAAAAACGTGAACTAGCGCAGTCGTCCACTTTATGCTGAGTGCAAATGAGAGCTTGTCTCTCCATGAGACTACATGTACAAACAAAGATTTAATAATAATATCATCAGCATCATCATCATCAGAGTATGGAACAACTGCGAGAACCTATCAAGCATGGCGGTCCACCTACACTGACAGCCGTTAAATCAGAGAATTCATCAAGATCCCCGATGGTAACTCCAGAGGAGCTGGAGAGATTCACAGCTCAGGTGGGAGAATCTATTGACAGGACAACCATTAGACATGCATGCCACAAAATCTACACACCGATCTGGCCTTTATGGAAGAGCAGTGAGAAGGCGGCCATTGTTGACAGGAAGCCATATAAGAAGTACCATTCAGATGACTTGGCAAACGTGAAGAGGAAGGTGTTCTGGTCAGATGAAACGAGATTTCAACTTTCTGGCCTACTTGCAACACACGCATTCTAAAAGATGCAAACTTCCCTATGAAACATAGTCCAGGTAGCGTCATGCTGTGGGTATGCTTTTCCTCAGCAGGTCAAAGGAAGCTGGTCAAAGTTGATGGGAAGGTGAACCGAGTTCAATACAAAACAAATCCTGGACCAAAACCTGTAAAAAAACAGCAACAGACTTGGGAATCAGTTTGTTTGGTTGGAAGCATGTTTACTCCAGACTTGGGTCCGAGTGAGAATTTGTGGCAAGACGTAAAAATTGAAGAAGTTCACAGAAGAAGGCTTAATACAAATGGACACCACGCCTTTCAATTGTTGATTTTGCAGAAAAGGGAATCGTCAAGGGGTATGAATACTTGTGTGAGCCGTTGGATGCCCCCCAAAGCTTGCCATCACAACTCGATTTTGTACCTGCAATGTCTCCAAAAAAAAGGCATCTCCAACTCAGCGTTTCTTCCCCAGAAACAGACAACCAGAAAAAGCTGCAGGATGCACTGAAGGGTTTCCTTTGAGTTGCACTGAGTGGACAACTGCCAGAAAACACTGCAATGCTGACTTCCTTGTAAGCCTGACATGGCAGTTACTTCAGTTACAGGAGGTGGGTGAGGTTACAAGCTAGTCAGGACAGAGCATTTCAGAGTAACCACGAGAGGACAAGGGAAGCAGTAACCCCCCCCCCCCCCCAAAAAAAAAGAACCCAAGAGCTCAAGATGGAAACTTAGAGCAGATTACCCTTAGAAAACAGTAAAGACCTTGAAAGTTGATTTAAGATGAGAGGAGGTGAGTTTCTTGTTCTTTAGGTCCACCAAACTGACCTCTTGAGGCAACTCAACAAGTTTGAGAAGGGAAAGACGAGAGACGCATCAATATTAACTTACCACAGGGACCTCCTTTCCAAGCTTCTAAATATTTAATTGTGGATGGACAGCTCTGTTGTCTCAGAGGCTGAGCCAGTTTGGATCTCTCCCTACAAGACCAGTCCTGTTCCTGCTCAATGAAAGCCTTGTCCAGAGGCACCACACTGCCTAAGGAACGGGCGTCTCCAAAGAAGCCTGAGGGGTTTTTTTTCCCCCTTTTCCTCCCTCCACCACAGGCAGCTTGAGGCTGACAGAGTAGGTTCACTGTGTCCTACTGCAGAAGGACATTAAAGCATGATGAATTTGGAAACCGTAGGACTCCTCATTCATCTCCCAGGACACACGGTCACATCAACACCGTCATTTTAGAACCCGTGATTTCTTTAAATCTGCTGCTTAGGTACAGGCATGTTGAGAGGAGACAACCTCCCTGAGCTACAAACAGTTTTTTGTTTTTTCTCCAGGAGGGGAAACGCTGTGAACTGTGATGTTCAGATGGAAAGCAAAGAGGAGGAACCAGTTCTGCAGCAGTGTAACGTGGCAACTGACAACAGAAACTGGAATGACACCTCTACTAAGCCACTTCCTTGTTCCACCTAAAACCCAGACATGATGATGCGTTTAGATCTTTAAAAAAAAAAAAAGCCAAATGCTACGCAGCAGAAAAACCATACTATATATCACACCACAGTTTTAACACAATCTCCAAGCATTTTCCAGAAAAAAAACAGCACAATGCGAGAGACTTAAGGGATTTCTTGCTGTAGTTTTCTTCTTTTTTTTTTTTTTTTTTTTTTATCTGGCCAGTGCTTTGGTTGCTACTGTAACAGCAGGGCCAGGCTGCACCCTCATGAGCCATGCATCACGTCAAGAAAGCACTCACTGGAGCATTTCAATTTGCTTTTGTGCGTCTCTCCTGGCCTCCTTCACTGCCCCAGGTAGAGAAGAATGGAGGAGTGCATCATGCAGTGTAAGTGAATGAGTGAGGTTAGGACGAGGGGGGGGGGGTGTTGTGTACGTGTGAGGTAGAGAGGAGGTAAAGAGCAGAAAGCTAGAGAAAGCGGGCGAGTTATGAGCTTCTTCAGCACTTCCTTCAAGCGTTGAAACCATCACAGAGGTCTCAGCCGTTTGCTCCTCTGCCTTAACAGTTAAAAGGGTTTTTTGGCGTGAACCTGAAACACCTCACAAACCTCCTAGCTTCCAGGATTTTACGGCTCTGCCCCCTTTCACCTCAATGCTGAATTTTGGAGGTAGTTTTCATTGGGACAAGTGTGCTTCCAGAATAGTTACGAGATTTGAACAGTCGTTTATATGTTATTGATTAGTTATGAGCTATGTTGAAGAGGTACTCTGTCGCTTCACTTCAGGTTAAGAGTTTCCAAACACTGAGAAGGGCCTGGGTGCATCCGCCAACCTTTTTCAGTCGGATAGGGGGTCCAGTCCAGACGAAGCGGCCACGAAGCCGACAACGTTTGAAACCAGTTCCCAGAATGGGAAGGTTTGAAGGCACCCCATCTGCTACAAACTGGTGTGTGTGTGTGTGTGTGTGTTTGCGCAAGCAAGCTAACTCAGACCTCCGTTAACACAAAAAACAACGGAGTTGCGGTTGTGTTTCAGACAGTATTCAATGTATTGTGGATTTTTGACACATTTTGCGCCGCTACTGCGTTTGTGTGGACCGCCTTGTCGCCAGTCAACAAAAACATCTCCTTTCTCTCTCCTGTGTTTGTTGTTTTTGCCTTGCTCTTCTTCTTCCTTCTTTGACCCTGTGGCAGCGTTACTGCACCACTCACTGGCGTGGCATAAGTATTACAATGCACATTAGGGAACCTCCGGTTTGGTGCGGTTTCATTTTTACACTCAAACTTCTCTGTGCGGATACAGCATTCGGCTCCATGCAGGGGTAGCCATAAAAAGGTCTAAAATTCCCCAAGAGACCCCATAATACATATACATTTTCCACACTAGCTCTTAAAATAGCCTAAAGTCACATCTTAATTTCACCTTGCTTTCTCCATGTTTTTTTTTTTTTTTTGATAAATGAGTTGGATGCATTATTCTGTAGCTCTAGCTGAGGAATTTAGATGGCATTATGCTGTAAAAAATGAATCAATAAACGACAAAACCAAAAGGTAAAGATGCAGCAAATAATCGGGTAGTTTTTTCACCCCCTTCTCTATTTGGTAACCAGAAGGTCAAATGTTAAAAAAAAAAAAGTTTCTGTTCATACATAAAGTTTCTGTTTATTTTTACCCAAAACTACTTTGGGTAAAAATAAACAAAAGATTTTTCTTAAGAATTTGGGAGCAGAAATATTTTTTAAATTTACTGAAATGTACAAATAGAATACATTGATCCTTTAGGGTTACAAGCGGAAAACAACAACAAAAAGAACAAAGTCTGCAATTGAGGTAGGAGCCACAAAGGTTCACCAAAGGGCCTCCGTTGGTCACTGTTCCACACACGCATGGATTTCAACACCTCCCATTTTCAGACGTTCAGCATATCTATAGTTCTACTTTTACCCTCACTCGGTATTTATGGATTTCATTTAATTCTGTCTCAAACACCAGATTTGGCTAATTTAATTCTACTATTTACTTACTGTCCAATGGGACCATGATGACCCTACAGGTGACCTTACGGGCCCAATCACCGTCACCATTCTAGCTACAATTTATAAGCCTTATACTCCTCATCCAGGATCAGAACTGAAGAAGACTTTTGCGTGATAGTTCAAAGGTCTTCAAGAGACGAGAGAAGTCTAGTTGTCTCCTATTTGGGACGTTGAGATTAATGCCCGATTTGTTTTTCATGAGAAAACCTCTATACTTAGCCTGAATTTTGAGATTTGTAGGAAAATTCATGTTTTAGATATGTCATGAATTCAAAAATATCACAGCGAATATAACTTCAGTTTAAGAAATGAATATTTCTCTTGAAACAAACTGGAAGAATAGGTCATTAACTGACAAAACACAGAAGGACCAATTTATGAGTAAATATTAGCTTTGAGTTTTCTCTGATGGGGTTACTGACGTTCAGAATATTTACCAATTGATTGACTGATCAGCTTCACATTCAGGATAAGAAGGCCTCCAGACGACGCTTTCCAATCGTTGCATTAAACGTATGGTAAGATGTACATTTATAGCGCTACAACGATAACATTGACGTGGTAAACCAATAAACCTCGGGAGTCTCAAAACTCTGCAACCCAAAGGTAGAATCCTATCAATCAGCTGTTTGTGCAGAAAGAAAAACAGATAAGGAATGTGTTGCACACTTGTGAAAGTTAAAGCTTGAGCTGGAAGTGCAAACAGAGCACCAGCTATCTGCATGGAGGCTGGAGCTTCCACCAAAAGACCTCAATCACCCCTTGAATAAGCAATCCCCAAAGCTCATTTGCAACAACTTCCAGCAGAATACATCCGCCGCAGCCAGCCTGTCTTGCAAGCCGAATGTGTCTACCACAGCAGATTCTCGCCTGCTCGTCCTCTTTTGGCTCCTCCTCGAGAACTTGTCTGCCCTACCGAGGTGGGGAGAGAAGGAGCGTGGCCACCATTTTGATTGCTCTTCCCAGCCCCAGCCTTGTCGCAGCACACTGTGTCAAGCTCACAGGCTTCTCGTCAGCAAGATTTCACACAGTGGCAAGGAGAGCTACAGGGCTCACGCGCGCACACACACACACACACACACCCGCGGTAGTCAACAAGCACACCTTTCAATCGCCAAGCAGGCTGGTCACCTTTAGTCTATTATGCACAAGACATCACCTAAGGCTGAGCAGATAACACAGAGCGTGTTCAGGCTTGAAAATTGATCTTTAAATGGCTTGAAAACCACATCAATACGAATAATTATGCGATATAAAACATAGCAAGAATCATCATGAGAACTTCCTATTGGAAACCGCCTGCAACAGCCGTTGCTTCACTCGCGCACACACACACAGAAACAGAAGGGTGTGTATATATATATATATATATATATATATATATATATATATATATATATATATATATATATATGTGTGTGTGTGTTGCTACCATTTTGTTGATCATTAACTACCTGCATAACCAAAAAAAAAATGGCAATGTCCTGCTTTCAAAATCCTATAGCATCTCTATGCTCAGTACTAGTTAGAGCCATAGTTCTCAAACTGTGCGACAAGCACCACTGATGCTGGTTGGACTACCCTTGGTGGTATTAAGGAGAAGTTTTGGCACTTCATTTCCTAGATAAAAACAAATGAATTGGGATGTGGTGCCAAAACCCGAAAAGATAAGCTGTCCAAGCGTATCAAAAAGCTCGTCAAAAGAAACAGGAGGGGAAAAAAAATTCAAAGATCTCCTTGTACAAACTCAATAGGAACAAGTGGCTCCGCATGTTTTATGAGCCACTAAAAGTGGAAACTTGGACCTGAGAATCCCACTCAACAAGTTCCAGGTCAATACATAAAAAAAAAAAAAACACTGGGATAATCTGTGACCAAGCTAGCTACTAGCAACACAAGCTAACAATGCAACTCTCTACAGGCAGTACACTGTATAAACCTTTATAAAAGGAAATTGTATTTAGTAGGACAAATCTTTATAACAAAATATACCATTTTAACTGCAACTAGGTTTTATATGCAAGGCAGCCATATTGGATCTTGATGTCCAAATTTCCCACCAGAAGGACAACTTTAGGGGATCTATCTGCTGTTGTTTCCTACTTAAAACTTGGAAAATTGAATTGCTGAGAGTGACTTGAAGATATACTTAAACTGCATCCTTCAACAAAGTGTTGAAATAATGTTTAAAACAAAGCATTGTGGTACCTAGACAACTTCTTGTTGTAGTAGCTTTTTTATAAAAAGTTAGAGAATCACTAATAGGATTTTCTAAATGTTTCTGTTGAACATTTTCAGATGATGAGTTGATGAGTTTGCAAGATGCCATTTGCTGGTATGAGATTCTCAACTTATAACTTTGAGAGAAAGTAACAAGGTGTCACGGCCTTATGCTTCTTGTGACCATAAAGACAAGTCTAATCCAACCCTGCTTCCTTTATAAAAGCACATTAAAACCAAAATACCACACATATTTAAAGACACAAAAGAGAAACAATAAATCCTACCACTGCCAAAATAACACATTGAATATTACAGTTATAAATATTATCCAGTACGTTTCTCATTTTGATGCAGAAACAAAAATACAGACTCTCTCAATTGCCTATTTTGCAGGCCATTATGGCATTTTGCTGTCCATCAATAGTTATATTAGGCTATTTATTGCAAGCTAATATTAGCTGATTAGTCAGGCTGTTGCAGTAGCCAGACTTGGATGGCCTGCTTAACAGACATAAAACAGCAACGTCTTCAGAGTATTCCAAGTGTCACATAATAGTGACTAAAAATACTTCCTTACTCAATAGATTGGTCTTTGTTGTAACCGAGAAAAAGTGTGACTCTTAACAGTTTGGACCTTTGCAAATTTGTCTCTTACAATTTTAATTTTGTAAGCCACAAACAAACCATGCACTAGAACCCTTGCACAGTTTTTGCTGTTACAGACTAGAGCGATATAGTCACTGAAGTGATCAAATCTTGTATAAATTGCTTATTGTTTTCTAAAACCATCTAATGTCACATCCTGTTTCCATCTGTCAGTTTTGATTAATTTGATGAAATGTGAGGCATTAGGACAACTAGATGCTGATCAACCAGAAATACCTGAGCGACTTCATCCTGGTAGTTTCTTGGAGTAATAAACAAAAATTTCCTCCCAGTAGACTACGATCAGAAAATTAAAAAAAACACTTAAAAACCCTGGTTATCAAAGCTGTCTTAAACTGACACATGGTCGGCAGACTGCACCATTTAGTATCTGCAATAGTTGGATACGAAAGGGCCAAAACTGTAAAGGTGAAAAAAAAATTATATTTAAATTGTTAGATGCTACTTTGACTAAAATATTTCTCTCCTGGGATAAATAAAGTGTTTACTTAAATGGCAAAGGTAAAAAAAAAAAAAATATATATATATATATATATATATATATATATATATATATATATATATATATATATATATATATATATATATATATATATATATATATATATATCCAACACCCAAGAAATGTAGTAGCCCTCTTTCAGCCAGCTGACTGGCAGTGTGTAGCAACAGGTCGGGGAGGGAATACGCTCCTCCATGCTCCAAAAATAGAAAACTACTTCTCATTCAAATTAGTTTAGACCAGAGGAACAATATAATGGAACATTTTAGTGGTTTTGAAACACTAGGTAGATCTTAATACTGGTAAGCACCCCTTGCCTATTTGTGAGCAAGCTAAAACCCTGAAAGCACCACCAGTTTTAAAGTTCTTCTGCTTCCTTTCAGCAAACTACAACTTCAGAGCTGAAAGAGCAGAAGAAGAACTGAAGGAGGAGGAGGAAGAAGAAGAAAAGGTGGATGAGCTCATTCTGAACACCACCTTTGTTCTGCCTGCCTGTCTGACTCCTGGGGCTCTCCTTGGAGACTCATCTTCCCTTCCTCCATTTTATGGTGAAGCCCTACTACTTTGTGTGACATACCTGACTTGAGACCAGTGACAAGCAGAACAGCACCTCCAAGCAGTGAAGCTGGCAACACTGTAGCAATAAGCACCCAAGAATAAAAAAAATTAAAATAAAAAAAAGCTTAGGACCTAATATAGGTAAGACCCAAGCTGGAGGTTCTCCTAAGAGATATATAGCACCAGCGCTGTGGAGAACCGAGTCCCAAAAAAAAATTCGCTAGCTGATAAGGTTTCTTTCTCTAGAAGCTGAGAGGAGGAGGGGATAGGAAAGCACTGGACATGGCTTTCATGGTGAGTGAGTGAGTGTGTGTGTGTGGCTGGACCAGCGGCTATGGCAGCTCCTCTGTGTCGCTAATGGAGTCTGGTTTGGGAGAGGAGAGCAACCGGGAGCAATGGCTTCTCCATGAAGCTACCGCGCAGGCACCACACACGTTGTGTGTGTGAGAGAGAGTGTGTGTGTGTGTGAGAGAGAGAGAGGGGCACCGACTAATTCCCCTGACCAGACATGCCGGCGTAATAACAAAACACTCTGCTCCGGTGCAGCCGAAACACGCAGGCGAGCCGCCACCACCACCAACGCCGCGTCCATTTCCTTGTGTCACTTTGACAACAAACCGAAAAGCGACATAAGCGAGGAAGCGGCGGCTTGGGAAGCGAGAAGACCCACTTGACTTTGGGCTGCCTAGTTACTAAAAAAAAAAAGAGAAAAATCTCGCCCCGACTTCCTCGTCTGGACCCTGGACTAAAAACACGAGCGAGCACGCAGCTCTTTCCAGGTCATTCACGAGGCGCTCTCCAGATTATATCCCATGATCTACCACACCGACGTTCTCTTGGACCTTGAAAGCCCAGCAGAAAACCTTGACGAAACTGGACACATAATCAGAAGAAGCGGAGATTTAAACCCCCTCCAAAAAAAAAAAAAACAACAACAAAAAAACTCACGGGTACAATCTTCTCCTCGAGCGATCCTCCCCAAAGTTGTCCTCGTATTTCATGCGTGCGCCCGGTCGGTCTAATGGATGATCGCCATCTTTCCTGCTTCTCCTTCGCTGCAGCTGCAGATGACCTGAGATCCGTCTGTCTCTGAATAATGAGCAACCACACAGACAAGGAAGACAATCTGCAAAGCAGGCTACACAAAGAAGTTTGGGAGACTAGCAAGCACCAGAGGGTGCACAAGAGTTTACGATGAGACGAGGAGGGAGCATCAGCAGGATGGACAATGTCTATGCCCGAGAAGCTCATCCTTCATCTAGACTGAAGTCAGATGATCTGCAAAGCCTTATCAGCGGCTCAGAGCACCAGCAGATCCATGCGGCCGCCGTCAATTTTATATAGGCTGGCATACTATGTGCGCAACGTCATGAGGTTATCTGCAGTTCACCTTGGTGATGCTGCAGTTCACACCATTGAAAGATAAATAAATATTTCCATATATATATATATATATATATATATATATATATATATATATATAATGATACAATATAAAAGAGTGCAGGACATTTTAGATATTTCTAAACACAAAGACTCACAATTACATTTCAGCCAAAAGCTTATTCAAATTCAGTTCACCAAAACCCCACGGCCCATTTTTATTATTATTATTATTTTATTTTTTAATATGCCCCTGCTCCAATCACACACATGCGCTCACACATGGCTGATGTGTTCCTGCAGGCTACTGCTGTGACCAGCTAACAAAGAAAGGAGCCCAGCACAAAAGGTGCAGGGGTCCTGCTCAGATGTATGTCAGTAGGAAATGGATGGGGTTGGATGCCTGGGAGGAGGGGGCTGAGCTGCAAGAAGCAGAGAAGAGGGCAGGCATGCATGCCTGTATGGGTGGGAGGGTGGTTAGTGAGGAGAAGCAACCTACCTACCTTGCATGACTGAGCAACTAGAGTGGAATGTGGCACCTGAGAGAAGAGGGGTATGCGTGATTATTTCTATATTTGCTGGTTTTTGGTATAACCTACAGCACCCTCCGAAAATTGCTGGCATCCTGGTTAAAATAAAGATTTTAAAAAGTCACATTTTAATGCAGTAACATGGAACAATGAGGAAAAATAAAGTTTATCCATCCATCCATCTTTGCACTCTTCAAAATGGGCAAGGTAGGAGAACATGCAATTGAAATCAGACAAATGTGTGTTGATGATCATCAAGTGTCAGGAAACGACTACAACTAAAGCTACAGTCTGGGCAGTAACCAAAAAAGCTTTTAATCAACCTCCTTTTTCTTATCACAACACAGTGAGCAGGAGTCTCCAGGAGAAAGTTCTATTCTATTTATTTTAAGGATTTCGGACACATCTTTACCCGAGTTATTAATAATTGCTGATGGTACTCTTCTTGTATAATTTGCAATAAAAGAATAGTATACTACTGTTGCACATTTTAAAAATGTATACGCATTATGCCACTGCAAGACAAGTCTGATGTCTTGACTATTTCATGTTTTCTTATGAAGACAATTATGCCGGTACATGTCACGGTGAATGAAATGCATTATGAAAACATCATTAAATATCTACCATGCAGCAGTATTTTAACAATTTAAGACAATTTCTAATATGCCATGGTTGCTTTTAAATATCAGTCCAATTCTAGTTGAGTGTATTTCACAAAACAATGACCTTTGCTTTACAGGTTTAATGAACAGTTAGAGCACAGTAATTTCTAATTTTGACAGAATCCCTTACAGCAGATGAAATCCATGAAAACAAAGAAAGAAAAACTAGTAAAAAAAAATCTAATTTGGTCATTTATTTCCTGAAAAAGGTCTGCATTGATTATTTAAGAGTATTCAAGAGCCAGAAATAAATATACAGACTTATTTTGAGTTCAGGGAATATTTATAGTGGAGTTAAACCAATCATGACCATCAACTCTAAAAGGGTTAGTATTTCATTTTAATGAAACAACACATCTTTATCTTTATCAAATAATGACAGTTGACCAGGATTGTGGAACTGTATCATGAGCCTCCCCGAAAAACAGTTGATGACGCCCGGCGGTCTTGAAAAAGTACATGTTTCCAAAGAGTTTCAACTTTTCCAATTTGTTTTCATTCAAACGATCTACAAATGGAGAAAAAAAAAAAATCAAGACAAGTTGTATTCATCCAAGCATCAACAACAGCTGATGCTGGTGAAGATTCTCAGTCATCCAGGTCATGGTCATTCCGAAAAAAAGTAAAAAACAAAACAAATTCAAAAAGTCTGGAGTAATGATGAGTACTCATCATTACTCCAGACTTTTTGGATTGAGAAAGTTTCCTGGAGAGGAAGCGAAACGTCTTTAACTACAGAAAACAAGTCCAGTTGTTTTGTTTTTTACTTTTTTCTGGAACAACAGCTGATGTTCTTGAGCTCCTCCTCTGCAGAACGACCAACAAGCAGAAACGCGCTGCTCACCAGGAAGGGCTCTGCAGACCATCTGCAGGATGCGTGGACCAATGAACTCCTAATTATACCACCTTAAAAAAAAAGTTTACATTTTGATCGGGTCAATCCAGAACCCTGCATTTCTCCAAGGATGTGTGAAGGAATCACAAAGAGATTTAAATGAAAATATTTACCCCCTTTTTTTTTTTTTTTACATCCAACCTCAGACATGAGGTACTGCATCCGATGCAGTTTGGCTTATTCCCTTTTGTAGGATTTCAAGACAGAATCTGCTGATTTTAGGTCATATTTATGCAGATTAAGAGCATAGTGAAGGCTTTACAGGCCTTCAAACGGCAGCAGAAATCAGGTCAGCATCTACTTGTCTATTAATCAACTTGCAGCTCTTTTGGGTTGTTGGCTAGTAGGTTGTTCCAGGCATCGTGGATAACTTGCCACAGTTCCTCTGTGGATATAACATACCCAGCAGCTCTATGACTCTATCTTGTTGAGAAATGGGGCCTTGGGCGGACGTTTTCCTGCTTGAATACAGCCCCTGCAGAATTTAGCAACAGACTGAAGAGATAATTCAATGATACAAATCGGGTGTTGGAGCAGGGGCACATCTAAAACATGTAGGACACTTGTCCTTAAAGACCATATTAGTCCACCTCTGATCTAAACTATTCAGTTGTAGTTTTGGCTGTAAGATAAGTCCCCTTCCTCCTGGAAAGTGAACACTTGCCCCAGTCTCAAGTCTTTTGTGTCTTTAACAGTTTTCTTCCAGGATGTCCTACGTCCAGCTTCTCTGCCCCTGCCCAAAAAAGCATCTCCACTGCACGATGTTGTCCCTACCATGTTTCACACTGGAGATATTGTGTTCATGGAGTGCACTACTAGTATTCCACTACACATAGTGTATTGAAGGTATACAAACAATAAAAAATAAACTTTAAGAGTCCACATATTCCCTGTTTCCAACTACAAATGGGACTTTTGTCTTCATTAATTTATTGTTTTCTTGTTGCTGCTCTAACTCAAAGGCCAGATTTGTAGATTTTAGGACTAATAGTTGTTCTGTTGACACATCCCCCCAACTGAGCTGTGGATATTTACAGCTCCTCCAAAGTTACCATGGGCCTCTTGGCACTTTCTCAGTTAAATGTTTCCTTGATTGGGGTGAGGGGCACAGTGGCGCAGGAGTTAGTCCGTCCTGGAATTGGTGGGTTGCCGGTTTGAGCCCCCCTCCACCCCGACCGTCTCAGTCGTTGTGTCCTTGATCGTTATGTCTTTGGGCAAGACACTTCACCCGAATTGCCTGCTGCCGGCGGTCAGAGGGCCCGGTGGCGCCGTTGTATGGCAGCCTCCCCTCTGTGTGGCTACTAACATAGCTCACCACCGTCAGGGTGTGAATGTGTGTGTGAATGATTGTAGTGTAAAGCGCTTTGGGGCCGTCGGATGAGTTAAAGTGCTATACAAGTATAAGCCATTTACCATTTGATGGGCCTGTCAGTGCAAGTTGGTGGTGGTACCCTGCATGTTTTACTGAACACACACAAATGGCATATAGTTACATCTAAAAAACAACAACAGAATATCATGAAAAAGGTTAAAGTTCTGTATTAGTCATTTCAGAAAGTGAAACTCCTTTTGTTATATAGATACAATACAAATGGAGCAGAATATTTCAAGCCTTTATTTCTTGTAATTTTTATCATAATGGCTTGCAGGAAACAAAAGCCCCAAATTCAACGTCTCAGAAAATGGGAATACTGTGAAAAGTTTAATATTTGAAACACATGGAATCACACCCTGATCAGCTAACACCTACAAAGGTTTCCTGAACTTCTAAATGGTCTATGTCTGTGTCAGTAGCCTACACAATCGTGGGGAAGACTTTTAATGTGACAGGACACAGTATTTGGCACCATCCACAAGAAGGATAATTCAAAAAATGTCATCAATAAAGAACCTGGTTGTTTCAGAGAGTGCTGTATTGAAGCATATCCATAGAAGGTTGAGTGGAAGGAAAAAAGTGTGGTAGGAGAAGGTGCACCAGCACCAGGAATAACTTTAACATTGAAAGCATTGTCAAGTAAATCCAAGGATTTGGGGAACTGAGGCTGGAGTCAACACATTAAGAGCCACTACACACAGATGAATACGATCCTAAACCAGAGACAACATCAGAAATGTTTACCTGGACTAAGGAGAAAAAGAACTGGACTGTTGTTCAATGAACAAAAGTCCTATTTTCAGCTGAGGTTTCCACAGTGGGTGATGATTTGGGATGCTGTGTCACTTGCTAGTTCTGGTCCACTATGTGTTCTGGAGTCCACATTCAACACATACATCTATCAGGAAATTTTAGAGCCCTTTCATGCTTTTGTTCTGCTCTCAGGCTTTATAGAGATTCTGATTTCGTTTTCCAGAACTTGGCACCTGCTCACTGTCAAGAGACCAAAGGCCTCAGTGACCATGATGCTACTGTGCTTCATTGGCCAGCAAACTGGCCTGACCCGTATTATCAGCAATACCCAGTGCAAGACATTAGATCCAACAAAGCAGACGAGGTGGAGGTGGTCAGCAGCACCAAGTTCCTGGGGGTGCACATCACGGACAACCTCACCTGGTCTGTGAACACCACGTCACTGGTGAAGAGGGCACAGAAACAACTGTACTTCCTGCGGAGGATGAGGAGAGCCCACCTGCCCCCGCCCATCCTCACGACCTTCTACAGAAGCACCATAGAGAGCATTCTGATCAGCTGTTTCTCTGTGTGGTGTGGAGGCTGCAGTGCCTCCGACTGGAAGAATGTGAGGAGAGTGGTGAGGACAGCAGAAGGGATCATCGGGGCTCCTCTTCCCTCCATCAAGGACATCTCATCTCAGCGCTGTGTGTCCCGAGCCCGTAACATCATCAGGGACCCCTCACACCCCCACCATGGACTGTTCTCCCTGCTGCCCTCTGGGAAGAGGTTACGCAGCATCCGCTGCAGGTCCACCAGGTTCTGCAAAAGCTTTTTCCCTGTTGCCATCAGACTGTTGAACTGCTGAAGCCACAAAATGGACTCTGTACCACATTCGTATATTTGCACGTTGGCATCATTGCATCCTTATCTAGCATTACAAATGCTGCCGAACTCTCAGTTTCTAACATGCATTCTTGCACAAATGCCCTTTGCACAATCATTTCTGCACATACAATCGGTTTTTAATAATACTCACCTGTACACTGTGATCGCACACTGTCTATTTCTCCTGCATTGTTTACATTGTTTACATTTCAATTGTTTACTATAAATCACTGCTGCACCTTATCCTGTAATTTACTGCAATTTACTGTCATTTTTCAAGCTGTATGCAAACGAAATTTCGTTCTGTATGCACAGAAAATGACAAATAAAGTTGTCTAAGTCTAAGTCTAGTCTACATGAAGGCTGCCATTGAAGCAACCTAGCTTTCATTGCACCTCAGTGGAACCACAGACACCACGTGTCTCCTTGCCACGCCGCATTGATGCAGTAATTCATGGAAAAAGAAGTTCCAACCAAGTATTGAGTGCATAGAAATAGACATGCTTTTTAGAAGCTGGACATTTCTGTTCAAAATATCCTTTTTTATTGATTTTATGCAATATTCTACTTTTCCAAGACACTGAATTTGGGGTTTTCCTTTTCTGTAACCCGTAATGGAATAAAGCATGACATATTTCACACCATGTGTGATTAATCTATATAATGAGTTTCACTTTCTGAAATGAGTGACAAAAAATTTTGAACTTTTTCACTATCCATCCATCCATTCATTCATTTTCCTACACGCTTATCCCTGTTGGGGTCGCGAGGGGTGCCGGTGTCTATCTCCAGCTGTCCTTTTTCATGATATTCTAGCTTTTTGAGATGCACCCGTAAACTGGTCATTATGAGGATACTGAGGAATTGGTGACAGGCTGAGAAAATAAATGAGGCATTTGATCCAAGGATGTTGGGGCAGGAAGACACCTGAAACATGCAGCCATGATGGCTATATCTTGGTAGGTTTGTCGTTGTGTTATGCTATTCCCATTTTCTGATGATGGATTAAGCAGTGCTCTATAAGATGTTCAAAGGTTGGGGTGTTATTTTATAAACCTAACAGTGATTTAAGCTGATTTTATCCCCAACCTGCCTGCTGTCCTCCTCTGCTGTGCTCCTTGGTCCTCATGGTGCTTTTAGTTCACTTATATTCTCTAAAAAAATCTTCCAAGTTCCTCACTGAATAATTTTTCCTCACACTTTAAATTATGGAGTACATAGTGCTGATTGTTGCTTGCAATCCCAATAAAAGACAATAAAGCCTATGGTTGTGACATGGTATAGTTAGTAAACGTTCTAGGAGTGTGACTACTTTCCCAAGGGAATGTATGTTATGCCCACAAAATGAATGAAACAAGTCTTTATGATTTTAGTATTTGTATTTTCGTGTTTCATTTGTGGACAATAAATGGCCATATTTCATTTGATTATTCAAACAGAGGCGCTGATTGTTTTCATAAACGCTGAGAGAAATCACTTCAGCACTTTCTCCTTCTCGTGCTTGTGGCACATAAAAAGCTCGGTCCCAATTCTTGTCCAGGCTCAGTGGTGATTGCTGCCTGACATCCAGGCATCCTTTCAGAAGGGAATTAAATGTGCGATACAAGACACTTACGCCCTTAATCATGTTTGACAAGTGTTGATGTTCCCTCTTGTGATATTCGTCTATGAATTACGAGATGCATATTTGTGTGGAACTAAAATGAAAGCTTGAGATGGACGAATGATTTTTGCTCTCTGTGCTATCAATATGCCATCCTTGTCACCAGAGATGAAACACAAGTATCTCCTCCACACGGTTGCCAAGCAGTGCGGAATAAACTGTATCTAAACCATGACACCTTGGGAGTGGGGTCGCGTAAGAATACGAAGCATGTAACATTCTGTTAAAGAAGAGGTGACAGATGGAAACAGGAACGAGCTTCGGTCAACGGGCTTCCATTCTGCCAGTTCTCCTGTTGCAGTGACGTGCACAGCCCCATGTATTTCCCTAACAATGTGGCAATGCTCACTTTGCCAAAGAAGTGACTTCCTCCTCCTCCGGGTTTACCTCTGATGTAATGTCGCAGTTTCCTGCTGTTTCTTCAACAAAAAAAAAGAAAGAAAGTCAAAAGCAGGCCTCCATGCCAAACATATCCAATCTCTCAGCAGTTCTTTGAAGGAGTACCTCTGGATGAACAACGCGTGTACTGTAGACAAGCGCAGACTGTGTTGACAGTGCACCCTAAGAGGCGCCGGGGAGCAGTGAGGGTTTATCATGCTGCGATGACATATGGCTGCTGCAGCAAATCTGATTAAAACGGGACGGCCAGGAGTCCGGCGTACAGCGCGGGACAGCCTGCGCCAGGACATCCCCACTGGTCCGGCCTCCCCCTCACGCGTTCTAACCTTAGCCAGCACAGCTAAAAAAAGGACCTTCCACCAGGGATTCAGATGGTCAACACTGTTGGGGATCAGGAGAGGGGGTGCTGTTGGTTAGAAGGTGACCGATGACAGGGAACTTTTTGGGTATCTTAAGCCCTGGAAAAAATGCTTTAGCTCCAACTTCTTTTATGGTTTGAACCAAAAAGACAATTTAAATGAAAATAGTAAGATTCTTCTTGATTATATTACATTTTTTAAGACTGGATCTGAATTGATTGAACTTCACCGAGTCCTGTATGGATCAGCACTCGTTCTCAGATGTTTAACTTGCATACTGCATGCAAGGTGATTCAAAGTCAAATCATTTGCAATTACTCTCAGCTCTGATGCATTAACCCAATGGAACCATTCAAATAACCGAAGTATATACTTAGATGTCAAACTCTAAAACAGTAAGCAAGTTAAATATGAGCTGATGCTTAAAATGAATTGCTTTAAACAGCTTAAGATGACAAATCTGTAAACCAGTATCAATAATAGCTTTGACTGTGTCAGAGATAGAAGCTTGGACCATATAGTTAACTTCTTAGAGACATTTGGTCTGCATTAGAAAAGAGAAGGTTAAAGAAAGTTCAATTTCCAAATCTGCTGCTACCTGGGAAGCAATTGCTTAGTTCTTTAAATAAAACGATTTACCTGGAATTGACAATAAGGATAAGAAAGCAACACACTTTCAAGAGGCTGCAAGACATTTGGAGCAAACCACTCACAGGATTGCTTATAGCACTAAATGAACCGTCTCTGAGGAAATTATAGAGGACCCGTCGAAGAAAAACCTTTCAGATTTCCGCCCCACAATATTTAGCATCAGAACTCTACAGATAAAGGTGCTGTAAGCAAATCCAGGTGAAGAAATTGAAGCAGAAAGTTTTAGCTGAAACCGAGCAATGTAATGTTTATGGGAAAAAAAGGTTCAGAGTGTTACATATATGCAGTTTTTAGATACCGTCAGTTGCATGAAGACTGTTCATCCATCTATCAACTTTTCTGTCTGTCTGACCATCATTGTACTTGTACATTAGTTATTTTTGTTTTTATTTTAATAGATCCAGGAGTCAAACCCAGAAACCCCTCTGCCCAGTGACTCTTTCAAGCTCATCCTGGGGAATCCCCAGGCATTCATATGCCAGAAGGGAAATATAGTCCCTCCAGTTTTTTCTGGGTCTGCCCTGGGGTCTCCTCTCAGGGGGGTTGTGCCCAGGATAACCCCCAGGGCGTGGTGCCCAGAAGGCATCCCGATCAGCTGCCTTTGTATCAATGCAGGTTTTATTAAATGAGCCAATTCTCGCTTTCTCAGCTTGATCGGAACCAAGAGAAAGTTTCACTGGTCTGCAGCAGGATTCTGATTATCAGCTCACTTCACAATCCAGAACAGTCAGCAAGAAAGCAGAAACGCCACGGGTCCAAGCAAAGCAAGCTCTTTTTGGGGTCATTGCACGGTTCCACTTCCAAATTAAGCCCAAGCTTTAGCCTACAAGTCTGCAAAGCATATAGGACTCTTTCATATTTTGGTTTAGTTAACAAGAGAGGAGTTTATCCTTAACTGTATGACTCAAACACCCTGGTTCTGTGCCATCAAACCAAGCCCAGATAATAAACTTTCCCCCACCATGTTTGACAGTATGAGGTGTTTGTGTTAATATGTTGTGTTTAATTTCTGACAATAACGAGCAACAATGATGCCGTGGAAAGAAAAAAAACTGGTTGTTACGAATACTTAATATATAAATCAACCAATCATTTAAGTGTACTTAGTTAAAAATCAACACTGGATAAATACAACAACATTGTATAGCTATAATAATAATAAGTATAACAGTCCTGTTGTGGTTTATAAGGATGGACCAGAGAGCAGGACTAAAAATGATGGAGGCAAAGGCCAAATAATGCTTTATTCAGAGGAGTACTGATTAGCAGCAATAATTTAAACTCTACTAGACGAACAGAAGTACTGAACAAACCAGACAAAGGAATTCTCAAAGCAGACCATCAAGTGAAGAACAGTCAAGAAGAAATTCCTGGGACTGTGCTTACACTCAGAGGTAATGACAGACAAAGGGGGGCAGGTGAGAGGTCATGAAAAACAGGTGTAAAACAGACTGGAAGGAAAGCTAAACACAAAGAACAAGGTTACAAAAGTCTTTAGAGTTTAACAGGATATAAGAAAAAATACCAAGCAAACTTTGGTTTAGGTTCAGTCTGTTATTTTAGTGTTAGTCTTTAGGTTTTAGTTTTATAAGATCCCTTTTACTGTTTAGGTCCCTGTGTGTTAATTTTTCCTGTTCATTGGTCATTTTCCTCATAACTCCTCTGTGCAGGGCCACAGCTGGCTAAAATGCATCCCACTGATTAATTAGTTTTACTTGGCCCCTGTCCCACTGATCGCCTCCCTAATAATTCAATTCAATTCAATTTTATTTATATAGCGCCAATTCATGAAACATGTCATCTCGAGGCACTTTACAAAGTCAAAATCAATCCTATTATACAGATCGGTCAAAAATTTCCTATATAAGGGAACCAGTTGATTGCTTCAAAGTCCCGACAAGCAGCATTCACTCCTGGAGAAGCGTAGAGCCACAGGGAGAGTCGTCTGCATTGTACATGGCTTTGCAGCAATCCCTCATACTGAGCAAGCATAAAGCGACAGTGGAAAGAAAAACCACCCATTAGCGGGAAGGAAAAACCTCCAGTAGAACCGGGCTCAGTATGAACGGTCATCTGCCTCGACTGACTGGGGGTTACAGAAGACAGAGCAGAGACACAACACTGATCGCCTCCCTAATAATTCAAAGTTTGTCACTTTCATGAACTCCTCCTTATCAGACCTTTCATGCCGGTTTGCCTGTGCTCCTGGCACCACGGCTTTGGTTGGTTTCCATCATACCTGTTCTTTGCACTTGTATGTTTTCTCTTTGTTAAACCTTCATCTCAACATGAAAACTGCCAGCTTCCTCCCTGCAGCACAAATATGACACCATTAAAATAATGTTGTTTTACCAGATGATGTTTTTTTTAAACCCTTCCACCACAATAAAGTTTGTGGATTCTTTCTTGTTTGTCCTTGTTGTGCCATTACGCACGGTTTTAAGTTATTTAATGTTTAATGAATAACTCTCAATCGGTTAGGTATTGTCCAGTGAATATCAGCCCAAACAGCTGATATTAGGACAATAGTTCCTTTAACAGCAAACTCTGCATTTGAATGAGATCAAATTAGCTTGACTAATTTAGAACAATATTTGGCATGTTCAACCCATTCACAATGCAAATATGAGTTATATAAAATATTATTTGAGGAAATAACATTTTAAAGAATGATTTGCTCAGTAAAAATCAGTAACTTTTAGGAAACTTGTTTTTTATTAATGTAATTATTTCACCGGGAAATAATTAAGATTCAAATTGGTAACTTAGGAAGGCTAGAGGGCGCTGTAAGCAGACGATTGACCGGAAAGGACATGTCGGGACACTTCCTGTGGCCATTGTTTACATTAGCTTCAGTTTACCTTAAAGTTACATGAAACACCATTAAATCGTTGTTAATGCTCCCTATTAATGCTGTAATAACGTTCGTAGCACGATTGGAACGATGATGGAGCTAACGAGAACAAAAAATGGTAAATGGCTTGTAATTGTATAGCGTTTTATCAAGGCCGATGACCCCAAAGTGCTTTACACTACAGTCAGTTATGTTATGTAACCAAAACTGTCCTGGGGCAGACTAAGAGGCAAAGCTGCCATAAAACGGTGCTACCGGACCCTCTGACCACCGCCAGCAGGCAATTCGGGTGAAGTGTCTTGCCCAAAGACAACAACCAAGGATGCAACGATTTCCTATTCCTATTCCCTGCCAAACAGCAGTGTATAACCGTCTGAAATTAGAATTTCAATCTAATTTAGGCGTCGCGTAAATACGCACGTTGTATGCATGTATTATGTTTCTTGTGTAAATCAATTGACTGATTAAGATCAAACGCTCCCCTGCTTTCCTACGCATACACGCTGCAACACATCTGGTGTATTTTCTCCTTGACCGTTTGAGGCAGTGGACAGGTGTCTTTTATACAGAGAAGGTCAAACAGGAGCCATTAATGCAGGTAATGACAAAGTGGAAGACGAAGAGTTTCTTATAGAAGAAGTTACACGTCTGTGAGGGCCAGACATCTTGCTTGGTGACCAAATACTTATTTTCCACCATAATTTACAAATAAATTCTTGTCCTGCAGTGTGATTTACTGGATTTTTTTCTGTCTCTAACAGTTGAAGTATACCTACGATGAAACTACAGACCTCTCTTATCTTTCTAAGCAAGATAACTTATTTAGCTGACTAAATACGTTTTAGCCCCACTGTATGAACTGCAAATGTTAAAACAATGAATATGTGTTGCTTTAGAGCAGCAATGAGCTTCAGAAGAAGCTGACTTCTGTCTGCAAGTTGTGATGGCAAACAGCAGAATGGACTAAAAACATTTCATTCCAGAGTCTGAGGTTTTGCTTTCATTTCTCCATATACATTTGTAAACTTTAAAGGGACTTAAAATCCTACCTGATATGTATTTGTGACTCCTACTGTATTTTTAAACATAATTGACTTTAATATTATTGACTAAACAAAAAATATACTACAGTCTCCAGGATGAGCATGAATCTTTTGAATACCTTTCCATACATAATTTAAAACATTTAGCTGCTCTTGCTGCTTAGAATTACTTTTAGAATAATCTCCTGTCTATGAAAAGTCGGCTCTACGTTTACCTGAAAGTTACAGCAGACGTGGGCTGAGTCCGTTCAGCCTGCAAGGAGGAGGAGAGTTTGTTGATCATTAACAGTGTGGGTCAGACCTAGCCATCACAACGAAGGCAGATCTGGTAGAATATATACTTTAGATGCAAAATATTCTGGCATTTTGTTAAGCTTCCGACACACTGATCAAATGAGGTTATGTCATATAAAAGCGTTTTTAGTGTGAGTTGAGTTTATTTTCTTGTGAATCTGCCTAAAATCCTCAGGGCTGCTGCTCCCTTGGTTTGCGTCTCCTGCTTAAGTCTCTGAACGTGTCGCCTGGATTCAAACAAATCTTTCTTTGCCAGGCTTTCATTCCTAACAGCTAGAGCGCTACCCACCACACACGGCCAGGTAATGAGAACTAAAGATTTCAGTTATAAGTGATCTTAAAGCTAAATGAATCAGGAATTAACCCACTGGTCATCATTCATATATTTTACAGACCAATGTGGTAAAAATAAATAGATAAAGAAAAAATAAATAAATAAACTTGACTAACACTTTTTGAATGAGCATTCAGAATATTGTGTGCTGATTAAAGGTCTGTATGATCAATAAGTCTGTGCACACAAGGAATAAGAGTTTGGTTTCACTTTGCTCTCAATGAAGACATTTCAAATAAAAAAATAAAAAGGAAAAAAAAAATAAAAAGGAAAATATGAACATTTCTTTGTAAATCTGTGTCTAAACAGTATTTTTACAAGAGAGGAAGACATGGTTGGATTGGTGCAATATGCACGGCATCTATGATGGATCCATGGAGCACGCAGATTACCTCCAGTCAATTACAGACACAGATGAACTTATGTGTATAAACCTGATTCAGATTCTTCCATGACCAGGAAGCTGTCTAACGATGCCATCAAAGAATGGAAAAACTTCAAGACCATCAGCAAGAAGCTTCTTGAGAAGGTGAAGCTGTTAATGTGGCAATTTGGAAATGGAGTAAATAGAGAATTACCATTAATCACCTTCTTTCTGGAGCTTCATGTAGGATCTTCCCGCAGGAAAAGCTGAATTATATCCATCAGGCAGTCGGGACAACGGCCACCAAGAACACCACTGGTGACATACTAAGCTGGAAAAGATTGTAATCTTGCTGAGCCCTGCACCAGATGGCACAGATTTAAGTTTTCCAAACATCTATTATCATAAGTGACCAAAGTGCAGTCATGGGTCCTTTGGAGCCCCAAAAATGATCCTGTGCAGCCCTCGCCCACCAGTCAGGAATGCCACCACTTTGGTCTGCCAGTAGCACAGGTGGTTGATGCAGATGGACACAACGCCCCCCTCCCTCCCACCCCCCAAAAAGAAAAAAAAAAACTTTTGCCAGCAAAATTTTTAATCAAAAATTTAATTATTTAAAAAAAAAAAAAAAAAGTGTACAACTCCTTTGTCTTTTATTAATGTTTTGCTGTTGTATGAGTTCTTGGTAAATGTGACCACAAATATTCAGTAACCTGGGTGCATGCCCCAAGTGCGCCCATTAATTTAACATGCCTAAAAAAAAACTACATGTCTCCCATGTCCAGTTATTTGAATAGACAAAAATTCTTCCAGAACAAGAAAAATATAGAACATTCAATGGCAAAAATTTAGGAAACTTCATGCCTTTCATTTAAAAAGGTCATCATGAGAGACCATTTTCATTTTTCAAACACAATTTAGCCCATGAGCTCTTTCAGCTTGATCATTTTGGCTTCTGTGTCACAAAACTGATCTAAAAGTCTCAGAGAAAGCTTGTGAAAAAGTGCTGTGGTCAGATTGAAAAAGTCAAGATCTCTGACACCAACTGGACCCTACATCTTTAAAAACAGCACCATGATAGAGTTGTTATGCTCTGGGTCTGTTTTTCTTCTAGGTTTAGCTACATGATAGTTTCACGGCACTGAGGAGCCAATGGATGGGTCCATGCACCACAAAAGCAAGGACAAGAACCTTCTTCCCACAGCAAGAACATGTCTCCTCTCTTTTAGGATGATGGCGACCCAAAGCCAAGAAGAAAATCAAGAAGTTGGTCAAAATGAACCAAATTAAGGTCATGAAGTGGCTAAGGCAGTCCCAGAACCTCAGTCCTATGGAGAGGGAGCTGAAGCCTGAGCTGCAAGTGAAATTCAAGCACCTAAAGGATTTAGAGTTTTTTCAAAGAGGAGTGGGCTCGCTTCCCCCACTACAGATGTTTCGAATTCCCCAATGTCAGTGGAACGGGCTCAAACCAAGGAGGTCAGCCGTTGTCAAGCTGGTTTTAAATCGCTCATGTATTTAGCAAAGTTTTGCTCTTAAGGTCATGTTTTGATGATTTGATCCCTAAAATTTAGAAAAAAAAGTTAACCTTTGCATCGTCTCATTGTGCAATCAAATGTTTTTGTAAAAATACATTCGTGCATTATTTTGCTTTTTATTATGCTGCAGGTGTGTTATGGGATAAAGACCAGCTTGCCTTGGAAAAATTGCAGACAGCGTGATGATTCCTACTCTGGGAACTCTGGGTACTTAAATCTGCACCAAGCAACTGAAAGCAATAACACATTTTCGGCTTTTTTTCCTTCCAGAATATTCCTGACACACACAGCTACCGTTTCTAAGGTGATGTTGATATAAACATGTTTTTAATTGACATTTTCAGGTTTTTCTTTCAAAAAAAAAAAAAAAAAAAAAAAGGAACAAAATTCCAAGTGATGGAAAAAACTATGTTCCGTCTGTTTCTGGTTGCGTGTTGGCAGATACGTTCTCACTGTTTCAAACTTTATGGCTTTCAAGTCTTCATTGTCTGACCTCAGTGAAGTGATTGCCTGTGACAATGCCATTAACTAGTGCCTACCAATTTCTCCGGGGCACAATCAAGACAGTAAGAATGGAGAACACTTCCATTTCTGAAACACCCAAAGGCGAGTTTTTTTTCTCTCATGATTTATCAGGACAAAAAAAGAAAAAACACTACACATTACTTGCTTCTAACTAACTGAATGACATTGATCTTTAGGCTTAGATTAGCATGCCAGTGTTTAATGAGAAACGATCCAGTGATTTCAGAATCGCATATCACATAAGCTTAGGACTTTTTGCAGTGTTTTTTTTTAAATCTACGTTAGCAATGAAACAAAAATTCATCATTGCAAAATAATTACTATTGAAGTTTATAATATTGAAAGATTGCTAGACTGGCCAGTTTAACTGAACAATAATAATACAAAATGGCAACCCTCCTTCATCCATCACCTATATTTGCTATCCTTGCAGGTATAAGGGCCGTATCTCCAGTGGTCATCGGGCAAAGGGTGGGGCACACCCTGGAAAGGTCACAAGTCCGTCATAGGGAAAACACAACAATAAACAATTATGCATTTACATACTTACTCATGAGAGCAGTTTAGAGAGACCATGTTTTTGGACTGTGGGAGGAAACCCAAAAAACAAAAAAAATAAACATGCATGAAAGAGAAGACGCAAACTCCCAGTAGAAAAAACCCAAGTCCAGATTTCAACCAAGGATCCTCTTACTGCAAGGCAACAGTGCTAACCAAGCAGCCCGCGACTAAACTCCAATGAGATATTTGTATCTTTTGAAACCAACATTACTCTGTAAATTGTGGTTAAGCTCTACCACAATTTATGATTTATTTTGTAGCTTGTGTACAAAAGAAATCAATCCTTAAAAAACAAAGCATTGACCCCTTGCAGGTTTGTTGTCTTTTATTCATGAAAAGGGGGAGAAAAAGCTGTCCAAACCAACCAGTTTGACAGAAGAACAATAATTTTGACAGAAGCCTAAGTGAAATGAGATAATTTTTAAAGGCCTATAGAATATTTAGTTTTTCCATAGAGAAATCAAAAGAAGTATTCTCAAAGTGAAAAAAATCTAAACAAAGCAAAAACATTAAAAATCCCTTAATGATGCATTAAGTCTGATGGGGTAAAAAAAAGTAACTTAATTCAGGCAAAGATTTTCATAAAACTTGTCACATAAGTCTGTAAATTATGTAAAATAAACAGCGTTAATGATACATGATAAATATTATGTTGCAGCATCATGATATAATGCGGAAAATGTTTAGAAATATTCAGCCTTTAATTACAGTACATTTATTCAGCAGGAGACTTTTTTCAACTAAATTAAATTGACCTTTTACAAAATCAGAGATGTCCCTGAATGAATGCTGTTATCATATATGAACAAAAGTGTTGCGATTGGTTTAAAGGAGGAGCCAATCGTAGAGAATTTTAATAACGCAACAAAACTTGTGTTATGTTGCGTTAAAAGCAAAACAACAATGTTTTGTTTTTAAAACAAAAACAAAACAAATGTTTCTCAATCAAGGAGACCAGCCAGGAATCACAGTAACAGAATATAAGGAATGTCAGGGGACCGGAGAAATGGGACACAAGAAACCAAACGGAATAGGAGGCACAAGTCCATGAAAGAAATCAGCAGAGAGCAAAGAGAGCCAGTGAGAATAGACACAGATGCGGGGTGGAGAAATGGCAGACAAACAGAGAAGCTGATTAGGAGGAACGAGGAACAGCTTGGACCGAATCAATGGGGAAGCAATCAGAAGAGATGTGGAGCAGCTGGCAGACTAAAATGGAGAACAGAGCAGGACACAAAGAACCAGTCCACACTCCATACCAGTTGGTGGCAGTAATGCTCACCTAAACGTTTTTTGCCAACCGCCAATAAAAATCAAGAAGAAGAAGAAGACACAAAGAACCTCGGGGAAGTAACAGAACCAATACAAGATGTAGAGAGGATGAGCTGAAAACATAACCTGTACAGGAATGAACCAAAACGGCAGCAACAAGAAAAACCTAAACAGGTGAAAACAGAAATTCAAAAATGTCAAACACGTCTGGATCATGACAAAAACATTTAAATCCATGACAAACTTCCCAAGCTAATCAGAAAATTGAAGGACTTTTCAGTGGTAATCGCTAACTTTTTCTTTTCCTGGGGTACCCAACAGGAAATTAGCTGCTCACCTATCTCAACCCATATCCACAGTCAGTGCAATAATTAAACCCTCTTAAACTTCGGAAAACATTGAAATTGTGACAAACAAGTCGGACCCAAGTTTCAAAGGTGGATGGATATGGTGGAGGATATGTAATGCTGTGGGCCTGTTTCTGTTCCTACAGCCTTTGTAGCCATGTTTGAGGCTAAGACATTGTAAACTTTTAAAAACAGCATGAAATTTTAAATAAAAATATCTGTCAGTCAGTCAGTCAAGTGAGGTACATTGAAAACCTCGAGCATTTTAAAGCTCCCCAGTCAAATAAGGTTCAGATTATTCTGATAAAGTTTTTTTTTTAGATCTCCTGTTTTGGTTCAAAGTCCATTCGAATCCGTAAAGATTTACAGCGGGTTTAGTTGATGTACACCTGTTAGATGTCACCATTACAAATGAACAGCAGCTTATTTATTACTTGTATTTTTCGTTTCCATCCATATCAAGGGTTGTGCGTAATCTCATTTTGTTATAGTTATGGTCTTGTTACATTTTCCTGCAAATGTGATTCTTCTTACTGCTCGTGTACAATTTACAGCAAAATGATAGAAAACATACATTTGCGGATGTGTATTTACTTCAGAGGTCTTTGAATTCACCTGGATCCCCTTTCTCTGTTGCTCCCTCCATCCCTTTTATCTGTGTTGCTTGTCTGCACGCACAGTCTAGGATGCCCAGACTTTATCCTCATCTATGCAACAATAAATCTGCTCTGCCACAGGAACTCTAAAGTCCCCAGGTGAGAGCTGCACAACGAGACTGTCCTATCAGAGAACAGCCGAGCACAGAGTGGACAGTGGCATCTCAGGGATTAAAAAAGTGCTGCATCCACTGTTCCCCTGGCCCATTGACGGATGGATAAAGCCTTGGACTTCACCTTATTGAAAGGAGGAGAGAGTGCCCGGGGAGCCATGAAATCCATAGAACCTCCTTTAAATGGGTTTGTAAGCGGCTTCTGCCTGGCAAACCACGGTTGAAAGGGCCCATTAAATAAAGCCGTGCTCCTCAGCAAGGAGCTGCGGTAGATTCATCAGAGAGCAGAAGCCAAAGATAATGATAGCTCATGGCCAGATGCTAGACTCTGGCTCCATTCACATGTCATGTGGGACCATGTCAATAAGCAGACAGCAGAAAGGTAAACAGTGCTTCCGCTCTTCTCCTACCACCTCTCCTCTCGCATCTTCTCTACAGGAGGAAGATAATGTTGAGCTTTGCTGCACACATATTTAAAGTGCATTACTGCCCTAACAAGATCCTACGACTTTTCCACATTTATAGCCATAAACGTATCTAATATAGATTGGGATTTTATGTCACTGATCAAAACAAAGTAATAATATACAAGTGGACGGAAAATGATAAACGGTTTTCCAAAAGTCCAGCACAACTCCATCAGAAGTCACCTCCTAGCGTTCCTTTTGCCTCGGAGGTCGGAACTAACAGGTTTCAGATTACGTCATCTTGTGTTCCAGTTTCCCTGTTGTCGGACAGCGGGAAAAAACATGGACGCTCACACTGTTGTTAAAGCAGTAAAAGTGACAATAACGTGGTTCTAGGCGGTAATTTGTGCAAATAAACAGAGCTGAAACGTCCCGTCTGCTGAACACTGAAAGGTAGCACCCGTACGACTGACTAAATGTTACATAAATAGACAGCTGCTAGAAACAGCTGCTAGAAACAGAGTGAGAGGTTTTACTCAATGTTGCTGCGAGTAGCAGCTATCATGAATGCTGAAGTCGGGTACCACCTTGTTGCACCGACTTTACGACTTGTGATACCGACTTTAGGGGCCTGGAGGTCGAGCATTCTGACTACTGACGACAAATGGAACGCACTATTATTCCCTGTCTAAATACCCCTAAAAATTTCCTGTTGAGAATTAATCAAGGAAATGGCCCACTGTGACTCCATCTAGTCTGATAGAGCTTGAGCTATTTTGTATAGAATAAGGGGAAGGTGGTTCTACAAAGGGTTGACTCAGAAGGGCTGAATGCAAATGCACATCACACATTTTATATCATAACTTGGTGAAATGGCAAGAAGCCCAAGAGGCATGAACACTTCTGCAAGGCTCTGTATGCAACATCATGTGTTTTACTAGATGTCCGAGGCTTTCCCTTAGCTTGGCTTGGGATGTTATGCGGTTTTCTTCTCTCTTGGTTATCCAGAAAGACCTTCAGCGAAGGTGGAACTCAGCCTGGATCAAATTTGAATATCAATGCCGTCAGATGAGATGGAAAGCTGCTGGAAGGAAGGACGAAGGATGTCTGAGGAGAGCTTCCAGCGGGCGAGTGGGTGAGAGACGCAAGGAGAAACGGAAGGAAAGATTTGTCATTTGCTCCTCGTTCCACCTGCTACCCTGTCATGCACCCCGTCAGGGGAAGGAGCTGCACCCTGATGTCTGAGGGAGACCTAAGGAGAAGAAAAGGGAAAGGATGTGGTAGAGAAGGGAGAGAGGGACAGAAAGATGAAGGGAAAAGATGTGAAGGATTGAGGAGGAGACAAAAGTAGGTGAAATGTAAAAAGAAAAGTGCTGTGATAAAAAAAAGGGGGGAAAATATATGCATACCTTTGCGCATTTCAGATGCCAAGTCCTAAAATGCGGCAGCTAAACACAGGGGCTGGCAGATATGCAAATGTGAGGATGTACCTGTGCACCACCAGATTACTTTTCCTGCATTTGCTATTCATATATTTGCAAGGTGACTCACTTCAGACAAAGCAGGTGATCAAGAGTTCTTTCCTCCCCCCCCTCCTCCTCTTCTCCCTCTTTCTTCCTCATCTGAGCGGCGGTGAGAAGAGGAGAGCCGGCGGAGACGCGATGGATCCACAGCCTCAGCAGAAGTCATAAGCCTTGCAAATGCCGCAGCCCCACAATTGCATGCCCTAAGATTTGATATGTATTCTGTCAGCAAACCCCATTTAATCCATTTTGCTGTCAGCTCTCCTTAAAAGCATCTCGGCTAATACAGGCAGAGTTGGGACTGCAGTGGAGGAGCAAACAAGGCGGTAACGGCTATTGCAAACAATCACAGAAAGGTCTGAGAAACATGAAACATTTCATCTGCATATCTTTGCTGCTCTGAAGCATTTCTCTGAAAATCAACCTTGATTATTCAAGCTTGTCCTCACATTTACACGTTTAACTTACAGACTTTTGTTACTCGTTTTAGTTGAAATTTGGAAAGTTTTAGGAGACCAAAACTTTTGCTGATTGTTTTGTTTTTTCAAAATATGCTCAACTCGGTCAGATTGGATGAAGAGCATATGTGAAAAGAGACGTTAAAGTTCTGCAACAGATTCCCAGTTTTTTCTTCTAGGATTTCCCAGTATTTAGTACCCAACTCTGCCTCTTTGTCTCCATTGAAGAACATTATCCCCATAATATGATGTTACCACCGCCATGTCTCATTGTTGGCATAGTGTGTTCAGTCTAGTGTGGAGTGTTAGTTCACTACCACCTATAGCATATATGGTGCCCACGAGCCTGTTCTAAAAAATGCAAAATCCACCAGTGTGCTCCATCTAAAACTTTATTTTATTCCGTTATTCTACTTGTTTAATCACACTTGCATTTATTTAGATTTAAAGTGAAAATATAGAATAGAATTCAACTTTATTGTCATTGCACTGTCACAAGTACAAAGCAACGAATTGTGGTTTGCATCTATCCAGAAGTGCTATACAGGATATAAATATTATTTATAAGTATAATATAATATCTATAACAAAACATGAAAAATTAATTTATTTTACGTAAAGTTAAGGTGAACTCTGACTCTTCTAGTTCAAAGGTCAGTACTGATAGCCCTTTGTATGACACAACCCGGATGAAGTAGCTCTTAGTTTCAAAAATGTTGATGACCTCTGACCTATAGCACTTAGTGTAAAGGGCAAAACGCTGCCATATAAAGATGCATCAACATGTGAAGAAAAGATGGTTTTTGTGAGCAGTATATGTAAATTGCCTTGTAAAAGTATGCATGCTGCTTCAACTCTCCCCCTCTTTGTCATACTTTAAAAACATCCACGTATTACATTGGGATTTTATTGGATAGACCAACACAAAGTAGTGCACACATTTGAAATGGTAGGAAAATAATACATAGCACACAGAAAACTGAAAAGTGTGATTTCCATTTGTAATAATTCTCCATTGATCTGATGATATCCAAACATCCTCTAAGCAGAGAAGAGGCCCAGGGTGACTCTGGGGGAGCTCCACAGCTCAGGTTGAAAAATCTATTGACCCAATAACGATTGTTCCTGTTGTGTAAGGCATGCACAGAAAGTGAAGACTACATTTTAGATCCACAGTTATTATTTCAACTTCCAATTCTCCTTCCTCTCATCTTCTGGGTGTTGGTGCCAAATTATAATATACCTTTCTGAGGCATTTTACTTTTGCTACAGAAAAAAAAAGTAATTTAGCTTTACAGATAACTGTAAGATGCTTCAGGTTTTCTGAAGATTAATAGTGGTGGTGGAGATGTTTCTGCCAACCTATATAATTTGAAAAAATTATGGTGTTGTGATAGGAGGTGCGGAAATCTGAACTGATCTGTTCAATGCCTAATCCTGAAAGAAAACCCAAACAAGCAATTTTGATAAGTCAAAAACAAATTAAATGTAAAGGAAACATTTGGCAAGTCCTAAAAATGACAATTCAAGCACAACAATACCTAATAGACGTATTGCACTTCATGTAGGTGTATAGATTCTCAGTCATTAAGGCCCCTATTTAGACAGAACTAGACGAGACAAGAAACTTTGTTGGCATGAAATAGGGGCACAATTTGGTGGTCTCAATCCGGCAAAAATTAAAACTCAGTTCACTTTCATTTGCAGGTGAACTGTAAATGAAAACAGAAACAAAATAGATAATGGCACTCGGCCACGCGAACTTTATACCTAAACTTCATGTAGAGTTTTTCATCTTAAATCTGGTAAATGATGAATTTTATGGAATTCATTTCTACATGTTACTATATTCATGTCTACAAACAGCGCTCTTTATTGGGAATTAAGCTCCGTTTGTACAGTAACGCACTGCAGGTGGTTGCATCAGAGGACTGGGTCAAGAACATGGGTTTGAACCAAGAAAATGCATTTATGGTCATAGACTGATGCCTATAAGGATTTTATGGGTTCCAAAAGACTGCAAGGTGTATTTGATGACATATTGGCACTGTGGTGGGATTTCATAAGATTATATTTCTTATTGATCCATTTTGGACTGAACATTGGGTTTGTTTATTTGAGTCATCACAAATTTTGATTTTTTTCTTTTACCGATACACTTGCTTATTCCATATTTAAAATCAAATACTCCTACCTAACTCTAATCCTATCCCAGCTACAAATTTCCAAATTACTTTCTTATTGCCTGCATTTATTATCTTGCAACGCACATGAGGAGAGAAAGGCTCAGGCTCAGAAAGCAGAGCTCCCCAATGTCAGCCGCCTCCTGGTTCAATAAACTCTACCTGCTCAAACACATCATTGATGTGATTATAAAGAGACCACAGAATCTAAATCACACCTATTCTTGGAGCTAATGCGTCAACATTAGCATGATCATCATTTCATTTCTCTTAGGAAATGTTCTTAATGATTGCTAAGCTAAGTGACAATGAGATCAGCACGTTACAGTGATTTATGTTTGATTTGAGTTGTATCTAAATATCACTTTACAGTATTTTTTCACAGTCAGTTTACAGAGTATATCTCAGGCAGCTGGTAGATTTCCTTTGAGACAAACACTTTGTGTAATTAAACAGCCCAAAGCTTCAGTATGCTGGTTGGTCAGAAATATAGCTGCTCCATCCAAAGCAGTAGCAGTTTTTTTTTGCCAACAGATTTATCTGTACTTTCAGGAGAATTCCTTTCAGACTGATTTGTGTCTCTACACCATCTCAACAATCCTCAGGAGGCTTTTTTGTGAGATGAGATCCTCTCTAAACTTCTACGTTTTTTTTTTCTTGGCTTTGTGATCTGTCAGGAACCACAAACGAAAGGATTTTAAAAATACCACGAGAGCATTTTTCATTAAATACATGATTATCCCGCACTCCTTCCTTACATGTGAGAGACATGGCACATAAAAAGCACGACTGTGAGTGCAACAAGATGGGATGGTCTCTCCAAGGTCACATCTTTGCACCAAGGATGTCATGCAATCATGAGAAATAAATAAAAGTGTGCCACTTCCTGAGGGGGTAAACCACAACAAAACATTGGGTTGAGGTCAAATATAATCCTGTATGTTTTTTTATCCAACATCAAGTCTAAGATTTCAAGCAATTTACCTTTTTCTTAAACTCCTTATATGCTCTTTTTTTTTTTTTTTTTCCTTTGGATGATGGCGATGATGTAAAAACGCTGCAACAAATGTGTGTCAACTGTATACGGTTGGCAAAACGATCCCTTAGGGTTAAGTCCCAAAAATGCAGTCCAATACTCAAGGCATTATTGTGACCTGCATTTCTGTTGCTGCTTCCATCTTTCATTTCACTCAATATTTTCTCTTGTGAAAACTGTTGTTGCAGTATTCATATCCCCAAAAACTCTTCATTTTTTCAGCTTGTGAAGTGGAATTCACAAGCTGAATTACTTTACATTTTGAAAAGTGTGACACGCTTTCATATTATATTCAGTCCCCTTTACTCTGATGCCCCAACTTTAAATCCAGTGCAACTGATTCAGAAGTTGACCAAGGAACACGGGGAAGCTGACTACATGGGCAGATAGAGGGAGCTAAATAAGTTTCACGTTCAAGTGTTAGGATTTTGATTTTCTTTTGTGTTAGCATTTTCAGTATTTCCTTCTTTACAGTTACTTAGGTCTTCCAATATCAGCATCTGCTTTTGTGTTTCGTTTTTTACTTTATTGTTGTGTTCTGTTCTTTGTACATTTAGTATTATTTCTGTTACATCTCTGTTAATCTTCCTGTTTGTTGATCGTTTCTTTGTGGCTCAGCTCATTTCCTGTTAGTCTCTCTCCCTCAGCTTCCCTACATTTCTTCTGCCACAGCTGATTGCTGTTCTGCTCTATCTCAGTATTAAAGCTCACTGGTTGTCGTTGCACATTGTTGGATTCTCCCGTCAAATTGCTGGACAAAATTACATGCTCTCTCCATTCTGCTGCCTTTTTTCTGCCCTGTTCTCGTTGTGTCTGATGGAAGGTTTTTATCCTTTTTGTTCATAAAACCCTTCAATTTATCATGCTGCTCCTGAGTTTAAGTCTGCGTTTTGGTCCAGCTCCGAAACAGCAAATAATGATAATAAGCAATCATTGAACAAAATCTCTTATGGCTGCAAACAACTTGAGACTTGGAGAGAGGCTTACCTTCCAGGATGTATCCTTTTCTTTCTGCTGAAAACTATAAAGAATTATTCTATCACATAAAATCCTAATAGAAACACTGAAGCATGTGGTTAGCATAGCAAAAAATACATAAAAAAAAAATCGATATACAGAGGAAGATTAACTAACATTTGTCTAAATTGAATGGCATGTTATCTAGTCTTTCCCATTTTGAAGAGGTGGTCAATGTGAACTGTTGCTCTAAAGAGGTGGCCAATATGCTGTCATGTCTGGCCAGTCTGCTTGCTGCCACACTCTTCCTGTGCCTCTGCAATTACTATCATCGGATGCACATGTGAGCTTCCTCCTTCTTCTTCTTCTTTTGTTTAATGGCGGTTGGCAAACAACTTTTGGTGCATTACCGCCACCAACTGAAATGGAGTGTGGATCGGGATGACCTAATCTAATATCCTACTACTATAAATAAAAATAATAATAATAATAATAAACAATAATAATAATAATAATAATAATAATAATAAATAAATAAATCCTGAGCTTCCTCCCTTGGCAGCTCAATCAAGATCATCTACCTCACCTGTTCAGCTGCCTTCATATACCAGACTGCAGGCGAGTGGCACTCCCAGATTACTGAAAGTCTTGTGCTTGTAGTTGTCCAATGTTTTACTTGCCCGATTTTTGGTCCTTTTCGAACATCTACTGCTTCCTTCTCACGACTACAAGCCTTGCCTAGCCCTTTTGATCTGTCTGTCCTTTCTCTCCTTACATGTATGACCCAAGCCTGTCCTATGGATCTGATCCAAGCCTCTGGTAGTCTGCATTTATCTCTCGTCCTGCCAATCATGTCCTGTTGTGAGCAGCCTGCTTGCAGCATCGCCAGGCTTTTACTCACTCCTGCAGAGGTGTTCCCCGCCTGCCCCAGGTTTTCTGGTTTTTCATCAATAGAACCCTTTAAAGCACAATGCTGTGTCTGGCTGAATTTCGGCCTATCTGTTTTGTCTGATTCGCGACCCTGTCAGTCTAAAGAGGTGGCAAATGTACACTGTCAGTCTGAAGTCAATCACAAGGAAACAGGCAAAAACTTTATTGAGCCCTCGTGAGAAATCTTTATGGAAAATCAAAAATCCAACAGCAAATAAATAGCAAGTAAAAATAACAATGTATGCGTAAATAAGGAGTAAAATAGACATACATACATATTTAAGCATCCAGACAGGGGTCCAGTTGAATCTTGTTAAATTTGTCATGAATAAGAGGCTGGATAGTATTAAAGACGCTGGAGAGGTCCAGGAAAAGAATCCTCACTGTGCTATGTCCCTCGTCCTGAGCATGTTGCACCTGGAGGCTGAGGAGTCTGAAGAAGAGCCACTAATCCTAATCAGGTTTGAAGGGTCGGAGGTCATTCAGCTCGCTGGGCCGGTTCCAAAGAGGACCTGGAATGATTTTCTGATACAAAGATTATGCTTGTATACTGACTCCTCAAGTATAATATTTTCTCATTTAAAAAAACAATATCCCATAGTACAAAATTTGAAGAATGGTGTAATTTAACTGAAAAAAGAATGACTAAGTTTGACTGCTCTTTTTAGTTAAGCAAACTTCAGTAACTGTCTTGCTTACAATGTTTGGTGTCTTTTGAACTACCTAATTTCTGACATTGACGTGGATATTTGTTCCTTTTCTTCTGGTCAACGTTCAAGTTTTAACAATTTAGGGCAATCAAAGTATTTTTGAATTACGTTTTAAAACAAACGGCAAAGCAAGAGTCTTCCAACACCATTTCTGAGCAGAGCCCTAAATTATGTTAACTGAGCAATTCAGAATGTAAATTTCTTCTGGAAATTAAAAGCATGACTGGAATGCTAAATAATCCAATATACTCTATATTCTTTGAGAATAATATAGTTCTTTTTTATCCCTAACATTGAAAAAAATCTTTATGAGATCTATGACAGAACGTTGTTATCTTGTCTATTTCTTTGAACCTGCGCTCTCATAAGGTCAGACAATAAATAGATGTGGAAGATATAGAAGCAGGTATGAAATATTAAAGCGGTGGTGTAACTCCGGGGCAGGCAGAAGAAGTTGTCGGCATTTAATTTCACTTCTTTGTTGAGATTTCCTCCTGACACAGTCGGCGGTGTCAGCAGATTCCCGTCGCTCGGGCTGAAATTCATGGGACAAGTGTCCATGTCAGCACTTTCTCCCCACCCCTCAGCCGGGGCGTGCAAAAGGACATCACACTTGTCAGCTGCGCCAAGCCAGAATTAAAAGGACAAATAAAATGGTGTCTCTGAGAACGGGACCTCTTTCAAAGAGGGTGTCCTTTGGGCTGAGCAATATGATAACTTGGAAGGGGTTTCAGATGAACTGACGGTTCTCTAAATTGTTTGTGTGCATTCACAGGGCTGCGTGTGTGAGCCAAACAGCTGTCTGTGTGTGTGCCTTTGTTTTTGTAAAAACATCCCTTTAGGACGTATTTAAAGATGAGTCTTGGGATGTCGCTACAGCGAATATGTGTCGCGGATAATTTGATCTTCTCTCACTTTTCCTGCAAAATAATATGAACTATGACAATTCTGTAGCAGCTATTTAAGATGCTGTCTTATACAACCGCTTAGTGTTCCTTTCAGCTGTGGTGGACTAATATCTGTGAATGGTTGTTACTAGTAACAGGCCTTTTTAGATGATTAAAAATCTGTTTTTTTAAACACCAACAGTTTTTTTTAGTCTTTCAATGGAGATTCATGCAGGGGAATGTCCCCCAGCTATCCACAATGCTACTAACCCTTCCTTTTATATTGATCATTTGTTTGCATTTCACATTAAACAGAACTTTTTTAACAGTTAAATACTGAGCCAATGATAAATTAAATTGAATGACAGATTGTGTTTTCCAAGACAATCACATCATTCTTTTCAATTATTTATAAGATATATACCACTCCATATGAACTGTAAATATTGTTTTTTCTCAACCTTTGATTTCAACAGTAATTCTCCAAAACTTTCTTGAGTTAAGCAGTGATAAACATTAGAAAAATATATATTTTCCTTGTTTTTCTGTGGTTCATAGTTTTGAGTAGTTGTCATTTTTTTCATGTGTTCTGTCTCACCATTTCCAGCATACCATATGGATAAGCTATTTGCCGAGAGGTTTTACTCTAGAAAAGAGATATGCTGAAATGGAAGCCTAATTGCTTGAAATCAACACTGCATCTGGCATCAAAGTAGACAGGCCGCATCAATAAAATAGGAACTTGTATTTCTATGACCTTCAGCCGTTTGGATTACTGTAACTGAATGGGTTGTGTGGAGACATTGTGAGGGATCGATGTGCGTGCAAATCTATCACCTGAATTGGTGCAAAGATGTGAGATGGGTAGAAACCTCTCGACACTCAGCGCCTAAGAGCAGCGCAAAGCAGGTACGCTTGTCCCCTTAAAGAAGCAGCAGCCCCCAGGCAGGCAAACGACAGTCATCCCCAAAGGATGGTCGTATAACCAACGCAGCGGCATGTCCACAGTAAAGCACAGGGAAATTTGTCCCCAGGCCAAAAAGGGAAAAGGTTATATGCAGGGAACCAAAGCCACAGACGCGGCATCGCAGCCACATCGCGCACCGCAGGCCAAGCCTAGACCCTGGTTAGCTCAGTGGCCAGGCACTGGCTAAAGCCCCTGGCATCAAGACGCCCCCTCCACGAACCCCCACAGGGAAGCAATGTGCGCAGGAGACACAGAAAAGGTCACAATATTACAATATATATTTAAAAAGATAACTCTTATTCAAAATTAATTTCAAACGTGACAACCACGTGTACATGGACTTTTTAACCAGATGTCAGAGAGGAAAGTTTAAGAGATGGTAAAAAAAAAAAAAAACTAGTACTCTCTGATCAATTTACAGATAGAAGGAGGGTGTATACAATCTTTTAAGAGCTCAAACAGGAGTAGAAATGATCAAATTAGCTTTAAAATATGAAGGTTATCCCTAGTATGTGTACAGCTGATGCATTTGTCAACATGTCCTCTGTGAATTCACTTCTTCTTAGGGCCCCCTGCTAGGCTGGGGGCCCTAAGATTCTAAACAGAGGCCCTGAGGACCTTTCAGTTGCTGGAGGCCTTTCTGCAGCTCTGCATGGGGCTGTCAAAAATGAGGGTGTGTCCATGTTGTCCTCTGAGACAGTTCATTAGGTGATATGATGCCATCACCATCATTTATTAACATTTTTGTTTTACTTTTTTAAATTGCTCAGATTATAAACATACCTTTATTTATTGAACTATGACTTTCTTTTCCTCTGGGATAGTAACATGACGTCATCCAGAGATCTGTTAGCATTTTAGGCCCTCTTTAAAATGGGAATGTCAAGAGAAGACACCATTCATCAAAGATGCGTCTTTATCTTGTATCAAGAAACTTCCATAACTTACAAGCTGTTCATTTAAACGTGCCCGTATCTAAAGGTAGAGCTTTAAATGGACCGTTTAAAGCAACTGGAACTGAGACAAACGAGGCTGGACCAAGACTCATGTTTATTTGGCCTTTCTGCAGAGACAGGAACATGGTTAAGGAGGCAAAGCTATCACCATACAGCTAGAAAAGTGCCGAATATCTATAAGTCATATCTAAATCTTTTATTTAGGCAAACCTATTTTAAGGAGGCATTCAATGAAAAACTCTCTGTTCTGCAGTACATGGCAAAGGTAAATGTTGTGTTTGCTAAACACTGCTGGATTTGAACTACAACCATATGCAATCTTAGAAACGAACAATCCAGTCTGGTGTGAAACAAAAAATGAAAATATGGAAAAGCACCTTGTGCCCACTGTTAGGTACAGTAGAGGATCTGTGCTGCTGCTGGCCTGTTTCTCTTCCAAAGAAACTTTGTTAGAATGTATGACGCCATGAACTCTTTGAAATACCAGCATATTTCAGGAAAAAAACAACAATCGGAAATTCAAAAGGTGTTCTCTCTGAGTCTCAATGATACAGAAGAAATAGCCGAATCAACCGAAAACTGGTTCACCCGGCACAAGACTGCCATCTTTAATTGTAAAAAAAAAAAAACTCCATCCTGTATGAAACATTTTGGGTGAGCTGAAAAAGGAGAGGATAAAACAGAAGATAGGAATTACGATTATCTAAAGAGATTGTGTAAAGTAGGAGTCACCAGCCTTTTTGAAACAGAGAGATACTTCATCGGTACTGTGTCACAGCACTGACCTTTGAACTAGAAGAGTTCGCCAATAAACATATTTGCAATCCCATTTTGCTTTTTTTTTTTATATTGTCATTTTTAAATCTATAGAAAGGCAAGTGTGATTGCAAAAGTAGAGCAACAGACCCACGGGCACCATGTTGATGACCCCTGGTGTAAAGGAATGGTCAATGCACAAAGACCAAGAATGGTCACTTCTTGGTCTTTGTGCTCCAACCTGATGAAATATTAAAGAAGGAAAGGACTCAGTACTGTCCTGTTGGAACAAACAGGGCTGTACAAAGCAATAACAGCACCGATAACTACGGCAGCAATGCCTTTGTTAAGAAGAATTGTGTTGCGGTAAAAGCTCCTCTATTGGATCTCGCATTTTCAGTGTGTGTGATTATGCTGCTGCGGTAAACGGATTTATTTTAAGGCTTGTCAAACAACTTTATCGCGGGGGGAGGGGGGGGAGGTTATATTTGTGGAAGGACGGCGTAAGAGCTTGATTTTGGCAGCACCTGTCTTTCCCAAATTCATGTCTTGGCCTTTTTTTTATGAATCATCAAAAAAATATCTGAAGGAAACACACTTTGGTACTTGTATAAAATTTGAGCCCAAGATGTTCCCTGCAAAAAGAAAAAAAAGAGACTGTGTGGGTCTGGCTTTTTTTTTTTTTTTTTTTTTTTTTGCATGAGCTGAGCCAGGACCACTACAGTAAATGTGCCGGCCTGACAGTGAGGCATGTGTGCAGCTTGTGTTGAGGAGATGACATTTATAGATGACACCGTGTCTGTGGATCTGTCAAAATACTGGCTGACAAGATGACTCGCAACTTCTAGAAGGGTGTCAGAGGAGGAATATTCCACCTTGATGGATAATCCAAAGCGCACAGCCAGAAGGAATATGGAAGGAAAGCAACATACCTGGCCATCATGTCTAATGTGAATCCAATAAGACTTCTGTAGCTATCTAAAGGACATCTCTACAGCCCTGGCTATAAAGACCTGGAATGATATAGCCCTCAAAATTGTGCAGCTCTCATGATCTCAGTTGAGAAGGGGAATGAGCCAACCATCAAAAGACATGAAAAGTATTTAAAACATTTGAAAGGATTTGATTTTACTGGTGGAAATGTTTTTTTTTTAAACCAGAGGGAAGCTTCAAACCACTGCAGTGCTCTTGAGATGCACTGCGGCATTTCTGTGGCAACTGCATCCTGTGGAAATGAGGTGTCCTGACCTTTTTTCGTGATAGATCACCCTATTTATAGTACAGACACATATGAACACACATTTTAGATGAGTGTGCATATGCCATTTTTGAAATTGCGTTAGACATGCATCAAAAGCTTTCAAGAGGTACTTTTCTGTGACACAAAGTACATTTATGTCTTATTTAAAAGTCACAGAGTAAAAGACTCATGTAAATTAAGCAGCTGTGGAGTAACATTATTAGATTATTGACAGTTTTACTGATGTAGAGAGCAGTAGGTAATGACAGTAATTCACCCTGTACATGAATTTGGATGCTTGGCAGGCAGGTAGCTCAAAGCTTGTTGGAGACGCTGCTACAGTCGATTTAAGCTCTTTTGGATGCGTTTGTCAAATAAAAGCCGACTCAGTGGAGGATGAGACGAGGGAATATCATCTGCTGCAGAACCTGTTGTTCTACTTTATGCTGCATGGTCAATCTTTTTGCATTTCAAAAAGTGAAACGATGGCAGTACTTTGGAAACGGCATCGGCATCTCCTACACCGCTTTGCTGGCAGGGCTGAATTGTTGATGGTCCACTGTCCTCTGAAATAGAGAATAGCAACACATAGGTTGTTTCATAGCCATATTAGGAAATGCTACGTGGTTTACATGAAAAAGGTAGGTCGGAAAAAAGACGAAGCTGAAGCTAGCTTCCAGTCGTGGCTTCCCATCTCTAAATTGAGTTTGAAAAATACTAAATATTGTTTAGAATGCTTTTGTCTATCTTAAAAGTGCCTACATAGTAAAGATTGTAATCTAGAGCTGATTAAAGTTGCTTAAGTACTGAAAAAGCATGTGTGTGTGTATATATATATATATATATATATATATATATATATATATATATATATATATATATACATATATATATATATATATATACACACAGACCAATCAACTGATCCAGTCGAAGGGAAGATAGGAAGAAAAGATTACCTTAGCACGATGCTGCCACCCCCATGTTTCGCTGTGGAGATAGCTTGCTTTGGGTGACTTGCAGTGTCTTTAGCACAGATTGTTTGCATGTAGGCCAACAGCTTCATGTTTGGTAGGATCTCATGTTTTCTATAACCGTTAATTAGCTTGTGACAAACTGGAATCCGGACGTCTTATTGCCGTGGATGTCTGCCGTACCCCCAGAGTCACCATTGGCTGAATTTTAGATTCATTTTCTTCGTTCTGGCCCGTCAGTCCAGATGGAGCTATGGTAGCCATAACTTAGACGCTTTGCAGTTGTGCCGCACTCTTTCCTTTTTCATGGATGGACTGCTTTCAAATGGCTCACATATTCACAACTTTCCCTTAATAATATTTTGTTCAGCATTAGAATAAAAGCTGTATTTATTCTCTTATTACAGCACTCACATGTAAAGTATGTTTGCGCTCTTCTGACATGCACTGCATGTATTTTGTGGCAGCCAGAAAGAACATTTAAAATCAACAATATTTGAAGAATGGCTGCAAACGAAATTGATTGACAAATGTAGTAACAGATGGTGGATAAAGACCAACTTTTCATGCTCCAAAAAATAAATAAATAAAATAAATAAGTAAAAAACCAAGAGAAAGACCTTCTCTCTGGGATAAAAGCAATGTTTCTGTCTCTTAAAAACAGACATATAGGCAAAACATGTAGTGTGGCATGTATCAGAAATTATTAATGGTAAATCAAATATAGTTTTTAAATATATCTTTTGAGCTGCCTTAAGAAAAGGAAATATCAAAGCGTTTGGATGCACCTTAGTGAAAGTATTTTTCCACTTATCTCCACTTGAAATGAAATGACTGGCCTGATGGGAGGCGTTTCTTTCTGATCAGACAACTTTACCACCAAATATTCTTTCTTGTGTTTTGTGCCTGTGTGGCTGTGCACACATTCCTGGTCAAACTCTCCTCTCTTTGTGCTCAGACCAAAACAGACGCATTCGTAAATGAGCAAAACAAAAAAAGAAAAAGAAAAAAAAGAGAGCTGCGTCGGAAGCCACCTCATCTCAAAAACGCTGCGGAGAGCTCGACAATCTTTGGATGTTTAATATTCAAGAGTAATATGTGAAATCAGGTGAACAGAGGCATCCAGGTGTATGTGGCCTCTGTGTGTGCAGGATTCAATCAAAGCCAGGTCAGATTTATTCAATCTTCCTCTCCCAGCCCTCTCGCACAAGTTCTCCTAATTTCACTTCAATTCAGAGGGCTCTGCGGGAATGAATGAGCACTTCTCCCACTGCATCGAACAACAAACATCATTTCTGACTGTTTGCATGATTGCAAACTGTAGATGAATGTGTATCTTTGTGCATTATACCGCGCCAGACTGTGTTGGATCTTCATTTCCATATTTCCTATCCTCTTCTGACAGACAGGAAATCACATCTGACACAAGTTATCATTGTTTAGCTCATGAATTTAAACCAGGTAAACAACATTTCTGTAATGCAGCTCAGCCCTGGGTTTTCTGAATTTCTGTTTGTTTCATTCTCAAGATGACCGGTTGTATCGTCTGATTTCTGTATTGGCAAAATTTTCTGTCAGAAAAATATCTCATTGGCCAGTTACAAGTGTGTTTAAGGAAGACGAATAACAATAAATATGTGCATTTTTATTTTTGTTTTCTACATCTGACTACTAGTCATTAGTTTGAGATTACATTGTGTTTTTTACGACTTCGCCTACCTTGGTCTAACACCTTTTTTCCACACTTATTATGTCGATCTGTTTAACATTTATGAGGCTTGTATTATTGTAGCCCCTAGAAACACTGCAGCTTTTCTAGATCACAGCAACAGTCATCTTAGAGTGTTTTACCAGAAAAAGAAACCTGTTCAAGTTAATACCTAGCCACATTGTTCAATTCAGGACAGTCCAATTTAGTCTGATCAAAATCCAATTCAACCTTTTCTGATGGGGAATGTTATTTTTAACTCAGATTAATTATCAGGAAGAGCAAATGTGATTGAGTCCTAATGTTGATTTGCTGCATTATTGTTGATCTGCCTTTGATCTGGCGAGAACTTGCTCGATTTCATAAAATTGTTTTACAGATATCTACAAAAGTGTGGACGATTAAACTTTAACCTGAATTTTGTGATACTACATATTAAACTTTTTTATCATGATGCTTAGGTTTTTGATCAAAGAAATGACAGAGCTTTAAGTGGCAAACTGAGATATGTCTGTTGAAATAGAAGAAACTATTAAGGATTTACAGCCGTTTCAACTAGACTACCTCGCTTGAGTATTTTGGATATTTTCCACACCGATTCTAATTTGGAAGAATTCTGCAATTTCTTGCCTTTATGTTAAACCAAGAAAATATTTTGGTTCCAAATTTAGAAATTTCTTCATGGCATTGTTAACAGAACTTTTTTAAAACCTTTAAACTTATCAGAACATAAAATGTTCCATCCTTTAAAGAGGACATATCATGCAATATCCACTAGTTTTAGCCCTAATTATATTTTGTTGTGCACTTGGAGTCTCTAAAAAGGCTGAAAATTTGAATGTAGTCTGTCCAGGTGCTGCATAATAACTTGATATTCTGTTTGGATAATTTTCCAAGCTATTCTGTTTTCTCTATTCTCTATTATGTTTTTTGAACAATTACGTCACAACAATTGCTGCGGAGCTGCTAAGGTAATGGCCTTTCAACTTACCAATTTTACGTATTCGGCAACTTTACGATTTTCGTTGTGATTTTGTTGTCCAAATTGAAAGATGCCAAAGCTGCAAATGGTTATGTATTTTGCCCCACAGTAACAGGGGCAAAAGAGGGGCTGTGGGGCAACAATTACGAGGAATTTAGACCAAAGCCTTGCAGTTTCACTTTATATAGACCACAACTGAACAATTTAAATGTGAAAAGGAATGTACTAAAAAAACATGTGTCCCCTTTAAAGGCATACTATGCAACATTTTTCAGTTAATTAATGTGTTCCATACCGTTTTGGATGATTAAATGAGTCATTTCAGGTCGAACAAAGGTTTTCTCGGCCGCCCTGGGGGTCTGTGGGGGAAATACCGCACTTGCAATGCAAGAGCCCTCGGCTCGCACACACAGAAGTCTCGCTTTACGGCGAGAACTCCATGTGTTTTTGCCCTGCCATTCACTATATGCACGCGCGAAAGCAACAACAAAGAACCGCGTGTTAACGTCAAATAAACATGCAAGCATATTGAGTTTTATTATTATTATTATTATTGTTTGTTTTTTTGTTTTTTTATGTTGGCGAGACGCTACCGCGGCGGCCGCGGCGAGGTGGCGGCCGCGGCTGCGGCTTGGCGAGGCGGCGGCTGCGGCTTGGCTAGGCGGCGGCGGTAGCGTCTCGCCAACATAAAAAAAAAAAAAAAAATAAATAATAATAATAATAATAATAAAACTGGCGAGGCGGCGGCGGCGGCGGCGGCGGCGGCGGCGGCGGCGGCAGCGGCGGCGGCGGCAGCGGCGGCGGCGGCGGCAGCGGCGGCGGCGGCGGCGGCGGCTTGGCGAGGCGGCCGCCGCGGCCGCCTCGCCAAGATAGCGCTGCGGGAAGCTTGATGTTCATACCTTCACTGTGTTAGTCATTGTTTGTACTGCCGTTTTTTCCACTTATCGTTGCGTTCGCCTGTCTGCTAAGCTCAAAACAACCGCGCCTGTCTTGACGGAGAAACCAGAACAGCTGAGCATCTTTACGACAGTGCACTTTTACTTTCGCCCTCTGGGGGGAGCCTCGCTGGAAAATCAACCCCGGTTGCATAGTATACCTTTAACACAATGCCAATGTGTTAAGGCATCAGCAGGGTTCTTAGAGAAGCAGATCTGTAAAATGTCATAAGACCATCACTAATTCCTCCATTTGAGAGAAAAAAAACATTAGGGGAACCATTTAAGTAAGTAGCTATTCTTTTCACGAGTGTTTGGCCCAGAAATTCACCCAAACAAGCCATCCTAAGAGAAGTTGCAGGAAACAATAGATGATTAGCCATGAAGCCCATTGATATTTGATTTAAAAAAACAAACATAAAAGGCATTACTGCCAAAACGACCTCATATGAACTGCCAAGCATGGTGATGGATGGGTGATAATTTGGACGTGTTTTTGGACTTGCAACAACAGTTTCGGAACCAATTAAAGTCAGTGAGGCAGCCACTGACTCATCTGTTGCAAACAGAGCAACATATCTACGAAGGAATCTACAAAGTCCAGACCTTTACTTGAATAAAATGCAGCTGAGGGCTCTTAAGACAGCTATGCAGAAAAGAAGTTATTGCTGCGAGCTAAAGGTTGCTCTATAAGCTATTGACTCAATGATTGAAGTGTGTTTATTGGTATTCTGGCTTTGTTTTTGTGCGGCAAAATGAAAGTGTGGAATATGTTGTGTGGGTTTTGCACACTCAAGGTTTGGTTTAATCGATTTTAGAACATCATATCTATAACCAGGCTAGATATGTAAAACCTGCAAACTGAAGGAGGGTATGTTTTGTTTTTACAGTGATTATGGACGGCTGGCTTCAGACAAAGACCTACGAAAACCTTTTCCACAGCGTAGCAATTGCAAGAAATAACATAAGACTTTGAGCAAATTCCTCCTCTTGATAAATCCATTGCTGACTGCTGTAGAGGGAAAGATCTTCATGCAGTCAGGTTCTATGGAGACCACTGGCTCCTCTGTGCGCTAAGGATCACAGTCTGCAGAGAAGGGATTGAATTTTCTCTCTCCAATTGGGCCACCAGAGATTAGATGAATGTTTTAATCCTTGTAGGAAGGAGCACCAAGATCCATGAGGCGTGTTTGTGTCCAAGCACACACACACAAACACACACACACATGAACTTACACAGTGACAATTACGGTTCCAGATGTATCTTTTTTTTCTAAGTGCTGCATCTGCAGGGAAGCATGTGGCCCTCATGGCATGGGCCCAAGCTGCTTACTGAAGGCCAGCTTTTACCCTCCATCCATTTGAAGTAGACTTTTCATTGTCAGACCCTGTAGCCACTCTTTTTCTCTCTCTCCGCAAACACACACACACACACACACAAACACACACTCATCTTGCTATATGTCATAAGGACCATATGTTGACTCCCATTGACTTCCATTGATTTTCAGTAATTTCCAAACCTTTCTATGCCCCATTCCAGTGCATACTTAACCTCAAACTTAACTTAAACTCAATTCTCACCTTAGACCTAAACCTTACCAACAAAAGGTCCTCACTCTACATCAAAGTCCTCACTTTGGTGGTAATATAGGACAAATATCACACAGCTGCAAGGACAAATACACACACAAACACGAACATGGTGTGTCAGATGATGCCAGCAGTGTGTAGACACTCTGGTTGTTTTGTGTTAAAAAAACATATATATATATATATATATATATATATATATATATATATATATATATATATATATATATATATGACAGAACTAAGATGCTGTAGGACTTCCAGATACAAACACACAAAATGGTAATGGCCAACCAACTGCACTTTGATCATTGGTAAGCAGCAGAAGACACCCGTTGTGATCAATGTGGCCATCCTGAGTGATGGAAATATGAGGAAAAAAAGAGCATGAGGAACTGGAGAAATACCAAGGACTCAGGGAAAACTGATAAGAGCCTGGAAGGTGAAGACAACAGTAGTGCCCGTGGTCACTGGAGCGCTCGGGGTACTTGGAGATACCTGGAGAAACATCAGACATCTCAGTCCAGAAGAGCGCAATGAGCCCTCAAACTGTCAGAGGACCCAAGCTTGAGAAATGGAGAGCCACCCATCCTGCTCAGGAGTAGAGGGGTGGGTGAGAGAGCAGTTTATATATATAAAAAAAAAAAAAAAAAAAAAAAAAAAATATATATATATATATATATATATATATATATATGGTATGTTTAAAAACACTGTAACATGTAATCTGTTTTTCTTTTACTAACTCTGGTCTTCGTGGAGATTTTTAACCACAAAGGGGATTGGCTAATTGACAGTATTCTGCATATCACTCCATATTATGCTGCATAAATCTGCTTGAGACAGAAGGACAGAAGGGTTTTTAGCATAATAATTCAGTTTATCTACTCTATATTAATATTCATACTTCATGACCCTGACAATTTGCACCTGCCCGACATCTGTGTCAAAGCAATAGCCTGTGTGTCACTGCACTTTTGCTCTTAAAAAACCCGGGTATTATTCCACTTTTCCAGTTAAACAGATATGTGGAGGTTTTTGGTGCTCAATCTAAGGCGCTGTGCACACGACAACAATCCATTAAAGACGGTATTGTTTTATGTTTGTTTATTTGTTTCTAAATAACAGTGTTTTAATTGGGATATCCATTCACAACACAAGTAAAAATGATAAAATGGTGTCATTTCCCTCCCACACCACTAGGTGATATGTTCTTTGAAACTCAAAATATGTGCATGCACACAGACACCGTGCGTAAAAAGGCACCACCACTAAATTAACTATTAGTCGATGGGACTCAAATGTTTAAATGGACAGACAACGAGGTTCAACTGTTGCTTCGAGGGACTTTGAATTAGCGTCCAATCTGACGGAAAAACGGATCATATGAAGTGATTGCAGTTAAATCTGGTGTAAGTGAATGAGGCCAGGCAGACCGGTTGCAGTTCTACACAACTGTGTCTGCAACCAAGATAGACTCCATCTTGGTCAGAACTATGCAGCAATTTGATGAGAATGTCATGAGTCAGACAGGAAGAGAGACGCGTTGACAAAGTAAAACACTTTCGCTTTGTGGAAAAGACTAAATAAAATCTCTGAACCGCAAGGAAAGCGGTACCAATTTCTGGCCATGTTTGCCCCATACAGGTTCGTCCTGGAAACACATGGCTCAATACATAGTCAGTGAAACACCAGTATCGGGCGGGGCCCCGATCCAGCACTAAAATGGTGGTATCGGTATCGGCGAGTACCAACAAATAGGGCACCGATACCATTTTGATGTTTGTATGTCACTTGAACGCAGCCTTCTCTCTCCCGACACTCACTAGTTCTAGTTCTACCGGATTCACTTTGTATTAGTGCTTTTCCTTCTTTACAAAGGTAGCAGCTTGACAAAGCCATGATGGCAATTATTTTACATCCAAGTAGTATGCAGTTCTTCATATATACACACACACATCAATTTCAAACAGATGGTATCAGTCTCGGCTAATACTGCACAGCCAGGTATCGGGGCCAAAAAAAATGGCATCGGCCCAACACTAGTACTTACCCATGGTAGGAGATCAGAAGTACAGAAAATGGATAAAGTGAAACGCCAGTCCTCTTTGAGCTTGTTTGAGCAGCAACTTTCTGTTGAAGAAAAACATCCCCAAAGCATGATGCTGCCACCCCCCGTGTTAAACGGAGGTGACGGTATTTTCAGGGTGATGTGCTGTGTACATTTTCTGATACACAACCCTTTGTATCTAGTACAAAAAGTTTACATTTCGTCTCCACTGCCCGGTGTACCCACTTTTACATACTTCCTAAGTGATCTATGTGGGCTGTGGCAAACTATAAACAGGACTTATGGTTTTATTTCAACACCCTGTCCTTCCTAAAACCCAGATTTTAATCCTGTCCTCCCACCTGAACTACAGATATTTGGAACCCCTGCAAAGCAAGTTTGACCATCTCAGTTGCGTCTTTGATTACTGCTCTTCATCATGTTTATTCTGACTCTGTGGATTTGTATTTGCAAATATTTTCATTTTCAGATAATGGATTGTGCAGACAGTGCCCTGCGTAGGCAAGGGAGCAACAAACTGACTTAGGAAAGAAGTTACAATGATAAGCTAATAAACAGCTTCAAAGCTAATTCATTTATTTATTGAACTGACTCAAAGTCCACATAGACATAATAAAAAAATAAATAAACTGTAATGATCAGAGGCAGGGGACCCAGAATACAGCCAGACCAGCAGAGGTTTCTTTAAAAAGAAGAATTTTAATAACAGAAATCAAAAACAGACAAAATCCAAAAAAACCTGTTGTAACAAAAATGGCAGAAAAACAAACAGTCCAGTTGGGCAGGCAGGGCAGGAACAGACAGAACAGGATGGCTCAGGTTTCTGGAGACAGAGGGGGTCAAAAATCCAAAAGCAACTCATAAACAGAACCTTGCAGGAGGACTCTCGCCCATAACTCAACAAGACGACCTGGCACTGATGTTTGGTCTCAACAGTTTATATGGAGGAGGAAGCAGGTGAAACCGGTGAGAGGTGATTGCAGGAGGGGTGGAGTTAGGCAGGTGTGCAGAGTAAGTAATTAGACCAGACATCAGTGCTGAGGCTCAAAACAAGACCAGAACAGAAACCAAACTTAACACAATAACTGTAAAAGAAACCTCAAAATCACACTAAGACACAAACCAAAACTAAGACAGAACTCCAACTATGACAGAACCTAAAACACAAATAAACCAAAAAGCAGGGAAAAGCTAACTTTAACCAAATCATAAACAGGAACCAAGACAGAATATTACATAAACACAACAAAGATCATAAAAGACTTACATACCATGGTCCACAAAAATTACCCTGCATCTGTTAGGACAGGCCTACAGGATATCACCAACTACAGGGACCCAGGGATCAATACAAGGATCCTGTTTGTGGACCTTCGGCGCTCAGCACTATCAAGCCCAACCTTCTCCACCAGTCTCATACCAGCTCACTGTTCTGACCTTGACCTGTCACCAGTTTCCTGACTGGCCGGAAGCAGCAAGTCAAACTGGGAAGCATCCTCTCCCAAACATGGACCTCCAGCACCGACACCCTGACGGGGTGTGTTCTCTCTCTGCTGCTCTTCTCCTTCTACACAACTGGCTGCGCCTCCGGAGGCCCATCTGTGAAACTCCTTAATTTCAAGGAAAGCAACACTTTCATTGTTCTGATCCAGGACAGTGATAACTCTGTATAGGCATGCGGTGGATTAAATAATCTACCTAGGGCTAAATTTGCTGAAGTGATAACGGTGGACTGCTCCCACAGTCTCACTGCCCTCAAACAAAAACACCGTCTACTGTGGAGCTCTTCAAATTCCTTTGATCCACCTTTTCCAGGGACCTGAGCTGGTCCTCACACATAGATGCTGACCAGGAGAAGAACCAGCAGAGGTTACATTTCCTGCAGCAACTCAAGGAAGCACAACCCACCACAGGAGCAGCTGGTCGTCTTCTACCCTGCCATTATTGAGTCTATCCTGTGCACATCCGTCACTGTAGTCTGTCTCAGTCACAAAAGAGGTCAGGACCAGAAGGCAACAAACAATCACGTCTGCAGAAAAGATCATCTTCCCTCCATATGAGAGCCGTACGGGTCCAGGGTCAGGAAAGGGGGCGCCAACGTCTCTGCAGACCTCACACATCCTCGACACCATCTGTTCAAACCTTTACCTTCAGACAGGACCAGGGTGGAATGGAAGAATGGTTCAGGTAGGCTCCATTCTTCCTGTCTGAAGCATTTTTTTTAACTAATAAAACTTTTAAACGCAACACCGTGTCAGGTTTGTATATTGGGTTCCCTGCCTGTCAGCTACGTTACACTCTCAGCCGTAGATGAGCTGCTGCTCCAGGAAACTACACCACAGTGTCAAAAGCGGTCTGCATGAGCGCCCCCTGCACTCCAAAAGGTCTCCGTCTCTTTAGCAGGTAGAGTCCGCTCTGATCCTTCCTGGAAAGAGCAGCAGCGTTGTTCCAATCCTGTCCAGTTTACTGTTCAATGAACACACTGGGATTTATACAGTATGAGTCCACAATCTCAACGCCAGTTTCTTGGGTGTTCACTGGTATCATTACACAGTAAAGTATAAAACGACAAAACACTGAAATGGCCATCACGCCATCCATTCTTATTTTCCAGGAGTTTGATTAATCTTACACATTTGATTTTGAGTACTCAGAATTGCTCTGCCTCTCATCAATTTCAAACTGTGTCACTTGACCAGAGAATGTACTTTATGTGCAATATTTCAAATGTGACAGACATTTTGTACTATTTGTGATCATCTTTTCTCCTGGGCAAACAGGACGAGCAGCAGCAGAAATATCCTCTGATGTCCATCGGGGTAGAAAGCGAGGGGCCTGGTCTTGTCATTTAACTAGCAAGCAAAATCAAAAGAGGGCTGTTGTAGAGTTAAAACCGGGGAAAGACAGAAACAGCAGGGGATTCAGAATATCATCAGAGGTAGAGAGGAGCAAAAGCTGCTCGATGTGGTTTGCAGATGAAGAAATTCGGTGTTTACATTACCATGCGGAGTTTCTGTCCCCAAACAATCACATTTTGTCCGTGTTTTGATCCTCGGCAGTTCTCCACGGATGACGGCAGATCCCTGCAATCCCGACAGCCTGTCTCAGATCGCGCACTTTATTGTGACAGAGACGGCGAAAAAATAGTTCTCTGCGTAGATGTCTCGCTTGTTCTCAGAGGTGAGCATCCTGCAATTAGTATGCAACCAAGGCGCCTCAACGTGGCTGCAATCTGAATAGAGAAAATGAAAGTTATAGGAAATATGATGTGTTTTGGGAGCCTTGGGAGAAAGGGAGCTAATATGCGTGTCAGTCAGTCCCACTGGCTGCAGATAAAGCCCAGCCACCTCTTTATACCCGAGTGTGACGAAGATATTGGTGTGAACTAAGTGACCGGCTGCTGTTTTCAGAGTCAGTGACCTCCAAAGAGAGATTTATGCAGAGTTGGGAAGTGTGAGAGGAGTGAACTGGGATTTTCATTTGAACTAGATGCCATTCAAATGGAGAGTAGAGTGACACTTCAATTAACTCGCTGTCCTCAACTAAGTTTACCTTGCTCTTCGGAAAGACACAGTGTTTCAGTACACCTGGCAGGATTAGTCGCTCATATTCCAATCTCAGACCTGTCACCATAGTGCCACCGCACTGCAGCTGCTATTCAAAATGACTGTTTCTCTTTCTGCGTTTGCCTCGGATTTCCACTGTGGAACCTAACACCTTTAGTGGGTATGCCTTCAAGTGTCCTTTTCTCATATATACTCAGATTAAATCTAGTGTTTTATGTTTACCGGAATTAAGCAGCTGCACGTCTTTACAGTGCCAAGAAAAAGTATTTGGCCCCTCACAGGCTGACACCATTTCTAGCTTTCTTTGTCACACTTGATTCTGTCAGGTCAACCAATCTTATCGTCAGACAAGATAACCTGAGTCAATACAGAACACAGTTTTCAAATGATTAATTCGTTTACCAAGGGAAAGAGCAATTTTAACCAACCTGGCCCAATGTGAATTTAAACTTAACTGGCTCTGCCTTCAAGTGTTTGCGACAAGCAACGATCCTCTTACAGCACTGTGGAGAAATTTGCATCCACTCTTATTGCAGAGTTATTTAAAATCAGCCAGACAGGAGGGCTTCAAGCATAAACGGCCTATTAAAGGCCATGCCACTGCATTGATTTATGTCTGGCTTTGACAAGGCCACTCCAAAACCTTAATTTTGTTATTATTGTTTTTTGGCGTGGTTGGGATTGTCCAACTTTATAACCCAATCACGCTTGGCAACCTGATGTCCGGATATTTTTCTTTCAGGACTTTCTGCTAGAGAGCAGTAACAATGGTTCCACCCTTCACTTCAAGCCATTCAAGCCCTCAAGAAGCAAAGCAGCCCCAGATCATTACACTACCTTCACGCTGTTTGACCATAACAATGAAGTTCATTTTCTGCGATGCTGTGCAATCCAGATGTAACGGGATGTGCACCTTCCAAAACGTCCGTCCAAAATTTTTTTCTTTTTAGTCCACAGAACATTTATTCAAACAGTCTTGGGGATCCTCAAGATGTTTTCTCTGGCAACTGTGAGATGGGCCTTTCTGCAGCTTTTGGACAGCAGGGGTTTTGACCTTTGACCTCTCAAGGAATGCCCTTTTTTGCCTATTTTTTTCCTGATCATTGAATTACTAAAACTGAACTTAACTGAGCCATCCGAGGTTTGCAATACTTTAGTAAGTCTTTTTTGTTTTTTACCCATGGATGAGCTGTTGATGCACTTTTTGAGGCATTTAGGGAGTGATGTCAATCCTGGGAAGGTTCCATGTATTTGAAGTTACTTGCTCTCAGTGTGGTTTGGAGTCCCAAAACTCTCAGAAGTGGCTTCGTAAACCCTTTTTTCTGATCAGTGTTATGAATGCCTTTACTTTGAGGTATGATACGATGCTTTTTAGGATCGTCTTGTCACACAGGTTCTGTTTCACTTATTTCTTAATTATACAGGTCTGGCAGCAAAGCAGACCTGGGTGTAGCCAGTGAAATTGTTCAGAAAGTGTGATAATTCACAGTCAATCCATGATTTAATGGACAAAATGGAAGAAACCTTTGAGGGGGACAGGAACTTTTCACAGTAATTTAAATCTGTTTGTTTTTATCTATCAGTTTATCAGCTGCAAATGCAGACTGGTTGTTTTTGCAGGTTTCCCTGAATATTGGACTTTTTTTTCCTGAAAAGGGTCATTTGCTCCTTTCCAGCATTCCACCCCTGGGCTGGGTCACACCAGTGGTTTCTGCCTGAATCCCAGATGATGTTGGCTCCGGTCAGCCTGCAGCAGAAATACCCCTGGAAAGAGACCAAAGCTTTGTGTCCACAAAGCCTCCTCCACAGCTTCTGGATTAGGTTCTGAAAATACAGACAGACCAACACTTTTCACCCTTACAGGGTCGAACAAATATGTTGATAAGAGTTCAAAAATATAATGTAAAAGGGGGATATTACACAATTAGATGTGGGGGAAGAAAGAAACAACAGGGGATTGAGGATCTTAGTGAAACAGCAGTGCAGCAGAACCAGTGGAAACTGATACTGTTCCAGATGTTGTAGCTGCCTCCATCTGCTTCTCCCACTGCTCCTGGAATGAAGCACCAACAGACAACCGAGGAATGTGGACAGATGTTCAGCATTATTAAATATAGGCCTAGTTTTGCTCAGCAGCATGTTAGAAGCCATCATGGATGATCTAATCTGCAACTGCAGCCAAACAGGTCTACATAGATGTTCTGGTGCTTGCTTCCTACAACACTTTAGTGGAATGAAGGTCTGGGCTCTTATGTATCCATCCATCCCAACCATTTTCAGCAGCAGAAAGTTATTATGCTTAGCTGATAAATTCCAATTTAGCTTAGACTTTTGAGACGATCCCTTTTTATGAAAAGTAGAAAAGTTAAAACTAGTTATACCAACAGTTGAGCCCAAAATTATAGACGTACAAAAAGCCGGTAGGCAAATAGCAAACAGTATAAAACAGGGATTTAAAAAATAAACAATACCCTTAGTAAATTTTCCTATTATTTTTTTAGGAGATGCCTTTGTCATTTCTTACCAGAAGCAAACCCCTTGGTGGAGAATAACTTTACGTCTAAATCCACCACATGTATGAATGCGCTTGGGCTTAGCTGTACATTTGTATGTCTTGAAAAGTTCGTTTTAGAACAACGCAAATTGTGCGTTACACCATTCCTACGCTTTAAAGTCCTTTAAACGCCAAAAACAGAAGAGATAGCTAATGGGGGGCCAAGATTCCTTTACATCTCAAAGACAAAGAAAACTTTGTCTTTATGAAAACAGGGGAGACAGATGGCTCGAGAGAGCGAAGGGACAGAAGCGTTGTTTGGAAAGAAACACCAAAACTTAACAATGGAAGTGGATTTACCGTTCATGTTTCTAACACCTAGAATCCATCCATTGATCCCGCAGGGTCACCGGGTTGTCAGTGCCTATCACCAGCAGTCACTGGGCGAGAGGCAGGGTACACCCTGGTCAGGTTTCCTGTCCTTCACAGAACAACATAGAGATATACTGGATAAATACATGCCCCCCCCCCCCCCCCCCCCCCCCACACACACACACACACACACACACACACACACATACACATAAGGGTAACTTGGAGAGACTGTATAACCTAACAGTCATGTTTTTGAAGGAAGATGGAGTACCTGGAGAGAACCCCTGCATTCCCAAGCAGAACATGCAGACCCCAAGTAGAAAGACCGCAGGTTGGGAATCAGATCCAGGATCTTTTTGCTACAAGGCAGCAGTGGTACCACCTGTGCTGCCCCACCTAGACTCAGCTTCATGCAGTTTTACAGCTACTAACACTTTAGGACCAAAGCAACTCACTTGTTGGCCATTTCAGATTATATGTTTGGATCATCAAGTGACAACGATCCAAACATCCATTAAGGTCACGAGTCACTTGCCCTAACTTGAAAGCAAGTGATTTGTGAACTTAATGGTCCCATGAGCAAGTTTAACAGCTCTATTAATGTGATTATTCTCACTGTTACGGCCCCTGGCCTCTCGAGGCTGTGCAGGCTCCTTTTGTTTTTCGTGCAGGTTCAGCTGTGCCAGAACACCTTTGCTGATTGGCTGCTGGGAGGCTGCAGGAGAGCAGCCACTCCATTGGACCAGCAAAGCCAATCAGATGCTGATGAGGCTCACCTGTGCCGTATAAAAGGCCTGAAAGTCATTCCTCCAGGGGGGACAGCTAGTAGGAAGAGGTTCTGTAAAGCTGTTCCCCAACCTTGTGTTTGCTACTGCTTTGTGAAACTCTTGGAACTGTTGTGTGGTCTGCTAAAGCAGTTTGACTGTGTTTGCTTTGCTAGCTCTCAGCTTGTGCTAGGGAGGTTTGGTGCCTCACTGTTGTCTTTTGATTTGGATTGTTTTGAGTTACCTTCTAACTGACTTGTTTGAACTTTTGTAACTTAATTTGCACTGCACCTTCTTAAGTTTGTTAGTCATTTTCTTCCGTTTTAATTGGGTTAAGTTGTATTGTGTCTGGGTTCTGTGAAACCCTCCCCCCCTTTGGTGTTTTCAATTGTTTTGGGCCCATTTTGAATTAGTTGTGCTTTCTAGTTTGGTTAAACATGTAGTAATTTAATTTACCCTAGGCACTGTTAAGATTACCTGACCTTTATTTTGTGTTAAATTGGGTTGTATTGTTTTGTGTTTGTTAAAACCTGTTCTTTTTGTAATAAATCACCTTTTTATTATACTACTTTTCTCTGGACACTTTTTATGTTACCTCCCCTGGACCCCTAGACCTTTTGGGGTCGTAACACTCACTCACAAGATATACGGCTGTTATTTCCAACTATGTTCAGATCTGAAGACATCTTTTGGCTGACAGTTGAAACGTGTTCAAGATAAAAGAGAAGAAGTCCAGTTGCATTTTAGCAGCACTTAGGATGACCATTTCTTAGACGACTGATGACGCTGACACCAGCGTAGAGTTGGTGCATGCATGCAGCGTGCAGTTGACTGCAGGCTACCTCAGCAGTTAGCCCAGAAAATGAATCCTTTTATGTCAGCTTGTTTTGCTGGTGTTACACTATATAAATGCAGAATAGTAAAAATAGATATCTGTGTGTGCAATAAAGACATATCCTTGAAAACCACTACCGAATGAAATCTGTATTTATTGTTTTTTCTTTACTTTAATCCATGCATCAAAATAATTAACAGTAAATAATGTTAGAGAGAACATTTTTAACTTTAATAAACGTAATTATCTTAGCAGCAGTTGGAAAGAAATTGTTATTGAATTTTCAAATAAAATAAATTTCATCATCTTATACATTTTTGGTTTTTGAAACGGTTCATTTGTAGACACCAAAAAAACATTTAGTTCTTGCCAAAGATGGCTGTATGGTTGGGTTTTTTTAAACACTTGGACTGTTTCCAGAAGTAGAGACCCAAATGGAAGTACAAAAAATGTGCAAAAAGTGTACTTATCATAATGGGTTACCTTTAAATCATTATTTCTTTGTAGGTTTGGAAGTTCTGTTTGTGCTCATTTTGAACTCCATGATCCAAAGGCTGCTCCCAATTCTATGCTTGCAATAAAATTGATAAAGCATTTAATTTGAGGGTAGCTTACAGAAACTATGTGCATTATAAGAAAATAGCTAAACAACAAGAAACAGACAAAAGAAATGGCTAAACAACAACCCTTACTGTTCATTTCCATTTGACAATTTTAAGCTCTTGAGAAAAAATCACCCAAACAGATGGATGTCTAGATGTAATGCGTGCTATTCTTCCTGATGATTCTCACACTTCACTTTCCCTTCATTTATATTCTAAAATCGACTTGTCACATCTCTCTTCAGCTACGTTGAAGGGGCATTATAATCTAACTAACTTCAAACACATTTCCTATATACTAACACTAACTAAAGAAATGCATGGAGCTTACAAGACAGCATGCATTACTTTAATATTAATCATGTGCCTCAGCATCCATATCTCATGTTTATCACTGAATTAAAGTCTTTTGACATGACTATTGTGTAATGTGTTTAAAAAAAAGCAAACAGTGAGTGACAAATCCAATACCTTACTTTTTCTTTTGGTTTGAGTCCAAGTCCCATCCTGCATGCAGGACTCATTCCAGCTGATGCAAACTAACAAATGTTACTTCCTCCACAGCCTGGTGCCGCAGGACATGACTCCTTCATCATAACACACCTTTAAATAGGCAGTCATAGCTATGAATATAGATTCAGCACTCTAAAGGAAATGGACTTCAATAGCAGCCACTAACAGGCATATTTATACCATATATCAGCTGAGGCATGCATGAGTAAGCATACCTGAGTGATGCTGTTGAAAGGTAAATGAGAAGAAATTACTTACTGGAGAAAACAAAGAGGTAATGGAAAATTCTGACATTGACACATATTTTAATGTAATTTATGGTCTTAATTTGTTTCTGTAAAAAAATAGAATAACTTGAAATGTTCAAATATTGTCATTTCATGTACAAATCTCAAACATGAAATACACTTAATTTATCTTGCTTAAGCAATGAATTGTTAAAGTCAAAATTGATAATACTCCCGGAACAATTTATTTTTATTTAGTCTCTGACTGGAAAGGGTACGAGCGTTTGCCGAAGGATAATAAACAAAGCACAGGGGCTATCATTTTTTAAAAGAAAAATTTCTTTGCTTCCTGTATTCTTTAATAAAAAAAAAAGTTTAAAATGATGTATACCCTTCTTAATAATCACTAGAATCGTCTTTATTTTCTTCAGCGTCGGAAGCTTCCTATTACATTGCTTTTTCCACTCTTATCTTCAAACATTCATCTTTTGTAAAGAGCTATTGAGGTTGACAGGCCCTCCTTGTACATCACCCTCATATTTTTAAAGTCTGGACTGTAGATGTGTCATAAGCAAGACAGCCAGGGAACCCGATATTCAAACCAGACGCAGCGTTGCGCTTTAAAAGGTTTATCAAAGAAAACCAGAACCGGGTGCAGGCAGGAATACCCTCTGCAGAAGCAAGCAGAAGCCTGGCGATGCTGAGTGGAGGCAGCTCACAGCAGACGGAGACAGGCAGGAAGACTGAGGTTTGGTAGCAGTCCGGGATGCAGGCTTGGGTCAGACACGGGCTGGTCTGAGCTGAGCTAGGCAGACAAATCCAGTGGGCTAAGCACGGCTCGTGGTCGTTGATCAGTCCAGGTCGTGTCCAGAAGGCAGCGTAGATTTCTGACAGGCTTGCTTGAGTCCAGTATGTATAGAGGAACAGGTGAAGGAGATGAAGATGATATGTTAGTTATTACTGCAGGGTAGGATGAGTACGAGAGCATGCAGACAGACAGGATAGAACATGACCAGCTGGGCCGGTCCAAAACATCGATGCTACTTTCAGTAAGAACAAAAACATAAACAACCGTTCACCTGGACTTTTGCTGGTGCCTATCTCCAGTGGTCATTGGGCGGGAGGCGGGGCACACCCTGAACATCACAGGGCGTCTGCACATGCCAGCCTTCCTAAAATACATTAAACCCAGACCCAAGATGAAATCACAGCAATCACGCATCCTTGGACCTCTCTTTGTCCCACGCCCTGGCTCTCTTCCCACTCTACCCTCTTCTCGACTCAGGTCTGCTCCTCTCCCTTAAGGAACTCTTTGTCTCTCTCGTCCGAACGTTGTCTTCTCTTGTATTCTGGTTTAACACATCATATCAGTCCCCAAACTCTTACTCTCACATGAGTGTAAATGTAATTGAAAGAACTTTCAAAGTGCATTTAGTTCAGTTTAACTAACTCTTTACTATAACTCTTTACTGTGCCCCTGCTTCGTCCTCTCAAACCCCGGGAGGCTGGACAAACTGAAACTGGTTCTACTGGAGGATTATTTTCCTAAGGTGTCAAAGGGAGTGGTTCGTTTCCATTTAACATATTCTTGCTCAGGAGGGGGGATTGCTGCAAAGCCAATGACTGACTGAACGCTTTTTGCAGTCAAATTATAAACTGAATTTGACTGCATCGTGTTATAACTCAGATCAGACTATAACGTGTGTAACTGAATGTGAATCGGTCTATGTGATTGAACTGTTTAGTCTAAATTTCTTACAGCAACAACAACAAAAAAACCTCCACATCTTTGGTTTGAGGTATTGCTTGTTTTGTTGAAAAAGATTAGGCATTTTAGAAATGTTTTCACTGGATGAAAATTGTGTTTGGAACATGAAAAACATCAAAGTTATGGCCACCACAGATCACTGTTAAATGTGTTTAGTTTTAAAAATCTGACTCCTGATCGGACAAATGCTTGATAACATTCAAAAGATAACTTTTTTTTTTTCAATCAGCAAAAGATCTAAATCTCCTAAGGGTATGAATAAGATTGGGCTTAACTGTAAAATGTAATTTTAGATCATTGCGTCATTCACCAGTAATCATGATAATTCTGTCCCCAGCTTTCGTAACCTGACCTTTGCCAGCTAATTTGCCTCTCTTTTGCTCTCTTAAACTTTGTTTCATAATGGTCAAATTCCCAAAGCATATACTCTTCATTTACATATTTGAATACTTTCATCATCAGGAAGCAAAATGAACCAGAAATTTTCACCAAGAGGTGGTTTATTTCTTATTGCGTGGCCACTAGTGAAGCATTTTTGAGGATGGTGCTGCTCCTAATTACAACCCTGATCCTGTTTCAGCACCGTACACTGACAACATCTTTAATCCCACAAGTTAAATATGTGTGCTGTTATTTTAGCTTCTTACATGTACAATGGTCTGAGAAAAGTCAGAAGGAAATACAGTGAGGTGCAGAATGTGACAAGAGCACTGTGTTGAGTTCAGGATCATACGGTGATGATTAAATGCATGGGAGCGTGATGGTGAAGAAGACCAGGGCAGATCAGAATAGACAGATTTCATCATCAAAGTTTTGGCCCGGTTCATGCATTCCGCCAAGGTGCTGGAACCGAAAGATGATTTTCAGATTCCAGTGAAATTTCCAGTTGGAACCTGCAGAACTGCTGCTGCAGCATCCACCAGCAGCATTGCATGGAATTGAAGCAGCAGGAGAGTATGTACCTCCCGAGTCGATAGCATGTGAGGGGCTCTGTTTCTGCTTTGAAGGAATCTGTACCACCTTTGATCTGCTCTGTTCCTCTATAGTGTCCTAGTCTGTAAACTAGATTCATTAAAAGCTTTGAAATATTCCAAATGGATCCGAACTGCCACCAGTGGCAGATTCATGATTGGTAAAATGACTCACTGCCCGGGGATACCCAGTTAGAAGAGGCAACAAAAAGTAGCTGAAGTTATCAGTATATTGCGTCTTAAATGAGTTTATTATTGCCAGAGGTGGGTAGTAACTAGTTACACTTACTCAGTTACATTTACTTGAGCAAAATTTACTTTTAGGAGTAGTTTTACTGCACTGTATTTTTTACTATTACTTGAGTAATAATATGACTCAAGTATCCCTATTCTTACTTGAGTAAAATGTCTGCTTACTCTACCAACTGAGTAACTTGATGAATAAAGAACAGACTCGTTTTAACCAAAAACGGACCAGAGAGACAAAAGCCTTGAGTTTATGTTAAAGTGAGACTTCTTATTTGTACACAAGCTTTGTTATTTTAATGTTATTTTCTATCTGCTGAGCTCATTGAGCCATTTGGAGGTCTAATTAACATACAGTAAACAGTAGATATTGTCATTGGAAGTACTTTGCACTGTTCTAACATACATTAACTGCTGTGAGCATTGCTTTCAAGTTTGATGTTGAAAAAATTATTTAGAAAAGTGTTTATTTCATCTTTAATATATCTTTTGTCTATAAAATACCAGAATTTGCACATAATCTTATATTTTTGTCTCTGATTACATGATTTTTAAATATTAAATCATCAGCTGTTATGATTAGTTACTCAGTACTTGAGTAGCCTTCTCACTGAATCCTTTTTTACTCTTACTTGAGTAATTTCTTCACTGTGTTTTTTAATTTTACTTGAGTAAAAATATGTTGAAGTAGTGCTACTCCTACTACAATTTTTGGCTTCTCTACCCACATCTGATTATTGCTTAAAGGCATGCCAGGCACTACGGAAAGAGCGCCCTCTCTGTTGCCTGGAGTGTACGCACCAAGAGAAAAATATGGGTGAACAGCAAAATGACGCTGATTTCAGCTGAGAGAGATTGCCATGTAGGTTTATGAGTCCAGTTCGAACGATATCCCCTGCCATTCCTGTACCTGCAGAACGGCCTCGACCATCGCCTGATGTCAGTCATCGGTTTATACAATGCATAATTTGCTCCAGAAATCAACCTTTTATTATCAAAGTGGCATGCGGTTACTATTGAAAGGAAACACACTACTGCTTAATACAGTATCTTTACAGTGGTAATTCCTTTGGATTTTGATTTCTACAATAGCAGGGGTCACCCACATGATGTCCGTGGGAACCAGGTAGCCTCCATGTACCACATGTGGCGCCGCCGGGCCTGTTTAAAAATATAGCACCACCCACCAGTGAGCTGCATCTAAAATAGTATTCTATTCTGTTGTTTCCTTTTTAATCATGCCTGCATTTAAAACTGACAAAAGCATGAAAAATGTAAATTTTTACGTAACCATAAGGTGAGCTCTGACTCTTCTAGTTCAAAGGTCAGTACTAGTATATGAGGGATTGCTGCAAAGCCATGGACAATGCAGACTACTGTCCCTGTGGTTCTACGCTCCTTCAGGAGGAGTGAATGCTGCTTGTCAAGACTTGATGCAATCTGCTGGGTTTCCTTAGATAGGAAACCTTTTGACCCATCTGTCCGGATGATTTGATTGAATTTGACTTTGTAAAGTGCCTTGAGATGACATGTGTTGTGAATTGGTGCCATATAAATTAAATTTAATTTAATTGAACTGGTAGCACTTCGTATCAATAGCGTTTGTTCCTTCCCTTTGACAGCTTTTTAAAAATCTACTATGTCATGTTTGTTACATTTATAAGTTTAAACTAGAGGTTTATTTTAAGCAGTGGGACAAGGTCAGCTTTTACTAGAGAACCCTCAGTCAACTAATGAAAGATATTTAGAAATAGAGGCAGACAAAAAACATTTCCACGTAACAGGCATTAATAGGGATGCACACGTTGGGAATGAACGGTTTTATACCAATACAAATTCAAGAAATGATAATTTAGCAATATTCAGTTGCTAGTTTCAATAATTTTTTTTCACTTATTTTCCCTATAATTTCATGAAAACACAAGTATTGTGAAACATTACTGAACAGTTTTAATATCTAAGAATAGCCGTGAATCCAAGCAAATTAAGCCATGGCATTTCATTCCAATCCAATCATGTAGTCACATTCAGATCCAATTATGTGCAGGACAATTTGACCCTAATTATAATACGATACAAACAATTCAGATTCAATTACTTTGCAGAATAAATAAATATATTATAGTGCCATCATTTGGATTAAACAGTTTCGAAAAAAAAAAAAACAATGACGTTTACAGCACCCTCCACATCCAGAAAAGATGTGCAAAAAGCTCTAAAACACATTGGTCCTTTTTGCTGCAACTCTAAAACGGAGCTTTAGCTCTCTTTTTCATTTTACCTCGCTTACTCGCTCATTTGTTACACTTTCAGTAGGTTCAAACATTTGAATTTTACCTCTATATTTATGGACTACAGTTAGGGGCAAGTTTTCTACTAATAAAGATTAATACATGTCAAACTTCCATAGCGGACATGTTCTCGTTACTTCCTATTTTAAAGCAGCTATAAATAGATCTTGTGTAAAATCCTATTTATACCTTGGGGGCACATGTAGGCATGGATTATAAAATTATATATATATATATATATATATATATATATATATATATATATATATATATATATATATATATATATATATATATATGTGTGTGTATATATATATATTTATATGGATAAGAAAAACACTCCAGTTACATTTATTTAATAGGAATGTTTTGGATTCCACCTACTGGGGGCGCTGCCACCAGTGATTTAAGCCAAAACAACGAAAAACACAACGATTTCATAACTGAATAAATATTTTCAAATTAAAAGGTTCGATTCTCTAAACCTTTCAGTGTGTGAATACATCACTGCAATAAAAACAATTACAGTTATAACAGCTTCTACACATCTGTGTAGAAAAGCCTTCAAATAAATGTACTTTAACTCTTAGAAAGCAATTATTTCTCAATGTGGGACTTGTCCCAACGTAGTAAATGTGCTGAAAAATCAACACCTTCTATAGGTAAATGAGCAAGCATCTGTACGCAAACAATTAAAACTCTCAAAGACGTTGCACATCCTCTCATACCAAACACTACATAGGAGCCTCCTAAAGTAGCAGCTTGTTTAACTTACGGTGTCTGAATAATCAGATTTTTCAAACCTCAGAAAATGCTGTTGAAATATAGGAACCACATAGCAACTTTGCTGTCAAGCAGCCATTACCAAAAGACAAATTCATAGTTTAGGGTTGACAAAGTATTAGCTGTTCCTTTTGTCTTTAGTTTATTGATCATCCTCAAACTCTTTCAGGTGGGGGCTCAGATATTCCGCCTCTTTTTGCAGCGTATCAGTCTCAATCACATCTAAGTGAATAAGCTTAACACCACTGACCTTCCCTGGGCTAATGACCCCTGTCATCACGGCGGCTCCACAGCAGCACTTTACACCAGGGGGATAGTATAAACATCCGCTTCGCTTGAGCGGCCCTCTATCACCGCGCCATAATGGAAGTTACCTTGGCACACTGATATCCGTCATCATCAGACGACATTAATTTATCATAAGGGATGGAGCATTAGCATTGTGCAGAGGGACGGAGCATAGAACAGCAGTGACAGGAGCTCCCTCTGGTGTGATGACAAAGAGCAGTCGGCGCATCATGCTGGGGTTGACAAAGCAGTTTTTTAAAAAAAAAAATAGAATGATAAGACAAAACTTTAAATAAATCTTGTTGGCTTATCTTTTCATTCTGTATATTTACAGTTTTTTTTTTTCTGATGGAAACTGAATGTTGCTACCATTTATAGCAGATGTTTTCCTCTTAGTAAGCAGAATATTAAAAGTACACCTTGTAGGTTTTCAGATAGTTTTGAGAAACAGTGTGGTCTTCATGGCAGATGCTTGCCTTGGTGTCTGGACTCGATGGCAAAACCTCCCCACCCCCACCCCATCTTTTTTTTTATCCATGTGGCATCATGCAGCTCCTTGGTGGAGGGCAGCTGACAGCCATTCATCCACTCATCAGCGCACACATCATGTCGCAGTTTGTCCTTGGTGGAGGGGGAGACAGATTAGACCAAGCTTCTGCTGGATTTTCAGATGTTTTCCATCCATGATTTAAAAAAAAAAAGATTGGTTTGGGATAAACGCTTTTGCACAATCCTCTGCTTGTTGTCTGGAAAGGTGCAGTGGCACAGATTGTGCAGTAAACTGTGGGATTATGAAAGATTGCGTTTATCGGCTGGTAGAAGAACGTAACTCAGGTTTAGACTTAGAATTACACCTTTTCCAAAAATCCAACCTGAATTTACAGTCAAATAGTATCCTTCAAAATGTTACCTGATTTAGTGTTTAAGTGCCAAATAAAGAAAGAGTTGTCGGCACAGCCGCCTTGAAACTGGTCTTGGTTACGAATCTTGGCAAGGCGTTTGCACGTTCTCCCTACGGTGGCATCGCTTTTGTCATTTGATCCGGCTTCATTCCAGGTGTTTGGCTAACAGGACATTTAAAGTGGGCTAGTAGACAAAGTCTCTTTGCAAGCCATATTGTTAAAATTACAAGAAATAAATGAAATATTTTACCCTATGTTCAATGAATCTATCCCGCCTCTCGCCCAATGACTGCAAGAAATAGGCACAAACCCCACCAAACTGATACCACCTATGTATTTATGCTCTTGATGTCCTTTATAATTAGCAGGAAAATTAGGCCCCATTTACAGGACAAGGGTCCATTGAAAACTTTACTTTTTTCCATTTTTATTACCACATTCATTGTAATTAGACACATTAGAAAGTCATTACAGTAATAACTTGAAAACGGTGTAATTCCTACGTCGTGCCACTAGTGGTGCAATAGTGTTTGAAACTCAACATGCGCATGTGCAAATGTTTGAGATGGTGGAGAATGAAGTTTTTGGTTCAGCTGTTGCTTAAGATGACTGAGTTTATACCTAGCTGTCAGTATCAGTAGGTAAAACAGTACTCCATTATATGCTATTTTTTAAATCTTCTTCCTCTGGGTTTTTATTGCTTTGAAAATTAACACTGTACTTTCTTTACACTTTTCTTCAAATTAAAGTCAATAAAATTAGTTTAGCTGTTCTATGGTTGAGCTTTCATTGAACTTTATTATGTACATAAGAGTTTGAATCAGAGTATAAGGCAGATTAAAAGCTGCCTTTCACATCCATTTTAAATTGTATTTCCCATTTGCTCGTGCTCAAATACATATGTTGGATAACGTAATGTGGAAAGTTCGAGTGGAGTGGTGCCGACCTGCTTTGTGACAGGTAAGCTCGTTCAGTAACGCAGCCTGCAGCCTGCAGCCTGCCTGACCTGAAGAGAGCAATGCTGCGTTATTTCCATCAGGCTTTGCTTAACTGTAGGGTTTCCATTCGGCCTTAAAGTGAGTAATTCATTTCAAATGCCCACAATAAAATGGGATAATATCATTTAATGAAAGAAATTACTTTTTGCAAATAGCCTTGTGCGGGCAGAGCCTACTCTGGCTACATGCCACTGGTATTTAGGTTATAGTCAACTCCTTCCTGGTTTCCCTGTTGTTCTCAGGTTCCTCTTGTGTTTTTTGGATCTCGCTCGGTTTTCTGCTCTATAAGGTTTGAATCGTGATTATTTCATACTCTTCACATAACTCCGCCTGCCTCCTACATGACCTTGGGTCCTCCATGTCATCAAAGCATGACAACTCGATTGAAAAAGAATCAATCTTTTCATTGGTCCTTTGGCTATTTAATGATTACCACCGTTTTTATGGGTTTACAAGAAGCAGCGAAGTTCTCGCTATCCGGAGGCAAACTCCAAGAAAAACTTTACGTTTTACAAAAAGAACACTTTAGCTAACGATTTGTTTCTATGTTAAAAATTAATCCTATATTTACCTTGTGGTTGCAGAGATAGAATAAGGGATCAGTCAATGACGAAGGTGATAGTTTGGTCAACTCTAGTTGAAGTAAACTTTAGAATATTGCTACAAATGCACAGGGATCTTAATCTTAATTGAGAAATGAAATCAATTGACTTTTTTAACATTTATTTTGGGTTTGAATATGCATCAGATTTTATTGCGTAATCCTTCGTGCCCCCAGAGGCTACAGTCCTTTTTTTATCTCCACATGTTGATCGGTCTCGATCACATGATAGGAGCACCTGTTTCCCTGTCCCATCAAGGCATTTCCTCTGTGTGATGGGATACATCCTCTTCCTGTGATCAAACTTGGTCAGATAATGCTGTAATCCCCATGTTTTTCATCACGTCTGTTTCCTTCTTTAGTTGCCACTGCTCTCTTAATAAAGCCACATGTCTTCAGACCAAGTGAAATATGCTTGATCTGATTCATAATAAGCTTGACCTATGTCCTTTTTTTAAAAGCTCTATAATCTTATTAACCCTTATTGACATTCTTGAGCAGTTTTAACTCCATGTGCCTCTGTAGCAGCCTTTTTACTTCACCCTTTCTGCCTGATCTAATATATTCTGCCCCTTTGGTGGCCTCCAGCCTTTCTCTCTCCTGCTCATTGACAATGGAGAGGGAGGAGGTCTCTTGATGCCTCTCTGAAAGTCAACTCTGCTCTCTTTTACTTTGCTCATATCCCCTAACATTCTCTGCTCCAGTGTCAGTTTCCTTTTGTTTTCCTCTCCGTTTCCCCTCCACTGTGCTGCTCTCCCATCTCCTCCAGTTGTCTCTGCAGCCCTCTGGGTGAGGTTGTCCTACCATAACTTACTCAGCTTTTTCTCCCACTATCTCAGTCTCTCTGAGAACAAAGAAAGAGCCGACATGAGGCACCTCCTGGCGCACCATGTTCTTCTGAAGAAGATGGGATTTTTGAAGCCTGAACAGCCAGACATCAAACAGAACAAATAGAACTCATCTGAATTTTTTTGTCGATGCTTGTTATCGTTCTAAATACGCTAGACCCGATGCCTAAATTACTTCATAACTAAATACACTCACCAGCCACATTATTACGGATACTAGTTCAAATGTTTGGTAACACAGATAGTGAATCAGCTCATCCTATGACAGCAACCCAAATCTGAGGAACAGAATGGGGTACCGCGCACGTGACGTCACCGCCTCAAGAGCAACGCCCCTTTTGCCGCTTAGGTAGGACAAACCGATAGAGAACGCGCGTAGCAACCAGCTACAGAACCAGCGATATGACCGACTTTGCAGCCATTAAACTTTCCCAAAACGATGTCCCAGGCGCACGGTTTACTGGTCGCACTGTCGAAGAACACACCAACCTTCAGCTCAAACGATGGCTTGAGTGTCGAGGGCTTAAAAAGACAGGGAAACGGGCCGAGTCGATCGAACGGTAAGCTTTGTTTTTTTTTTTCCTGCGCGGCGGTCATGCCGTCGTCAGCCGTTTTTTTGTTTGTAATCACCGTCCAGGGATCGGTATATGTTTAATGTTTGTCTCATTTGAAATGTTTTTGAGTAGGCTATCCTGGTAGCAGGGTATCATGTTAGCGCCTGCTACCATGATAGCCTATATGCTATCATGGTAGCAGGCGCTTCATTACTAACATGTCGGCCACCAAAATAATCTTACCTGTTCACTACTTGATGTCGCTGGAATTGGGTCAGGATGTTCTTCGGTTGGGCCCTTTCCTCCGACAAAATCCTTGCTACATATGTAGGCCGACCGCACCGATGGACCAAGCGCACACATTTCTCCTTGGCACTCTTGAATTTCGGGAAAGTAATGAAGAAAACATCCTTCATATGCGGCCGATCAGCGTACCTCGAGTCGCTGTTGCACGTTCCATAGCAACAATGTTTATAAACCATGGTCTTAGATTTTGGAAAAAGCAGTCTTTTAAACAAGTACAACCTAGGCTAAGGCACGTCTCTTCCACAGCAAAACAGCGGCGGGTTTGGGAGTTTGTCCTACTGCGTACCACGTGATGTGACGTCATCGTGACGTTACGTTTCTAAAAATAGCTCGCTCGCGGTACCCCATTGGGAGGAAGTGACTTTGAATTGGGTGAGGCTGTTGGTGCTAGAAACTGCTGATCTGCTGTGATTCTCAGTCCAATCCATCTCTCCAGTTTACAGAGATTGTCCATAAAAAAACGGAAGAAAGAAAATATCCATTGACCAAAGTTATACGGATGGAAATGCCTTGATGAAAGAAAATATTGGACAAACTTGCTGGAGATTATAGAAAGGCAACCACTGCCTAGATCAACCAGGATACTCGCTCAGAATGGACAACATTTCAAACCTCGTAGGGGATAGGCCTCAGTGGCGAAAGACCACCCCTGCTGCCAACCCAGGCTGCTACGAACAGGAAACTGAGGCTACAATTCACACAGACTCACCAAAATTAGACAGAAACAGATGGGAAGAGTGTTTCCCTATCCAGCTGTGATGTCTGCTGTGACATTTAGAATTTAGAGTCAGAATTTTCCCCAATCAACATGAAGCAAATATCCATCATGCCTTGTATCAATGATCCAGGCTTGTGGTGGTTGTGTAAATGTTGCGGGGGGGATACTTTTCTTCTAACCCTTTGGGCCTAACCAAGCTTTGTTTAACTGGCAAATCAAACCTGATTAATGTTGCTGACAATGTCCAACCCATTATGACCACAGTGTTCCCACCTCCTGATTGCTTGTCCAGTAGGATAATGTCACAAAGCTTATATCACCTCAAACTGATTTCTTAAACATGACATTGAGTCCACTTAACCCCAGTGGCCTCCGCAGTACCCAAATCTCAATGCAGCGAGCTGAGGTGCAGGCATAAAATTAAATTATATGCTCTCTGCTAAAACTAAATTCAGCAAGACATGTTGGTGACGCTTGGTGCGGAGTGTCAAGAAAACACTAGAATTGGCATGAAAGAAGAATATATCACTATGTTCCTCAATGTCCAGATGTCTGCTGAGTCATCTCACCAAAGAAAGCCACTGATAATGAAAAGAACCCAGCAGAGATTGTGCTTTCTGGGAGAACTGAAAGAGGCATCACCTTCAAGCACAACATAATTCGGAGCTGTGGTTAAAAGAATGTTGGTGTACAGTTTCTCATTGTGGTACTCCAGCTGCAATATGCCAGACAAGAGGGCTCTGCAGAGATTAGAAAAGGGAGCTGAGATGGTTTCTACCCTCTGAGTCCGATTCCCTGCAGGACAGGGGGTGGGAACTTTGTCAGAAGGCCCTCATACCTTTTTTTAACTACTCAGCTGCCGTTGAAATTGTGCAAGTAACACTGTTGTTTATATATATATATATATATATATATATATATATATATATATATATATATATATATATGTGTGAATTTAAAATTCTTCTTCTAACGTATAAAGCCCTTAATAATCAAGCTCCATCATATATCAGAGGTCTGATTACCCCGTATGTTCCTAACAGAGCACTTCGCTCTCAGACTGCAGGTCTGCTGGTGGTTCCTAGAGTCTCTAAAAGTAGAATGGGAGGCAGATCCTTTAGCTATCAGGCTCCTCTCCTGTGGAACCAACTCCCAGTTTTGGTCTGTGAAGCAGACACCCTGTCTACTTTTAAGACTAATCTTAAAACCTTCCTTTTTGACAAAGCTTATAACTAGAGTGGCTCATGTTACTCTGAGCTACCTTTATAGTTTTGCTGCTATAGGCTTAGGCTACTGGAGGACATCAGGGTCTATTTTTCTCACTCTACTGATTTCTACTGTTCTCCAGTCTACTGTTCTCCAGATTTGCATTGCATTACATTGAAATGACTGTTGTCATTTCAGCTTTTAACTTTTTGTTCTCTCTCTTTTTTCTTCATAGTAGGTACACCTGGTCTGACGTTCTGTTGACTGTGAAATCATCCAGGGAGGACAGATCACCACTATTACCATCTAATGTAGAACAGATTACTAGATCAATGTGTGCTTTTTTGTCTCTCTTGTTGTGTCTCTGCTCTGTCTTCTGTAACCCCCGGTCGGTCGAGGCAGATGACCGTTCATACTGAGCCCGGTTCTGCCGGAGGTTTTTTTTTCCCGTTAATGGGTGGTTTTTCTTCCCGCTGTCGCTTCATGCTTGCTCAGTATGAGGGATTGCAGCAAAGCCATGTACAATGCAGACGACTCTCCCTGTGGCTCTACGGTTCCCCAGGAGTGAATGCTGCTTGTCGGGACTTTGATGCAATCAACTGGTTTCCTTATATAGGACATTTTGACCAATCTGTATAATCTGACCCAATCTGTATAATATGATTGAACTTGATTTTGTAAAGTGCCTTGAGATGACATGTTTCATGATTTGGCGCTATATAAATAAAATTGAATTGAATTGAATTGATTTCCTCATTGATATCTTCCCATAGAAACACTCTTGTAATGATTGTAGTATTAACCTACATGATAGGTTAGAATGCAAATAGAAAGAAAACTGTTCTATTGAACTTTTTATTTATTGAACCACAAGTCTATGAATCGATATATATTGTTTTAAATTATCGTCCAGCCCTACGTGACGCAATTTGTAAGATCGCTGTAAGATCACTCCGCACATGCGGAAGTGTAGCCCGGGCTGCTCAAGTCTCCAACAACAAAGACTACATAGTTTTTGGTGGCCGTGGTAGTGAAGCTAATAGCATTAACAGTGGCATTTTGCCTTATCTACCAACATTAAGATAAAAAAGACAAGGAAAAAACATTTTCAAATGAGTTGTAAATCATGCCAGTGAAGTTATTTCAAGGTCCCCGTGGACAAAACAACGTTAAATCCCAAGTTTGAATGACCGACTTGTACCCAAATTAAAATATATATTAGTAAATAAAATAGTTAGCCTACTGCAGACTGAAGTAGATGTTTTCATGCTGCCATCTGGCTATCCATGGAAAAAATGTACGGGGGAAATTCTATATTAGGAGTGTAAAGTTTACATTACACTACCTATTAAACGCTATGTGCAAAATTGGACTCCTGTTAAAAATAGAGTCTGCAATTTTTCAAGTCCATTTTTGAATAACTGCGCATGTGCAAGACCGTCTTACCTGCTACCTTCTGCTCTTAAGGTGAATCGCTTTAAAACAAAATCTCCCATATCCACTCTGGTCTTATTTCTTTCTACTGATGCCTTCCTCTTCTTCCCATAAACTTGTATGCGGTTTGCTTCTTGCGACTCTCAGTCGTGTTCAAAGTCTACGGTGAGAACAGCGTAGCTACAATGAACGGCTAACACCAAAGCTAACCGCTAAGCTAACCGGATACATAAACACTAGAAGTGTGCATGCTCAACCAGCAAGTGGAAACTAACAAGTGCAGCCACACTGGCGTTACTTGAGCGCATCAGAATGATTGGCATGTGGGACCACAAATAGATAAGGTGATACCCCAGGAACTTGAAGGATAGAGGGGGTGAGGGCAGGACTAAAACTCTGACCAATCCCTGCCCTTTGGACTGAATGGCAGGGATTGGTCAGAGTTTTTACAGGCCTGCGGCTCCCACAGAGATCACATGTTTTAACCTTCTTTTTATGAATACATAATGTATTTACTACTTTCAGGATGGAAGGACCATTTTACCCAGTATAACAAAATGTGTTTCAGGATTGCCAACTGTAGCTTTAACTGATTGTAGCTGACAAAGACTAATTTTACACAACCAGAATATATCCAAAACACATCAAACACAGCCGAACTAGTGTCAAGCATTACCCTTTAATTTAAACCATTGTTCATACAACATTATGAACCTCCATAAGGTTGTTCCCTTCGATCATTGTGTTCAGCTGTTCATGTGGTTGGCTGTATTTATACACATTTTTTACGTTTTTATAGAGTCCTTTTAAGTTTTGGGAAAGTAATAATCCTCTAAACATTCGGAATAATGCATATTTAAATTGTACTTTCCCCACTGACAACTTTTAACCATTTTTACCAAGGTTTTTGAACAAAATATCTTTGAGTGCAATCTGTTCGGAATGTAAAATACAGAAGTAAGAAGTAATATCGTCGGAAAGTGTGTCGAGCTCCCGCAACTAAGGGGCGTTTCACTTTGGGACAGATTGCAATTACTGATTGGTCAGTCACTGACGAGCCTCCAAGATTGATTGACAGGCGATGTCCCATCAATTAGATTTAGGCCTGGACTTTGACAGGACCATTCCAACAGATCATTGTGATTTGATTAAAAAAAAATACTCTACTGTGTCTCTATCCATCATCTGGCTTTTAATTTAAAGCTCTAAGACTTTCTTTCAGCAACTTTCCACTTTTACATAGGGGCCAGATTTGTGTAATGCATGACAAGCAATTGTCCTTTAACCAGACTTTCCCACCTGAGCTGTGGAACTCTGCAGCACAGCATGTCAGATCAGGACAGCCATGTTTCAAAAGGTTTCCAGTTGTACCATACTCTCCTATATTGTCAAATAATACATTAAAACGGTGTATGATGAGATGTTCAAACCTTGGGATATCCTTTTAAAAAAAGATAACGTCTTTTAAGCAACTTCAGGACCTATTCCAACATGTCTGGAGTGTTTTCTTGGCCCCGATGACGCTGTTTGTTCACTAATGTGCTAAGGCCATCAAAGAGCCGTTGGATTTATGTTACACACAGCTGGACCCATGTAATTTTTAGGGTATCATTGTAACGATAACTCAGAGTTAGTCAGAACCCAAAACGGAGCCAAAACACGTGTCCAATACACCAAACTTTTATTATCAGAACGAACGTGAAAAAAGGGGCTCTAGAGGGTGTGGGCTCACAGGTAGACTGGAAATGGGGAGTCCAAAGGTTGGGGAGAATGGGCAAAGGGGTTGCCTGGAGAGCTCAGGGAACAAACAGGAACAAAAAACAACCAACCAGTGTCTCTTTAGTAGAATCAGTCCAGGTCATGCACGGATGGGTCTCAGGTACAGAAAATCCAAAAAACAGAAGGCTGGAGGCAGATTCAGAGGGAGGCTGGGTTCAGCAACAGGAGATCAGACTTCTTCAGGAGGACTGGGCAAAAATCTGTGGTCAAGAACAGGCAGAGTCAAAAAACCAGAAAACTTCATGGAACGTGGAACAAGGAACAGTGCTTGAAAGCTGTGACCAGAGCAACAGACGATCTCGCACTGAGCTGTAGATGAGCAGCTGGTTAAATAGGGAGTGGCAGCGTGCAGGTGAGAGTAATTAGCAATCAGCCCAGTGGTGGAGCTGCAGGGCTGAAAACATGACAATCATAATAAAAAGTGCTAACATATGCATGCATTTTTATTTGTAAAAAAATATATGAATGTATATAAATATGAAACACTGCACATTAAACTGGACCTGTCATCCCAACAGCGCAACATGACCAAAACATGCTGTTAACCAAGTTATCAGAATAGAGGTGGTGGATTTTAAGATTTTGTAATGATTACTGCTAGTGAACCCGATATTCAGCCGGACACAGAGTTACATATAATTAAAAGGTTTATTGAGAGCGTGAATAATTTCTGGTGAAGCAGGCAGGCAAGCAGAACCAGAACTAGGCAGATCAGTGATGGCAGCAGGTGTAGGCAGGCAGAGAAGAGCAGGAGACCAGAGGATGCAGGTAGGGAGTGACCAGATCAGGCGATGTAGACCGAGGAACCACCAGAGCAGGCAGAGCAAGCAGCTGGGACTCACGGGAAAACAGGCAGAACTGCAGCACGCAGACACAGGTGACTTTAACTGATGAGTCCATCTGGCTGAAGAGACAGGGTACATCACACAGGAACACGACAAGCGATGAAGAGAGGAGACGTTCTGGCAGCGATGAGTTGCCGGAAGCAGGTATATATAGGCTGGTGAACAGGTGAGCTGAGTAGACTAATTAGTGGCAACAGGTGGAGATGATCTAGAGTAGGGTGGTCGCTGGAGGGAGACTGAGCTGATTGGATAATGGCCGAGAGGTGACAAGCTGACAGGAAAAGTCCAGAAATGTCCAAAGTAAAACAAACAAAACCCAAAACGACATATTTAATTAGTAAAAACAAAAATATTACATAAAATGGTAATAAAAATACATTTACTATTGTGGTTGCATTGTCCCAAAATTCAAAAAAATTCAAGGGGTAAACACATGTATCGGCTCTATACATTTTCAAAGCACAAGGTTTTCTACCATACCCATGAATCAACTGGTTAAAGACACCCACCAGCTCTTCTAACACCTGAAACCTTTATTTAAAACATACCAATCATGTCTAAGCGCTCCAATAATAGCGACAGGTGAGTTTTCAACTAAATTAGAAGGATTCTGAGAAAAGGAAAGATAAGGCGGGAAGAAGACTTGACTTAGGCAACCGGTGGACTGAACGAGTCAATCCATGGATTTTTACATTGTCTTCACCACTGTTCCTGAGCTCCTTCCAAGTAGCCAAATATTATTGAAACACAGTTTTAATTCATGACAACAGAAATATTCCAGTTTATCCAATACTGCATTCAAGCTAATATTTGTGATTATAACATTGCAAACATTGAAATTAGGATTCAATATATTTTGCAACTATATCATCTTTCATTTACTGAAAAAACATAAATGTTCCTACCAAAAGTCAGTTTTTTTAAGCCAATGAAAGATTTTGTAAAGTCAAATGTGTTAAAAAGTTAAAAAGATGTTCCCTCCGATCTGTAACTAGAGAGGTTGACTAATTGGACTCATTGGACTTTTCTAACATTCAAATGTGTTTTACTGTTTTAGACGTTCCATCAATCTTTCACATAAACTCTGAGCAGCTGAGGAAAAGCATCTCCACGACATAACCCTGTCTACTTTTAAGACTAGGCTTAAAACTTTCCTTTTTGACAAAGCTTCTAGTTAGATTGGCTTAGGTCACCCTGAGCTATCTCTGTAGTTATGCTGCTATAGGCTTAGGCTGCTGGAGGACATCAGGGTCTATTTTTCTCACTCTGCTGAGTTCTCCTACTGTTCTCCAAATTGCATTTTTGACATTATTTCTACTTTTATTTCTGTCTTTTTTTTCTTCATAGTAGGTACACCTGGTCTGGCGTTCTGTTAGTTGTGACATGATCCAGGGGAGGCAAATCATCCGCTATTACTATATAACACAGAAAGTATTCCTGGATCAATGTGTGCTTCTGTGCTTTTTATGTCTCTGCTCTGTCTTCTCTAACCTCCAGTCGGTCGAAGCAGATGACCGTTCACACTGAGCCTGGTTCTGCTGGAGGTTTTTCCTTCCCGTTAAAGTGGAGTTTTCCTCTCCACTGTCGCTTCATGCATGCCCAGTATGAAGGATTGCTGCAAAGCCATCAACAATGCAGACGACTGTCCCTGTGGCTCTACGCTCTTTCAGGAGGAGTAAATGCTGCTTGTCAAGACTTGATGCAATCTACTGGGTTTCCTTAGATAGGAAACTTTTTGACCAATCTGTATAATTTGATTGAATTTGACTTTGTAAAGTGCCTTGAGATGACATGTATCATGAATTGGCGCTATATAAATAAAATTGAATTGAACGGAATAATAGTGCCACTGCACAGGCACCTTAACAATGGAGGAAGTGAAGTAAATGCTCCCCAAGGCAGTTGGCAGCCATGGAAAGGAACTGTAATAGAATTGTAATGCACTTGCTAAGTGTTATATCAGTGCTGAATCTCCCCTTTTCAAAGTAAATCAGACAAAATATACAATCGAAGCCTTTGCAAGACATTGTAGCGTTTATGTAGAGGCTGCAGGTGAACTAGTCCTGTGACCAGTCTGCTAAAACCGTCAAGCTCCCCACCAGTCGTGAACACAGAATCTGCATGATTTTGAAAATAAGCTTTCAATGTTTTAAATAGGCTTATTAAATCAACATATAACAAAAACCTGCAAATGATTAAAAGGTTTCAGAAACACAACCACCAAATTATGGGAGACTAAGAGACTAAGTAAGGAAACGTGCATCAGGGTTATTAAGCGGCAGACGCACTGATGCTGTCGAGCTGTTGGGTTAAACATTCACACGTATCATTATTATCGTACATACACATCAAACAATGGATTATATATGTTTATCTGATTGGATTTTCTTTTCATGGGTTGGGGGTAATTGTGTGCTGGTACAGAGGTGACAGTCTGTGGACAGGGAGGAGGATGGAAACTGGCCCACCATGCACCCAGGGCCAACACCATGTTGCACGGTAGAGATGGCGTGATCAAGTTGATGCTTTCACGCCACAATTCTGGTCTCCTCAGTCCACAAGACATTCCTCCACATGTTTGCAGGTTATTGCCGTATGTGCCATTTAGCCTTTGTCCTCTCCCGATCCAGTCCATGTCAGAGCAGATGCACCACAAGCCAGCAGCTCCACAAGCTGCATGTGGAGTCAGCAGAAGAAGCAGCCGTCAGCTCCTGCTCTACCTCCCTTCAACCCCCTCCTCCTCCTCCTCCTCCTCCTCCTCCTCTTCCTCATCCGGTCCTGGACCTTGCTGGCAGCCAAGATGAATGATTCATTCCCCAAGTGAAAAGAGCTGACTCATTCCTGCATCTCAGCTCCATATTTCCAAAGTTGGCAGAAGCTAAATGGATTTACCAACAGCGTTTTTCCCTCTTGCAAACCACTGCAACCTTCTCGATCTGCTGCTGAATATGCAAGAAGCAGAGGGCGGAAACACACTGCTGCAGTTTCGGCCGAAAGGGGCAGCAGTTAATCGCCAGATGAGCTGTTGTGCGGTTGTAATCTAAATGGCTTCAATTTATTGGGTTATTCCCGATTTAAAAAACAAGACTGATGTGATCCCTCACTAAAGATACGGTTCTAAAGACCCTGCTCAATAGCCAGAGATCTGTTTGTTTTGTCCTCCAAGATGCTTCGCTAAGAGACTCGGAGCAGACAAATATTCACACAGTCAGACTCACAGTGTGACATTCTGAGATGAAGGACATTTTAGTTCTGCTCTGCTGCATTGGGCTAATGGTCAATAACAAATTTATTTTCATCACAGTGTGTCAGAGTGTGTAAGTGTGTGTCCTTCACTTCCTTCTCCGGCAGTTATTATGGACATTTGAAATTCTGTGCCAGCTTTCAGATTGAGCGGGGGGTGGGTGGGGGGGGGATTACTCATCTGCCTCAGATATTGTGCTCCTTGGTTGTGGCTGGGTTTGCAGCTGACTTAATGAGAGTCGAAGGCTTTGTTGTTGCGAATTTCTCTATTCACCCAAAAGAGAAGGAAGAGGTGGTCCACTGAGGAGGTAGGCAGAAAATAAGGTAGCTACTCTCAGCTCCTTTTCCTGGTGAAAAGCAATGACAACTAATACCTGAGGGCACCTCCTTATCTTCAGCCTGTCAACACAGACAGACCACATCATTCAGCAGGAGCTTTTCTCGGTGGGGGAAGAAAAAAAAGAACCATCCACCAATGGGAGTAAGCCCTTTCCCTGAGAACGGTGATGCTCTATCTCCGCTTGTGCCTCTGTAACCTTCATCATACAGTGTCTATGGAAGAATGGTTCCTCAAGCTGCAAAATGCTCAGACTTTCTTTCATTTCCGCATTTCAAAGCAAGGCTGAGATGTTCTCGGCTTAGAGGAAACAGGATGAGGTGAAGAGGGAGGAAGCGCATTGTGAGACAAAAGATGAGATTACGTGAGGGAGAATAGAAGACCAGGTACAGATCTAAAAAGACGCGCTTGACCGCAGGTAGCGTTATTAATGCAGGCACATGGGAACGCGGAGTTCGTTTTCCTGAGATCGGATGACGCAATTTTAAATCTCTGCAGCACACACAAGCACTGGGTGCCATTCCCAAAGAAAAGAATGTGGATTTACAAAAGATAAGATTAAAGATAGTGCGCGCCTTTATAAGGAGTCTGACCCATATATGCAAAAGTTTCAGCGTTAGGGCTAACCCTCTTACTCACTCTCGGCCATGTGATCACATCTCAGACAGTCTGCACCTATCAGCAACTCTGAAGAAGATTTTTGTAAGCTACAATCAAATAATGCGATGCACACAGCATTTATATACAGGTCCGCATACACCGTCCTGTCATGCATTTACATAAATCAATATTATTTAGTATTTTGATTCAATGCAGGCATTTAGAGTCAGGCTGTATATTAAACAATTCTGCTATTTCTCATGCTACAACCCCTTCCATTACAATTTCCTGTGATAGATCAACACAAAGTGGAAAATCTGTCTTCAGCTCCTAGAACCACCTCTAGCTGCAGTTCCAGGTGCAAGTCTGTTCTAGTATGTCTTTACAAGCTTTTCACATCTAGAAACTGAAATCTTCACCCATTGTAGTGATTGTGCTTTCCAAAATAGCCCAAGCTTCCTGCAGGGCCAACATCCACTCCAGTCACAAGCCTTTTGCAACCTGTGAAATGCTGATGTTCTCATCAACTCTGACCATCTTCGTTCTCCTTGTTGCAGAGAAGCCTCCTCACACCACGAGGCTTCCAGCACTTTGCTAGGGACTGTGTGTTCAGTAGTGTTACTTTTCCATTTCACATTTTGCACGTAGGCAAGAAGAATTTGCTTAATCTTGATCTAATCTGACCACAGCACCTTCTGCATGTCTGCTGCTTGCCCTACTTGGCCTGTGGTGAACTTCACAGAGTGAGTGCTCACCATGACTCCTGCCTTTTGGTTGCTGACACTTGGTTCTGAAGCGCATAAAAAAATGAGGTAAAAATTTTAACTTACACCTGTAATTGTCAGCTTTTATTTGATGCTTATGCATTTGGTAGATGCTTTTATCAAAATGCTAGTATTAAAGCTCACAACAAGCTGCTTAGAAGGAAGGCCACTAGTCAGGTTCTGTCAAAGGTGACAGGGGTGAACCTAGAGAAATAGAGTGAGGGGCACAGAGTGAGGTAAGATAGGTGCTGGGGTGAGAGATGCCCTCTGAACAACTTGGTCTTTGAGTTTCTTGAATAAAGACAAGGATGCCACTGTTTTGGGAGCACTGAGTAGGTTTTCCAACATCGTTGAATGACACATGAAGAGTCTGGATTGTCTTAATGGTACAGTTGACGATTTTTCTAGAAATGTAGGTAAGAAACGCCCCAGTCCCTTTCTGAAGGGACTGCTCTTCTGCTCCTCAGGAGGGATCCCATGAAAAAGTCTCCCAAATACAATCTGGTCTTATTTCTTTCTTCTGAGGCCTTCCTCTTCTCACAAACTTGTAAGACATTTTGCGTCCTGCGACTTTCAGCCATTTTCAACGTATACGATGAGAGCAGCGTAGCTACAATGAACGACTAACACCGAAGCTAACCGGATACATAAACACTAGAAGTGAGCATGCGCAGCCAGCAAACAGAAACTAACAAGGAAGATGCACACAAATTAGCGTTACGTGAATTCGTCACAATGATTGGCATGTGGGACAACCAATAGATAAGTCCCACATGCCAATCATAAATCCCCTGGAACTCGAGGCAGAAAAAGATCGACCACTATACCTTTAAGCAAGGTGTAGGCACTGCAAAGAATCGTGACTTTGGCTTCAGTAATTTGAACCTGATCTGCACATACGTTGGCTTAAAATGGAACGAGTAACAGTGGTCTGTGACGTGATTAAAGCTTAGGATATTGTTTTATAACCTAACCCCGCTGTAAACTTCTCTAGTTTGTCTAGAGGTGCAGAAAAATATCTAAATTTTTCTGAAGAAAAAAAAAAATATACAAAACGAGGGTGAACATCGGTCAAGCTTTTGACTTAAGGAAGCAAAGGAGCTCAGAAGCAACATAAAGGTTCCCGCATTCCTTCTGGACAGGAAAGTTGCATGTTTGCTAATGCTAGCCAACGGTTCTGGCAACCGGCTGGCAAACAGTACAACTGAAGTTTGGAACAGGAGCCGGTGAGTGCGCCACCTACTGACTAGAACGACCGGATAGCTCTTTTAAGTCTGGTCAGTCCAGTCCGAGTCCCCTTATCTGCTTTGTTTTTTTCCTCCGGCGAAAGCCTTGTGAAATTAATTTGGAAAAAAATGACAGACTTTTCTATTGCTGTTTTCTGTTTCCATCCGTATGTGAGAGTGACATCTGAGGTGGCAGGGGTGTGACTTTATATGTATGATGAATTAATCTGATTGGATGAAGAAGGACACGAAAAGCCCTAATTTGCCACCGGTGCAAAGAGCTGCGCCCCAAGGAGAATCTTTAAGTAACCAATTAGAGACCGGCATAAAACCACATGGAAGCTAAAAAGACGCAAAGGTACGTACACAGTCATTTGTCCAGCATCCCACTGCATCTAAACAATAAAATTAGGAGACCTACACACACACACACACACACACACACACACACACACACACACAAACAAATAAGACAAAAATTAAATGGGAGTGCTGGGAAAAATTAATAGTCAGACACATTTTATGCACCTTTTTTCCTTCAATTTTGATGGGGACAGCACCCAAGTGCCCTCTATTGACACACAAAATTAACCTGGCTTGTATTTTCCTTTTAATCAAAAAACATCACAGGTAAACTAGATAATGAAGACATAATGTAAAGTAAGAAGCATAATTTTTAGTTTGAATCGTGTTTTATTCCCCCGCTGTAAAAACAATAAATTCACCTATGTTCAGTGACAACACATTGCTGCTGATATAATAGATGAAGTTGCAATGAAATGCTATTTAGGGTAGGTGTTGTACACACAAGTGAACATGTAGTTTTAGCTGTACGTTTAACCCCAGAATGAAACCACCAAACCACATCCTGCAAATAACCACCAAAGCCACATCCGCCCCGAAGAATGGTTGCTCGTTGCGCGCTTGCTCCTTTCTTGTTAACTTACTCAAAAGCATTATTGTAGATGAAAATCTATACTTACTACACTGTGCTGTGTTAATTTTCAGATGAAATATAACAGCCCCTCTTCTACAAACACATAAAAGGGTTTCCTTAGAGGAAATCGATGATCTGCTGCAGTGTCGATATGCCACAATTAAATACACAGCGCCCAAAACGGGCCACTGCTGGCAGATGATGTAAAATGAGGAAAAATGAAGGCATGAAACGTCTGGTCCTGACTTTGCTCTGGCCTGCAGGAGTGCTAAACTAAAGTACAGTGGTACGGTGTGATGTTTTAAATCATGTAGGAAATGAACATCATATCAGCTTTGGATAAAAACAATTAATTGTTAATTGGAAAAAAAATTATAGCATTAAGAAATCCAAGACTCTAAATGATAAAACAGCTAAAATTACCAACAACTATGAAAAAATGAATTTGTTATATGAAATTTAGATAGATAGATAGATAGATAGATAGATAGATAGATAGATAGATAGATAGATAGATAGATAGATAGATAGATAGATAGATAGATAGATAGATAGATAGATAGATAGATAGATAGATAGATAGATAGATAGATAGATAGATAGATAGATAGATAGATAGATAGATAGATAGATAGATAGATAGATAGATAGATAGATAGATAGATAGATAGATAGATAGATAGATAGATAGATAGATTTATTGGCCATTGTCATCAAGACCAGAGTGTAGAAACTGCTCATTTAAGCATTCCAAAGCATGACATTTTCAAAACAGTTGATACATTTTCTGCCAAAGGATTTTTAGCCACGATGGATTCAGACACAATTTGCTGAAAACAGTAGAATTGCATTAGGGAGAATTAAAATGCATTAAAATCTCCCCTGATTGGTGTCAACATCTCTCCGTGTTGGTCCTTTCACAAAAACACACGGGGAGGGCGAAAAAGCCCATTATTCCCACCAATAAGTGTTTTGTTAAAGAGGCCATAATCTCACACTATTTTCCTTTTTTGTAAAAGCCAAAGCTTTAATTTGAGTGGATTTAGTGGGAACAAAAAAAAAATGCTTGTTAGGAATGTTTTAAATGTTACAGAATTGCCTGTGCCACAAGAGGGGGCATATATATAAAATGAACATATGAAGCACTTTCTGATTTGTACTATATTTATTTATTCAGTTGTGTGTCTAGGATCTTGCCAAAGGCTGTTCTTTGCAGCTTTGCAACAGGGGTGAGATTTGTGGATTGCACAGCTAATAATTGTCCTCTAAACACATTCGTCCACCCGATCTGTGAATCTCTGCAGCTCGTGCAGAGCTAACATGGTATTTCAGCTCTTGGCTAGTTCTGGGATTAATGCTCCCCTCGCTCCATTTTTGGATCTTGGATGCAACTGTGATCTGTGAGATGTGATGTTTTAAATCATGTAGAAAAAGGAACATCATATTAGCCTTGGATAAAACCATCTGATAATTGTTAATTGGAAAAATAGCCAGCATTAACAAATCCAAGTTTCTAAATGATAAAACAGCTCAAATTACCAACAACTGTGAAAAACTACATTTGCATTATAATTTTTACACAGAGATGCAAACTGCAGTATGCGTGACTAATACCACCAGAATGACTTTTTATCACCATGGAATAAAGTATATATAATTGTTCATTATATATTATTGTTTTATAGGCTTTAAGGTACTGCACAACATCCTCTCCAACCTATTTACTCTTTGTTCTCTTACAAACCTCTGAGGCCTTCACAGAACAGCTGTATTTCTGTTGCGTCTAAATAAAAAACAACAACATCAGCTACCATAACTATGCAGATGACACACAGATCTACATCGCCATGTCACAAGGTGACTATGAACCAGTTCAAGCACAAAGCAAATGCCTAGAAGAAATCAATGCATGGATGTGCCAAAATTTTCTTCAATTGAATAAAGACAAAACTGAAGTAATAATTTTTGGACCAATAGAGGAGAGATCAACAGTTAGCACCCAGCTTTAGTCGCTTCAGCTAGGAACCACTGATCAGGCCTGAAACCTGGGAGTAGTGATGGACTCAGACCTGAACCTCCAAAAGCATCTAAAGACAATTACAAGGCCGGCTTTCTATCGCCTGAGGAACATTTCCAGGATTAAAGGACTGATCCATGCATTTATTTTTAGTCAAATTGATCACTGCAACAGTGTTTTCACAGGTCTGCCTAAAAAGTCGGTCAGACAGCTGCAGCTGATCCAGAACGCTGCTGCCCGCGTCCTCACTAAGACTAAGAAAGTAGAGCACATCACCCCAGTTCTAAAGTCATTACACTGGCTCCCTGTATCTCAGAGAATAGACTTTAAAATACTTCTGTTAGTCTATAAATCCCTGAATGGTTTAGCACCTAAATACATCACAGACTTGTTATCTGGTTCCAGCCTGCTCTGCATACCCAGAACCAGAACCAAACACGGAGAAGCAGCATTTAGTTCCTATGCTCCACTTATCTGGAACAAACTTCCAGAAAACTGTAAAAGTGCTGAAAGTCTGAGTTCCTTTAAATCAAGATTAAAAACACATTTGTTTAGGACTGTTTTTGACTGTTCTAGTTAAACTGTTTTACTGAAACATCATTAGTTCAACTTTTTTAGTCCAACTATTTTTAATGTTCTATTTTGTTTCTACATTTTATTCCTACTTGCTTCTATTCTGTTTTATTTTCCTATATTTTAATCATGTAAAGCACTTTGCATTGTCTCTGTACTGAATTGAGCAATAGAAATAAATTTGGCTTGCCTAAATGTAACTCTGATGGACTCTATGTAGTAATTCGGTGGCTTCTAACGGCAAATGGTTGCACTCGGATTTATTTTATCAGGTTAACGGTTGTTGAACATAAAGGCAAACCACACCCATAAGATTTTTATTTGTAATAAAAGAAAAAGAAAGATCATGAATCATTATACTTCCACTTCACAATTAACTTCTCCTTTGTTTTGGTCTATGACATAGACACATGTCAAAGTTTGAGGTGGTAGTCCAAGGCACAAATACCTTTGCTCTGTATCTTTGTGACCCTTTTTCTTTAGATTTCATTTTTCTACTTCCCTGTCAGTCATTCCTCCTCAGAACAAAGACCTTCTGGTCTACATCTGACAGCGAGGATGAAGTATTGAGGACCCTCCGTCTCCAGAGTTCTGAACGGCTCACATCCTCTTGAATCACACTCTAATATGATTGGTCGCTGAGTTAATTGTGGAGGTCACAGATGGATGGGGAATTGAAATGTTTCCTTGGAGGCCACGAAAACTAGATCACCGACACGGGGACGGCATTGTTAAAAGAGAACTGTTGTGATGACGTGAGGACCAACTCAGACCTTTTCTGTTGTCTTCTGAGGAAGATAATGTGATGATTCAAAATGTAGAGGCAAATTATTTATCTGCATTAATGTCAATCTAATAAGAGCAAATAAATGACGGGACAGGTTTTCCAAGTGGTTTTGTCGTGAGGCGTTGGGTTTTGTGTTTAAAGGTCAACATCATCAATTATATCTGATAGTTTAACAAGATTTAGTCAAAATTATGTGTTAATGTTTGTTCTGGGTTACTTTGTTTGCTGTGTTGTAGAATTTGCCCTCATGTAGTCCTTTAGACAATTTGGTGTAATGTTGTTTTCCATTCACAGCCAGATTAAATGTTGGGCAGTGTGTTGGGCAGTCCACAAGTCTGATGAACACATTATGAATGCATAAGGGAAATGTATTCATATTGGTGAATGGTCTTAAAGGATTTTTAAATAATTGGGTCAGATTTGAGTTAATCTTGAAAAGTGATGAAACAAGCTAAATATTTAAGACTTCAAAGAAAAAAGGAGGATACTTGTGAGGCCTCATTTAGAGCATAAAATCCCTCTTCAACAGCAGCCATGAGTTGAATTCCTGCTACTGAGAAATCCTTAGAAAAGCAAACTCTTCCCAGAGTTTAATATAAAACACCAGTCTTGCATCCGTTCATCTTTGTGTTCCCTGAAAAGAAGCCCCTATGCTCTGAAATTGGTCAAAATGACAAAGTTTGCTTCCTTGATGGCGATCAAAAGACACCGGGCAGAGCGCGGAGTCATTGTTTGTCGTCTTTATCGTGTTTGGACCCCCGTATTACTTCCCAGAGAAAGGTGAGTCTCATTGCCACACTGAGCTGGGGTAACAGATGGTTTACTGGAGCAAGTCAGGCTTCTCCCCATCTCCCTTTGCTCACAATAACCCCGCCGCTGTTCTCATGGTAACACTATCTGCCAAGTCTAAGGGATTGGATTTTCTGCAGGACACATGAGCTCCGAGCTGTAACCATTGGTGGATGCTCTTCTCTCCTGCACCTTCGTCCTTCTCTCTGTCTGAGCTGAATGCATTATTTCCTCCTCCTTGCTGCCTTCTTTGTCTCTTTTATCTGGCCCCTCCTGTCCTCGGCTCGTCTGTCGACGCCGCTTGTTGGGTCAACAGTTCCTTCTCCTGCGTCGCAATTTGTTTCATCCTCCAGAAACCCCAACTGTGACAGAGCTTTATCAGTCCAAACGTGTAAATCCAGCTTGGATCTAATCTCCTCCATCTACTGTGCTATTGTTCTTCTCTTTCAGTTTCACTCCATCTTCTGTGGGTTGCCTTTGTTGTATCAAGTTCTCCAGGCTGTGCTGATAGTCTTATCACATGACGGATGGTTTCAACTGTGGATCTGAGCTTTCACCTTTAAAAAAAGAAAAAAAGAGGAAAAATGAACAAATCATCCCAGTTCTTGCATGTTCTGTGCCAGGGCCAAGCTCTCCCGCCCCACACACGTCCCTACTGACTGAACATGCAAATAACAGAAAGTTCATTCAATGTAAGTGTCGTTTTCGTCCAAGTTTAAAAAATGTTGGGTCGTTTGCTTCATTCTTAGTGAGTTGATTGACTGAGAAGATCATTTTTTTGTGTTTTACGTCTTCCTACAGGCATCGGCGCTTTGGGTAGTGAGCTTTGTCGCTCACACCAAAAAATAAAAACTGCCCCTGGTGGTGGTTCTTGCAGCACAGCTACTGCTGCTTGGGTAGAAAGTCAGCCACTCACCACACAGACTCATACAAACGTTCTTCTTAAGGATATTTGATTTAAAGAGACTCAGCGTGGAGTAAAAGACAGCCAGCTGTTCTTTGGAGCAACTTAGTGCTGAAGACAGTGGCCATCTGTGGCACAGTGACTGAGAGGGATGGGGAGGGGGGGCAGGGGGTTGACCCATTCTGAATTCAAAACATAACATCTCTAAATCAAATGCGAGCCCAGGCTTCTGCCCAACCGCTGCTCCATCAAAGGAGAAATTCAAATGGCGCGAGCTCACAAGGCAAGCCGGCTCTCTGTGTGTCTTGCCATCCAAAAGGTGAGCTCACCCACCCTTTTTCCCCCCCTCTTTCTTCCTCTGACGGCATTGTAAATGGAATGAGTCTGGTTGCATTGCTGTATTACGGTGGGATAAAGTATCAGTCCTGGTAATCTTCCGTGGATTAATGGCTTCTTCTTTATCTGCTGCGGCTGCTCCTCTCAGATGTCTGGCCGGGGCCAGGAGCCTCCTGCTGGAATACTAATGACAGACAGGCAGTTCCAGCTCTCCCTGTCCCCAGCTCCAACCCAGCCCACAGGATGTGTGTGTGTGTTTGTGACAGCGTTTGTGGAAAGAAAAGAGGGGAGAACATATGTGTGAAGTGCATATGCATGTAGATGGAGAAGAGAGGAGACGGAGAAGGGGACTACATGCAGTGTTAGGAGAGCGAGCGTTCTCGCCCCCCCCGAGACCCTGTCGGCTTCTTTGTGAGCTTGCCGCTGTCCTCCTTGTCTTGGCTGACACCTGCTTTGCATACGGGAGGGGCCAGTGGAAGGGGGCACGGTGTTGAAACAAGGGTCCCCCAGGACATGAGAGAAGGATGAGTGATACACATGGGGCCGAGGAGAAAAAGAACAGGATGAGAAGGAAAAAACAAAACAAAACATGAAAAACATGGGGATATCCCAGCATCTGGACCACACAATGTATCCATTTCCATGTCAGTTGACACATATGTGGACCTTCGCTGTTTGTTTGGGGGGAAAAAGGGGGAAAAAATGGCACAATGTTGGTGTTATCCCAAACTTCTTCCATTCCCAGAGCAAGGTCACATTCACTCCATGCGGTTCCTGGGCTAAGAATATCTATCAGGCCCTTTTATGAAAAGGGAAATAACCAAGAGTAAATGCCATCTGCTTCCTCGGTCAAAGAAGAAAAGAAAGAGGAGGAGGAAAGAAAAAGGAGGAGGGGTGGTGAGCGACTGAGGCACACCATGTACCAACTACTGGCCATGCTTGTGAGAGGAGAACAAAAGAAGGCTGCACACTCCGAGTCGTCATTCATTTTCCTGGTGGACAGGAACCAGTGAGAGAGCAGAACCACTACAAGAACACTCAAAGTAGAAATAAAATGCCAAATGCAATAAAAAAAAAAAATCCATGGTGAAGTTGCAAAGATCTCCATTATCTTCTCAAAAGTTCACCAGGCCAGACTGTGTTTGCTTTATGTTCACTTGTGCTTACAGAGCCTTGTAGCTTGCACCTCTTGGACTGTTTCACATTTGTCTCATGGTACAACCACAAACTTTCATCTAGTATTTCTTGGAGACCTTTTGAGTCACACCAACACAAGACTAGTGCATCATTGTGAAGTATATACATTATACATGCTTTTTAATCTACTGTGATACTCCTAAATACAGTGCCCTGCTAAAATATTCATCCCCTTGGCTTTTTAACTATTTTGTCACATCACAACCTGGGAAATTGGTCCAAGTTGAGGGAAAGATGGATGGTGCTAAATACAGGGATTTTCTTGAGTTTAACTTGTCTGATCTGAGATTGGGATGCAGGTTCACTTTTCAGCAGGTCAATGACCTGAAGCATATTGCTAAGGCAACACAGGTTATTTAAGGGGAAACAGGTGGCACAGTGGTTAGCGCGCACGACTTTTGTACGGAGGCCTTAGTGCTCGACGTGGCCGACCCGGCTTTGACTCCAACCTGTGGTCCTTTGCTGCATGTCTCTCCCCTCTCTCATACCCCCTTTCCTGTCAGCCCACTGTACAAAAAAATGAGCCACTAGTGCCATAAAAAAAACAAACCAAAACATTTATTCATGCTGAAGTTTCTTTTTGTTGTTTGATTCACAATTTAAAAAATGAAATACATATTTAAAGTTGTAGGTATGATTTTAAATGAAATGGTATAAGCCCTCAAACACTCCATTTTAATACCAGGTTTAAGGCAACTAAAGATGAAAAATGCCAAGGGGAGGGGGGGGGGATACTTTAAGGCACTGTAAAATGCAGTGCAACTGATTGCAGAATAAATGGAGGTCAATTATGAGTCATCTAACAGTATAAATGCAGCTCTTTTGGGAAGGATTCAGTCTGGTTATAAAACAATAACCTAACCATTAAGCATCTCATTGAACTCAGCTCAATCATACAATATGGCACAACAAAAGAGACGTCCACCTAAATTGACACGCTGGGCAAGTGGAGCATTAATCAGATGCAGACAAAAGTCCAGTGGTAACTCTGGATGAGCTCAGGTGGGAGAATGTGTGTGAAAGGACAACTCTAGTTGTGCACAACCCAAATCTGAACTCTGTGGAAGAGAGTGACAAAAGTGAAAACCATTAGAAGTCAAGATTGCAGCTTGCCACAAGCTGTGTGACAGACACATCAAACATGTGGAACAGTGTTCAGATGTTCTGGTCAATTTAGCCAATGCTGTAGGTCAGTGTGGTGCAAAATTATCACAACGAATACACCGTCCCCGAGGTTAGACATCACACTGGTAGCATCTTGCTCTGGGAATGCTTTTCTTCTAAAGAACCGAGAAATAGTTTGGAGTTGACCTAAAATACATATGCACACTGAAGATTATGATTTTTGATTATAAAATCTGAACCCTTTTTGAATTATTAAATATGCTTCAATCCACCACATAACCCAGGTAAATGTATTGAAAACGTTGTAAAATTACAAAACGCAAAGGTTCATAAATATATTTGCAGGGTGTGGTATTAGCAGTTAAACAAGGGCATTTCTCCCATTAATCTGTATTTTCATTTAATGCAAATTACAAATTCAAAGATCAATTTCGTTCTCATAATCTCGGTGCTAAAAAGAACTGTAGTAAAAACTGAAAGCTTGATAAGAAACTCCTAACCAAAGACACTGCATGTCTCTCTGTGAACAGATTTATGTTTTCATTAAATTCACAAACCACACACTTTGAAACGCTCTCTGAAATGGAACATTTAAAAGAACATCTTACTTAATATGTCGCTACAAACCAGACTACCAGCTCCAAGAAACCATTCCACAAAATAAAAGTTAATATCAGCATGTTCTATACGGATGGCCGACATGACAACAATGCTCAAAAGTAAGAAACTAATAAAGCCAAAGCAGAAATGTTGAGACACATAGTTATACCTCCTACTCAGCTGCATTGCCCAAATAAACCTCAGCTCACACTTTCATCTGAAGCTTTATCTGAAATGTGGCCACGTTTTTCCACCACATTCACAGTGTATTATTTTACTGGAATTAAAAGCTTGAAATTTGAAACTCGTCCTGTAAATTAAATATTGTTGACCTGCTGCATGAAGGGCATTCTCCAGAGAACCATTTCAGATGTCCCAATGTTGACTCAGCGTTTTTCAGTAGTGCTCTATTAATGGTGGCAAAGGTGCAGAACAGAACTGCTGAAACTCCAGCAGCGAAAAAACAACTTTATTTTACATTTTGTCAAAAAGATACGAGGACAAAAAAAAGTGAATTCAGAGTCGAATTAGAATAAAAGGATTCTCTTGTTGCTCTCAGTTTAGTGTATAAAATCCCCTTTTTATGATGAATTTACCACATCCTCTACTGTTAATGATGGATGCACTAAAATCTCCTTTACTTGATATATAATGCCATTATTGAAGTAATAACAGGAGCCTGTGGTGATTTATCTAAAATAAATTAGCATATTTTTTTCATATTTAGTCACGGACAACATAAGTACAGGAGGGTTGATAATGATTTTAAGGATGAAACTATAAAGAAAACTGCCGATGAGACTTTATTGCGGACCTGTGGAGCACCACATGGGTTTTAAGTCAGTGTAAAGCTAGAGCTTATATTTCTGTAGTAATACTAATACGTTCTCACTGTTGTTCAACAGATGCTGATTTATGGTTTAAACATGTAGCTCAAGAAAAACCCTTTTAAATTTGTATTTTCTTTGATTTGAGGTATTTTCGTATTTTTTGGATTACATTTTATTGTAAAAAAACAATAAAAACAACCCTGTCTGATCAATCCTTGAAAATAAACACTGAATCACAGGAACGTTCCAGAATATTTCTTATTAAAGAACAATATGAGAATTATAAATCCACCTAACATCCATTAAATATAAAACACGATTCTGACAACAATAAGATAAATATTGTAGAAGTGAAGAAGAGCAAAAGTTGGTCTTTTTTTTTTTTATAAATGACCAACTAGTTCAGTTGGGAGCTTGGACTCCAGTACTGAATGTTAATGTACTGAACTCTGAGCTGGACTAAAGTCATGTCTGTACTTTGAACTTTGAGGTTCTTCTGAAGGTTGAACTTGCACAACACTGTCCATTTGCATCACGATTTAATTGTGCTCACTCATTGTGAAGCGGAGACTTCCCTTTTCTTTAGACCCAACAGGGCCTCTACTCACACATCATTCTGATTTCACCAAAACAAAACACCAGACTGTAACCTATTCTCTCCATCTATTCAATTTTCATACACAACTGTACCCCCGGGATCTAGCGCCAGCAGTCATGGGTGACAGGTGGGTTACACCCTGGACAGGTTTCCAGCCTATCACAGAGCAACACAGGACAAACAACCATGCACGCAAACACTCATCAACGACAAATGATCCTAGCAGTCTGGTTTGGACTGGGGAAGTTCGTCCGGGCAGCCAGTGATAATTCATCCATCCATCCATCCATCCATTTTCTTACTCACTTATCCCTCATGGGGTGCTGGTAGCCAGTGATAATACCTCAGGAAAACATATCAATGCCATGCACAGAGACCCCAGTCAGGATTCGAACTCAGGACCTTCTTGCTGCAAGGCACCAGTGCTGAATTTTAAATACATGGAGCTGTTTTGTGAGTGCGTCATAGGTACATTAGAGCACATTAAAATGCAAATCATCATGAAGACCAAGGAACACACAAGACAGGTCAAGGATAAAGTTAGGGAGAAGGTTACGGCAGAATTAGGCTATAAAACCAAAGCTTTAAATGTCACATACAAAATAAAGAGTTATGCCATGGACATAGCAAAAACTGTGGAAGAAGTTTTCTGTAGGAGACCAAAGCTGAACTTTTTGATGGTCACTCTAAACTTTTGGATCTACATGCAAAATGCTCTGTGTTGTGAAAAAAATAATAAAGCTGTACCTCAGGCTGAACACACCAACTCGATTATGAAACATGGTGGTGGCAGCATCATGGTGTGGGGATGATTTTCTTCAACAGGGCGAGTCAGGAAAGTTTGAGGTGCAAAAAGGTGCATGGAGCCAATTTCATGGAAGTCCTGAGAGAAAACCTGTGAGGGGCTCAAAAGACTCACGACGGAGGTTCAGCTTTTAGCAGGACAACAACCCCAAAGCACGCATTCAAAGCTACAGTGGAGTGGTTTAGATCAAAGCATATTTATATGTTTAAAATGGTCAAAGTCCAGATCTAAATCCAAAATGAGAATCTGCAGCAAAACTTGAATAAGATAAGTTTAGATCTTATCTGATTGTACTCGAACCAGTTTGCTAAGAAAGTGCAAGAATGTTGGTCTATAAATGTTGAAAATGGGGTAGATACTTACCCTAAAACATTTGGAGAAATGTGGTGTCCACGAACCTGTTCTAAAAAAAGCACAATCTACCAGTGAGCTGCATCTAAAACTTTATTTGTTTCTGTTCCTCTTGTTAAATCACACTTGCATTGATATAGATTTAAAAGTGACAATATCTATAACAAAGCATGAAAAATGTATTTATTTTACATAATGTTAAGGTGAACTCTGACTCTTCTAGTTCAAAGGTCAGTACTGATAGCCCTTCGTATGACACAACGCCAATGAAGTAGCTCTCAGTTTCAAAGAGGTTGTTGACCCCTGGTCTAGAGAGAGCGGACTCAAACATTTTTAAAAACCATGCATTATCTTTTTCCTTCCACATTACAACTATGCAACATTTAGTTTTAGTCCATCGCATAAAATCTCAGTGAAACTAGTTAGAGGTTGTGGATCTAACATGTTTTCTCCAACATTGGTTGGAGAAAACAAATAAAACACATATTGTAGCTCCATGAATAAAATCACAGTACATGTGACAGTGATTTGTTCCCCAAAAAAAAACACAACCCCTGCAAACATGAATGGACGGAGGGGTAATAAAAGGAAAACAACCACACTGCTAAAACTGCAATGTCACAAGCTTGATTAACAGAAGCAAGAAGTCCAGTCCGTTGAAAAGACATTTTAGATGTTGGATGAAACATTCTCTGTATTTTTCAGTGTTTCTGTTTTCCCTTTCTCTCACTGAACGGAGCCAACATGTATTTCACATCACAGCAGCTTCGTTTTTTAGGGGTGTCCTCTTTGAAGCGGTTCTACCAGTCACTTCATGAATGGTGGCGAGCCATTTCATCTGCCGTTCAGCTGGAGCGGCATGAAGAAACTTCTCTGTTTGCATGCGTCTGCCTGGGCGACAGAGAAACATTTGTCAGAGAGAGATGTCGGGATGCATCTCATTCTCCCTTCACCCCCCCCCCCCCCTCTCCCCAGTTTGTGGTTCTTTCTGCTCCTTTCTTACCCTCTATTCGCCTCTCTCTTTCCCTCTCCCTGACTTCCCTAAGCCTTATCCTGTGTGGTCCCAGTCAGCCGCCCTCATCCCTTTCATTTCACTTTTAGAGATAATGAGTCTGATTGCATCACTCACAGAGTAATTTGTCATAACTTTGACTTTAAAAACATTTACTTTGATCCCTGGATCCCAAAAGGAAAAGTTGTCCGGGTGAAAATAATTGGTGGGTTTACTGCTGCGGATGCCTTTCTGTCTAAAATTCTTTAGTGCACCAGTTGACATGACATCCATGAGAGCGCATGAGCTCAGAACAAGACAGATGCGCACTATACAACCAAAGATAACATCAGTGCATGGTAGGGGGCAAGACAGTGCTCAGCTTGTAATGCTGCAGAGCAGGTGCACAGCTGCAAACTAGAGAGCAGCTAACTCAACTGTTTTTTTTAGTCAATGTTCATGTGGTCACAGTAAGTCCAGTAAAGAAATGGATTCATTGGATCCACAAATGATCTATACACAGAGCTTTATAAATGCTTTCATATTAAACTTTGCCCAGTGTTGCTTTACATCATAACCAAACACTTCAACGTATTTCAATGGGATTTTCAAGAATCAAGAAGCTTTATTGTCATTATGTGTTACCATAATGACCTTTTTTGTGAGTCAGACACCGACTCAGAATGCACATAAATACACAACACGCAGACTCAACAAGACATGATCTTCATCCTTTTTGTCTCTTTTTTTTTAAACAAAGAAGTTGATTATATTGGCCAACCACATCACTCCCCGAGGGGCTTAAGCGTGCATATAGTCTTTAGAAGCTAATGGACTGATTTTCAAGTAAAAAAACATAACAAAAAGGACAAAGGGCTATTTTCAAGTCTCTTAATATTTGATTTAATGTTCTTGAATTGTTTCTCTGATACAAGTGGGACAAACAGTGCATCGCCTGGGCGGGTGGGATCTGTGGCAATATGTCTGGCCCTTTTATGGACTCGTGTAGAACAGACTGTGTCTAGGTCCTGTAGAAGTCATCCCATAATTCCTTGTGTTCTCTTCACCACCCGTGCTAAATCCTTCCTCTCCTGCACTGTGCAGCTCCCGTACCACACCGTCACACTGAGACGCACAATGCTTTCTATGGTAAGTCTGTAGAAGTTTTTTTTTTTTTTTTTACTTTAGTGGAAAGTCCACTCTGTATCAATTATCTGAGAAAGAAGAGCCATTGTTGAGCCTTCATCACCAGGTGGGAGGTGTTCACATTCCAGGAGAGGTCAGAGGTAATGTGGATGCCCAGGAACTTTATGCTGTCCACCTGCTCCACCACCTCTCCTTGTATGCAGAGAGGAGCGTGTTCAGTCTTCATGGACCTCCTGTAGTCCACTGTGACCTCCTTGGACTTGTTTGTGTTCAGGAAGAGGTTGTTCCTTGGAGCACCACTGTGTCAGATTGGGGATCTACTCTCTGTAATGACTAATTTCCAGAGCAGTTGTGGGTAAAGAGAGCAGGGCTGAGGACACAGCCCTGTGGCATGCCAGGGTTGAGAATCCATGGGGCATATGTGTGTTTCTCTATCCTCACCATCTGGGGCCTGTCGGTGAGAATGTCACTGATATAGAAGCAGAGTGGTGAAGATAATCCCAGGTTGGGATGCTGCAGATGAGTCAGAGCAGTTTGAAGTGCCTGAGAGAAATCATCCTCTGTGGAGCGATTCTCCCTGTAGGTGAACTGCAGGCTGTCCAGGCAGGCAATGATGGAAGCACTTCATGATGACAGGGATCAGAGCAATAGGACAGTAGTCACTGAGGCAGGTGATGATGCATGATTTCAGGCAGGCAGGGACCATGGAGAACCGTAGGGAAAGGTTGAAGATGTCCAGAAAAACCCCTGCGAGTTGGTCAGCACATAATTTTAGCATCCGACCTGACACCATGTCTGGACCTGCAGCCTTGTTGATACTGACCTTCTTTAAGGAGGAGGTCACTGATACTGCACCTCTGGCTGAGGAAGCTGTTCAGGTGTTCTGTTCAATCTTTGCTCAACACAAAGTAGTGCTTATTTCTGATTTCAAAACAAAAATCTGAAGGGTGCCTCAACCTCTCCAGCTTCATTTCAGTTTATGATTCGATTCAGTTTATTTACATGTTGCCAAAGCCCAACAAAGATGGTGTCAATGCACTAGAAAAAATGTCAATTCAATCCAATCACATGGACAGATTAAATTACATATTTCAATTTGGTCTTAGTGATGAAGCAATGCAGTTAAGTTTAGTTTATTATTTAAAAGGGGAGAAATGGAAGCCAAGCTGATTTCATCAAGTCACTGACTGGCAGCATCCATCTTCCTGGACGAGTATGCAGCGAGAGTGGACTGTCGATTACATGAGTGATTAGCTTTGCAGCAATCCCTCATACAAAGCGTACATATAGTGGCAACAGTGGCAAGGAAAACTCCCCTGCTTTGTAGAACCATATTTTGCTGCAATTAATCATTTGGGGTAGGTCTCTGAAAACCGTGTACATAGAAACTGAGATGCACATTTGACTCGCATCATCCGTGTGCATTTCCGTCGCGTGATGATGTCCGAGTTAAAGGCTGTCCGAAATTGACACCGCACTCCGAAGCTCCTTTCCTACCCACAATAGTGTCCTTACTGTTAACGCAATGAATGGTCAAGAAACCAGACATAGGACCAGGAACTAGGAGCTATAATTAGGTGTATTCGGATGGAGCCGAGACAAAATGCACCTTTCCAAGGTGGTGCATTTGCTGCTACTAGACATTTGAGCCCCAGGCAGAGGATAGCTGCACCACATAATGTTTCTCAGCAAAAAGCAGTATAGGTGTAGGGAAATTTCCCATTACTCCTAACACAAGCAACCATGCAGTAAAACTACATAGAAAAAACTACAAAGAGGATAAAACAATAGAAAAATCCACCTCTCGTGCTGTATCAAAAGCCAATGAATACAAATGTATTTTAAGAGTTTTAAGAAGTGATTTAGAAAACACTGAGGGATGAAACCTGACTGATGTAAATGTAGTACAGCTAAAAACAGATCGAAAGAGTGCATATGGGTGTGGGAAGTCAGATGCATACATTTTAGACTCAATGCCCTATAAGTCACCACACTAAATATATGTATATATATATATATATATATATATATATATATATATATATATATATATATATATATATATATATATATATATTAGGGCTGGGCAACGATTAAAATATTCAATCGCGATTAATCGCATAATTTGCCTGATTAATCATGATTAATCGCATTGTATTTACAAACTCCAAGAATGAATTCAAAAGTAGTGTAAAGAGCACTTTTATTTTAATGTTCTGCTGCCATATGAACAAAACTGTTGTAACATTTGTAGCACTTATCAGTAACACATACTTAGTGTAAAGCTCCACTTAAACATGTAAAACAAAAAATAGCAATAATAATAAATTAAAGCTTATTGCCACTGACAGGGAATTCTCTTTATGGGAAAAAAATCTACCAAAAACAGGCAATTTCTGAGGTAACAGCAGGGAGCAGCATTACCATTTTATGTTCAATACCAAAGTTTAACTTGGCAGTGGTTACAACTAACTTGCTTCTGTCATATTCGTTGCTGGAAGAACTTTAAACTGAAATGCTTGCTAACTCGATATGCGTGCATGTTTATTTGACGTTAACACGCGTTTTTTTGTTGTTGCTTTCTCGCGTGCATATAGTGAATGGCAGGGGAAAAACAGGCAAAAACACATGGATACTTTGAAGCGAGAAGCGACTTCACCGACAGCGTCGATGCAGACCCCGCTCCGCTCCGCACAAAACTTGTTCCGTTCGCCAACTCACCGCCTCGCCTAAGCAAATTCCTGCGGGAAACACCGCCTTCCCCATGTCAGCTTTGTTTTTTTCCGGCCAGCACCTTTGTTCCTCTTTGAATCCGAGGCTTGGCTGACAGCGAGGTTATTGGCGCATTATCGCCACCTACTGTTCTGATTCAAACCCCTACACCGCAGCAACAGACCTTCACAAAATAAAAGCATGTGAGCAACATGCGTTAATGCGCGATAAAGTAAATATCGCCGTTAATAGTCTAATGAATTAACGCGAAATTAACGCGTTAACTTGCCCAGCCCTAATATATATATATATATATATATATATATATATGTGTGTGTGTGTGTGTGTGTGTGTGTGTGTGTGTGTGTGTGTGTGTGTGTGTGTGTGTATATATATATATATATATATATATATATATATATATATATACAGGGGTTGGACAATGAAACTGAAACACCTCTCATTTTAGTGTGGGAGGTTTCATGTCACATTGAAATGTCCTTATTTTTGAAGGAAAAGCACTGTACTTTTCAATGAAGATAACTTTAAACTAGTCTTAACTTTAAAGAAATACACTCTATACATTGCTAATGTGGTAAATGAGTAGCTGCAAATGTCTGGTTTTTGGTGCAATATCTACATGGGTGTATAGAGGCCCATTTCCAGCAACTATCACTCCAGTGTTCTAATGGTACAATGTGTTTGCTCATTGGCTCAGAAGGCTAATTGATGATTAGAAAACCCTTGTGCAATCATGTTCACACATCTGAAAACAGTTTAGCTCGTTACAGAAGCTACAAAACTGACCTTCCTTTGAGCAGATTGAGTTTCTGGAGCATCACATTTGTGGGGTCAATTAAACGCTCAAAATGGCCAGAAAAAGAGAACTTTCATCTGAAACTCGACAGTCTATTCTTGTTCTTAGAAATGAAGGCTATTCCATGCGAGAAATTGCTAAGAAATTGAAGATTTCCCACAACGGTGTGTACTACTCCCTTCAGAGGACAGCACAAACAGGCTCTAACCAGAGTAGAAAAAGAAGTGGGAGGCCGCGTTGCACAACTGAGCAAGAAGATAAGTACATTAGAGTCTCTAGTTTGAGAAACAGACGCCTCACAGGTCCCCAACTGGCATCTTCATTAAATAGTACCCGCAAAACACCAGTGTCAACATCTACAGTGAAGAGGCGGCTGCAGGATTCTGTGCTTCACGGCAGAGTGGCAAAGAAAAAGCCATATCTGAGACTGGCCAATAAAAGAAAAAGATTAAGATGGGCAAAAGAACACAGACATTGGACAGAGGAAGACTGGAAAAAAGTGTTGTGGACGGATGAATCCAAGTTTTAGGTGTTTGGATCACAAAGAAGAACGCTTGTGAGACGCAGAACAAATGAAAAGATGCTGGAAGAATGCCTGACGCCATCTGTTAAGCATGGTGGAGGTAGTGTGATGGTCTGGGGTTGCTTTGGTGCTGGTAAGGTGGGAGATTTGTACAGGGTAAAAGTGATTCTGAATAAGGAAGGCTATCACTCCATTTTGCAACGCCATGCCATACCCAGTGGACAGCGCTTGATTGGAGCCAATTTCATCCTACAACAGGACAATGACCCTAACCACACCTCCAAATTGTGCAAGAACTATTTAGAGCAGAAGCAGGCAGCTGGTATTCTATCGGTAATGGAGTGGCCAGCGCAGTCACCAGATCTGAACCCCATTGAGCTGTTGTGGGAGCAGCTTGACCGTATGGTACGCAAGAAGTGCCCATCCAACCAATCCAACTTGTGGGAGCTGCTTCTGGAAGCGTGGGGTGCAATTTCTCCAGATTACCTCAACAAATTAACAGCTAGAATGCCAAAGGTCTGCAATGCTGTAATTGCTGCAAATGGAGGATTCTTTGACGAAAGCAAAGTTTGATGTAAAAAAAATCTTATTTCAAATACAAATCATTATTTCTAACCTTGTCAATGTCTTGACTCTATTTTCTATTCATTTCACAACGTATGGTGGTGAATAAGTGTGACTTTTCATGGAAAACACAAAATTGTTTGGGTGACCGCAAACTTTTGAACGGTAGTGTATATATATATATATATATATATATATATATATACATACATACATACATACATGCATACATACATACAGTATATATATACACTAACTCACGTTAATGTGGCCAAAACACTTTATTCAGGGTAATTGGGTTTTAGTGGATTACTGAAATATAATAAGGGTTACAGTAATACATCATATTGCTTTAAAAACTACAACGATATATTCTTTTTTATCATCGCACTAAGGGTTGCTGTACAAAAGTATTTTACCATGGTTTGATGGTACCTGCTGTCAGCACATATCCCAGTGCCCTGGGTCATCTCCAGACCCTCAACCTGTATGGTGCTTCAGAGGTCCTTTGTATGGCATGTAGTATGGCGTGGCTTTAGTGCCAAAATTAAGACTATTGTGCACCCAGCGGCAGCTACTTATTTGTTGCAGGAGGCTATATCAATTCCAAAGCTTGGCTAGTCACCCACTTTATACAGAATCATGATTCTGTATAAAGAACCCTGATGAAATACCTTGTCAAAAATTTAAATGGCAAAACTTGTTATATATATATATATATATATATATATATATATATATATATATATATATATATTTTTTTTATCTTTATTTAAAAACAGATTTAAAAAGAATATAACAAGGCAGAGACATCGCAGCAACAAAAAAAATGCACTTTACCATGAGAATCTGAGCAGAAAAGGTAAAGGACAGTTCAAAACACACCCCTTACAAGATACTGTACATTAATGTTTTGAAATTATTAATATATTGTTATAAATATTGAGCTTATGTGCTTTTATAGGAACTGTTCTATCTGGTGAAAATAAGAGTAAAGGGCTGTTAAACAAATATATTAAGTTGTCAATTTTATATGTGTGTGTGTTATCATTCATGCTTGATGTCATTAACCATACTTACCCTGTCCCATTGACCCACTCACTGTTCTCTTTATTGCTTTCCACAATCTTTGAATGTTGTTTTGCAAAACAAAAAAAAAGGGCATACCCATAATGCACCTCGCAACCCGAAATCTGCAACTCGCTTACTGTCAGCATATGAAAGAAAAGAGATGTTAGATTTTCTGAAAATGAAACCTAAAGGGAGAATGTAGATCAAGATCCAAATTGGCCCCAGAATGGAGCTCTGAGGAACTCTACAAGTGAGAAGGGCTGAAGAAGAAACCTGTTTTCATAGGCTTACATAGACGTTCCTGTCAGACAGGTAAGACCTGAGCTACTCTTGTATTTTTCCTTTTACTTCCACAATACTCCAGCTGGAGATTAGGAAGCTGTGGTCAACAGTGTCAAAAGCAACTGTTGGGTCTCTTTTTTCAACCACTTTACAACTATGCCCCACTTTCTCTTGTTCTCTCACATACAATCACAAAGCATGAATTTGTGATTTTGCATGCATAGTTGTGCATTCATGCAGCATTGCACTCAATCACTCATACACAATCACACATTTTGAAATGCAATTACGCTAATTTTCTTACACATAAGATGTTAGAATATTACAGTAACTAAATATGTTCAATGAATTCCTTCTGGAACAAAATGGTGGCCCAGAAACCAAATTACTGTTGATTTTGACCTCTAAAACATCTAGAAAGTAATTGTTACACCCAATGCGCCCATCTTTAGGGGTTCACCAGGTAATCTGTGTTATTTACATGTCCTCACAAGCAGAGCTAAAACAGATTGCGTGTACACACACACACACACACACACACACACACACACACACACACACTCTGCAGACAGGGTCCCCTCCTGTCGCCATCCTTTCCTTGCCTGCAGCTGCTGGCCAGCCTGTCAGTTCCCAGGCATCAAGCCATCAGAGACGATGCCTCCTCACGCCACCAAGTGGTAATCACCTTTCCTGCACATTTCTGCCACAGAAACCCTGTCATGCTCCCAGAAAGTAAAGTAAAGGTACTTAAAATATCTTTCTCATGTTGTCATTTATATATATATGTATATATATATATATATCTTTACTATTTGGATTGCAGGGGGAAAATGTTGCTGAAACAACGTTACAAGGTTTAATGCATACCTAAGTTATGAACAGTGTGTCTTGGGATTTTAGAAAATTGCCTCTAAATAGGAAGCTAAATAAATAAATAAACAAAGCGTGGATCAAAAAAATTAATGACAGAACTGAATAAAAACTGTTATGGGTTTTCTGTCAATTGCCGAAGCAGAAATGTGGACTTAGCCCATTTTTATGATATTGAACAAACAGGGAATACTATCGTCTATAGGACATTTTTAAAAAAAGCATATTGGCCTTCATATTCTAAAAATATAAAATATAATATGTAATATTTTCATACTTCAGCACTTTTATCAGCTTTTGTCAAGTTACAAACACCAACAATTTTATTTTTCCATCAGTCACAGCATATTGTTGTAATCAAAAAAGTTCAGCTGTATTTATACTGAGACTAAATAACACACATGTGGTATTTAGGTGACTGTTGAAGACTACTGGTTGCACTGGATTTTATCAAGAGACATCTGTGTAAAAAGGGGCATTATGTTTTAATACTTGCCAGTTTTCCACTTTATGTAAAAAACTGAAAACCTGTATTCCTTTTATTTTACTTCTCCATTATGTAACATTATGTAATGATCCAGCACACAAAAACTTAGTGAAATGTAATAGTTTTTGGTCGTAACATGACAAAAGGTGAAAACCATTAAGGCCTCTGAAATTTTTACAAGGCACCGTGTCTGCACTAAAAAGACAAGGATGATCCATGAGGTATATGCAAATGTCTTTTTTTATGGGGACGATTTATCGTTGTGCCGTGTGGATATGTAAATAAAAATTCCACTTAATACTTCTTCTGTTATTTGCCCTATAGATAACAAAATACAAGGGAAGCACAGGACACCCAGTACTATCTGCTGGACATGCTTTGCATAGCCTCTAGGTCTCAAGCTCAGATTTTAATGTGTCCCCCACACCTGTCTTGCTTATTATGTCCTAGACTTCACCCTTTCAGGGGAACTATATCGTTATTTAAATTGCTAAACCTGGGTCACAGAGCTTAGCTTATCATCTGCATCTCTAGTTTTGGACAGAGACAGTATGCACATCACATTGTGTTAAACTATGCTGCTAGGATTCAGTAGCGAAAGGTTGCTCTTAATTGACTGGCATCATCTATACGGTTATTATATTTAAACGTTGGGGTAGTAGCTCAAAATGATTAAAAATAAATAGTCTTTTTGCTTTGATGCATAAAATCTTTCATGTCTGAGGAGCAGGATGCTCTTTAGACACGGCTGTAGTGGATGCTTTACTGTTGTAGCTTTAGATTTATAAATATATTTTTGACTTTAGATATTACATTTAGGGGAGCCTTAACTCTGGGTTTGGAGATTTTGCAATACAGTGGCTTGCAAAAGTATTCATACCTCTTGAACCTTTCCACATTTTGTCACATTACAACCACAAACATAGATATGTTTTATTGGAATACTATGTGAAAGACCAACACAAAGTGGTATACAATTCTGAAGTAGAAAATGATACATAATTTAAAAAATACATTTTACAAATAAAAAACTGAATAGTGTGGGTGCAAAAGTATTCAACCCCCTTTTCTCTAAGTGCAACCAATTGCCTTGAGAAGTTGCCTGATGATAGAATCCACCTGTGTGTGATCTAACCTCAGTACAAATGCAGCTGCTTTGTGACGGCCTCAAAGGTTGATTAAGAGAATATTGGGGGAGCAAACAGCATCAAGTCCAAAGAACATACCAGAGAGGTCAGGGATAAAGTTGTGGAGAAATTTAAAGCTGGCTTAGGCTATGAAAAGATTTCCTAAGCTTTGAACATCTCACGGAGCTCTGTTCAATCCATCATCCGGAAAAGAAAAGAGTACAGCACAACTGTAAACCTACCAAGAGAAGACCGTCCACATAAAATTACAGGCCGAACAAGGAGAGCACTGATCAGAGATGCAGCCAAGAGGCCCGTGGTGACTCTGGATGAACTGCAGAGATCCACAGCTCAGGTGGGGGGGATTCGTCCCCAGGCCAGCTATTGGTCGTGCACAAATGTGGTCTTTAAAGGAGAAGTCCGGTCAAAATCAGAATTCAAACTGCTGAAAGTACTTTAAATATAAAACTACTACATACTGTGCAAAAAATTATAAGTTTTTTTAATTAATAATAATTCTCATTTAATCATGTTTATGTGGAGGAATCCATCTTGGTCAAGAATAGTACTGTCACCTCCCATTTTTTGACGTCACTCGGCGGACCCGCTGTTGAGCAAGTTTCAACGCTCTGTTTGTCACGGCGCACTATTTTCCAAGATCAAACTCAGTCGGGTCCTACAGTATATATCTATACACGCGTGTGTGTGTGTGTGTGTGTGTGTGTGTGTGTGCGCGCTCCGCGCAGCACGGCTTTGCCGTGTGTGTGTGACCAAGATGGACACACACACACACACACACACACACACACAGCGGAGGAGAGATCGCTGAAGTGACTTAAGTTAGCTGATTATTATAGTATAAGTATTAAAATATAAGAGCATTCCAGCACATGCTGGGCTGAGCACGGCTTTGCACCGGCGCTGCAGCTGAGCGCGCGCGCACACACACACACACACACACACACACACACACACACACACACACACACACACACACAGCGGAGGAGAGATCGCTGAAGTGACTGTGTTGAAATAAGCAATGTTTTTTCCTCTTTTACCAGTTGTGTTGGAACATCCGATGGCCATGCACGTGGGCATTGTTGCTTCAGCAATAGCTCTTGGGAATGTCAGCGGTGAAGTCCTCTGGAAATCCGAAATAATTATTGATGATCGCAGCTGTGTAGAACGGCTCCTATTGACTTTGCATGGAAAGCGGAGAGAAATACTGTCGCCGCTTCCGCTCTTCCACGTCGCAGGATGTGATGTCAAACGCCCCTTACTGCCCATATTTGGGCAGTCATGTCAGCCCCCATACACAGTGATTCAGACGACAATTTATGTTTTTATTTTCTTATTGATTAAAGATAAGTTCATTAAATAACCACAAATGTATTAGTTTTAGTTATAGCTAATGATACCCTGATTTTTCCTTGTTGACCGGACTTCCCCTTTAAGGAAGCGTGGCAAGAACAAAGCCATTGTTAAAAGAAAACCATAAGACGTCCCCTTTGCAGTTTGCCAGAAGCCATGTTGGGGACACAGCAAACATGGAAGAAGGTGCTTTGGTCAGGCAAGACAAAAATTTTACGTTTTGGCCTAAATGCAAAACTTTATGTGTGGCGGAGAACTAACACTGTACTTCACTATGAGCACACCATCCCCACTGTCAGATATGGTGGTGGCAGCATCATGCTCTGGAGGTGCTTCTCTTGAGCTGGGACAAGAACAATAGTCAGAGTTAATGGGAAGGTGGATGGAGGCAAACACAGGGCAATGTTGGAAGAAAACCTGTTGGAGACTGCAAAAGATTTGAGACTAGGGCAGAGGTTCGCCTTCCAGCAGGATTTGAAGTGGGCTATACCTGCAAGAAAAAGGAACATCTTACAGTAACGGATGTCAGAGGCGGATATTATCCAAAACACGAGTTTCTTTTTTTATGTTTTGCTTCGGTAGATAGATAATTCTAGTTGGTTCCAAAGAATAGACGTTCTTTTACTTCCAGGAAAAGCCTCCTGATCTGGTGCAAATGCAAACCGTATCCTGTGGGTAAATAAATAAAAAAATTAAACATTGGAAGATGTTTACTTAAATGTGATAAAAAAAAGTTGACATTTTTGAAGGAATGTGATGTTCTCAGTTGACACCGGGTCAGGACGATGACAAAAGAAAAACAAAAAGCAAAGAAGGGGTGGGGTGGGGGGGGGACAGACAGGTCAGACTCTCCGTGTCACATTTCTCCTGATGCTTTCTGAACGCCGGCTTTCGCTGTTTGTGGGTCTGTCTGTTTGTGGTGGGGTTGTCTGTAGTTGGTATTCTATGGGCCTGGTATGTCAATGACCTTCACTCTGAATTCACAAACAGGTTTCACAAATACAAACTGCCTTTTAAAGAATCGGTAAACAGTGTTGAATAATTGAGTAAAGGTTTGACCCACCTAAAAGCTGCTGCTTTGATGCTTCTCTCAATCTAAGACCGTCCTAGTGCCTAAAAAAAGCAGACATTTCTGTCTAATTTCTTCTTTTTGTGTGTGTGTGTGTGTGTGTGTGTGAGGGGGGTAAGGTATTGAAGAAGTGGATTTTGAACTGGAGGTGGCCAAATGGCTAAAATAGAACAATGTGTTACGGACGGTCTAATGAAACCTCACAAACCTCTGGGTCACAGTTCCAAAAGATTGGTGTGGCTCAAACAACACTGTGGATTAACAAAGAAAGACCAAATTCACAGTAACACATGGTAGTGGTAGCATCATGCTCTGTTGGCATCATCATGGAGTTCTTAATATCAGTCAGTTCTGAGCCATTGTTCAGCATCACAGTGAGTCCAAGCATACGTTCAAACCAACAATTACGCCTTAAACGGCCTTGCCACAGTCCAGAACGACATGTGATTGAAAAGGTCTGGGGTCAGCTGAAGAAATGTCCTCACAGGCCGATAGATTTGTGGCACAAACGCAACGCAGAGTGAAATATCGGCCAGTCAAGGCGTGGGATGTTGATGCCGAAGATGCTGGCACCAAAGAAGACCAATTTGTTAAAAAAAAATCAGCAAAGTTTTTGTTTAGTGGTGTGCACACCAATGCAACCAGATTATGCAGGTTTTTAATTTTGTTTTTTTTTTACTTCTTAAATATGTTTAACCATGAATTATCCAGGATCTGTGACATTAAAGGTGTAATTCATCCAAAGTTTCTTGGAGGATGAGGATATTTAATGTATGGTTAACAATCTCCATTTACACCATTTCAATTTGGCAAACCGGAGGTTGTTGACGTTCTTTTTCCTGTTTGCTATGATTGAAAATGTGGAGCTTGACCCGGCTGGAGCCAGACGGACCGGAAGGGGGCAGAAAGTTGGAGGACCGTAATTTGACGGTGAGCGAAGGAGAGCGGGTCCGCAGACGGTGACATTCGGAGTAGTCATGGAGAATGTGGAACCGTTCTCGTTAATTAAAATAATAACGTAGTTGCTCCGTCGGTCGGACGTACACGTACGTGAATGGAACGGAGCGATCACGGAGGATGTGAAATCTGGGATTAGTGGTGCTAATGAAGGGTGTGTGGATTAGGGCTGGGCAATATAACAAGATTTTGAAAAAAATATTGAGAATTTTTAAAAAGAGACATGGGACTACATTGTTTAGATGGTCTATGCTGCATTATAATTACACCTTTATGTATTCCAGTAGGTCATTCTTCAGCTTTTTCTCATATTTATCTACAGCTGTTTGCTAAAAAACGTGCCTGGGAGACATTTGGGATAAAGCTTGGATTCCTTTTTATGAAAAGAAAAGCATATCGAGATAAATATTGAATATCGGCATTCAGCCTAAAAATATCGCCCAGCCCTAGTATGGATGTTTATGAACAACAGTATGTCCAAACTTCCCCACATCTATATATAAGCTCAGACTGGTGCAGAAACATCGACAAGCAAAGCCAACTTGTTTACCGTTTGAAGCCCAGATCTTCTATAAAAAAATAAAAAATAGATAAATAAAAGCAACAACGAATAGATGGAAAAATCCTCATATGATGTTGGAAGCAGAAAGGGAGCAAGGAGTGGATGAGGGGGAAAAATTAGGGTCCCCCAACAGTGATGGGTGGGCTGCTTTGTTCATTGAGTGTGTGCGTGTAGCAACGTTCAGCAGCAAACACAGACACACGGGCCTTTAACACACACACACACACACACACACCTGAGATCTAGGAGCATTTTATTAGCAGGTACATCACCTCCACCAGTATCGCTTTTGATCTTCTTCTCTTTTCTCCGTTACACCCACCCTCACTTTTCAATTTGCATTCACAGAGAGGAGAGGACTGGGGTGGGGTTTTGGGGGGGTGGGGGGGGGGGGGGGGGGGGGGATGCTCCACCGTTTGAGGTTACGCAGATGAGAATTGGGGGGGATTTGGGGGATTTCTATCCAGCAGCTTTTCAGAGAGGGTGAGGTATCAATCAGGTGCTGATGTTACGATGATGCAATGCTTAAGCCTGCTGAGAAAAGTTACCTGTGGGCGCTGTGAGGATTTGTATCAACTTAAGAGCAGTTAAAAGTCACTAGAAGTTGCTCGCTGACGTGCACTCACGCAGCGGTTAGGATCGCAGGAAAAGTATTTGATGTTGCATTAATGAGGCGTCTTGTAAAAGAGTTAAGCGAGAAACCTATGTCTTTTGGGTTTTCAAAAAAGGAGATAGCATCTCACATGTCTGGTAGAACAACAAGACCGTTAAGCTCATTTAAACCTGTTTATTCTCACGTGCTTCGATTTCATTCAAGGCAGAAAAAAAACCACACGACTGCATTGCATTTCACAATATATTACATTCAACGGTGCCGTTTTTCAGTATAAATATAATAAAATATCTCAGTGTGATCAAATATAGTTTCTCTTAAAACCTGTAACCCCTGTAAGAATAAAAAAGAACTAATTCAGCTTTTACATGGAGCTAAATATACAGAGATTCTCAGCAGGTGTACAGCATTGGTCCCAAAGCTCTGGAATATAAACGGTTTGTTTACAAAATAAATATTTCCAAATAAAAATAAAAAAGCTACACTTTGTAATGCAAGGTTGCGATTGGCTAACGTATAACGCGTCGTTCATGTCCAACAGCATGCATTTCATGGCTCTTTAAGGAGTGGGTAATTATCCCACAAAACTATCCAGAGGTTGTTTAATTCATCTCTTGAGATCAGGTGAACAATTCTTCACCTTCAAACTTAAAATCCTGAGAAACACAGAAGAAATCGTTTGGGGAAATAAGATATTTTTAGGCACTGCAACCAAAACGTATTTCTTCTCAAAAGGGGAAACAAAAAAAAAAAAAGAACAGAAACTTTAGTTCAACTTTTAGGGCCTGATCTTCAAAGAGTCCAAATAAGGAGCGCTGAATTGCGCAGGCAAAGTAAAAATTTCATGTCCAATGACTGGTCGTGTTGCGGTCGATCTACAAAGACTGCGTCTGCAACAGATAAGATATACAAAACCACTTTGGTCTGTATTTAAATTAGTAAACTGTGTGAACTCTTACTGCCGTAAAAGAAAGACAAAGTTCTAAGGAAAGCAGTTGGAGGTAATAATAATAATAAAACTATGACATTGATAATAATAATAATAATGTAATATAATTGTTTATATCTTTATTTATCATACTTGAAGATCAGGCCCTTAACGTGATAAATCTTAATTAGCAAGGCTTCAGATAAAAGTTGCCCCAGAGCGAAGGCTACCTAGTTGATCTTTTTGGAGTCTTCGGCCTCCGACTCCTCTTTGGCTTTGAGCGAGCCTTCCTCACCCTCAACAGGTGAGGAAGAGTTCTTCTGACCCGGTGATCTGTTCTTCTTGGACTCTTTGGTTGTGGCGTGACAGGCGGTTCCCGTCGACGTGCCGTTATCCGTGCCTGCTTTCTGTACGTCCGCTGTGAGAGCGGCGTACGGGGAATGGCCGCTAAAGAGCGTCTTGTACAGGGCCGACTCGATGGGGGCGAAGGGCGAGGAGGAGGAGCCTGTCAGCATCATCCGAGACTGAAGCAAAGCAAACGAGAAATCACATGAGAGTATTTGTCCAAACAGTCTAGTGGACTGAAAAATGATTAAATGCAGGGGGAAAACTGCTAAATTAAGATCCGACAGAATCTCCAAGAAGACGAAAAGAAAAAAAACACATTTCAGATAGAACCAACACTACGGGGAAAGGGCATGACAACAGAAACGGTTTGTGTAATATTAGCAACTTTAACTTTTACAGTTTGGGTCATTTCTGACCACTGTCAATTCATAACCAGCTTAGGGACGTTTCGTTCCCAGTTTGTCAACAAAGTGTAGGCACCAGCCAGCAGGTATGATTGTCAACGGAAAGATGCGTTTTCTATTTGCTGTCGTGTTTGTATTACTTCGCCCCTTTCCTCTTCTGTTCCATCTCAGTAAACAAACCATTATTATTTGTAAGTTAGGTATACTTGACATATTATGATTAATAAAATGAAAACTGCAACAAATCTAGTTTAAACCCCATCTCTGTGAATTGGGGTTCTGTCCCCCATTACTGAATAGCCCTGATTACAACAATACAACCGTACAAGACGTCTTGTTGATACATAGGCAATTATTAATTGGAGACATAACCTCATATTCTTACAGTTAACTATAGGCAATAGAAACTGGTTTAAATCAGAGAGAGCTTGTTTAGTTTCTCCAATATAGAGGTTTGGACACCAAGCAGTTCTCTCAGCCTCTGAGAGAATTGTGAACTGTTTTGTTTTTTAACCCTGTGGATTATGATAAGACATCATACATTTATGTCTACTTGTAAAAAACAAACAAACATAAAGGTATTTATTTTTATAAAAGCACTAAACTAATTAATTAACTTTAAAAAAGGACAAAAATCAGGCATAAAATCATCATCACATGCAAAAAGCTCAACTGTAAAGAAGCTGCCAAGATGTCTGCAACACATCAGTTGGCCCTGCATAAATGTGGACACATTAAATAAATGTCTCCATTAAGCTGTGAGTGATCAATGGGTGCTTATTCAGCAAGCCTATAGTGGCTGCTTAATATGCATATAAAAGCACTAAGGAGGTAAACATATTAGTGGCTAATTTTCATTAGCGAATGACTGCATAACATCTACATCATCAGAAAGTAAATAATAAACAGCGGGCCTAGACCCGGCTCTTAAATCTGACGAAACGGGCTGCTGGTAATTTGACAGATCAGTCAGTGGGAGCTAACTGGAGCAAAAAGTTGAAAGAAGATGTGATAGATTTATCTGTGTCTGAGTCATGAGCACAAGTTTCCCAGAGAAGAGAGAAGTGGGTGATGCAAGCTGATGAAAATGATGCAAAAGCTCCAGGCCGGTGGGTAATACGCAGCTAATGTGAGTCACCGCAGTGAAAACTTCAAAAAAAAAAAAAAAAAACACAGCAAAGGCAGAAAGGTCATTTAAAAGACAAAACATCAAAGATCTGGTTTGAGCTGTGGCATCAACACGTTTCTTATATCAAAGGTTTGCCCCAATTAATACAAAAGGAACACCGTCAGATAGCTCTTATTAGACCTCCCTATTACGCATGTTACTCGCTGGGCTGCATTCCACTTGGGATGGGGCGGGGGTGGGGGGTCTTAGCGGGAGTCAGGTGCACGACACTGACCTTGTTGACAACAATGAAGATGGTGTAGAAGAGCATCAGGTGGTGTTTCTGTAAAGGCAGGTAGTGAGTCTGCTGCAGAGCAAACAGCACCGCTCCCATCAGGGTGACCTTTGTGGGGCTGAAATCAACATAATACCAAGATATTTTAATATGCAAGAACAGCATACAATACACAGAAATGTTTATTATCTTAATAGTCAAGTCTGCCGATGCTTTATATATCCGGATGCCTGCGATCCGCTCTGCATGTAAAACGCCTGCAAAGCTCTGCATAATTGTTCGAAAAATGAGATGGAAAACAGAGAAAACTTAATGGCTTGAAAAATATGATCAAAACAGAAGATATCTACGCAGCTCCTGAAAAGGCTACATTAAACTTATCTGCATACCTAGAGACTCCAAGTACAGAACTGAATGTATTTGGGGGCTGATATGTAACCTTTAAATCAGTGTTGTATGGAACCTTTCACTGACTTGCTCACTGAGCTGCTAGCACGTTGTTGCTAATGCTGATTGATCGCTCTCTTAGTGCAGTTTTTTTCTTACCATTTGTTTCCTTTAGTGAACGGGCCAAACTTTAGAAATTAATTTAGGATTAATAAAGCTTACCGACTTGAACTAACCCATTTTTCTTCTTGGCAGGAGGCATTATTCTACACCAAAATGCACTATGTACTGTTTTTTTTTATCTCAGATCCAGCAAAAATCTCCCCAGCAACAGAGCTGCAGCAGCTAATCTGTTGGGCTACATGGATCAGCATTTGATCCCCACGTGTATCCGTTAGCTGCCCATGCTCTGTCACAGGTTCGCCTGTGTTCCTTGGGTCACATTTGAGGGATCTTGACCACTGCAGACTGGCGACAACCCGCCAAGCCTGCAGTTTTGGGGGATGCTCTGACAAATCTCGAATGCACCCTTATCAAACTTGCTTCAATGCTTCCGCTTGGCCATTTTTCCTGCTTCTAAAACAACCAGTTTGAGAACTAAATGATCACTTGCTGGTCCCCCACCAACAGGTGCTATGATTAATAGATGATAAGTGTTATTCGCCTGTCAGTGGTCATAATGTTATGCCTGATCAGTTCATACAGGACTTTTGGAGTTAGGTGTGGGCTGCCTTCCTTTAAAGCAGCCACCAGAACTCCAGGGATGTGTATGATAGAAAAATAACAGTTTTTTCCCCCAACCAGGAAACACCTTAACTCCTGATCTCATCTAAAACCGCTGTAAAAGACTTACTAGGACATCTTAAGGAGCTCATTGGTTTCGGGCTTCCATACACCTCGGACAAGCTGCTCAAAATTACTTATGAGGCCGCCCCCAGCACCTGGAAAATACAGACATGCCTTTAATGCAGAAAAACAGGCAGAACATATATTATAAATACTAGTTTGGAGGTCGTAAAAGCTAAATGGCGTCACTGATCGCATGAAAACAAAGCATGACTCCGACCACTTACTGACCTCTCGCCCACCCGATGGCGATCATAACCAGCAGGCTGTCCTTGTATTTGTTGTGTGCCTGAGTGACCCCTCCGAGGACCTTCCACGTCCTCGTCACCTCCTTCATTGCTGACAGCACCAACCTGAGGGGGAGCAGAGCTGCGCAGCTGTAGACCGCGTCCATGGGGCAATAGAAGACGAGGTACCTGCAGAGACAAATTAACCTCTGATACTTTGGCACAGCGATACTGTTCGGATCAGAACATTACAACCACCATCACTGGGACTAAATGCATTATTAACTTTGGCCTTTTGATCATTTATTCAAACGTTTCTTTTTCCAGGGGGTGGGGGGGGGGGGAAAGACAAATGATTGTGAAATCACAACCAAGCAGATTGTGTGGCCATCAACAAGTTTGTGCTGGAAATGTGATCTCTCCACTAGACAGGAGGTGTGGAGTTCCTTTACGTTTGTAGGTTCAACCACAGGGAGCTGGCTTTTTAGCATTGTTTACAAAATTTCAATATGGTTGAGGTCGGTGCTAATGGGGAACCCATTGCGACGGCTAAATGTTAATGCTCCAAAACTATATTTGATGAGCATTTGGGGTTGTTCTGTTGGAACACCAAACTGCATCCGCTTTTTAAACATTTGTATCTAACCGCTAAAAGGGATTTGGTTACAGGGATCAGAAACAACCACCAAAGCTTTTACTTAAAATAAATGATGTTTGAAGGAGTCATTGTCAGGGAGTCAAAACCACTGTGAAGCATGATGGTGGTAGCATCATGCTAAGGGTCTGTTACGCTTCCAGAGGTACGCAATCGTTACAAAATGGATGGATTAATGAAGAATTCTTCAACCTCGCCACAAGACTGCAGCTAGAGGGTCAAAATGTGTACACGGTTTGGTTCAATTGGGACAATGGTTCCAAACGGGCATCTAAATAGTTTTTTTTGGAATTGATTTAAAAAACATTAACTTTCTGGACTGGTGAAGAATGAATTGGGCTTTAAAGCTATGTGTTTTCCTGGGAAAATTCCTAATAAAACTACTGGCCAAATGAATAACTGGAGTTATACCATGACCAGGTGTAATGGCTTCAAGAAGCCATCATTGGATTTTCTGAAACTTTTTAAGAGACATTTAACCTATTTGGGCGTGTGTATTTATTTTAAGTGGTATGTATAATGTAGACCCTGCGTGAGTAAGTAAAAACCCACATGCAACACTTTCCGCATTATAGTATGTTTTATAATTATATATAGTTGTAAAGAGGACTTCCAAAGGCATAATCAAAAAGCCAAATTTAATATGACATCCATGGCCTGAGGAGTGTTAGCAGACTTCTGACTGCAAGTGTTTCTACTCATTCACACTTCTCTTCACCAACAGAACAGAATGCAGGATGTTTGTGTAAAAGCTGTAATTATTATAGGAAACCTGTAGAGGGCACCAAAGGATTTATTTTTAAAGCTCAGGAAGCCAGCTGCATCCTGGGTTTTCCATTTTTAGGCTTTTCCTGACTTTAGAGAAGCAAGACAAGGTATAATGTCACATTTGTGTGTCGCCTATGACTGTTAAACAACACAAGCTGCTTTGCTTCTCTCTGATCATCTAGACAAATACAGGCCCATGCTGTTCACTGCCACAGCCTCTGCCATTTACCAGATGATTGAAGCAAGCAGAACACCGGTGCCGTTGGACAAAGGCGCTACCGGCGGCTCAGCCAGCATGATCCCTGACAGCACCGCTCCCCCGAAGCAGTAGAGCATGGAGCTGAACCAGCAGGCCAAGGGGCTGACTCTGGACACGGCCAGAGCTCCTGTGAAAGAGACATGGTCATTAGTGGGATTGGGGTATTGCATCTGCAGCTTTCTAAAAGTTGCATGAGTGTAAAAGTCTCAGAACACCATATTAACAGCGCTGGACTTTTTTTTTTTGTTTGCAAAAACCAATTGCAACAAATCAGGTTTAGCACAATGCAATGCATTGGTCTCCTCCCAGTCAGATTTATATTTGCCTCGAACTTCTTGGCTGTGTAAATATTAACTGGTTTATAGTCCACAGGCCCTGTGTACAGAGGAAGGGAACACTCGCCGAACACTCCCGCAGAGTTTGCCCTGCCGTTTACGGTCCAAAGTTCATAGCAGAGGAATGGCCTTCAAAGATAATGGAACTGATCCAGAACCCCTCAGTGGTAAGGATCAGCAGCAGCTTTCTGAGTATATCCAGCCCGATTAGACAGGATGTTACAGGCTTCGCTTCCCCGCTATCATTCACTCAGTACCTGCTCGACAAAAACGGACGGGAACTCCAGGTTTATGCAGGCAAACCCAAAAGCCTGGGAACTGCTTTGCTTCGTGCCGTAACACGTTTGTTGACTTACATAATGGTAGTGTTCAATAAAGCTAAAATATTACTCGGTAAACCGAAATTATCAACATATTGTTATGATACATTTACAACATACCGATTTAATTGTGATGTATCCAAGCCAAGACTGGCCTATTTGGTTTAACACAACCAGAACAAGCCCAGAAATCAACGTGTTTAGATCACACCTCAGACAGGTAGCTCTTTAGTTAGCCCTGTCCCGAGAAGCTGCAGCCATACGGCTGTACTTGGTAGGAGAAGGGTAATCTGGGGATTAACAGACGATTATGGTCTCCTGGAGAGGGATCTGGAGAATTTAAAACTCTGTATGTCTTCTCTGCAGACTATTTTGGCTCTACTAGGCACGATCTCTTTTTACCTTTCATCTCGCAGGCTTAGCTCTTCCTGGTTGTAAATCAGTGATGCAGCAAAGTTAGCTCTTCAATTACAGATTTAAAATCCATAAAATGATTCAGATCATAAAAAGATTGTGACAGTTCCTGAACCCCTTTCCTCGGCATAATTGTTTTAATTCAGCCACAATGACGGATTTCCAAGCACGAACAGCCTGGATAGCTTTATCATCAGTCATACTTTGACTAGGCCACTCCAAAACCTTTGCATTTGCATTCCGCAGACGTTATTTTTGCTCTTTCTTACGATTTGATCATGAACTCTGACCTTTACTGAAGCAACTAAGGGCTGATCTGGGATCTTTCGTGATCTTCTAGGTGAGCTGTTTATGATTCCTTGCAGTCATTTTGGTAGACAAGCCCCTCCTGGGAAGATTCTTTGCTGTTTAGGCAACTTGACTCCTTCACTTGTAAAAGAAGTAGTCTAGTTGCCTCAAGCCCTTAAGACTGTCATGTCCTGGATGACTGAGAATCTACAAAAGCACATTACTGTTCCACGTTTTCTCTGTACGTCAGTGACGGGCTTTCTGACCTGATCTAAGGTGTTGCTTTCTTTTTCCCCCCCAGTCTTTAAACCTACTACATGTTATCAGACTTGTACTTTTAGTACTTTTAAGATACTTTTTTCATCCTACGGGTCAGGCAGTGTTCTAAAACCTGGTGTGGCTAGAGAAATTGAACTCAGCTTTATGGGGAAAAAAAGTTAATTCATGATCGAACAAGAAGACGATTACATTTTCACACAGGGCCAGGTTGGTTTGGATTGCTTTTTTCTTTGTCCGATCCTAAACTTTGTTTGCTGATTAAAAACATTTATGTCCGACGCAAACGCAAAGCCCGAGGAATCCATTTGGGGCCAGCGACTTCTTCACAGAGTGGTAAATGCACAGAACTTGTCAGAATTGTCAATGACTTATGAGAGAGAAAAATAAATCTCACAGTGGTGGCTTTTGGATCCTGGTTTCAGGGCACATTCTGACACAATTTAAGCATTTTTAGCAGTACGTCTGTCCGTCATGACAGTTCAGCAGATGCTTCTCATATACTTTTCTCCAGTAAGCCTAAAGTGAAGTGAGAAAGTAACTCCTAGGACAAGGGGAACCTAGGGAAGGATGGTGAGAAATATAGACGCCTGCAGGCTGAGACCATAACTGCCATTTACATTCTCTTCTCCTGTGATGGCCCTGCAGGTAAAGACTAAACAGTGGAGTGTTTGGCCTGGTGGGAATCCTGGCGCAGAGAGCAGCACAGCGTCATTTACACTGGAAAAAGCTACGCTGCTCTGTCATCACCTTTAGATGTGGAGCCAACGCCCTCAGCGTTAGAGCCTGCCTGAGCAGACAGAAACAGAAAATCAGGTTTAGTGCTTCAGCTTCAGGGTGCAGCGGGATCGATTCAAGAGCAGAAAACACAACCCAACAACTCGGTATATTGGTATATCTGCTGATGTAAACTTAAAGGGATCTGATGAGCTGGTCCACCTTTACCATCTCCTCCCTTTTGCTTGGTAGGACACACACATTTACAAGGCAAATCAGAGTAACCAGGCCAACCGCGCTGCTGCTGCTGCACCATGAAATGCCTCCCCTAGTTTGTTTGTAATTTTCTTTGGCTTGAAGGAACAGACAGAGTTGACTCTAGTCTCTTTTCCTTATTCTTTGAGTTCATGTAACGCACAAGAGCACAACGTTAACTCTGAAGGAGCTGCAGAGATCCGAAGCTCAGGTGGGGGAATCTGTCAGCTGGAAAGCTATTAGTTGTGTACTCCGCAAAACTGGCCTTTAATGGAACCGTGGTAAGAAGAGAGTCTTGTTTAAAGGTCGGTCACAAGCCATGTCAAATGTGTGGGGGAAATGACAAAGCTCTGGTCAGATGAGACCAAAATGAAATTTCTTTGGCCTGCGCTGTGTGGTAGAACAAGGCGCATAACTTTCAACAACCCATTCCACTGTAAAACATGGTGGCGGCAGCGTCCTGCTGAGAAGATGTTCGTCTTTAGCAGGTGTAGGGAAATGACTTAGAATGGGAGAATGGGGAGCGCATCGCCTTCCAGCAGGAATATGACCTTGAATCACAGCCAGACCTACAGTGGAACCGTTTCGATTAAACCACCTTCGTGGGCTAGAATGGCCTAGTCAAAGTTCAGATCTGAATCCATTTAGTGAAGATTTGGGTTCCCATAAACTAAGCAAAGTTGCATGCCGCATTTCTCCAGACTTCTTTATTTGGGGGGAAAAGGTTTTATACCGAAGCATCGTTTTCTGCTGCCTTTACTATTATGCTCTACCTTATGCTGGTCTACCACATACCATCCTAACAAAGTCCATTGAAGTCTGCCCTTATAATATGACGAGATGTGAAAAGGTTCAAGCGGTATGAATACTCTCGTCAGGTCCTACAGTAGATTCATCATCTGTCCCAGTCAACTCAACAAAGGGACACCACAAGGAACTATTCAACGGGACACATGACCAAACAGCCCCCAGGCCTACAAATAGGAGCCCCGGCCTCAACATCCATCCAAAACTTCCTTCCCTCTCACATGATCTGCCTGATCCTGCGCTTGACTTCTATGGCCCATCTAAGGTCCTCCTCGTCCCTCTGAGTAGTCTTTACAGTCATTAACGGATTTAAAAGAAACTCGTTCTTTTCTATTTCTGGCTTGAAGCAAAAACTGTCGACAGACAAATAACTAACTGTTGCTCCTCCATGTCTCTGCCTGCTGCCTCCCTAACAGCCCACATGTGGCAGTGTCTGCCGCCTTTGAGTTTAAAATAACTCCGTAATGAGATAACGACTTAAAGCGAACTCTTGAGCTCTTTTTTGAGAACGCTTGTGTGTGTTTGGGTCCAACACAATGTCCCGTGTGACCTTAAATAATTACTTTGTTCAACTTAATGTTACCGACGGACTGAAGTACGATTCACTGAACCCCCAAATAAAAGCCCGAAGAGGTTGAGGAAAACGGTTTAAGACAGGATGGAGGACAGGCAGGAAGGGCCGGATGGTTTATGGCATTCCATTCCTTTTATGGAAAAGAAGAAGAAAAGAACCTGGAAACCAGCTCAAACTTTTCCGAGATCCTACTTGCTGTTAAACCGTTTCCACCGTCTTCAGACATTTCCTGCCCCCAAAGGTCACTGAACGTTCACATCCAAACCCATTTCCCAGAGGCACCTCCTGTGAATCGTTTGCTTAAGCTGTGTTTCGACTCTCTGCACCTCCCACCAGTTCGAGACGGCCTGATGCCAGGAGCTGAGGACAATGGGTTAAAATGTCACGGCGGCTCAGATGCTTCGCAAGGCAAGTTCAGAAATAGATCAGCGGCGGCGGGACCACAATGGCCAGCATCTGTGTTCTTGAATGTTTGCGTGTTGAAAGTCAAACGCCGGAGCGACTGGAAGTCCACCTGTCACTATAGCCACAACAGAAACACACCGTGGCACAAGGCCCGACTTTGGTCCGAGTTGCTAGAATGCGCTGCGACAGATACAGGGTTCATTTTAAAGTCATCTCACTAGGAGGGTTTCCATGTTGTATGAGCTCGGCAAAACACTTCAACAAGCCTTGTTTAAAAACACTAAAATACCAACATTTCCAGTTGTCTGCATCTGTTTGAAGAGGGTCTGTACTATTACCGCCACCATCGGCGTCATCCATTCATCCCAGAACCTGCTTCAGAGCAGAACACCATCAGAACACCTGCCACTGGTGCTGCACAACTTCTGCTAAATACGTTTGCTTTCTATAAAAACCTAAAAAGGACAGCCAAAACATTAGCTCTCATTGTTTGTGTGCCATTGCCGGGATGAGAAAACAAGCCGAAAAGTGATGTCTCTGGTTGGCAAGAATTGCTGCGGAGGATTTAAGCGGTTCGACTCGTTGTCTACATCTACTTAGATGACTTGATATGAGATTTAATCTCTGCTACTGTTGTCAATCACTAACAATTAATCAGTCGTTATATTTACGACGGGTTAAATGGTTTATTGTTATCATAACATCTCTTGGCCTTGGGCTAGATAGAGGATTAGGCTTATGGCCTGTAAGGGTTGGTTCATAGCACAGTTCAAGTGTAGTCTTAAAAAAAACTGCAAGACGCTGCAAATAGTCTTTTATCATCACTTTTGTTGTCATCTCAATAGTATCACAACATATGATAAAATTTAAAGTCAACACTGTCTAACTCTTCTGTTACAAGTACTGAATTGTGGCCATCTATTTCTCTTGGAAGATTTTTTTTCCAAAGAACAAAATGCTTATGTGATAGAGATTAAAGTTATCTCTCTGGAACTTGGTGACTTTTAAAACTCGTCGTGGTAAATCTCTTGAATTAAAACTAGGTTAAATATTTCTTGTAATGAAATGAACTATACCAATGCAGCTAAATTTAACAAAAAAAATGATTTTGACTTTTTAATCCTTAGTAAAAGAAGGAATTCAAACACCTAAAACAAGGCCATACTTTCCCATTATTGTAAAGCGGTTGTTGTAAGCGTGCAACTCCACTGCAGGTCCAACAGAAACATCCGCGATGCTCGTTTATTCCTGAGGTCGCTGCAGAATCCCTGATTAACCCGTGCATGCATGTATGCACAACATGAAACTCAGCACAGAACTGTTTAAGCTGAGACTGAAACCAGACACCTTGATCTGAGACATGAACATAAATCACTAAATCGTCGAGCATGCCTGCACTGCGTCCTGTAGTCTGGAAACAGACCAACCTCAGAAACATTGTTCTACGTGTAGACTGGAGGACAACTTCACAGATGAAGGAACGGCCGGTTTGACCATATAACACGATCTTATCCGAACTCGCACTGAGCAGTTAGTCGGCTAGCTATGCAGCGGAGGCTCATAAACCTGTAACTGCAGCGAGACGGTTCTGATGTGTGCGTGCCTCCCGGGCTGTCCTCATAAATATGATGTTTTATTTTTCTTTCTGGACCGGCGCTCTGTCAGCAGAGCTGGAAGAACTCCAAGCTCAAATGCACTCATGCCTCAGCAGCTTTAGGGACTAAGGGTAGAAACTATAAAGCTGACAAACCAGCTGGGTGGGTTCATAAATACGGAGCAGTCTTATCTGAGATACCCCAGCCTTACGACGTGCAACACAGCCGCTAAACCAACCGCCGAGTTACAAGCAAACAAACGACTCGGCTCCCTGGAGATAATCCAGAAAAGTGGCCCAAACTCACCTTTGAGTAGAAAAGAGTACCAATAAAGGCAGCACATTAAGCCCCTTTTCTGTTTTTCTTTATCTTTACTTAAAGTCATCACATTAAACTGATAAATGACAACGGAAAAGAACGATTCATGAGGTCAGTCTGACAGGATTTACTTTTCCTTTGGGATTAATAAAGTACATTTGAACTCAAACAAATACAAGTAGCAGCTTTCACCAACACTTATTGAAGAACTGTTGACACATTACCGCTTTTTTTTTTTTTTTTCCCCAGTGTCCTGTCTAGCAATGTGGCAATAAGAATTGATGTCTTAATGCCAAATAGAGCTCGACAGATTTTGCTTTCACAAGTGGAGCAATCAGCCTTCGCATAGTGCTCCGCTTGATTTATGCATGTAAATAGTTTTATTGTGATTCCTGCGGGGAGAATTTCAAATTACGTGGACACTACAGTGGGAAAGTAGGAGAGTAAAGGAAGAACAAGAAGAGAAAAAAAAGAAAGAAAAGAGGTGAAAGAAAGAAGAGATAAAAGGGAAAGAATGATAAAACGTCTTCCGTCTGCTTCATCACCTGGAAAGAGAGATGTAAAAAAAAAAAACACAACCAACAGACCTAGTGTAACAGATACAATAGAGTAACACCTTGATACCATTGCTAAATCATATCTATTATTATTTAAGCTGACATGTGTAAAGTGATACCTGAGAAAAGAAAGTGAACAAAATAAATAAATTACGGGCTTTCTGTATATAAGTGAACACTTAGAACCTGGAACCCAGCACCTGTGGGTGTTTGTGAGAGTGCACTTGTTTATGTGAAATTTATCCAGAAGGAAATTGCTCAATAGTGGTTGTGAAGAACCAAAGGCCCGCCTTCCCCGAGCACCGAGGCAGGTGCCAGGGGACCCATAACTCCGGACTCCCAAAGGGGCCCCCGAAGCAGGGCGCCCAAGAGGGGCCAACACAGGAAATCCGCAACCCCCCCCCCCCCAAGGAAAGAGGAGAGACGACCCCGAGGAAATCCCCCAGCCACCGCAATGCCGAAGCCCCCAGGAGCCGCGGGGGCGAGCCCGTGGGCTCCGCCGGCAGCCAGCTACGCTGAAGTGGTCCCGGCCATGGGCCCCGAGGCCCAGAGGCCCCAGGGGTGCCCCGCCCCGGGGGCCCTAGCCGGGCCCCAGGGGACCAGGCCCCGCGAAGCAGCCACCGGGTTACCGGGCCCCCACCCGGTAACCCGCCCCAAACCCGAGGGCCGCCAATGCGCCAGCGGGCCAAGGTGCCAGCCAGCGGAGGGGGACAGGACGTGGGGGGATGGGCTCCGCCCCTAGCGGAGACTTAAGATGTTCTTGGTAAAGGGAGCGGACCAGACCCGAACCTGGCAAAAAAAAAAAAAAAAACTCATTCATACCATCCCACCCTAGTGCCCCACTCACCACACACATTACCACATATACCACTTTTTTCTTAATATTCCATGACTGACTGTGGATGGAGTCAGGTATGTTACTGTCAGCAAGTCTTCCGTTACCATTTGGCTTGATTACGCTACTTGCTCACCGTCCCCTCAGAAGCAACATTTCATCCATGTGTAGTAACGTAAACATACCCAGAGTATAATTCGTCATCTCCTTTTTTTCCCCCTCCTGTTTGTAAGGTGGCGGTTAAAGTGTTGGTCCACCAAAACCATATTTACATGAAGCCGAGGAGGATTTGTTTGTTCAGAAAGTTCGGTTCGTTTGGGGAGGTGTGGAGGCAGAATGGAACTATGATGCAGACCAAAAAAAACGAACTCAGGTCTGCCTCAAAACTTAGGTCCCGGCTCGGTTGAACTCTGGAGCGGTTCGAATACATATGGGAATGCCAAGCGGACCGGAGGCCACTCCAAAAGCAGGAAGCAGTCTGGGTAGATTCAATTATAACTAAGCAATAATACTAATTAAGTTAATCATACTTAATTAGTGGCGGCTCCACCTATGAATACTAAAATCTGTAGCCATTTAATTTTGTTTACATTTTCCCAGTAAAGGAAGTTGTGCTGTGTTGCTGACCGTCCTCTTTTCTTCTGTGTTTCTTGGTGCAGCATCAACACAGGCGAGGGGTTGAACAGGTTGGTCATAAGTTTTGGTTCATTTGACAAAGTGCAGCGTGAAAGCGAACCATACCAGCTGGGAATTTGCTACCCCAAACGAACCGAGTCCACAGGACTATCAGGTGTGAAGACGACATAGTACTACAAGAGGTTTTTTAACTATCAATGCACAAAAAGGATGCAATCTTTGGTAGACTGTTATACTTTAGACACCAGAAATTCAAACTCTGCATGGCAAGGTGCCTTTGCTTTGGAGTGGGCCTTTTATGCCCACAATTTGTTATAAACCTTGTTGACTAAACTTCTTGCTCGTGGAGATTGTCTGCGACAAAGAAAAAAGTAGAGTGAGGAAAATGAGGGTTTATCATAATCGACATTATCACCATATTCAAAAAGAGATTTGGAGTCTTATATTTTCCTAATATCATGCAGGCCTATTCAGCACTACCTTGTTGGGTGAATAAAAGCACTATTAAAAGTCAGTTAACTGGCATTTCTTCTACCCACTAAACAGGCAGCACACTGAGCGAAGAATCATTTGCTGAACTTTTAATGACAATCAATCAAAATGTTAGGGAAATTAAGTATGTTTTAATAACTCTGTGTCACAACTTTTACCCCTTAAGCCTAGAGGGGTTTAGGAGAATTTACACCCGAAATTACATACCTGATAGAAATCAAGTACAGCTCTCGAGCTATGAAGTGTAAATGCAAACATTTGGTATCTGTGTGAAGGTAAGGCATTAAAGAACATGTTTGCACTGAAACCACTATTGCAAATGTCACTATGTCTGATTTATAGCTGATTAAACAAAGGCATGTAAAGTGCAGTCAAACAGAAAGTATTTTAGACATTAAAGCCTCCTTCTTAAAGGGATTTATTTTTTTTTTAAATTACCTTTTCTGACCTACTTTTAAAGCGTGACAAAAAGTTGGCGTGGCTCTGCTCATAGCGGTACCGGTATGGACGGGCTTGACAATAAGTTTTAATACGAATTTTACATTTTACCCCAGAATATCAGCTTAGAAAACGCCGCAGCAGTATTTATTTTAAACCCCACATACATGATCTTGGCATCATTGGAAAGTTATTTAACCATCTTTGAGAAGAAGTCGTTCGTTTTGACATTTCATAGGTTCCAACATTGAGCTAACATACCTGAACACTGAACCTACACAATCAGTCACATTCTCTGCCTGCAACGATCATCATAATAAAGTTATCTTCAACATAAAAACAAAACAAAGATCTCCTTACAGTGATAAAGAACAGAATATCCAGCCATTCCAAGAGCTCGAAATATAAACTTCAATGTTTGTTTGTTGTTGCTGCTCTCTCTGTTATTTCTTTAGCTAGATTAGTTTAGGATTGAAAAATAAAGTGTTATTCTTAATTTCGTTAATACCGCCTACTGTACAAAAGACAATAACAAACATAGAAGACAATCATTTAAACAATGACTTATTAAATGTTGTTTGTGTAAACTGCACAAGAAGGACAATTATATTACATAATAAGGCTCAGTCTGAATGCAGTGTATTTTTAACTGTCACAACACCCACTGTGTTTGCATTTATAGCTGCAGGACAAAGTTGCAATGTTGCAACACCTTAAGTTAACTTGTCCTCTATTCAAACTTCAAACTTCAGACTGTTGCTCCCAACCATATAAACTCCTAGATTATGCAGCTCGCCACTCACCTGGCTGCTCCCTCAGAGCCATCACCGACACGATATAGTGCGCCATGTCGAAGTAAGGAAACATGGACACGCTTGCCAGTCCGTGGGACAGTTCGTCCAAGTACAGCAAGCCGAACACATCCATCCCCCTTGTTTCTGAGGCCGACCTGAGAGCACTGCGCTATGCTAGTTTGCTAGTTCGACCCACGGGTGGAGAAAAGACACCGGTCCAACTCTGAGCATCAGGGTATAAACACTTCATCCACGGTCTGTGAGGTCTGACAGAAGCCAGGAGGAATGGAGGGGGGAGAGACAACAGCTGTGTGTTTAGCCCGTTGGCTCACAGCTGGCTAGCTGAATTGTGGGAGCACCGCTGGTCGCTGGGCAACAGTTCCGCGTTGCTACGGGACGGTCAGCAGCGACGCTGTCATCCGCACATTACCGGAATTCCTGCTTCGTAAACCGCCACGTTAGTGAGGTGCCGGGCGGAGCCAGAGCGGGTTGTCATTGGAGGACTACAGCCAATCAGGTGTCAGAAGGTGGCTTCGCGAGGTGATGAACAGGATATAAACCTGCAGCTGTTTTGGCGGCATGATAATCTGGTGCAAACTGCTAGAAGAGCTGTCACGTGTTTTACTATCGATTATTCAAAACTACTCTCATTTAGGGCACGGATATAACACCCAGAAGGTCATTGTAAAGCGTAAAGATGTGTGGACATTAACATCACGATTATGGATGAATGAAATGTGTCATAAGTCATAAAGTGGAATTCATGGCTGCTATAAAAATCAAAGTGGAAAAATAACTGATGATAAAACTACGGCAAAAACGTATTTATATAACTTCAATGAAATATAGTTTGTAACTTTAGCAAGGTGGACCTGGTTGATATTCAATTTTTGTGGAATTTCATCTAATTGGCTAACAAAAAGTAGTGCACTATTGTGATGTGAAAGGAAAAATTATATTCTTTTCGGAAGAATTTTGAAACTGGCACATATGTACTCTACACTCTTACCTCTTTTATCTCTATATAAAAGCCAGTGATGCACATTTTTTTCAGAAGTTCCATAATTACAAAATAGTGTTGACCTCTGTATAATTTAATCTCAGTATAAATACTGCTATGCTGTGAAGACTTTAGAAAACCTTGGAGATCTTTAGTGAATAAGTAGCATTATGAAGAAGACCATGGAACACAGCAGACAGGTCAGGGATAATAGTGTGGTGTAGTTTAAAGCAGGATTTGGTTACAAAATGGTTTTGGTCGGCTTTGACCGTCTTGTGAAGGATTGTTCAATTCATCATCAGAAACATAGAAAAAGAATGGCAAAGCTACAAACCTACCAAGACATGGCTTTCCACCTAAGTTGAAAGGCTGAGCAAAGATAGTTGAAAAGTGGCCAACAGTACTGTGGTGACTCTGTAGGAACAGCATAAATCCACAGCTGAGGTGTGTCAAATCTCTTGACAGGGCAACTGTTAGCCGTGTACTCCATAGATCTGGTCTGTCTTGAAGAATGATACAATTACTGAATTGTGCTATTCAACTCATTTAATACATTTTGATTAACTTTGAATTCTGTTTCTGTGATAATTAATGCCAATATGTATCCTTTATTTCCAGAATAAATGAACATGCAGTTAGGTGAAACATTTTTCTAACAATGCCCACCGTGAAAAATGGTGGCATCACACAGATGCCACCATTTTTATATGGAATGCATCAAAGCATATTCATGTGTTAGAACGGCCTAGACATTCAGCTAGCTGAGGCTTTTCGACGAGAACCAAAAATTGATGATCCCATACCTGACCTTGATCAAATTTGAATAGAAGAACTAATGCAAATTCCAGTCTCTAGAAGTAAACAGAAAGGCACGCCACTGTTCTGAGATTCTTTTTTTTGTAAAAAGTTTATAACATGTAATTTTCCTTGAGCTTCACAATTAAGCATCACTTTGTGTAGCTCTATAACATGAAATCCTAATAAATATGTTTACATTGGGGATTGTTATGTGGTTGTTAAAATTGTATTGATATTTTATATGGTATTGTATATGTACAAATAAATAAATATTACAACGAGACACGAAAAGTCTTACTGCTATAAAAGTAGACATTTCAATTCTGCTGCCAGCTTTCTTGCGAAATGACTCAATGCTTACATGTTTTTTGTGCAATTGAAGAATAACCACATTAACAGTTGAAAAGTCTTAAATGAAAAAAATATGCAACTTTCTATCACAATTGCCATCATCCTGGAAATTGAAACAGAAATAGGATTGTAGTTGAAATGCTTGAGGGCATTCTGCTTTATGCCCAGGGAAGCTTTGGATAGTCTAATAGCATACAAACAAATGAGTCTGAATAAAAGAGCAAAGCAGGACATAATACGTTGAAAGTACAGCTCTATTTCCAACCCAAATACATCCATTTGGATCTCATCTCGATCCAAAATAAACCTCAAAGTGAGCTTTATTTTGTACACAAGTGGCTCACAAATTATCACTGTACCACAAGCCAATTGTTTGTGAAATGGTGTTTGTCTTTAATGTAGCTTTGGAGATAGGAAAAATAAGCAGGTCTCTTAAAAATGGGCCTAAGCCAGCTGTTTCACATTGGTTGACTTTGTTTAACGGTGCAGAGGAAAGAAGGGCTGAAATGGCATTTATGAACTAAGCTGACCCAATTGTTTTGCAGCCTCAGCTCTAAAAGAAGCACTTGTTTGTGTATTCCTGCACATTTAGAGTGAATGCAGGAGGGATTTAGTGAAGCACCAGACTTTCCCCTCACTGTGGCCTCAAACAAGAAGAGGTAGCAGGGTCAGAAATTGTGATGGGCAGAATTATGAAACATTAGATGTGCCATACTAGTTTTTCAGGTAAAAAATAAATAAATGAGAAAGCACCCTTACTGAAGATACCAAGACAAAATGCATCCCTACTCGTCGTAACTCTGATGTCATGCTATGGGTCATGGGAGGGGTGGGGGAGTTCTAATATATGTCCGACATACCCTAAAGTGCACGATGATTGAATGGCCAAGTGACATTTTTTTAGAATGTATAGGTGTTGACATATCACTCTCAAAAACTATGTCTTTTATTATTGTGTGCATATATAGAAAGCCCACTGCAAAAATTGATTTTTATGAACAACTTAAACTTCTACTCAAACATTGTGACAAAACAAAAGAAATTATTTTAATGGGTGACTTTAACATTAATTGGATGGTTAAGAAGGAACGAACAACACTTAAACAAATAACAGACTATTTTAATTTAACACAAATAATTAAAAATCCTCTAATAGATCTGTTATTTACAAACCATACTGAGAGGATCATTAAAACATACAACCTTATAACGGGGCTTTCTGATCATAATATTGTACTTTTCTCTCGAAAATTAGGTAAAAAACAATTCACTTCATCTACATTTCATAAACATAATTTTATTCCGAAACATGTACATCCAAACCTTGACGTTTTGTTAAATAAAATAAACTGGTTTACATTATTTTCTAATAATAATATTGAAACAAACTCCCAGATTTTTAACTCAAAAATAAAAGAAATCATAGAACCTTTTTTAAAAAAAGGAAAGAGTAAAAAAAAGCGAAACCATCTACCCTGGCTGAGTAATGACTGTAAAAAACTCATGAAAGAAAGAGACATTTTACTCAAAGTGTTTTTAAAATCTGGTCTCACCGTTGACAGGCAAAGATTTACCTTCATGAGAAATAAAACAACTCACGCCTTACGTAAAGCCAAGGCAAATTTCTTCCTGGACATCATTAAAAGTGCAAACGTAAATGGCAAAATGATATGGCAAAATATTAATAAACTGATTGGAAAACAAAATAAAATAGACAATGATAAATTGGAAATAAAAGTTAATAATGAGCTGCTAAATAATCCAAAAGAATTAGCAAATGAATTCAATAATTTCTTCATTAACTCTGTCAATGAAATAACCCAAATGTTTAGTCATTCTGAGATAGCTCGCAAATGCATAGATCCTGGACAGCCAACTTTTAAATTAGAGCAAATTTCTGAGTTAGAAGTGGCCAACATCATTAACTCCTTGAAGCCCTCAAAGGCCAAAGATGCGTATGGCCTTGACACACAATTTTTAAAAATCCATAGAGCTGCACTGGTATGCCCAATAACACATCTTATCAATTTATCAATCAGACTGGCAGTTGTCCCATCAGACTGGAAGGTGGCCACAGTCTCACCAATTTTTAAATCAGGAGACAAAACAAATATTTCAAACTATCGCCCCATCAGCATTCTCCCTGTTGTATCTAAGGTTGCAGAAAAGTGGATTTCCAAACTGCTAAACAAACATCTTAGCCAAGGCCGCTCTCTCCTGCACCCCATGCAATTTGGGTTTCGCCAGAACCACTCCACAGAGACAGCAAACTGTGTCTTCATAGAAACAGTGAAATCCTTGCTCGATAAAACCACCTGTGTTGGTGCAGTCTTTTTGGATTTCAAGAAGGCGTTTGATACTGTAGACCATCAAGCACTTCTGTCCAAACTGACTCACTTCAACTTCGCAGATGATGCCATAGCTTGGTTTAAATCTTACTTATCCGACAGAAAACAATCTGTGAGTGTTGGTGGTACTATGTCGTCCTACCTTGAATGTCCAGCAGGGGTCCCACAAGGTTCTATTTTGGGACCGGTATTGTTCTCCCTATATATAAATGACCTCCCGGATGTTTGTCAAAATGTCCAATTCCAAATGTATGCTGATGATGCTGTTATTTTTACACCTGCTAAAAGCACACAGGAAGCATTGTCCGTCCTCACATCAGCCCTGGACAATATACAGCCCTGGCTCCTTCAATCATGTCTGTCATTGAACAAAAAAAAAACTGTTTCTATGATGTTCACAAAAAAAAACATAAAACTTGAGCGGTCCAATGTGTTCCTGGGGGGAGTGGAACTTGAGCTTGTGGAAGAGTTCAAGTACCTCGGGGTCACACTGGACACAACACTTTCATTCAAAAAACACATCAAAATCACTGCAAACAAAATTAAATATAATATACGTAACTTTAAGCAAATCAGATCATCGATGACAATCAGTTCTGCTAAAATGTTCTTACACTCGATGATATTTTCACACATAGACTACTGCATCACAACCTACTCACTCACTGGAGGTACAACTTTAAAACCAATAGAAATATTATTCAAAAAATCCTTAAAAATCTTTGATCAAAAGCCCCTGTCATTTCATCAGTGTAACATTTTGGAAAAATATAATATGCTCAAGTTTGAAAATTTTATCCATTTTAAAAATAGTTCTTTAATTTACAAAGTTCTGAATGGATTAGCCCCACCTCCACTTTCTACCTACATTAGACCTGGCAGACGTATCTGCACCAGAGCCTCTTCCAGAGGTGACCTAGAGATCCCCCACAGAAGAACAACCTTTGGACAAACCGTTCTATCAGTCAGAGGGGGTCACTTCTGGAACAGCCTCCCAACAAACATCAGGGAATGTCCCACTTACTGCACATTTAAAAAGCACCTTAAACAGTTTCTTAAAAGTTCTCAGTCATGCACTCACTAATTTTATTTTTTGTAATGTCATTGTTTGAACGTGTGTCTAGTATTTTGACTGATATTGTATTTTATCTTGTGTTGTTGTTTTTTTATTGTTCCTGCCTCAGGACGACAGATGTAAATTAGCATCTATGCTATAATCTGGCTCATTTACAATCTGTACAAGAGTATGATTGTTCATTAAAGTGCACTGTCCTGATTAAATAAAATAAATACAAATACAAATATACTGCAGAGCTACTGTGAAATGTCCTATATCAGTAAAGTCTCTATTTCCTTTATGAGAGACCATGACACCTGCTGGTGAGTCTGTTAGTAAGCGCAGTTAAAACTGTAAAAGCAATAGTAAATTGCTTTATTACAGTGGTATCATTTCTGTGAAAAAAAAATGAGTTGTTCTATTATTTTAGGTTAATTTCACATACACAAGGCAGAACTAAAACTATGTTCTTGTTCAATAGATCAATAAATGCATCAGGGTATTATGACCTCTTAGTGCAACATATCCTCTGCTTGCAGAGTTTACGCATAAACCATGTTGTCCTATTTTTTAAAGTAAATTATATTACCCTACAGAATTTGCAATTGCAGACAAAATGCATAGTTTTATAACGATTTTGTAAAAATTCGAACTTAAGTAAAATGCAATTTTAAGACCTCTAGAGTTAACAAGCCATGCATTACCAAAGCTTATTTTAAATTTTTGATTCTCATATATACAATTTGTGATTTTATGACTTACATTATATCCTTAAGGACTACAATATTTCTTTAGTAAAAGAAAAACTGCTATACAGGTCATTACAAACATTTAAAAAAAGTGTAATTCAAAACATCAACCTGAACACAGGTACAGCAGACCTCTAGAGATGTTAGAGGCCTGACTTAATTGGTTTGAATTTCACAAATCTAAGTGTATCTTCTCTGACAGCATGTTTCCCAGTTGTCAAATATCATCCAGCAGAAACATTACATTATTTATATATATATATATATATATATATATATATATATATATATATATATATATATATATATATATATATATATATATATATAATACTTTGTTGTTTAATTTAATATAAATAATCTGTATTAGGACATTTTAAAGACTGGAAGAAGATATTTTAGTAGTTTCTGTAATCTGGGTAATAAACCAGTAGAGAGCAGTGTTGCACCATCCAAAATGTCACCTACTATTGACTTCTAGAGGGCAATCAGATGGGAAAATATCCATCCATCACCAGCAGCTGTCAACTAGGAAGCAATTTCCTATCTCATGCTCGCCTATTAAAAAGATAAATCAAGGGAGAAAATATTGCATACAGGAAATTATTCAAAAAAAGTCAGTAATTCATAAGTAGTAGTTATGAAACTCTTAAGTACTGGACCCAGCAACTGAAACCGGTGGTCATTTTGGTTTCTATCTCAAAAAAGTGCCATCTTGTGAGAGGTTGTAATGAAGCCTTTCCTATTGGTACTATAACATGCTCCTAAACTCAAAAATATAGGCTTATGTGGTCTGATGGAAATATTACCGACATACAGGGGGAAAAGAGAGTGTACCAACATGACCAGGTGATGATGTAATCTCATACTTCAGATTATCCTGAAGAGTGAAACTCCACCCAAAACCACTCCTGTGTTTGGAACCAGCACAGCCCTAAGATCTGTATCATCTTGTTGAGTCTTTGGAGCCTCACAGAATGTCGTCACTGGACATATTACAGATATGGCACAGGAAGAAGAGTCGTCACCTCTTAATAATATTTTATATGGCCATAAGTTTGTCAGATTCAAGGCTCGGCTATTGTAAATCCTTTTAACGCCTTCCCACACGTTTCATTTCACTCTGTCGCCGCTAAGCCTGTCAAATCAGTTGTTACCCCCTTTTGTTTCCAGCCTGAATGCTGCCTTCCTTGAGGAAGCCAGGCAGGGCAGAGGCTGGTCTTTCTAATAAAACACATGAGTGCTTCCTGGTATTGGAAAAGCTCATGTCACATTTGTCAGACAATTGAAGGTCAAAGAAAACTAATTACTCAGAAGTTAAGAAAAAAACCCACTTTGTCCATATGCTGGAATATCTCGGCAGTTATGGTAAACTATTGTGTTTTGACGGGGGTACTGACATCCTCTCATAATTAACCATTTAATAGCATTAAAAATAACTTGAAAAGTGTGACTGAAATCATTAGTTTTAACTCTGATAAATAGAAGACAGACGGACTGACGGATGGACGGACATAGAGAAGGCAAAGACATAAAGAGTGATTACATTGTTTCTGCTTCAACAAAGATAATGAATAGTACCACTCAAGTTTGTTGATAAGAACAAACTTGGTTTTATACACAACAATCTTGCTATTTTGTAATTTTGAATGAGCAGGAAAAAGTGAAACCAAACAGTGTGGTTTATTCTCAGTTTACAGAATATTGTCCTATCTCATAATCATTTTCTCATTCGTTTTCTCTCCCATCTGTTCAGGGTGTACTCTGCCTCGCGCCCAGTGACTGCTGGAGATAGTCAACAGCTTCCCAGCGACACTCCAAGAAGAAGCACGTTTGGACAGTGGATGGATCTGTAGCAGTTTGTATTCTTTGGTTAAATTAATAAATACGATGTTTGCTGTGAATTGTTCTCATTTGTTGATTTAACATAGCAGAAGTAAACTTCTCCACACTTTTCCGCCAATCAGAACATTGCAAATCATTGTGGGTGTTTAGCACACAGTTAACTCATTGAATTATTTGATTTATTGAGGGGGGGGGATATATCCAAACCAAAGTTGGCTTTTGTGAAAAAGTAATTGTCTCCTAAATCTAAGCTGCTACCCTTGGCAACAACTGTCCGATAACTGTGTTTATCTAAAATTGAGTCTTTTACATCACTGCGCAGGAACTCTGGGTCACTCTTCTTTTTATTAGCCTTGTTTTAGTTCAGCCACTCTGGAGAGTTTCCAAGCATGAATGACCCATTCAAGATCATACCACAGCATCACCATCGTATTGCAGCACAGACTTTGACTAGGTCAATCCGAAACCCTCTTCTTTTTTTTTGCCATTGAGAAATGGAGTTTCTGCCACGCTTTGGATCACTATCCTGCAGCTTTATCCCTGTGAGTTTAACCTTAAGGTAAAGAACTGATTAGCCACGTATCCACCTTCAGGATTTTTGATAAAGAGAAGACCTCAGAGTTCATTCAGTTACGTTGAGTGGTCCAGAGTCTGAAGCTGCAAACCAACCACAGAGAATCACAAGCCTTGATTGGGGCATGATTAGTGCTTTATAAGATTTTTTTAGCCAAACATGCTGCCAGGTTCTATTTAAGCGATCTCTTGACTCTGCAAGTCTGGGCATGGCTTCTGAAAACACACTCAAAAGATGTGTTTAATAACTAAGTGGACAATTTCTTTTTCACACAGGGTCGTGTTAATTTGAAATGAAAAAAATCAGAGTTTTGTAAGCACATTTTGCATTTACGTACGTTATCTTTGTCTCATATTATTTATCTGATCTGATAGATGTTGATGCTTATGATGCATTTTCACTTTTACACTTTTACACAAACAAAAAGCTTCCACAATCTAAACAATGCCACAGACATGTGTTTACATCAGCATCTATGTGAGGCACTGTGACATCACACCGTCATGAGAATCCCCAGCAACACCACCTAAAAATGAAAATTAGACCAAAACCCTCGGAAATAGCTGGTGGCATTGTGTGGTTTACAAAATACACCACGTGATGGAAAGATACAACCTGTCCCGTGGTGTTACAGCTCTATAAAGAACACGGGGAACACATTTCAAAAGGCATTTAACTGTTTTTGTTTGTTTGTTTGTTTGTTTTCAATAAAAATGTTTGCGGGAAATCCCCACAAGGATCAGATTCACAATATTAAATATGACTGATGCAACAATCAGAGGAACAGAACAGGACTTCAGACACAATCAAGTGATGCTTAATGTAAATTTTCTGGGGGAAAAAAGCTGTGACTTCATTTACACTTTTGTGAGTCCTTGGCTGATACAAAGCTATCTGTCACATAAGGATCTATACACTTTCTTCAACTGTACAGTTTACATTAGAGCAGCCACAAAGATAGGATGGTACAAGAAATCAGCTCATTCACTCTCTCTACCAGTCACAACCTGCCACACAAAATTCCTGCAATTAGTTTCAATCCCATAAGCAGAAGTAGTATCGACTTAAAATACTTTAAGCAGTCCGCTATCAACAAATACTAAGAAACTCATATCATATGTGTATGATAGATTTTACTTGCATATTGGGAGTATGCATGAATTTGATTTTTTTTTGCATGAATTTGATTTTTTTTCTCAAAATGATTTACAAAAAAGATTTCAGGCTTTAATATATTGATGACAAATAGTTTAAGTTTTCTTTTAGCAACTTTTCATGGCTGCTATGCAGTATGCAGGGATTTCTCTCACATCTGATACACAGGAAAAAAAAGTAATTGTGGGGGGTATGAACTGAAAATACAAAGTACAATACTTCTTACAAGAACGTGCAGAAGAATAACAGACTAAAGAGTGATTGGGATAAAGATTCTTGTCAAATTAAGAAAAATAGCTGGTTCACTTATGAGCTAAAACTGTTTAAGTTACCACGTTTAATAATTTGAAATAAAGTTACATACAGATATATTCAATAAGATAGTCAATATGTTTCAGTAACCCAAATTAGCTAAGGTAATCACATTATATAGATGACTTACTGATATTTTTAAAGCCCTTATTTCTGTTATTGATGATGATTTTTGGCTTGCATATAATGAAAACACAATATTTAAGACTAGAATATTACATCATATCAATACATTTTTCTAATTTTTAATACAGTAATTTGGGCTGCGAGAAAAGCATGTTTAATTACTTGGTTGTTATTTTGAAATTGTACTTTTGTTCTGACAAATGAGCCTTATATATTCTAATTTACTGAATATGACTGTATGTCACAACAATTTCACCAAGTCACATGTGGGCAGAGTAATACAGTCCATTGATTAAATGTCAGCGGGGATTAAGATGGTCGCCTCAAAGGACATAAGCTTCTGGGAAGGGAAAGTGCATGAGTGCTGTAAAAAAAGTCAGGGTCTCAGAAACCGAACAGAACAAAGAAAATGACTGACAGAAAAGCTTGGACTTTATTGATCTGTAAATGATAACGGAAATTAAAGCCATTTTCTACTCAACCAAAAAAAACAGCCCCAAGAAAGCCTGGTAGTTCAATTATGGTATTTACTGCATCAAATTAGAGAAACTAGTAGATATTTCCCTACTTTATAACCATAGTTTTTTTACATTATTACATTAGCACAAGTCATCTGTTTTGAGAGAAGTTGGGCGGTTGTAGCCAAACATCCATATATCCATTTTCTAACACATCTGTCCCTTGTGGGGTTGCGAGGGGTGCTGGTGCCTATCTCCAGCTGTCAAGGCGGGGTACACCTTGGACAGGTTGCCAGTCTATTGCAGGGCTGTAACCAAAAATTTAACCAAAGATTGCATCCAGTTTTTTGAGTTAGCTTCACTAAACCTCCTGTATGGCACAGAAATCATACTTTTATTTGGTTATTTCATGTACTAATGTTCATATCATTGAGTTGTGCTACTGTTCACAGTAAAGAAAAACGAGTTCACTTCAGATATTGTTAGCCTTTCCCTTGCTAAGTGGTTAGCACAAGCTAGTGCTAGCTCTGTTAAACATTCACACTTTGACCAAACAGTTGGTCATAAAGCCAATTGGGAATGATTACCCATATAATGACTTTTGTAATCCACATTCACTTGTTGCCTATAATATATTTTAATCAGACCAGTTTTAATGCGTAATTAAACTTGAAATAATAAATACAAACATTCACTGAAATATTTCTTGCTCAGTAATGGTTAGGTTAGTCTATAGGCTATTCTTCTCAGCTCACTCTTTGGTAGCTTTAACTTTAGACATGAGTCACTTTAACTCGATTTTTGGGTTAAAAACCCCAATTAAGCATGCTGGGTCAAATTTATAAGCTAAACCTGTTATGTTGAATCAACCCAGCGCTGAATTGATGGAGTCAGTTGACAAAATAACCCATGGTAATAAATGGCATGTTTTTCCCAGCAGTTGTTTAATTATGTAGCTAATTGAAAAGGACACAGCATTTCCATTCTAGTCAATAAGTTTTCATCTCCAATAGCCTTTTTTAGACCCAAAAGAAAGTTGTTTAATCAGAAATGTGTTGTTGGTGAATGAAGACAGACATATAAACCTCTGGAAAAATATCACATTAGTGCGCTAATTTATTTTTAAAAAAATCTGTTTCACTTACTTGTGTCATGGAAGACACTGAGTCTACAGTCATATTCAATAAATTAAGTGCATTCCGTTTAGGCTTGTTTGTCAGATTAAAAGTAGCTTTTGAAAATAATTATCTTTAAGTAGGTATTAAACATTTCATTGTAATATTCTAATCTTAGATGTAAAAGTTTTTTTTTTTTTTTAGCTGTAATCGGAAAATTATCATAATTAACAAAACCAAAGGCTTGAAAAAATCGTTATATAATTAATCTATATCATGCGTTTTACATCGTGACTTGAGTTACTGAAATAAGCAACCTAGCAACTTGCACATTCACAAAACTTACAGCAGACAGTGTTGGTTATATGTTATTGTGCAAGAAAACTGAAAGGAATACATACTTGCAAAGTGCACACAATTGTATTATTGTTCTCATGATTGAAACCCCGCGCTTAATTGACTTAGAATTTGAGTGTCATCTTCACAGGAGTACCTTCTTAAATGCTTATACAAAGGTGACAGACCATCGACCAGTTTTACTTTATAATGGGAAGGGGCTGAAATGACTCAAACAACTTAAAAGCGCGACCGGTGGGACAACATGGTCGGCTGCGGATTAAATGTCAGTAGGGTCAGTCAGTGAGACAGCTTGTTGTTTCCTTCCTCAGGGGAATCTGTCTATATGGGGCATTGGCTGCCTTTGGGTCGGGCTGGAAAAGCCTCTCACCCGCTAGACATTTCCACAGAGCTCTTAACTGCCAAATACACACGCACAATTAAACACAGAAATCCACCAAACTCTATCTATGGTATCCCTGTGTCTGCGTGTTGAGCTGGGGTGTGGGCTTCTGTGTCAGCCTGACCACACAGCTATGCAGGGGAGTCATGCGGCCTGCGTCACCCTGTGGTAAATTAGTAGTCGTGGCATACACAGATTTCTTTTAGGCTCTCATTACATGTTTACCAAATGATGGCTCAGCCTAAACAACACTGACTCTGCCCAAACCCTCCCTTTTTGATTGGAGGTCTTGCCAATAATTATCAGTCTAAAGAAAGTGCCACAGTATAGAAAGGTGACAAAGATAAGTGAAGTTTGTATCGTGCATGCAGTGCTTTCTGTAGTAGGGATCATTAAAGCATGACCCTGTTTGCCCTTTAACTGATGTTGTTCATCCAGGAAAAATTACAAACTGCACACTAAGCTGATTTTATTAAATTTCTAAAGCATAACTTCTTAAGATTTGATCTCCATTTCCTTCCCTATTTTTTTCACCGGATGCAGCTGTCTGTTTCTGCCATGCTGCCGGGAAGTTAGGTTAGTAAAAATGCTGTTCCTGGTGCCACAACATGCAAGGATAACAACCGTTCAAGCTATTCTAAAGCATCCACCAGAGCATAACATAAAACAGAACTGAGGAACTAAAGCAGTCGCGTTTTACAGACAGTGGGAGAAAGGGCGGAGGCTGAACTGCAACAAATTTAAACCTCTAAACCATCTATCCGTTTTTGTCATAAATACACAGAGGTTCCTGCAGGTTTGCTCCTCTCTACCAGAATCGACCATGTAATTTCAGCCCAGCCAAAACTGGGTGTTGCCTGGTGTTTTGGTGAAATCGTGCCACGTGGGTGATTAGAGGGCGTTGTGATGAAATACCTCGACTGAAGCTATGGCTGTTTAAGTTATCCAGTGAGAGTTGGGTGGAAAAAGACAGGGCTTTTGGCAAAAATATTCTCACTGAACAAAAAAAGTGTGACATGATTTATTCCCTTCGGTGTTTGTTTCTGACTGTGAGTACTTTTGCACCTACACACATCACTTGTGAAATGTATTACCAAATATCCGGCCATACCCTATCTTATCACCATCTTAAAGCGTTTTCATGAATCTAATGCAGCATTTGAGTTTAATGAAGGCAAATCTAGACTCACAAAAGAATGTGAGGGGGACACCTTTTGTTTTGAGAAAAAACAAAAATTATACATTCATATCCTCAGAGTTTTCCTTGTCATTGGTAAAGTTTTTGTTTTTTTTGCTTACACCTACCCAGGTAGCAAAATGTTTCCGAACCTGACCTAATTTGGACTTAATTCCTAATTGAAAACTTGGTACAGAGACATTAAACTGGTAGTGCAAATTGGCAGACAAGAGAGTCCTGCAGGAGATAGTAAGGGGAGCTGAGCAGGTATTTGAAATGTTCCTACCCTTTGTAAAAAAAATATTCATCATCTGCTTTCCCACTCATATAAACTTGAGACTCTCAAGTTGAGAGGCGTCTCATTCAGATTTTATTGGGTTTAATGTGATATTGCCCCGCCCTTTTGCAGCTATAACAGCTTCAACTTTTTCCTCAACGTTCAGGATTGTGGTTACGGCAGTCTTTTTAATTCGCTCTTACAGAACTGCATTTGCGAGGTCAGACACTGATGTTGGACTAGATGACCTTGCTCGCAGTCTCCGCTCCAATTCTCCCCCTAATGTGTTCTGTCGGGTCATGGGTCAGTCGAGTTCTTCTGCACAAAATTTGCCCATCCACGTCTTCATGGGCCTTGCTTTTTGCTCTGGAGTGCACTAACGTTAGAACGGGATGTAGCCATCCCCAGACTGTCACTAAGTTGGAAGAATGAAATTGTCCAAAATGTCATCGGGTCTCATGGAACATTTGATGAAACAAAACACCCCCACCCCCTGTTCCCCTCAGCATCAAACATTAGACTTGACACAATGCAGTCTGGCAGGAGTCTAGTGTTTTACACCACTGCATCCGATGCTTTGCATTTCACTTAGTGATGCAAAGCTTGGATCCAGTTGCTTGGCCATGGAAACTCGAGCTTTCTAGACACTAAACTAATCTGAAATGATGTTGGGAGCTATTGACATGTAGCTATTGACTCTGCAAAACTTGGCATTCTTTGTGCATTATATGCCTCACCAGCTGCTGACACCACTCTGTTATTTTACTCAGCCATACACTTTCTGGCTGAGTTGCGGTCTTTCTCAATCATTTCCCCTCATAATATCCCTAACTGTTTAATTGTGGGATACTTAGTTGTAAGGGAATTTATGACTGGGCTTATTGCACAAGAGGCAACCTACCACAGTGCCATGCTGGAATTTACTGAGCTCCTTCAGCAGCCCATTATTTCACAAATGTTTGTATAATCAGTCTGCAGTCAGTCTCTAGACTACCAAAGCTGGTACCTGATCTTCATTTGCTGTTAAATAGGCAGACAAAAAGAAGTGGCGGGTTTATTCCTAAGTGTTTGCAACGATCCCCTGTGGGAAAACTGGGAGTGTTTTGAATCTTAGTGAAAAGATAGAGCCCTCCGGGTTGATGTCATGGCCAAGTTTTGACTGATGCTCTGAAAGTGCACTCCAACTTAATTACATCTGCTCCATCGTGAGAGACATGTTTATGATGGATCTGTGATTGCTATGAAATAGCAAAAAGCATGTTGCACTTGTTCATAACAGAACATTATTTAGGAATCAGCATCAATTCAAGCCAATCCCTTTAAAAGTCATTTAATTCCAGTTTGGCATTCTCCCTAATTCTCCGCGCTGTTTCATACATACATTTAGATTAATGAAGCCTGACTTGAGCGGTTGTCATGCTGAGGGAGGAATGCTCCTCTCGACTCCCTTCATTTTTGAGGATAATTGGTGCTGATTACCGCCTCTTACTGTGTGTATTCACTGCTCGCTGATGAGGAAATTGGCTCAAAAGCAAAGATGCTCGCAAGCATGCTTTTGTGGGTTCCAAATTCCAGTGCTGACAACGGCCCGTGCGTGCAGATACACAGCGAGTCGCTCATTATCTGCAGCAGTTTGTACCTTCAGAGGAAGGAACTTGTTTATTTGAGCTTCTATGTCTCTTAAAGGCATTCCAGAGAGGCTTTCCCACACTGAGGGTAGTGCTGGTAGCTGATGAGGGCGGAGGTGAATGGGCTTAAGGCTGAAGACCTTTTTGGACTGTGTGTTGATAGTCGGTGCATGAACTACTGAAACATGCTGTACCTCTGAGACAAGTCCAGACATGTTTGAGACCGATCAAGGTCAATTGCACTTTTTCTTAAACATTTACAGTTCCTTGCAAAACGTATTCAAACCTTTGAACTTTTTCACTTTTAAGTCACATTACATCCACAAACTTCAATGGATTTTAGTGGGATTTTAGTAACAAACCAGCACAACTTTGACTGGTCCATTATAACATATTAATGCTTGAACATAAACCAAAGGTCTCAAACTCCAGTCCTCAATTGCTGGTGTTCAACAGTCATTAAATGGATACCTGCTTCAACACACCTGAATCAAATACATGTGATGATTGCCTAGACTTCTGGATATTAGATTTCATGCTGACGGGGTAATTCGGGTATTTGATTCAGGTGGGTTGGAACTTTTTTTAAGGCACCTGCCACCTGGACTGGACTGGAGCTTGGACTTTGTTTAAACTGTCCGAAAATAGCATGGCTACGCGTTTAAGGAAACTGAAACTCTGCTGCAGTCTTCAGTATTTTGCTGCATCTAAAAAAATCCTCCAAGACTGTCCTGCATTTAGCTCTATCCATCTTCCAGTCTCTAACCAGCTTCCCTCTTCCTGCTGGAGAAAGGCTAACCCACAGCATGATGGTGCCCCCCCGTGTTTCACTGTGGGGATGTGCAGTGCTACTCATCCACCACAAATAGTGATGGTTTGAGCAGTGCCTGGTGAGAGGTTCCACACTTGGAATGTTCTCCTTAACTCCTTACTGACCTTTCTGCCAGCTGAGTTCCTTCCTGAGTCTTTATGATGCTTTTTGTTCACCAAAATCGTTGATATGATGGTGGATATGATTATGCCAATTTATCAATTAGCAGTTTTATGAAGATACGATTGCATTAAATTTTATTTCGCCTTTTCAAAATAAAGATATTTAAAAATAAATGCAAGCCCCACTTTTCAGATTGTTATTCTAATTCGCAATTCTGAAGTATTTGGAGTTGGTCTATCACATAAAATCCCATTGAAAGATATTGAAGTTTGTTTGTAAGGTTTGAAAATGTGACAAAGATAAAGTGTTAAGAATATGTTGATAAGACAGTAACTATTAAGGAAAGGAAATATGGGTTGAGCATATGCATGTGTATTTGGATTAACAGATTTAAATGGTGTAGGATCATTCTTGTTCTTCGTTATTTAACAGCCCTGCTATTAAATACATAACAGCTTGGTTCACAGAGTGCAGCAAACAGACAAGCTCTAAAACCATGCCTTAATAATCTGTCATCAGATGCAGATTTAAAACAGCAGAAAGCAACTCAGCCATTGAATTACCCTGAACTGAATGAACTGAATGGCTCCAAAATAGATCTTATCAGAGAGACTCCTGCTTCCAGACAGGAGAAATACAACCGTTTATGCAAAAACAAAGTTATGCACAACACACAGACACACACACACACACACACACACACACTGCTGTGAATGCTAACACTGCATCCCCAGAGCTCCCACTGTCAACATGGATCAACAGCGTATTTAGTGAAACCGGATTCCCCCGGACATTGGAGGGCCTCAGAAACAGAGTACAGAAGGGGTGGGGTTGGGGAGGGGGGGTGGTTGTGCTCCCGTCCCTTTTCTTTCTCACCACCAGCTGCCAGCAAGGGGCAGATCTGTGCCCCCGGGTAACTGATTTACACCCCGCAGGTGTCTTGCATGTTCCTGTGCACGCATGCATAAATTGAGGCACGTGCAGTCTCCGAGCAAATTGCTCCCTTCAGAGTATTTTAGCATTCGGTTGAGGTTGTGAAGTGAAACAAAGAGATGAATGCTTCAGACTTTGAGCCTGCACCATTTATTCTGCATGGTTAAACAGTTCCTCTAAGGAACTCTTTCTGCTGGGTAATAACAAGCAGATTCGCTGTCTGCTTTCTGCCTGCAGTGAATTATAATAGACAGAGACAAACTGGATTTTATGCCACTTGAATTTTTAAAGTTGTTCACATTGTTTCATAAGTTGCTTCTGATTGTATTTATACAAAAGAAAATGTTAAACTCATTAAATCCAATTGACATGTTTTTATTTGTTTTGACTTTCATGTTGCGTTCTTTTTATTCTAATGTTAATAAATGATGTTGCATACAAACATATTTTCAGACTTTCAGACTATTGTTCCGCGCCCACTTCTACTGAAAACTGTCAGACACTGAGTCTGTACATGTCGGCTTGTGTGTGTTTGTTAAGATCCCAGAAGGTGCACACTGGGTGCTGTTGGGTTGTTTACACATGTGGGAAATGTGAACAACCAGTTTCATGTAAAAACTTCCCTTGTCACTCAATGTAGTATTTACCTACCTACAAGAATGTTTTTTCTCCAGGACCCTTTAAAACTCTGAATGTGAACATCTCTTTTTATTCAAAAGACCGCTAGCATGTTCGATCCTTGAGATACAAGATGTTATTCTATCTACAGTTATAGTTTCTTGGTCTCCTCTAATCTAAAGAATGTGGTAGAAAAATATTACAATCCTTTTTTATTGATGGCTTTCCAACGTAAAAAACAACAAGCAGATGTCCCAAACTCTTCTCAGTCTGATTGGTCAAACAACCTTCCATAGCGTCTCCTCCCGGGGAAGCTGTCTGCTCCCAAGTGGAGTTTGGTTCTGAGACTCAAAATTAAACAGAGCCAATATTACATTTTGCCCGACCAAGTCAAAGATAGTTTTCATCAACTCAACAGGATTTGTTGTTGATACAAATACAGGTTTTGGTTTTCCTAAAATACATTTCTACATTTGTCCAATTTTGTGTAAGTTTCTTGCAGGATTTATTTTTATTTCCCTGTGCTTCTACCCATTCTGAATCCAAAATGGGAAACCCCCGGATATCCAGCTAACTGAGCCAAGGCAGGTCGTGCTGACAGAAACCTAGAGCTGAAAGGCAAGATCTGCTGAGAGACAGCCCAGTCTGACCCTACGTAGGCGCTCTCTCTTCTTGTTCTGTCATGTTGGTTCTGGTGATGGAGCTGACAGATTAGAGGCTGTTCTGGAACCAAAATAAGTCTTCCTCTATTTATTTATTTTCTTTTTCCCCTCAAACTTGAAAACTCTTGTAAGACCGAAAAGCTTTTATTTTTAGTTAATTTAAATAAAAACAGTTAACATTCTATTTCTTATGCATATAACCTCCCCTTTCAGCTTTTCCAAATATTTTGTTGAGTAGAATTATTGTTAGCATTTTTCATTTAATAATTTTTTCCCTCAGTGTCTCCAGTCATCCATCCATCATCTATACCTGCTTATCAGTTCAGGGTCGCAGGGTGCTGGTGCCCATCTCCATCAATCATTGGGCGAGAGGCAGAGCACACCCTGGACAGGTCCTCCAGCCCATCACAGGCTTCACTGTCTCTTTTTACTCAATTAAATCATTAGGAAATATACATTTGAATGATTACAATTAGCTCCCTGTTTTCTTCATAACCCTTGATAGAATTACAATTATTGTTAAATAATTCTAAAATATTACTCTAATTACGATAGTTTAACACAGCTTATGCATGCCACCTATTGTTCAATCAAATTTGGGGTCCCTGATGAAACTCATTTCCTGACACCTATTAAGGGAGTATTAAAATGTTATCAACTGCACCCCTGCCAAGTTTGGGGTAGGCAGTTTTTAGAAATCACTGATTATTTTTTGTGTGAGCAAAAACACAAGTCATTAAAATTTTGACATTCAAAGCTAAGCACTAAGTTAATGAAGTTGGAGAACATTACTTTCTGTTAGTTTTGTTTGCACACAGTTAATTGGAACAGCTTTGTAATACGTTATGCGTAGAATTATCAACAAGTCATATCAACAGAGAGCGCAAACATGCTAGCATTAGCACTCCAGCAAACGGCTCTGCAAGAAATCTGTGATGCAAGGCATGGGCTGAACAATGACCTTAGCAATCTGAATCCAGACAAAAACATGTTTAGAATCAAATACTGAAACTTTGAATGTCTTAGATGTGTTCTCAAACCATATTAGTTACTTTTTTTGAGTCACGTTAACCCCGTGCTGAAGCGACGTGTTAAGGTTGACCTGTTGAACTCCAGAGGAAACAAATTTTTGTTACTGTCTAGAGAAGAAAAAGTAGGAAGCAAAAAATAAAAGAACATCACTGATGATTAAGTGTAATACGAATTAAATGTGATATTTGATTTTATTGCACTTTGAAACTACCCAGAATATAACCATACATGCAGCATTGATTTGGGACAGCTGTCTAATCTTAAATGACTTGGACAACAGGGGCAATAAAAATCCTGAATCCGTGAATTCAAATTAGAAATAGTACAAACGCTTTATGGGTTTCTTCCCAAATCGGCCTCTTGCCTCCCCAAAAGACTCTCCTGCAGTCGTTCTCTTGCTTTCTGTTCCCAGATTTGATAAAAGGTGTACTATTGGAGGAAATGAAGTGGGACAGGATGGGATGATAAGAAAGCAAGGCTGTGGGATGGGCAGTGGACTGTCGAGGGAGTCAGGTTAATGCGGATTGCTTTTTCAGCTCTTTCCGGCACCCATCACACGATCTATTCCTGAGTTTCCTGAGGGAGCATTTATGTTCTCATGGCTGCTCTCTGTGTAACGGGTACCCTCGTCCGACAGGCAGCACTTTGTCATGAGAATCATATTACTTGTGAGAAGCAATATGTGGTAAAAAGGCTCAGCAAAACAGCTCATGTACACGACAACAGGTTCCAGTACACAAACTCAAAGCCTTAGTTATTATAAAAGGAAATGGTTGAAGGAATGTTTTTTTAAGCGTCACATATCATGTAGCGTTACCTCCATCTGTCCCACAGGAAACGTGTAAAGTCATATATACCTAAACACAATGTAGTGTCTTTCCACATCTGTCAAAACAACACTGCTGGTCCTTGGCTCTTTTTTTCCTTATACTGTCCCATGACTCAACCCACGCAATGCCTCTGATACCGAAACAATGGGGCAAAATGCCGAGCAGGTCAAAGATGTCATGGATATCATGGATCAGTCAGCTGAGTCTGCCATGCAGCCCAGGAACTTAAACGTAAATGTATAATTGGCTGACAGGAAGGAAGCGGATGAATAGAAGGAAACAAGGTTCAGCGAGAATACCCAATGCCTGCAATGGCCTTGCTTGCTAGTGGCAAGAAAAAGCTCCAAATTTCCTGAGTCTGCCCACCGTTTCTTAGCAACAGTGATTCACTTTAATTACTGGGGAACTTTTATCTGCCTTTGACTGCAAAGTGTGTCCCTTCATCCACAAAGGTCTTCTCACATGCATGCGAAGCCATGATAGCATGATAGCAGTTACCTGTCACAGACTAGCTGTCCTTATCTGAGATGTGAGTCAATAACGAGGAAATAGCTTGTCATGTATTCAGCTGAGATGCTGGTCACACTGAAAATGGTGAGAAAATAATCTTTTCTACAGTGCAGTCTCGCTGAGCGAGTTTTGATATCTTGATGTTACACTGACTGTTGAAAACCATCACTCAGCTGCTAATTAAACCGGCTGCGTATTCTCTGAAATGTAAATAAGGGGTATTTTGAAGTTCCTCAAAGAAGTTTGTGAATCTTTAAAAACATTTCTTACACGTTTGCAATAGGCTATGTGCACAAGATGGCGCCCGCTAACTTCCGGCCAAGCGTGGTGATGGCATCCACTTCCTGTTGTAATAGAACTATATTTGTCAGTGAGACAAAACTTGCTAAAATGTCTAGTTTGACAGATGTTTGACCTGGTTTAGTACTGTTTTAGACCATTTTCATCCTTTTTAGGTTATCTTAAGTGATTTTCCACAAACTAATTTAGTTGTGAAATTATTAAAATGTGAACATAATAAACGATCCCGTCTCTGCCCCCTAGTGACTGAATTGAGAATTGTGCTCATTTCTTTTTTCCCCTTGTTAAGTTTGTTACTTGTTTGTAAAGGCCACAAATAAAATACTTTATAAAACCAATACTTCTTAATTACTGATTACATTAAAACACAGTTTTGGGGAAATCTACATTAATAAACAAACTGGAATACTCAAACAACAAACTTTTATTGTGCTGTTTAAATTCTTAGCATCGTTTTTCTTACATTTGCAAGATACCTTAGCAAAACATGGGTTTTTAAAAAAACTCTTAAAAGCTACTAAATCCACAACATGGCATATAGTGGTAAGATGTTAGAACAGAATTAACTAAATAGGACAATAGAAAATTAGTGTACTAAACCATTACTAAGCCATAAATAAAATAACAAAATACATAGTAACAAGCTCAGACAGTAAGTAATAGCAGTAATAGTAATAGCATCTTTATTGTCATTGAAACATACATTACAATGAAAATTGTTCTCTGCTTTTAACCCATCCCTTAGGGGAGCAGTGGGCTGCCATGTGCGGCGCCTGGGGAGCAATCTGGGGTTAAGGGTCTTGCTCAGGGACCCAGAGTGCAGGCGCTGGGGATCAAACCGGGTACTTGCATCCTTCTCTGAGTGCAAGCTGCTCTAAGCACTAGGCCAACACTCTCCCGTTTGACAACCAAACAAACCAAAATTAGTTTGACCTGCAACCTTGACATTTTGGAATCTACACTTTTTTAAATAGCGACAATCCACATAACTCTTAGTATTGGGACATTTTATCTCCAACAAACTCATATTCACTTTGTTCTTTTATGTCAGAGCCTCCACGGGACCCACTAGAACATGGAAAAAGTGAAGTACAAGAATATTCTACAAAATGGTAGCCTTTAATTATTATACTTTATTTTAAGAAGCCACTTTCTATGGCAAAAGATCCAATATCGGCGTCATTCCTTAGACACTGGAAGTAAAGGACGTGCAAACTGGGAATTTTAACAATCCATCCATAGTTTTTTTCTAATGCAACATACGGCTCGACAGGAAGCAAGCCTTTCAAAGTAAAACTAAACTTCACAATAAAATGGCCTGAACAAATCTTCTTACTGAATATGATAAAAAATAAAAAGCAAACCATCATACAAATAACTTAAATATTTTCTATTTATGGCTCTAACACCACTTTTTCCTCTTTAAAAGCCACTGTTAAATGATGTGTTTGTCTGTTTATAACAGCCACCAAGAAAAATCTCTCTACAATTAAACTGTCGCGCTGCACTAAAGGATCCTGTCTATTGCACAATACGCGATTAATTCGAAAAGCTCTGAAATTATTCTTGCACCTTCCGCAAATAGTTGCCGTCGTAAAAATGGACAAGACATGGCTACGACAGACTTCCCCATCTCCTCCGCTTATAAAGCTGCGATCTAATCCTGTTTACATGAAATAAACCTGCTCGCTAGCAGGTTTAAGCTTGCGCACATGTTGCTATGACAGCAAGTCCAGGATGAGTTTCGAAGAACCAAACGATCCAAGATCATGCCAAATCAATAATAATCAAATCCAGCTGAGTTAGCGACGTACGAAGAAGGGACCCCTGGACTTTACCAAAGGCCGAATCAACTAAAGGGACATCAGCACTGATTGCCGTGGTAGTAATGAGAGGTGCAAGGTCTGCTGAAAGTCCTGATACACCTCTGCTACTCTGAGAACATCAGGGTCTGGTGTGTCTCCTCGCACTGCCTTGTAACGTTTGCTCCTTCAAAAAAAACAAAACAAAAACAAGACATCCAATTAATACATGTTAACCAAAATAAGTATTCAAAGAACATATTCAGTTACTTCAACCTTACATTTACAATAATTACCTTACACCATTTCCAACTGTGCGCTGCTGTTTTGGTGTTGCAGATATAAAAACCATGTCACGCACGCGGCCTGGTTTAACACCCTGTAAAACAATTAAATGAAATGCTTAAAAATAATAACATTGATGATAAAACACAGAAAAGGTACAAACCCAGGAAAGCTCCATCAACCTTCACAGAGTTCAGAGAGCACGTGTTCTTTTTTTTAACACTTACGGTTTTTGTAAAAAGTTGGTTCAATAATGGGTTGTGTTTGAATCCATTTATCTAAAAATAGGTCATTAAGCAACAACATAAAATGGCCAGGGCTGCACTTAAAATGTATATTTTGATTGTCATAATTTTTTAGCAAGCCGAAAAAAGACTGGAAGAAAGTGCAGGACAAAAATTTGCTTATTTTTTTAAACCTTAGCCGATTTATGCTCACGTCTGTTCCGAAAGATGAATGAATGCACTTTGGGTTGACATCCCAATTCTTTTTTATAACTATTTGCAAAGATACAAATGAAAGTTTGCAGTTGTCTACAGAGTAAGAACTATCTCTGCAGCACAATGCTTTTAATCAATTTCAAGCTTTTTTATGCATCACAAAGCGTCTAAAACTACAACTTTGAGCAGGCTTATACGAACGAATGTGAAATCATCACGTCAGTGACTTTGGTAGGCACCATGCATATTTTTGATAAGTAATAGTACAATGAAGAAACTTTGTTTACAAAAATTAATGCTTCCCTGGCGTCATAACTTAAATAAGAAGCACATTTCTGAACATATTTGCCAACCAAACGCACGCAACGTAAACAACAGACGTCGCTCACATAGAAACTGCACACCGCGGTGAAGTTGGTTTGATATTGAACAGTCAAACTCCGCGGAGTCAGTGGGATCTAGCTCACGGTTGATCCGGTTGAAGCACTCCGATTTCGGCCAGCGTCTCAACAAATCTTTGAACCAAGCACTCTTGAGAAACAAAAATCAATAAATTCCTTATCTTGTGACCAGCTAATATGAAACTAATATAAATTGATCCCGCGGAGCTTGAATGTCCAATATCAAACCAACTTCACCGCGGTAAACTGCGCTGTGTTCCAGTCTTTAAATTAAGTAAAAAGAAGCAAAAGAGCAGAATGAACAGGCCTAGGAATTGGCCTTAGCATTAACAGAGTCATATATATTTGAACTTACAATATAACAAAAATCTGCAATCATAACAGACTAGCTTCTGGGGCTCTCGTGTAGCTAAGCTAATGCTAAAGTTAGCAACTTATATGTGCGCTACTACTCCAACACACAACAGCTATAAATACTTACAACTTACGCTGCACAGGAGCTACATAAGACCCCCAAAATATAGTCCTCTTTGCATAGAACAGATCATCATTTTATGTGATTTCAGCCTACTCTGAGTTCATGAGGCTTATCATTTTTGCCCACCGGTCTGTAACAGACCGCCCTGACGCTCACTATCCCTGACGAGTCTTTGTTGGACACCGTGGTTAAAACATTAAAACAGGATCTGAAACAATGGCTTTGAAGTTATGTTAAAACAAAATTATTATAAGTCAAAACGAGACAGTATATGTATGTACAGAATAAAAAACACTACCTAGGTAGTCAACATTGGCTCAGCAGTGACCGACTGGTACATTACTTACCTTCAAAGTTTTCAATGTAGTTCGACACGTAAAACTTGAAGCCTTTCTCTTTTTTACTCCGTGGAGCAGATGATAAGGTTCGTATAACCCGGAGGACGTCGTTAATTGTTATTTTTGGAAGGTCCTGCAGGCAGCGTGTAGAACGCCATTGCTTGCCGTGGGTGAACAGCCTAGCCGGAAGTATGCTCCCTTACCCCTTTCAGTTAGCGGAAGTTGCGTAGCAACATCGTGCACATAGCCTATTCTGCTCCAGCTTTTGTCCTGATGATGCAGTCAATGAGAATGAGGTCCGTTTATTTTAACGTCCAACCAAAGACGCTAATACTAAAACCATTCTTTGATAAATAAATTAAGATCTTGCAAGACACTGGATTGGTGAAGTTTACTTTTAAACCATATTCCTTATAGAGTTGAACCCATGCACTTTACAGCGCGTTTGCTAACATCATAGACACACGACATCGCAACCACAACCAGCTGAGCATTGCAACAACTGGAGGAACTATTCTGCCATCTTTAAAAGTGAGGAAGCAAACATCTAGAGTACTTTAAAAAATGTCATTGCACCATTCAGGTTGAGGTTGCAGACAGCTCAGACATACCAATCCGCAGCTGCAACATCTGAGCACACGCAGGTGTCATGCAGTCTGTGTCCGTTGGCTCCCCGTCATTTTTAGAAACTGCATCCCAGTGACTATTTTCTCACTAAACCTATCTGTGAACTCATTAAATAGGTTTATTAAATCAGCACATAGCAGAGACAGCCAGAGTTGGAAAGAAAAGTTGTATCGTAAAAATGTGCAAGACTGTGTGGACTGTGAAAAAGATTGAGGTTGCTGCATGAGCTGTAAGGCTAGAGGTTCGCATCAAGGGTCCATAGACACGTCAAACAAATGTAAATAAAGGTAGAGCTTTTCAGAAGCTTGTTAAAGCAAATACTGAATTGTCCATTTAGTTTCCTATGGCTCTAAACTACCAAATGTGCAAGGAGTAAAATAATCATTAAAACACTGATGTTTCTACACGGCAGCAACAGAACGCGATCAAACATCTTGATGTGATGACTTGCTGAAGTTCAAATCAAGCATCTGCATAGGTAAAGAAAAAGTGCGTTGAAATGACTTTCAAGGTGGCATGGTTTTTATATCAAGGCAAACTGTGTTTTAGAAACTCATAATCTACTAGATTTCCCATGCAGTAATGTCTCTCTGGCTAACAGAGAATAGTCTGAATACAGATTAAATACCCAGAGAGTAGCGGCTTTGTGAAGAGGTGATCAATTGCTCTAATAGCCCCTTGTTACAACTAAGGTATGTAGAATGCCATGTCTGAAGAAGAACAGGAAGTTAAGGCAACAGTTTGCAAAGGCTCATCAAGCTTGGCCAATATCAGACCGTCTGGGCCAACCAGTGTTGAATTAACATGAAACATTCACATAACAGGATCAGAATTTAGTGTAAACAACATGAAAGCAGGGATCCATCATTTTTTTCCATGTGTCCTGTCTGGTAGTGTATTATTAAGAATTGTTGTCTTAATGCCAAAGTGAGCCCAACAGATTTTACTTTCACAAGTGGAGCCTTGCTGTTTTCGCCATGGCGTTCCGCTTGATTTATGTATGCAAGAAGCTTTATTTGATTTTATTGTGGTACTCTTTCACGTTTAAGGTAAAAAAAAAAAAAAAAAGGCATAACCGAATATTCACTGGTGTGAGATGTTTTTGTAGGTTATGACTTTTAGTGTTAAATGCAATTTAATTACCTCCCAATTGCCATGATTAATTAATAGCTGAAGGAGCTTTGAAGGTGTTTTAACAATGTCAAACCTTTGGGCAAATATTTTAGCAACACTCTTTTTGTGCACAGTTAAAGCCATTGGTTCTTTTTTTTTGTGTGCTAACGTTGCCTGAAACAACACAACTAGCACAGAGATTATTTGTCATCTCTCTGCTTATAGTGTTGAAAAAAATAGCAGACCTAACAAAGGCACAGTGTAGCCCAGAACCAAATGAGACAGCTAAAAAAACTTTAGTTGTCGTTAATCAAACCAAGTAGATGTCAGGAAGTGCGTGTTTGTCTTTCTCTCTTAGACAGCTGTAGCCGTCGTATAAGTTTGATGCACACCCATGCCAGGTGTTGCCTCCTGGGCTCTGCTGAGGGAGGCACTGGGGGTACTGCGTTTGTGTTCGTGCAGACCCATCTGAGGGCAAGCCAATGACTATCATGAGTGCGTGTGGCGTTCTAGCAACGGTTTCAGTCCCAGCAGACTTTTACAAGTTTACATGTCATGTCCTGCCTTCGTCAGAGCAAATGTGTCATGCTGCGCCTCAAAGTGGTTGGCAGGGGGTGAGACAAAGAGAATTTACTTTAAGCTGAAGTGGCTTTCATGTGCACATTCTTCTCATGCCAAAACAACGCCTAGTTTAAACAAAGGAAAGGTATCGTTTTCTTAACTGTCTGTTTGCTCAGGACGTCTTGCAGAGACAAAGAGATCAACAGATTAAGACAGAAATAAAGGATGCATTTTTAAACACTGCCCACATAAGAAACATGACGGTGATAATGACTCCTGGCTTACCTGATTGCCAGGTTCAGGAATACTTTTTCACTCTATTGTTTTACATGAGCTAATAATGCATATTTCTTTAAGGCTGATAGTATATTGTGAAATTAGACTTTTTTTTTCTTATGGTGTTGATCTATATTTGGAGATGTGATGTCATTACTTTTGGCGGTTTGGGACCCAAATGCCAACAGGAGGCAGACAAGATCAGATTGTAGTGGAGTTTTAATGGATAAGCCAATGAAAATACCAATTTACAGAGCTGTAGGTAACACTGAGAAACATAACAAGAAAGACATCTGCCAGGACATCTGGAGGTTGTAGGAGAATACGACAAATGACAGAGAACCAGGAAACGAAATGTTGAGGAGAAATCATAGGTGAGACAAAGAACGGGTGAGTCTATTTAACTGAACGAGCAACAGCGGAGGGAAGAAGACTAATATGACACTGATGAGGCGCCGTCCACACAAGGCAAACACAGTAAATTTTAACACAATACAGGACGACAACATTTTTGCTGTTATGTGTGGGAGCGATGCGCATCCGGGTTTACTTAGAAAGTCTAAGCTATGATGTCATTGTTTCAGAAACGATGCGACTCGCATGTACACACGGAACCACGAAACCTGCGTTTTGAAAATGTTCCACTCTGGTTTTCTACTGGATTTCAAAAAGGATCATTTACTTTTTCCCCAAATGTTGAATCCATGTGGACGCACAGCCTAAATCACAAAATACCTTAGCGGATACACCTAATCTTGTTTCCGTGTGGACAGGGCCTAAATTAATACAGAAGAGAAGGTTGGATTATCAGGGACAAAATAGAGTAATAAGTGAACACAGCAAAATGATTAAATATAATAAAACAACAGGTAATGACCTTTAATCAGTAGTTCAATGTAATGCTGGTTTAGAAATTATTTTTACTGTAATACATTTGAAAGGTCCCAGTCAGTGTTTAACTGCTGGATATGTTAGGATATTCATTTTTGGTAGGATTCACGACTAAAATCCTTGTCATAACAGGAGAACAATGTATTTCTACCTCATAGCTGTGATGTGTTCGTACCTCAGAGAAGCCACTGTCACCTTCAGGCATTGCACAGACAGGAAGCAGCTCACTGACGATTGTGTTTCACTTCCTCCTGCTGACTGAAAAGCAAGAAGTCAGACTGATAAGCAAGAGTGACCACAGACAAGGAACTGGGTTTACTGCAGTAGACCATGAGCTGCATGTCCACATTCTGCTCAGAATGACTAATCTGTAACTGTGTATGTAATTATTGAAAAAGATTTCCAAACAAAGGAATGCTTGAACTGTTTTCCCTTTTATGCAGCATGCTGAGTGGGCTTATTGTTTCCCACTATTGTCTGACGGAGCAAAAACTTACACTGTCAGCAAATTCTCTGGGACACCTAAAATTTATTGCTTGTCCCATAATTTTTTCTCATTCACAAAAGGCTTGAAGGAAACAAAGGACAGGGGTGGAAAATCACTGCAAAAAGGATTTTGTTTGACATCAGCTTCAATTATTTGGTGTGAAAATTGGAAGAAAGGGGAAGGAACCAGCGGTGCTCTCAAACAGCAGGCTGGTCGGTATTTCTATACAATGAGAACCTCTTCCTTCTGTGGGCTCCAAGTCAGTGAGTTAAAGACCTCCTGCTGTTATTGATGGTTCGCCGCTAAATTAGGAGGTCAGCATTTAATGGGAAGTTGACCATTTGAGATGTGAGGTCACTTTTGTTTGTGTGTCTTATTAGCAGATGGGTATGTTTCTCAGTATCTACTAATCCGTTTTCTGTTTATATTTCATCCAGTTCCATTCAATGATATAAATCTGCACAATTGAAATCTGTCTCAAAGTTACCTTAATATGCTGCTCCAACATAAGATATTGTTTTATTGACTGTAGAAATATGATTTTTTTTGTAAAAGTCAAGTGTAACCTGAAGACAATTGACATTATTATTATTAGTAGTAGTAGTAGTAGTAGTATTAAATAAATTAAAGAAACCTACCATAATATTCTGAAGAAAAGTCACCTAAAATTTGCATAGTTTTAAGAACTTTTTAAAGAGATATTGCATATCTGACTCCACTCACACAGTCTTCAATAAATTTTCAGATTTTCATTCAGAGCCGTTTACTAAAGTCTTTGGCTAACACTTGCATGTTTACTTGTTGTTTTTATGATTCATTGATACATTTGCCTCATGAATATAGTAATGATGTGACAGGTAATCATATACTGAGAAAACTTAAAATAAATGTTGACCTGCTTCATTAAATCAGTGTTCTGCTTTGAGAGTTTCATTCACATGGAAAATTGTTGTGCAAAACATATCTGATGCTAATCCAAAAGAGAATCAAAGTAAATAAAATCAGTGTCACATATAGGCTTGAATTTTGCCCAAGTCTAGTTTCTACGGGTCTGCATCAATTAGCTGCTCCAGCCCCAGAGTTAATGGGATAAAGAAAGCAACTAAACGTTCTGATAACGAATCACTTAACACGATTACAGCTTAATCTTTTTATTCCTGGAGATTTATTTGGCTTGACACAAAGAGCTACAGTCTTCCATTTACTCACAAATTGTTCCTGGTAATAATTTCTGTGAAGAGCAGTTTCTTAAAGTGTTAGGCTATATTAGCAGGCTTGCTCACTGTTCTGATTTCAGACATCAGTCCAGGTAGTTACAGCAGTTCTACACAGAAAAAACCTACAGATTAATTATTTTATGAGCCAAAACTTTCTTGATGTATAACCTTAGCATGTTCCAGCCAGCATTTACTTATGGGGCTCACTTGGGTAAGAAATGGGCCCCATAAGGGGGTCTAGATAGGATCGACTGCAGGTTAGACAGTAGCTCTATATTGCATGCTTTTATTGGTTTGATTGATAAAGAGTGGGACCTATATGTGGCCTAAATTTATTTAGGCTTTGATTTTTCATTTGGGACATTCCTAATATACTCTATGATTACCTTGTATAATGAACAAAAATCTCCACAGCAATATCTTTGAGATAAACCGGAGTACTATGAAGAACATGCCAGCTCTATAGAGAAAAAAAAGTGTCCCGAAATACTTCAGACAATTAAGTAAATAAAAACAGTTCAGTTTCATTAAGAAACAATTATTCCTAATTTCCATCCTGTGTTCATAGGCTGCCATTCTCTTTGGATGGACATCCTTCCGCTGAATCTTTTTCTCAAACACACATCGAACACGCTCTTTTTCTCAGTATCCCAAACAGGGCATAGTCAGTTAACTGAGATGAGCAGGAGAGCTTGGGTCTACTGGAAGCGCACAAAGGGCTTTTGTATTGCTGCCCTAAAATGACACACAATGGTTGAATGTATGGGGGGGGGGAATTAACAATGCATGCATTACTGTTTTGACAGCACCCACAACGTTCTTGTGTGATTCACTCTTCTGCACCACCTTTCACTCATAAAATTCACACTGCATCACTGTGGAGCTCCATAAACCAATTACTTAAAAGACCAAAACCATGTGGACCGATATGCATCAAATCCTCAGAGGACAGAGGCTTACGTTTGTCATTCCAGGGAGAGATTTGGACAGACTTTTCTTGATTCCTTTCCTTCATTTAAAAGACAAGACGGCAAAAAAAAAGAACGTTCTGAAGGAGCCACAGAGGAAATAAAGTGGTATCTGGAGTTAGGAAAGTGTGAGGTGTGGAAAGAAAAAGGAAAACTGAGATTAAGGCGCAGAGGAAGCAGGAAGGACAAAGACTGATCCCTCACACAGCAAAAAAAAAAAAGAAAAAAAAGAGGGAGGGAGGGGAAAAATGTTGTCAAGGCAGAAAAAGAATCATTGTGGAAAAAGACAATGAAGGGGAAAACAGTAAGAAAAGGGAGGCAGGACAGAGGAGTGGGTCTGTCATGCAGGCAGACAACAGATAAATGATAAAGCACCCTGATAACAATTTACTATATTGTGTGTTGCCGGAACCCAAAAAAAGCTCAGTGGGACAAAGTTGTATTGGATTTCGTCCCCTTAGTTAAGAATTACTATATAACCATTGTTGTTTTCTTTATCACCTAATCTGCACACTTTTGTCAGATAAATAGAGCACACTAACCTAATATGCATGTCTTTCTGTCGCCATTGCAGCCTTTGGTGTGGGGTTCACTCGCCAAGTGCACATATGCATGGTTGCACACAGGCAGCCACCGGTACACGTGGACATGCATACCAATGAAGAGTTATCATGATCCCTTCACGTGCGCGCCCACCACCCCAACCCGTCCGCCCCGCCAGCGTCAATATTATCCTCTAATCTGCGCAGGATTGTATGAAACTGAATAATTTAGCAGCAATAAGAGTTACACTTCCCCATCTTATCACATACACGTGCACACACAAACAAACCCACAGTAAGGTTAGTCTGTTTAATATACAAGGTCAAATGCATCTGTGAACAACATGGGAGCGGGACAGGCTTTGCTGAACTTTGATGCATAGACAACAAGGAACTCCAAGTGCACATTACACATGTCATAGTTGGGATGAAAACGAGCTAAATAGAGAAAAATGAGGAGGAAACACAGAAAAAAAAGAGGCAGAGAAATGTTTTAACAGAAAGGATTTTTAATTAATTGCCATCAGCTATAAAATTTAAAACAAGTTCTGCTTCTGTGTTTGTGTGCTTTATTATTAATATATGACAGTATTTAAGTTTAAAAAGACATGAGCCTAATTGTAAATCACTATTCCCTTTATATGAGCCGTCTCCCTATCACGTTTCAGCTCAGAGAGCACCTTACTGTAGAGCCGAGCGGTGGTTCACTGCAGGATTGAGTAAAGGTTGCGTTTTTATGCTTCGGCAGCCCCTTTTTTTGAGATGTACATTCATGAGTAAAAGCGGCTATGTAGAGGGTACGATAATAACCCGATCTAACGTGTTCACATTTCCAGGTGAACTGTGATTTGTAAAAGAGCGCTGCCTGGAGGTGCATGAGCATATCTAACGTTTTAGAAATCAGTAGATCCTCTGTTCAATGGTTTTAAGCATGAATCCTACACAGTCTAATATGACAAGGTCCTGGCAGTATGAAATGTCAAAGTAACACAAAGCTTAGTCAAAGGGAAACAACATGAGCCAGACATAGCCTCGGGTGTTAGAACTGACATTTTTAAAGGTTCGCTCATCTATGTTGCAGCCAAGCAGAGAGGAAAATTTTGAGGAAAACAAACAACTATACTACCTCAGGTAGGGTGTTGTGAAACAGCCGCATTTAAAATGTTGAAGATTCTTTAGCTCAGGGTATATACATTTGTTTTTTTTTTTAAATATAATTTATCATCTTTGAATCACCCCATTTGTTTTTACATGTGTGTGTTGTTCATTGCATCACACGTTTGTTTCCCATATCCAGAGATTCAGAGATTCTTTATTGTCACCGCGTGTTAAAGAGGTGAAATTTCCTTTTGGCCGCTCTGGTTCACATTACACATAATGAAGGCAAATAGACAAACAACCAGGCAATAAACAAGGGTTACAGTTTTTTGTAGCATTTAGGAAAGTCACAGATAACCGATAATGAGTTAGTAAGGTGCTTATTGTGCAATGATGATTTGAGGCTTCATTTACAGCTATGTGCATTTAGGTATTCTGGGATGGTAGTGTGCAAGTAGGCAATGAGTAGGCAATTGTAAATATTTTAACAGTGGGGTGATTTTAAAGTGTTGGACTGCAGTCTCCCATCAGGGGGCGATTGCCCTCACAGCTCTGGGGAAGAAGCTGTTTCTAAGTTTATTTGTTTTGGCTTTGATGCTTCTGAAGCGTTTACCTGATGGGAAAGGTAAGAATAGGTGATCAGCCTATTCTAACAATAGTAGCTTTCACATTGTATGTTTATAGAGAGAAAACACTTGTCTGCATCTGACAAATGCCCGCAGGCTGGACGTTGTGCTCAAGATGATAAGCAGTGATGTATGCGTATATGTAGAGCCTTTAGGGCATATTAATTATTGCCTCTTTGAAAAACATTGTTGGGAAATTATACAGCTGAAGACTGAACATTTGATGGTGCAACCACATTGTTTTTAAAGATCAGAGTCCTCAGGGGTATTGATGGGAATGGGTTGTAACCTTGAGGGTTGCTGGCTCATTGTCTGCCTTCTCCTTGAACGTGGTAACACCATTGTAGAACGCAGATTTAATCATCGCCACTGGGAGAAATCATCCACATTCCATGAATACTTGCTTAAAAAAACAATAGGAAGAGCCAAGTGCTTATTTTAGTAGATGTTGCAGGTGTTCTTTTCTGCTGCTAAAGGAGAGAACCTAAATCTATAGCAGGAAAGAATTTATGTGGAGGCTTCAGCATAGTTGAACAGCTACAGGGCATTTCTTGTCCTCTTAATATTTTACAAATCCTTGAAATGAATCTCTGCCAAAGGAGGCTGAAATGACTTTCACATATTTCCTTTCCAGCACCTTTATTTTTCTTGAATGAGTTATTTTTTCATCCAGTTTAGTTTTCTTGGTAAGTCACTTAAAATGAAAAGTATTTATTCATTGATTCTCTATATCCATTATATCCGCAGAACCTTTGGAAGGATGGAGGACAGACAGGCGACCTGTCCATGACAGAGAAAGGGAAAACCAAGAAGAAACACCCGAGACCTACAGACATGTTGGATTCACCAACAAAAAACAACATAAGGGAGAACCTGCACATTTAAACCTGGGCAGAAACTCAGAGAGACACAGATGGAGACCAGAAATGCTCGGAGTAGCCCAGATCAATGCACCACTGAGTATCTTTTGTTAACATGGTGCCATGTCTGATGATAAAAGACTTTGAGATTCAGTTTATGGTTTAGATTACATTTTCATGGGTAAAATGACGGCTGTTTTCAAATGCTACAGTGTGAATTCATGGGATATTGATGTGTAATTTAGCACTCAAGGAATAGACTGTACTGGTGTTCCTGTGCTTCGCATATAAAATATTTATTCGCTCTGACTTTTTCATTCTGTTTTTTTCCAGTGCATCTTATTAAGACGTTGATGAAAGAGCACACCATGTGTTGAGTCACAGTCATCAGGAGTAAGGATGCACTGAGTATAAATTTGCGGGCAATTTCCAATCTCCAGTTTTGGGGTTTAGTGTTCTTTTAAAACAAAGACTAAATTATTACCGAGTTGGCATTTAAAGTGCTCCTCTGCATTGCAATAAGCGCCATTTTATAATTATTTTAGATAAAAATAACTAAAAAATAGTAATGTGAAGAACAAAATATAATTTAGATGAACTATGGTATGACGTCACACCACATATCTCTGTGTTGTTCTCCAGTCTCTTATTTACATAGCCGGGCCGGCATACATGTATTTGCGCGCGCATGTATGTACGTGCATGTGAACAGCTGCCACTCAGGGCCCCTCCCTTCCCCGAAAAACATGGAGCTAAAACAGTGACAGCTTGCAGCCATACTGAAAAGATATTTGGCATTGTAAAATCAAACATTGAAAAATCAAACATTGAAAAATCACATGCAATGACATCGAAAAAGAGATCTGCCATTGAAAAATTAGACATTGAAAAGTCAAACAGTGTTAAAAAGTAAAAGCTTATGATGATATTCTCATTTTACGCTACAATTTTTTTCAATGAGAGATGTTTTCATTGTCACTGCAGAGTTTCTTCGGCTACGACGTCGCTACAAGCTGGCACTGTTTTGCCGTCGGGGGCGGGGCTAAACTGAAGGCCCTTTCGTGGGCCTTCCGTTTTTCCAGTACTCATCATCTACCTGTAGTGAACTTATGGAAAGCTCTGGTCAAGTACCGCTGCTCGACCACAAGAAAGGGTATTATGTTCATTAATATGATCTAATATTACAGCTAATTATAGTAGTGACATGGAGTTAAACCAGTGACAGCAGCAAAGTTTGAATCTTGAGTCAGTAACAGTCTCCACACCGATGAGAGCTATGGACAACATGACCCGGTAGTGCTAGGTATATTGTGTTTTCAGAAAACAAAATGTTTTGGATTTCTGAGTTTTCAACAAACATGTTACTGGTCAGGGAGAATAAAGCGGAAACTTTAGATGATTTCACTCAGCATCCAAATTGTCTGTGCATCTCTAATAGGAGCTTTAAAACAGCCATCCTTGCTCACAATTGCCATCCAACTTTGGGAGAGCAGACGTCCCTGATTTCTGGGGACAGTCCCCGTTTTGGATAAACTGTCCCCAGCAGAAGATGTCCCCGGAAATGTCCCCGATTTCAGTGCATCATGATGGAGTAAAAAAGTTTAGCGCATTGTGGAGCCTGAGCATTATTAGTTCGAGCCACTGGCTCAAGGCGCTGACTCAGCAATACTGAAAGCCAGCGCTGCTGAGGCAGTGGAGGTCAGAGTGGGTGCAGGTTCTGAGTGGTAAAGTGATGTTTGTGGCATCATTGCTAACATGGGCTAACGTTCAGAGCAGTAACAAAACACTAAACAATACCGATCAATGCTCACGATTGTAACTCCTGAGGGCACATGTGTCTGAGATCCTTTATACCTGAACGCGGGGCTATGATGACGAAAGCATGCACCATTTGAAACAATAGGAAAATTGTACGACAATAGCCACCATTCAACCCTAAGGGGGCAGCACTAAGACAGTTTGAAGACAAATATTGCAGAACTAAAAAAGTTCACATGAAAATGTAAAAAATTGCACATTAACATTAAAGTAGCCCCCTTAGGCCAGGTTTATACAGTCTATCTGCAAAAAAAAGATGATTTTGGGTTGACAAAATTTACATTAAAATTTTTTTAAGGTTCAGTTTACTCCTCGTTCTTTTTGTTTGATTCACGACAATAAAGCAACAGACAAACTCAAAATGCTTTTTATTGGCAAGGAACCTAAGGCAAATGGTACTTTGCAGTAAGGCTCATTATGCATTGTAGTTGTAGTAGTTCACAGCCAAGATTTTCACGTTAAACATTCATCATTTTTATCACTTTGTAATGCAGCACAATGTTTATAGTGTAAAGTTCAGTTAGCTTCTAATGTAGCTGTAAGTCTGTCTATATAAGCAATAAAAAGCCACTCAAATATGTTACGGTATTACAGTTATAATCAAACGGGCGATTAATTTACGGCTCTAAAGACTAAGGATGAGACTCTCAAGGTAGGATGTTGAGACTGGACATCAAACAGAAGAGTCCCCAAAGGTCTGAACGAGATCATAAATATGATAAATACTGAGTCCTCCTGTTAAAATATGTACAGTAAGCAATTATGCAAGAGTATAGAGTGGCTGTCCAGTACTGTTTCCAACATTGTCAGCACTATGAAGAGAATGCATTTTTTAACACCCGTGCCCATAGAAGCAGAAAAGTAAAGAAATATAGTGAGTATTGTTTCTCTGTAAAAGATGGAAGTCCAATACAATCTTTTCAGTCGTGTAAAGGGTCATGGACAGCCACTGATGAAGAGTTGTCTGTCTTACAAATAGACAGTAAAAATGTCAATGTATTTCTTCCCCCGTGAGTTGTTATCGCAATTAAGGAGAGTTTTTTTTCTCCCTTCAGTCCTTCTCGCAGGAAGACCACTTTCTGATTCAGCATTTCCAACATATCAGGAAAGCAATCAGAAGCACCCCGCAGCGATCTGATTTTATTGCTCCATCATTTTTTTTAGGTGATCTAAAGTAGAACGTTGCTCGGTTATAGACTGGGACGCAGCAGGGAGAAGCTCTCCCCCATCTCTGTAGAGGACAACCTCACTGCTGAGGTTAGCACAATAGAAAAAGACATTATTGTTTCATTACTCCAGATTTTTACCACCTTGTCTTCGCTTTGTTGTCCATTTCTTCATTTTTGGTCATCATAATCACCTTAACCCTTTTAATTACTTTACCTTAACATATTCCCCTTCTTTGCTCATTGGAGCAAGCTTGAAAACCTTTAGAGCTTTGCAAAGATTTTCATACTAATTGAGCATGCTTTCAGATTTTGGCAGGATATAACTGTACACTTTAATAGATTGTATCAGGAATTGTGTGATACACATATATAAGGTCAAGCTTAATTTTGAAAAGGAAGGAAGAATTATAATAGACTAGAATAGACTCATTACACATAGAACGAAATATTTTAAGGCTTTTCTTCCCTTAATTATGATGATTGTTGTTTGCAGAAAATGAGAACACAAAATTCAGTGTCTCAGAAAATGTGAATATTGCAAAAATGTTATAGCATATTCATAGAAAGTTAAGTGGAAGGAAAAGTGTGGTAGAAAAAGGTGCAGCAGCATTGAGATCATTGTCAAGCAAATTTAAGTTAATATTGGGGGAGCTTCACAAGGAGCAGACTGGGGCTGGAGCCACCTCATCAAGAGCGACTACGCCCAGACGAATCCTACACATGGGCTACAAATGTCGACTTCCTCATGTCAAGCCACTCCTGAACCAGAGACATTGCTTAAAGCGTCTTACCTGGGCTAAGGCGAAAAATTACTGAACAGTTGCTCATGAGCCCAAAGCCCTCTTTTCAGATGAAAGTAAAGTTTACATCTCTTTGGAAATCTGGGTCCCAATGTCTGGAGTACAGGTGTCAAATTCCAGTCCTGAAGGGACGCTGTCCTGCAACGTTTAGATGTGTCTCTCTGTCAACACACCTGAATGGCATAATTAGGTTATTAGTAGGACTCTGTAGAACCTGAGTGCTTGAGGAGGTAATTCGATCCTTTGATTCAGGACTGCCCCTCGAGGACTGAAGTTCGACACCCCTGGTCAGTGAAGAGGCCCGGAGTCCATGTTGCTTAAAGTCCAGTGTGCAGTTTCCACACTCAGTGAGGATATGTTATCTGCTGTCATATCAGCAGATGACATAGCCATCTTTCAGGAAATGTTAGAGCAATTCATGCTTCCTTCTGCTGACAAGCTTTACGGAGATGCAGGTTGCATTTTCCAGCAGGTCTTGGCACCTGGCCACAGTGCCCAAGGTACCAAAAACTGGTCCAGTGACCACGGTGTTACCATGCTTGATCGGCCAGCAAACAGGCCTAACCTGAACTACGTGACACTTTTTTGTGGATCTTATGCAATATTCAAATTTTCTGTGACACATAATCTTAATTTTTTTATTATCTGTAAACCACAATCATGAACATCACAAGATATAAAGCCTTGAAATATTTTACTCCATGCGCAAGGGATCTATTTGATGCATGAGTTGTACTTTCTGAAATGAGCATCTTGAAGTGTTTGGCGATATTCTTCACTTTGCGTGTAGACGAGACAACTTGGATACCTGTCCAGGCAGTTCTTCCCCAGGAATCAGAAAGTCGTGGATTATTAATCAAAGATAATGCGTGCATAATATTTGAAAAAAAAAGTGATGGACAAATTGTTTGCCTGTCGTTTAATCTAAGCTCCAATCGGCCATCTGACTCCCCTCTGAATGACTGAACAGGAAAAACCAGCACCTGTTGCTGCTTCATCAACTAATGATGTGTGCTGGAGATGTTTCACCCCGCACACACACAAACACAAACACAGACAGAAACCAGACAGGAATTTTCAGATTCTCTGCCCAGACAGGTGCTTATTAACTCTGCAAATCCCCCCCCCCCCTTTCTTCTTGTGTTAGTGCCCCACACAGCTCTGAGGTCAAGACGCTGAAAATGAGAGAAAATGGCAGATGGAGGACAGAAGAAGGTGAGGACTTTTCCCCCCCGACCACCCACCATCCTCAGAACCTCTGCCTGTGTTTTCTTTCCCATTGATAATCAGGGAAGTGAGACATGCTGCCACATGGTCCGCTCTTTGTCTGCTAGCTGTTTGTACTACAAACCCTGCACTTCTCTGTTTGGGATAAATAGGCTGTGAATGTGTCATTCTATTTATGAGATGAACAGAGATAAAAAAAAAAATGAAAAAAAAAAACAAAAACAGGGCTTTGTCACGTCTCAGTGTTTCATGGGAAACTGGTTTTGAATTCCCCAAAAAAGAAAAAGACAAATCCGTTTGACGAGCAAGCCTTGTAAAGAAGAAAACCTTAAAAAGTGTTCGGCTTCATTTGATCGCGTCACGGTCCTCGTATATGATATGCGTTTTTTCACTTTCATATTTCATGACCAAGCAGCTTGTGTCCTGTTCTCAGCAGTAATGTTACTCTGTACTCTCCTGCATCCTGCTGAGCGCGGCAGTTTGGAGCAAAACTTTGCTTTTAATATTCCTGCCATTGTTGTGGCTTTCCCCCCCCCCATGTTAATATGAAAGCCATGTGATATGCGAGGCCAAGACAGCTCTAGGGTTTCATGTGGTGGGGAATGGCTGGTTCTTTATGAATCATTGAGCAGAGAGATTGTGTTGGATTAAGGCCAGCATCTGCTCACTGTGTGGATAGGTAGCTTGACTCATCGTTTATTGAGCTTTTTCTTTGCCTGTCCTTATGTTAACGGCAGCGTTTTTGTGCAAAAGATCATACATGCAACCTGAAAATAAAACTGAACTTTAAACCTGCATTTACATCATTTTAGTTGAAAACAGATATTTAAATATACTGTATAAAAAGAAATATAAGCTTTTTTGATCATTAACCCGCCTTCTCAAAGGTCAGGATTTCACAAACATTTTCTTACTACCTGTTAGAAATGCCCTTGAAACCCTGTTAGTTGGGTCAAATGTTTTAGGTATCTTTCTCACGATGGATTGTAGGAATTTTGTCTCATTCCTCTTCACAGAACTGTTGTAACTGAGTCAGATACACGTTTGCAGCTCCACCCACAAATGTTCTATGGGACTGAGACCAGGGCTTTGTAATGGTCACTCAAAAATGTTTACTTTGCTGTCCATAAGACACTTTGTAACTAATTTGGCCGTGTGCTGGTGGTTGATGTCCAGGTTTTAATTTATTTTCTGATCTATTTAGATGTTCTTTCAATATTTTCACAGAATGCTTTTCCTTATGAAGTTCTATTTTGTGAACTGTGCCAGTCCTTTCTGCAGCAAAACAGCCTCCCTCATACTTGATGTTGAATCAAGTGCCAGAACACCACCTTATAAATTAAGGCCCCCAATCCTGAATGCATTTGCAAACTGTAATCTTGCCTTTTTAATGTTGCTTTTAGAGTAATGGCTACTCTTGTGAGGTTTTTTTTTTTGCCGTGTGTTGAAAAGAGTAAAATGCAAAACACAAGTTCTGACGTAGCAAACATTTACCTCACATGACTGATCAGCTGTTTCCGCTGTCAGCGTCTTCTCAGATATTCCCATAACATGCATAGAATTGCCTTTTCTTTATCAACTTCTCTGGACAGCAAAAACATTGTCAACACTAGTTGGTGTTGACAGAACAATTATAGTTTGTTAGTACTGTTTAGTAATGATACTGTATGTTTATGAACTGTCTGGGTTGATACCCCCGACAACTGAACATTTTGACTTACCCACTTGTAGCTTTAGCATCCTTCAGTTTGGACCACAAAATCACGGTGAAAAAAAAGGAAAGAAAAAAATAGTGGACATGCATGACCTTGTTTAACAGCTCCACAGCAAATACTGTGACATAATTGTTCAAAACATGTAACAGACAATAGAGAAATCTAAATGGCTTGAAAAATATGAGCCTAACAGAATATAATGATGTCTATGCAGAACCTGGAAATACTAAATTCAAATCTTGTGCACTCCTAGAGACCCAAAAAATTTATTGAAGGGCTAAAAAAGAGGATTTTGCCTGATATATCCCCCTTAAGGAGCCGTCTCAGAACCCCTCTTTGTCACACCAAACCCTCTGCAGTTTTCATTACATCTATGAAGCTTCTCTGTGGTTTTCCTCTTCTTCAGAACTTGGCAGTTCTGCTCTTCATTCTATCCCTTTTCCAATATATCCACTATCCCTCATATCTAATAGTTTTAGATAACTAACTCCAAATTAAGAGCCTAATCCTCTGTTTTCAACTTAGCCATTGTGAAGTACAATCAATTACCAGATAAAACCGACATTATTTACATTAAATATTAAAATATTTAGCATGTTTACACTGTCATTGTCTTGAACATAAACCAGATACTGTCCACTTATTGACTCCGACATGCATTGATTAAATGCCACCTGGTTTGTATTAATGATGCTATTTTTAGTTTTAGATTACGTTCAGTTACAACTTTAGAAAGTAAAAAAAAAGAAATATGAGCACAATTTCTCACTAAACTTTAAGACCTTTTTCACTTATAGGTTTGATGATGAGTTTTTAAATGTAGATAACTTGATCGCTGTAGGCAATAAAGCTGTTGCCTTTTTTGTACTTAAACCATAACTGGTCCCTTAAGTGTGGCCATGGTTTTCTTCTTCTTCTTCTTCTTCTTCTTCTTCTTCTTCTTCTTCTTCTTCTTCTTCTTCTTGGTCAGCTTCAACTGCAGTTGATGTGTTTTTGCATGCACCACTAACCTGCAATTGATGTGCCTCCATATTGAGATCTGATAACTCTGACCTCAAACCCAGTTGCTGGATTACTGCTCTTGTTACCGCTGTATCTTTATTTATTTTTTATTTTTTTTTGGTTTCTTTTCTTTTTTTTTCTGAGTAACAGATGTTATTTCCAATGTAACTGAGTAAAATACTTAAATCAAATCCCACTCAAGTACAACAACATCTTCAGCTTTTGTAAACTATTTTAAAAGGTTCAAAGTACACACAAATTATACTTAATTAAAGTAATGCAAATAAATCTAACTAGTTACTTTCCACACAAACACAGTCAGGACAGTTTTCCCCATGATCGAAATAAGTGTTTAGGTGGACGCTCCTTGGATTATCAATCAGTACAAACCACTTGTCTCATTCGAGAATACTATTATGTCATAGTTGAGCTTAATCAGATCACAATATTCTGATTGCAGTGTTTACATGACGCATTTTATTCCGATCAGCCCTTTAGTCCAATTATTTATGTCAATGTAAAAATAGCTAGTGAACTGAGATGTTAACTAACATCAAATTAAGCAATGTGTTTTTATAATATTCAAGCTTGTACTTGTCAAAGTTATTTGACAGCTAAGGGATAAAATGTCATTGCTATGCTGATGATATTTAGCTATATTTTTCCCTAATGCCTGATTAATCGAATCAGTTAGTTGGACTGCAAGCAACCAGACTACAAGCTTTCATTGTATTGTAGTCTAACAAGTTTTTATCAATTTAAGTTAAGTACACTTTTACACCACACAACTTCTGCATCACATGGTTACTTACATAGAAGGTTTGAGTTATTTACACTCTTAATCATGTAACTGTGTTGCAAAAATGAAAATCTGTACTAAGTAAGGTAATGGTGTATAAAATAAATAATAAAATGTATTGTCTTAAAGTACTGGATAATGTTTAGGCCCAGCCTGGCTAGCCGTTTGCTCATTGTCTCTATGAAAGTGTTTCCTCTTAAGTTCTCTCCAGTGCAGTTTATAGCAGATAACATATTTGCCTATGATAACATCTCCACTGAAGCATCCTCAAAAAAAGATCTGATATCTCTTTAAAACTTTGCACATTTATTCTCAGCTGTCAACAATTTTTTTTAAATACTTAAATAGAAAGTAAAGTTTGTCATTTTTGTTAAGTCACATGGGGTTTCTCTTCACTGCTTTCTTTGTCACAGAAACAATTTTTCACAGAGTATTTTTTCCAACAAAATCCCCTTCTCTTGAAGAGTATCTACATATTTGCTGCCTTTCCCAAAACTGGCAGAGGTCATGGAGGCTCATTAAATGCAGCTTTCGAATCATGCCTCGGGAAAGTGCAGATATTTTCAGCAGTGGGCTTCTAAATATCTACACAAATAGCTTCATTTTTAGCTCACAAACACGGGAATGTTACATATCTTAAAAAACATGCACCAGGAAGAATGTAAAATTGAAAAGCAGCCAATCAGGATGTTTATTTTATCTTTTCAACATCAAAAATGCATGAATATTCATACAAATTCTATTCTAACTCGCCATTTGAATTATTATTGTATACCAGATCTCATTTTAGCAAAGAAATCCCTGATGACCTCCATTCGGTGTATAATAATTAGTATGAGGAACACAGCCTCCTCCACAGGCAAGATGTGAGGGTGTCCCCCATCATCTCTTTTAATCCCATACAGCAATGAAGGACCTTATCTGGATTCTTAAAAAGCAACACATTCTGAATGACTGGCAGGCTATCATTTCTGTTAATTTACCATTATTTTATACACTTCATTCTGCTTTTTCTCTTTCCTTTCACCAGTTTTTAATGGAAACTTTTCTCCAGAACAAATTTTTCCTCCTGCCCAGTATTGCTAACATGCTGCATGAAACCACAAACCACAATCAGTCTCCAGATCTTATCTGACACAAAACTGAAGAAATAACCCCCCCCCCCCCCCCCCCCACACACACACACACACACAGCCAAAAAAAAGCTCAGAGTGTGCAAGATAATCTTAGCTCACGTCTGGTCAGCCCATTAGCAGCCCCATGGCAGTGAGTGCCAGATGTGGCCGATACATTATGGATGATCCGGATGGCAAACATAAGGTCAGCATACAGTTACCAGATCAATGACCCGTTCTGATGTGTTTCCTGCGATGCTTAAAGTCTGCTTACAATCTGTGTTGTTTGATAATGTAATTATGCCTTGTGTGAAATTGCAGCATTTGAAAAAAAAAACACTTTGCAGTGTAATTTAAGCAATGATAAAAAATAGGTTTGCAACGGCATGGCCTTCGTTTGACTTTTCTTTTTCGGTGAGTCCCCTCAGTGTGAAAAATCAGAATGAACAGCAACATGACGGCAGGTAATTTGAACTGAATTCACCTAAAGGAGGAAAAAAGCGTTATGTCATGTCACCAATGAAAGAAACAGTTACATTTTTAACCTTGGATAAAATTGTGTTGTGTTCTCGTCCCTACTCTTTAGAAATGGTTGGGGGGGCTTAAAGCACTTTTCCTTCTCCTTTGGGTGTCCCACAGGCCTCCTCCATGACATTAAAAATTTATTGTGATTAATGCACATAGAGACAAAAACGCATGGGTCATGCCTACTTCAATAAAACAAGTGGGCATATCTTGATTTCTGTTTTCCTTGAGTATTTCCTAATATACAGACATGTAAGTTGTGTAAGTTAACCAGCATGATCATCATGACTTAAGAATTAAAAATGGCCTAGAGCTGACATAGAGACCACGACCGTTCCTTTTAATACAAACCCGATGGTTATCAATTGTTGTTCCTTCATCTGTCCAAATATTTAGAATGCCATAGTAACATCTTGAAAGTTCAACATTTATGCTTTTTAACATCAGTAAATCTTGAGTATTGCGATATATATTAAATAAATGTAACAGAGGCCTACAGGAGGACTCTAAGTAGAATACTTGATGACTGGTAAAGGATGCTAAATGTATTTTAGCATTGCGTATAGCTGACGGTGTTGGAAATGATTGGTGTCGTATTATTAGTTGTTATTGAGGTCCAAATATTCCCACTGATTTTAACAGGAGAAAGACTCCTCTCTTTGTGAAACTCGTCAATCTAAATCATATTTACTAGTCAAGTTTTCTCTGCTTTCTCTTTCTCTGTGTTGTTGCAGCACACTGAGGACAGTACTGCGCCTCCCACATCGATTTCCTGTAAATTCAGTTCATATCAATGCGTGCATTAGGAGTGTGAATGCGAGCCTTTCTATCTTTCTGGGTCATGCAGCTGTTGGACTTGGCAGCCGGGTCTGTTTTAGCAGCTAGAGGTTGCCCATTTTTGCAAACACCACGTTTTGTTTTTGTTTGAAAAGATATTTAAAAGATGCTGTTAATGCACACTCTGCGAGGCTTTAAAGCTGACTTCTGGGAACTCACATAATGTTTCCAGTGTAAGAGAAAATACTACCTGGTTTCAGCTCCGGCGTCACGGCTCTTAAGAATAGGCACGCAAACAAAGACCGCGCAGCTCATGCAGACACGGCTAAACCCAACACCTTTTGTCTCTCGTTCTCGTTCAACAAAAATGTCAGCGTGTGAGAAATCAGCGGCCGCACATCTCCTCTGCAACGCCACCTGACTTTGGCACACCAGTGTGGAATTTCAAGCTTTTGTGATCAAATTACATTCTAGACGTTTATAAGTTATGAAATGTTGCACGTTGCTCAAACTGACCTCAGAGGTACAGAGCGGGAGAACGTGTGGAGCCAACGGTCCAAGTTTCAAAGGTATTAGAGAGTCGGTGCAAGATGACTGGCATTTTGAAAATCATTCAGGTTAGAAGTGCATTTACAATCACAGGCAAAACAAAACAAAAAAAAGCTGTTGTTGGAAGAAAAAGTCTTATGTAAACTCAGGGCACTCTGATAGAGGTATAAGGTTACATGGTGAAAACAGCACTGAACCAAATAAAATGAGAAGTAAAGCCATCCAATTATCCTATTTTCAAGACAGTTTCCCAGACAGACAGGCGTTATTTCTGAAAACATGACCCGGCTATTTTTATAAACTGAAAATATCAAGGTCTTGTTTACAGTTTGGCTCTCTGCGCTGAACGCTCTGCTCTTTCATACACCTCGACTTTCTGTCACACCAGAGACTTAACAAAGAAAGTTTAAAACAAAGTGGAATCCCACCCAAGGTGGGACTTAATAAGATGTGCTTTTATTTTCCACACCATCTTGTGTAATTACAGCAGTTTCCACCCTTATTAAACTATCGTCTTTGTGTGTTGTTGCCTATAAATTGCCTTTGCCTTTTTGCTGTTCACTAGTTTTGTTCCTGCCATACTTGTTGATGTTCCCCTTGGTGTTTCGTCAAAGCAAGGCAAAGTATTGAACAAACAATTGCTAAATCTGTATTATTTTAATCAGTAAACACAATGCATCTATTATATCTGGAGAAGTGTGTTCCAAAACTGCTTTTTATTTCAGTCAACTCTTTTCTTCTATAGATTTTTGCAGTAGCTGTTTTCTGAATGAGGCTGTTACCAGTTATATGAAGAAACCGCTTAATAATGTGCAACATATTTCCTTCCAATATACATATTTACAAATAATATATGATAAAGTTAAGTTTACAGGACAAAATAAGTGCATTGAACTTAAGGCAGCTGTTGGTTTTTACAGTGCAGAAAGTTTACGCTAACATTGAAATTAAAGGGTTAATTCTATGCAACACTTATTTTCTACCCACTGAAATTTTTTTCTACATTTTATTAATTAAGGTTCCGAAACATAAAATGTCAACGGGCAAGAAAAAAAAAATACTCAACAGAATGCTTAAATATTTAAATGACACGTGGCCTTTCCATTGTGTTTCAGGGTAGAGAAGTAAATTTAATTCCGCTTTTCCCACACAAGAAAGAGCCGTGGGAAGCGAGCACGCTCTGTGAAACAGAAAGGAACCACCATACGTGGATGTTGACGTTTTGACTGGAACCACAGAGCATGACCGCGTGTTGCTGTAAACAGTAGAAACAAATTGATTTCTTCCTTTCTTTCTAACTATACTATGCCATATAGATGTTTGCCCACTAATAGGTCGAAAATTACTTTCCTTACAGGAGGAAAATGTTGGAACATTTGTGTGAGCAAGCAGAGAAACACTTTTTGATTCAGGGTTATGAAACAATTGCCTTTGAATTTAAGGGCAGCTATAAGTTAAGGCTGAGGGTCAAGGACACAACACTGTTCACAGCAGTGAATGCTATCAAGGCGACTGTGACGGCTGTTTCTGAGCATAAAGGTTCCCAAGTATGAAAATGTCATTTCCTATAGATCGTCCCATTGTTTGTACTTTTTTATGCGTTCTCCCTCGGTAAAAAATGTCTGTTAAAGTCAACACGCTGTTTAATGAATCTATAACTGCAGATAGTTTTTGCTCACTAATACAAAATATGCTGATGACGTGCTTTTTTTAGGATGAAATTGGAGTACTGACACATTTCAGTAGAAACATAGAACTGGAGTTTAGTTTCTTTACCCAGAAAATTTTGTAACAAGTGGTCAAGCAGCTTCATTACTCTGGTGCCAGCTTTCAGCTCTCCTCGGCTGCCTGACGCACCCTTTTTTGTGAATTCCTTGACTTTGGACAAACAAATTAATCTATCGATTGCAAGTTACAAGCCCAGACACAACTGAAATGGAGAAGTTCTAAAAAATTATGATATGATGCCCTTTCATTTTCAAAGTTTTCAGATCTTTGCTAAAATCCAGCGGCAACTCTGTATCAGTTGCCGCTGAAGCGCAGTTATGCAGCAGAAGTGTAATTGTAGATTCCGATATTGCTGTAGTGCAATCAAACTTGAACCCAAATGCAAATGAAGCCCCATGTTACTCAATTAAATAAAGATGCTGATTTTTCCCACATTACTTAGGCAGCTTTGGATGCTGACAGGCACCATTAATCACATTATTGAATCAATAAGCCTTACGGTTGTTTTTGTGCAGATTTCTTTCTGATTTGAACCTCTGCTAACCATTCATAAATTGATGATCAAGATAGGTTCTGTTGGTTGTGTTTTACATGTTAGCATTACTAAAGAATGCTGGAGGATTAATTGAATACGGTTTTGTATGGACGTTCTCAGCTGAGGTGTCCATTTCCAGGCTAAAGTAATCCAGTCATGATTAAAACAGCTATTGGTGCTCCCCACCCCCACCCCTTCCAAAGACAACAGCATTGCCAAAAATCTGTGCTAATTCGTTACAAATTGACAGATTAAACAATATGTCCTCTAAAACAAACATATGACTCCTTCTAACTCACAATTTTTGAATCATTTGGCATTTCACCTGACACAAAAACAGGCTGACCTCTTGGAGGTCATCAGAGACTGACGCGTCGAGGCAAACGGGAGGGGGAGGTCTGCGTCTGGGAACCAAGTGTGATTCACACGCTGCTCATCCCCATACAGCTTGGCTCTGCACCCAGCCTCGGGCTCTTCACTGAGTGGAGGGCTTTGTTTGGTGTCCTCTGAGCGTTTGCAAGTGAGAGTTAAAAGAAAGAAAACAACAACTTTAAAACAAATGCAGGCATTTTATTCCACCTAACCAATAAATGCTTCAAGATGTGACTTATCCTTTGTTCGCCCTGCTAAGCTTTTAGCAGGGCGAGTTAGAGCTGCTTGGTTTCAGCTTTGGCTTTGTAGTTTGTTTGATTTCACTTTCTGATGAATCCGCTCAGTTGGAACTAAGTTGGCAAGCATGACAAGCTGAAAAAGGGGTTATTATCTGGACATAAAAGTCACTTAGACCCCCAATTTTCCAATATCTTGTTGAGGATCTGACAGATACTACAACAGACCTCGCCGATCTACACAGCCCGATGAAAAACGTCCCATTCATAATTACTAATTTGCTGGTGTCTTTTTCTGCAAAAAATAGTTTGGGATTCCTGACATGATAGCTTTATTGTGTGTTTGTGTTTTTGTTTTTGTATTAAATTGCTGTTAACAGATAGATATTCAGATACGTTACTGGCCGTGTTCATTAAATACTGTAGAACTCTGGAGAACATTAAACAATAAGGAAGCTTTAGCTGCTTTTATACACGGGTTTCACATCTTTGGAGGTCTACCTGTTAGCCTGAGCAGCAACATCTGTACACGTTATTTACAGCGGATGCGTTTTCAAAACTTTCCAAATTCTTTGGCTAGAAAGAATATTTGAATGCTTGTTTTTCTACTTCGCAGAAGTTACACCTTTTCCCTGTGGGACACTAAAAGGTCTCAAAGATCTTTCCTTTAAAATCTGGAACAATAGTTTTTTAAATAACAATAAAATAAGAAGAATAAAAATGTGTTTTAAAACTAAAAATCCCATCTGACATACAGTGCCCTCTTCACAAGCAAAGCTTTATAATCGCTCTCTCTTTTTTTGGGTAGTGTGTACACAGATAACATGAGATAAACAGGTATGTTCCCTACTTTTCTGTTAGTGTAGAAAGTACCGATAAGTTCTTAGAACCTCTGAAAACGGATCGGCTTTTAAAAGTGATCTGAGCACATGTGTGAGTGTGTTGGTGTGAGCAAGTCTGTGCACATCTGTGAAAACTGTACAAACGTTCATGGTCGGGGATTGACGTGTTTGAATTATTCAGAGCAGCAGCAGTTCACTCCCAGGGCAAACAGGTCAGCAGTGTGGTTCAGGTGTTAGATTTGGGTGATTTGGAGCTGGGCAAACTGTCTGATCACTCTCAAAAGAAGTGAAATGACGGCAGAAAATCATTGCGCTCCATCTCCTGCATCAGTTTTCGCCTCATTCTAGCTTGAACCAAGGTTTTTTGTTTTGTTGCTCTCGTGTGCGGTAAATGTTGAGGCTGAAAAGGAACTGGGAAATCTCTCAGTGCTGAGTCTCATTGCTACAAAGATGGATGAAGTATGAACTTAATGCAAAGTTGATCTTTTGGGGATCAGAAAACTACAATTAATTTCTCAACAAAGTGAATTATTACGAAACTTTTTTCTGTTTTCCAATTTACAAGGGATGTCTAATACTTTTGTAAGTCAGTACCAAATAACCGATAGCAAAAAAAAAGGGGGCAAAAACTGAATGATATCTTACATAATCAGATAGTGGTTTGTGTTTTGTCCCTGGAAAACAGTGAAGATTTGTTGTCGTACTATTCCAGTTAAGTTCATAGTGTTGCAGTGGCATGTTGGAAAACCTGTTGGATTTCCCCCCCGTCGTGCTCAAAGACCAGACAGGCTATCATTAGCAACACAAAAGGCATTAAGCTGTATCTTAATCATTTAAACATTTTAGCAACATATCCACTGACACACCTTTGACATTATTCTGAGTGCCGTGACTAAAGGAGAAGCACAGGCGAACAATTATTGACTGTGAGGCAGACAAGTTGAACAATTGCATTGGTGAGATGCCAAAGATTTCAGAAGTCTAACCCAAAGTTTGCTACTTTCCATGTTGGGTTTTATAAACTGGAAACTTTTAAGGAACACTAAGCTGGGTTACAAAACTTTTTACAACAGGAACATCCAGCATAGGTTAGCAAATATATTGTTTTCTGTACCAGTAAACACTTTCTGACACATCATAAATACATTTAGTTGGTGTTCACTTCTTTGTTTTTGGATTATTTTTGAATTAAAGTAGGTGGTGAAATCCAAACTAAGGTAAATGCCAGCACCACATTACGAAAATATTTTAACTATTAAATATAGGAAATATTTTCTACAGTTAGTGATTTAAAAGCAAATCCACAACAGTTGGATTGATATCAATAACTCTATTATAAGGAACACTAATGACACAACCTTCTGTCACAGACAGAAATGTACAAAAAGGACAAAGAGCGCTTTTATTGGAAGTTGCTCGTTGTGACTTCCTGAATTCCTGTTGTGAGAGGAATTTACTGCACCTGGCAGCTGTTTGTGAGGCTCTAACTTCTGCTTTAGCAGTGTACATCTTTTTCCCCATGTATGATGTAGAAGTACATTCATTTCCCACATTGCTGTATTCTAATGTTTCCCAACTTCACCCTTTGTCTAAAAAAACCCAACTCTAATTGTGTTCAACAATTCAGAACACCTGCAAACTGTTGGAGACAGTGTTTCTTTTATGAAAGAAGGGAACAATTTGATGACTTGTTTGCATTTAGTCCTTGTTTTTTTGGGTCATCAGCGCACTGATCCAGTCGAATACAATTTACGCCCGTCTTAAAGAGCACGGAATGGCTCTAATGGCTAATTAGCGAACATGCATTGAAAACATGTTTTCACAGCAGGATGTGCTTCCGCCTCCAGTGTGGACCGGAAGTGAAAAGACAAACAATAGACAAGGAGGACACTTGAGCCACTCATGCCGTAGAGTTAAATTGTGCGTCAGCGCTAAAAATGACCTGATTTTTAATCCACCAGGAAGGTATCTACAACATTTTGTAAGTTCAGGGTTTAAATTGAAAGGCAAGGTTGATGATTTTATTAAAAGGGTACAAGCAGTAAATATCTTACCTGCATTAGGCAACTCTCTTGGGGCTTTTTATAAGTATAAATCCAGATTAGTTGGTCCCAAAGGCCGAAGATAATGGTTTGTCCAAGAGGGGGCAAGGCCGAAGCAGGCGTGATAAAGTAACTCAGTTTTCATAAACCTCACAGCAGTTTGTTTGTTTTTTTTAAATGCTGTTTTATGAATCTTCAGATTATTGAGACGTTTGCATTTGCTCGTTGTTTACAGAAAAGCCAATAACTATTTGTACAGTAAATGGAGGTAGGCATGTATTTGGTCTTAAGATGAGGGGGTTTTTTTAAGTAAAGGTGACACGTCATGCAAAACCCACTTTTTTAGCCCTTAAATATATTTTGTTGTGTACTCGGAGTCTCTAAGAGTGCAGAAAATTTTAGTTTAGTCTGTCCAGGTGCTGCCTGCATATTTTTATAATTAGTTTGGGTCATATTTTTCAGTTCGTTCAGTTTTTTGGTTTTTGTTTTGCAAACAAACTAACAGGATGTTGAAGCTACAAGTGGAAAAATCAAAAATGTTCGGTTTTTCAATTTCTATTAACCCACACAATTGATTTCGCCGTCCCCCAACATACAACAAAAATGGCCGCATGGGGTGGAGTGGAATGCTCTGCGAGTTGGAGGGGGGCGGGTGTGAAGTGCCTCCTTTAGGTTTAAAGAGACGGTACCAAAACGAGTCGCTCTCAGAAGCACGTCAGAACAGGGGTGAAACAGGAGACTGAGGAGCTGCAATAAAGAGGACGTCAGACAAAAGCACTGCAGTACTAATTTATAAAGACCACAACTGAATGATTTTATAGTGAAAAGGAAGAATTAAAAAGCAACACATGTCTCCTTTAAGACATTCATTCAAAGGACTTCTTGACCACAAACACATTGTCTTCAATAAATGAGCTAAGAAATCACACACTTAAGCACAAAACATTTGGAACTATAAAACGTTGCTTGGATCATGGTATGATTGTTGTTGCTTGACAGTTAATGTCTTTTTTATAAATACAAATTAAACTCTGTTCCTCATCCACCACAGAGGTTTCCATTTGGGGATGTGTCGTATCTGTGTTATAAAAGCAACATGGTCACAGATATACTGCCACTGTATTTAGGTCTGCTTTGAAACTATGTATTTGCTGTAGAGCTGACATTTTCTTTTATGAAAAGGAGGTGCTTGGTGCCATATGGCGATATCTAGAAACAGGCTGCACAGGCTGTCCTACAGCTCGAATGTTTAAGGACATTTTTGGTTAAAAAGCATCAATCCACCATTACCGTACAAAAGTGTGGATACATATGTTATTGTCATGTTTACTGCTTTTTACTCAATCTTTAGGAAGCAAATAAACAAAAATACATACAGTCTGTGTTAGTGCAATGGTATTTTTTCTGTAATATCAAACAGGGGATTTGGAAGAATACCGAATCATAAGAAGCTAAAGTGAAGTGTAAAAAGACACAATTCACTTAAACTTCACTAATATTTTTGTTTTTTATACTGCTTTAATATTATATCAGACATTTACTCTGACTCTAAAAAGTTTAGATATTTCGTTCTCAGTACGTGTTTCACACAGGAAGATCACTGATAACACATCGCCTCCCATGTCCATTTCCTGTGCAAATAATCATTGGTTTCTGTGTTAATAACTTCCTAATGCAACCATGATGAGTGTTTAAAGTTTTGTAAAACTGCATTTGCACAAACGCCTGACGTTGTAATTGATTCTGTTTTTTGCCCCCTTTGGACTAATTATTAGATTCAGCCTCTCAGAAAAACTATTCCGGATTTACATTAAATGGAAATACCAAGAGAGCTATTTACTCCAGGTAAGATATTAACTGTTTCTAAGGTTTTAACAGAACCTTACTTTAAAATACTGAACTATTCCTTTAAGCGACAATGTAAAGCTTCCTGTATCATGATTAATCAAGGTAAACATTGCATAAGATGTACCCTTGTCCTCTGTCAGGGAAGGCTGGGGAGAACTTCGATGTCTCAGTGTATGGTGAGTTTCATAATCACAGAGCAAGCCTGCAGGGACAGGCATAGGAATGCAAAAAGTGAGACTCAGCTGACAAACTACATCATCCGATGCAACGTAGGGGCTGGAAATCATAGAGTGTGGGTCTGTGTTTTCTGTGTGTGAGGTGTGGCTCTGTGCCGCTTTATCTTTGCATTCCTAACCACGCCAACTCCTCTACGCCAGACGAGTACATCTCCCTTCAACACACACACACCGTATCCATGGTGCCAGGCTCTCAGAGGCATGCGGTTTCACGAGGCGGTTACCTTTGAATGCTCAGGTTTTAAGAGGGACGACCTGCGGAGACCAAAGTGAGTCCTGAGGGAGCTGCTCAATGTTCAGCGTCTATATTTCTTTGTAGTGTTTTCCGACCAGCAGTAAACAGACTGTCTGCAAACAGCACTTCCTTGCCTCTTTCATTTTAAGCACCTGTTGAAAATGTTTTTTCTTCTTTTCTTTTTTTTTTTTTTTGTTCCCAACCAAGATAAGCACGGGGTTTCAAGTTAAAAGTCCAATGTCTCCAGTGACTTAAAAGCATTCTTAACATGCAGGCCAAATTCAAACAAAGACCTTTTTGGTGTTGTGGCAGGAAATCCTTTATGGGGTCTCCTGTAGTAGGGGGAAGTTACAGTCAGGCAGAAACCTGAGCGGCACGCTGCCTGGTTTGTCAATTAGCCCAAACAAACAGAGTGAGAGGCCAAAAGTCTCTAGAGCTCTCATGTTGGTGAAGAGCTCAATAACTTTAAAAAGGCTCCACAGTGAAAAACAACGATGACCATTCAAAATGTAGGTTTTATTGCCTTCTGGCTTTGTAATCGCACCTACATAATTGATATGGGTGCAATTACATTTGGCTTATTTTCCATGTCATAAGTATGTTTCATGTCAATCACGTGTCATTTTGTACCTGCTATATGGAGATGTTTCTTACCTCCTTGAACAACACATGATCTAAAGTCCTTTACCATAATCTTGCTCTACTGTATAATAGACCAATAGATATTATCTACCACTAGGAGGTCGCTCAGAGTTCAGAAATAATATACGAGAATGTGTTGCAATAAAAGAAATCCTATATATGCTTTAATTAAATTACGATGGAGAGGAGAGCATTTTAGTGATTCTCACCATAATTTCTAAATATTTAACTACTGTGGGTGTAACAAAAGATTTTGGTTTCAAGAGTCGGGATTTTAGCGACGTAAACAGAAAATCCCCCTTTGTGTTTTTGTTTTTTAAAAATAAAGGTTTCCCAAATCACAAACCGTTCTATACAGCGTCTCTAGTTAATGTGAATATATACGTCCAGGTTGGATGAGGCTTTATGTTGTGAGCTTAATGCTTATATAGCTCTGTGTAACAAAGCCAGAAAGTATCAAAACGGTTCCTTTTGGGGGTTTTCCAAATTGAAAAGAGGTTTCATTGATTTCAAACTTCTAAATAATCTCTGTTGAGTGTAGAAATATGAAGCTCGGGTTTGATCGGACCAAGTTTGTACGAGTGTATTAAATGAAGGAACAGTCGTGTGATGCACTCATGCAACTGTACATTCATCTACATCGTCTATAAAGGGACTGCTATCTGTCTTTGAGACAGACAAACTCGAACATGAGTCTATTTAGATACTAAATACTACTTGCATGCGTTAAGCTTCTCAGGTAGTGTGTTGGTCAGTGTAATCGATTAATTAATAATTATGTCTTGTTGCATCTGGGTGTTGTGCGTAATCTGTGTGCATTCTGAGCTGGTGTCTCATCAAAAATGTCATTATGGTAACACATAGTGATAATAAAGACTCTTGATTCTTGAAGTATGTCACATTTTTAATTTGAAAGCATCAAAAATCATTATAGATTCTTCAGAAACTCTGAAATAACCTTTTAGTTTAGCCAAAAGGCAACCTTAACCTTTTTAACCGACTGTTGTCAGCCGGCCCACACTAGCAGTCTTTATAAGTCAACTCAACAGGGCAAATCAAGAACTACTTCCTTTCCCATGACTTAAACAGTCAAACAGGATATTGCTCTGTGAGAGAGGTGTTTTAATCTTATATCTTTAAACCCATATTTGATTCCAAGAAATATTAACCAATAACTAAAGGGTATGGGTGCAAAGGAATTGCTTAATGGTAAGAAATAGAAGTAGAAAGCAATGAAATGGCAACAGCTTGGTGGGAAATGGGAGTATGATTTGGAAAAGGGTTCAATTGGCTTGAATGCCTGCTGTCTATTGTAGACTTGCCTCCAAGGTTGGAAAACGTTTGACATGGATCCCACCAGGCGTCTCATCTTGAGTTATAGCCAGCTGGTTTCAACCTACAGGGTAATCTGATCTGCAAAGAAGTTCCCTTTATTTTCATTCTTACCTTGTTTTTGGGAAGAAGAATTCATGAATACACTCGAAGGTATTTAAAAACTTGAATTTCTTGTTGGACTTGTAAGCAGGACTAGTCTGTGAAGTTAAGGTGGGGAGAGGTCATTTGAACATTTTTGGGCTGTAAACAAACACATTTAGACAAACTGAGTCAAGTTTTGTTTTTCCTTCGGACATCTTTGGTATGAGAGAACTTGATCAATTCGCTGAGCAGCCCTGTGATTTAAGCAGTGAAACATTCACAAATGTTTGAAGTTTTGGGAAAACGGGGTGAAAGTTAAGAGACTGTCTATACAGGTTTCATTTGCAGGGAAACGTCTCAATTCCATTTTATTTATATAGCGCCAATTCACAACACGTGACATCTCACGGCACTTTACAAAGTCAAATTCAATCAAATCATACAGACAGATGGGTCAAAAGGTTTCCTATCTAAGGAAACCCAGTAGATTGCATCAAGTCTTGACAAGCAGCATTCACTCCTCCTGAAAGAGCGTAGAGCCACAGGGACAGTCGTCTGCATTGTCCATGGCTCTGCAGCAATCCCTCATACCGAGCGTGCATGTGGCAACGGTGGAGAGGACAGATGGGGTTGATTCATTTATACTAAGGTAGTCCTCCTGTGGCCAGATTTCTGTGAGACAAAATCAATCTGAGTATCAGAAAACAATTAATTAACTAACAAAGTCTTTGAAGAGAGATACCTTATATTCAATAAACCAGATTTGATTGTTTTATTTTTGGTTCAAGTTGAGTCGTATTAATTTTTACGTGATTTTTATGATTTGCTTCTTTATGATCAGTTTTTAATCTGTTTGGTTTTGGCAGTGGGCGGGACACAGGGGAAATGGCCTGGTAACGGTAAAGAAGCTGAGAGGTGTGTTAAACTGCGGCTCTGCTTCCTGGTCTGGATCCTGGGTTTGTCAGCATTTTGGCGAACTAATAAATCCAGCCAGATTCCTAGAAAGAAGAGTTCCACCACCCAAAGTGGGAAGGATGCCGTCTCTCTGGATCATACCAGGTTTTCCCTAGAAAGTTCACCAGTTATCTGTAGCTCACGTCGTTTTCAGGACACCACCTAGACAACCAGCAGTTGAATGATGACATGGAGCTAAACATGGTCCAGTCAAAGTCCAAGACTGTTTTAGCAAACTTACACACCAAAGCAACACTAACTTTAGTGACCTCCAATTTACGTAACCGGACGTCATTGTTGCATGGGTGAATAACAACCTACTGAGTTTCCTTTTTTTATTTGGGTTTGGTGTCATTGTTCATGAAAGGTAAATAGATTTTCATGTTTGCAATCAGAAAGTGTTAAAAAAAAAAACAGAGAAAGAAAAGAAGAGGCCAAAAACGCAGTTGACAACTGCCAAAAATCACTGAAATTACAATTTCAAAATGTGCAATGGCAAACTTAAAGGTTTTTGTTGTTTGTTTGTTTTTTTTAAGAAAATGTGTTTCTAGAGCCGGAGGGCTTTATATTCTTACAGGTTGTAGCCGCCGCCTTTCTATTTTAGTGGAGAAGACAAAAAAAAGCTGTTTGGGTCAGAAATTTGTATTTTAAAAACATTATATCCACTTTTCAAAAACAATTGAGATGTAGATTTTAAGTTATTTGCATTTTTAACTTTAAATATGTTGACTTTTCTGGATCTAAAATGTAAAGAAAGCCATCATTTATGCTTTAAATGGCTATAACACCCGGCTACAAGCATCTTATCTAAGACCATATTGAAAATGAGAATTGAGTTACCCAACAAAAGGTTCTTGATGCTCAGAAAACTCCTATTTAGAAGCAGGAGCCAGAAGAAGACAGCATAAACAAACTGGTATTTATTACAAGCGACTGCCATTCAGCCACGAAAGGTTCCCCGCCATCTGAAAGTACCCAGCTCTACCCACAATGAGGCAATCTGTTGTGACATGATTGTGTGGTGACTGGCTGAACACATGAAAGACCACAGGCGTGTCTTCTGTTACTTTAACATTCCTGTCGATGGTGCAAAGGAAAACAGAGAAAACCCGTGTGGTTTCACGGGAAATCCAAAGGTTATTATCCCGAGGAAGCCCCTAGAACTGTTCGGCGGAAAATCCCGGCAATTCACAAGGCGGAATACTTTCAAATATCACGGTAAACAGTTGCACAAGAGTCTGAAAACAGGGAAACAGTCTCAGCTTGCTCCCGTCTTGCAAATTTAATCTCCCTTCCATAAATACTGACTGCTGGTTTTATCTGATCCCAGTCATGCCTTCCATCATGACAAGAAGCCCCCATCTTTCTGTTGCGGGTTTGTATCTAGGCCCATTTATCTCCGGGCTGAATTTAATCTGAGATGATTGCCCCTTTTAATAATTCACGAGACAAAGGTGCAGGTAGACAGCAGTGTCCACATGTAGGAGCAGGATGGAAAACCCGAATGTATCGAAGCAATAGCATTGGGATTTTTTTGGTTTTAAAATGATTTTTGCAGTAAGGTAGAAGGAGTGCGCTGACATTTTACCACCCTGATGCTGTATCTGAAAACAGCTCCGTTTGTAAGCGGCTCCTCTGCGACAGCATCCTCATGCTGCAGCGAGCGGGGAGGTTAACCCTGTCCCAGTCTACCCGTCGCTCTCACATGCAACCCCGCAGCAGCAGGATCCCGCCGACAAACTGCTTAATCATCAATGTGCCCATCCTGGCCGTGGCTCTCGCCGCCAACCACACTCATGTTACCCAGCTTACGTTCATTTGAGAGCTAGGAATCTTTTATTTTTTTTTCTTTACTGTGCAGTTTAGCAAAACCCATGCAACACATGCAGAGACTATGTGCAATGCAGCAGTTTGCTAAATTACGTAATGAAAAAAAAAGGTGAATCAAGCCAAATAAATACATTTTGGTGCTACTTTTGTTGAAAGAAAATGTATTTTCCCTCCCATAATATTCCCTCTGGACTTATTGCTCAGGGATGATGTAAAAGCCTCCCTAGCCTGGTCAATTATTTATGTGTCCACAACATTGCAGTTTCATGAAACAGACCCACCCTCGGGGAATGAAGCCACTGACCGGAGGTTCTCTCGGCACCGATACAATCCAGCACCAAAACAACAAGTGACATTTCCAGCAACACATTTGAAAAGAATGGGGGGGAAAAATCATTTAGGGGTATGTCTTTTGGCAGAATGCATCTAAAAACGCTTTCCAGGTGTCGTCCTGCTTTTTATCATCAAATCAGGAGGGTGCTTGAATCCCTCCATTAGCAGAATTATGACAAGCTTTCCTTTGCCAAAAAAAGACCAAACGCAGTAAGCCCCTAATCCTCTTGAGAGGACTCCAGCCCTCTCCAGATCCAACAGGTGGTCTAGTAAAGGATAGCGTGTCTCCTGGATCCAGTTTCTGCTGTGCCACTTATGCTGATTGTCTCGGTCTGCGATAAATCTTTGTGCGAGGTCCAGGAAACCGGTGTTCCTGTGTCCAATCAATTCAGACACGTTGGATGGGACCGTGCTCAAGGTAGCAGACGAGCTGGGATCCTTGATTTTGGAGAGTTGAGAGAGCTACAAGATGATGTTTTTTGCCATCCAAGGTGATGTAAACGATATTTCTACTATGCCTTTCAAAAATATTTACACCCATGTGACTTTGTTTGGGTTTCATCACCTTAAAACTGCAAAAATGGACTTGTCTTATTGGGATATCATGTGGCAGATCAACACAGTCTTACTAAATTGTGAAGTCGAGGGAAGATAACACTTGATTTTTTTTATTTTGATTTTTTTGCAAATCAAGTGTCGCATGCATTATATTCATCCCCCTTTACTCTGACACCTCTAAAAAAAAATCCACTGTGAATAATGAGCAACAAAAGTCATCTCAGAGGTAAATACAGTGCACCTGTGCGCATAATTTAATCTCACCACAAATACAGCTGTCCTTTGAAGGCTTCTGAGGTTTGTTTAGAGCACATCATCATGAACACCAAAGAGCCCAGCAGATAGGTCAGGGACAAAGTTGCGTAGAGGTTTAATGCAAGGTTAGGTTATAAGACTATTTCTGAAGCTTTGACCATCTCTTGGAGCACTGTTCAGTCCATCATCAGAGAATAGAAATAGTGTGGAACGACTGCAAACACATGGCCACCCATCTAAATTGGAAGGGTGTGCAGAGATGCATGATAAACACAATAAAAATGCAAAAGAAGGTGCTACGGTCACATAGGACCAAACTTGAACTTTTTGATCTACACTAAATTATGTGGGACAACTAACACTGTGCGTTACCCTTAACCCCTCCGTTCCCCAGCGAAACCATGGTGGTGGCAGCATTATACTGTTTGGATGCCTTTCTTCAGCAGGGCGGGAAAGCTATAGTCAGAGAGCTAAAGACGGGGTAATTCTCACAGAAGCTCATTAGAGGTAGGAGTGGAATAATACATCGATCCACATTGATGTATCGATTAAATGGTTAAAAAATTACAATTACATCGGTGCAAAAATTAAAATATCGATCTATATCGTAATTTTTAAGATAGGCCTTTATTTTGAAATTCCGGCATTAGACTGTAGTCAACAGGTGATATATTATTTTTATTTAAAACTGTAAATGTAAACTGTTTTTGATTAAAATGCCTGAAGCCTGTAAGAGGTTAGAAATAAAATGCTCCAGTCACATTTGGGTTTGTTCGTGAGTTGATATCACAAACCATCGCGTTAGATGGGCAGATGATCTCATATCGATCGCATCAACTGGAAATCTTAGCAGACTTTGTGATATTGGAAAGTATCGTATCACCATCAAAACAAATCGGCGTGACATCGTATTGGTATAAAGCTGGTGATTTACACCCCTAATTAGATGCTATTAGACGCAGCAAAGACTGCAATGGAATGGGTTATATCGAAGCTCCTCCTTGTTTGAGTGGCCTATTTCAAAATATATGTCTAATTCCACCAGAGAATCTGTAATAACAATGCAGTCCATCCAGTCTGACTGAGCCTAGAGGTATTCAAAGTCAAATAGACGACCGGTTCTCCTGCTTTCATCCCTCCCTAAAATCCTGCCTCTCCTTTTTGCTGACCGTAATGGAGACCAGCAGGGGGTCCAGACTGGCTTTGAGGGGGCGGCAGCATTTTTTATTTATTTTATTTTATTATAACTCTGTCACCCAGAAACAGTAGTCCTGGGGAAGGGGAAGCATGCACACATCCACTCTGCCCACTTCAAAGAGCCTTCTGATCAAGATTAATTGCTTGCAGGGGGGGGGAACAAAGAAAAAAAAAACTTGAATGGATCATTTATGGCTACAAGTATTGGATTTCTTGAGCGGGCCAAATCTTCATCTGTATCCTGACTGCGTGTTGAACATGATGACAGCAAAGCAGCGCAGGAGGTTTAATGAGAGTCGGTGAGTGTGGCCGCTTGCCAGACTGCATGGCTTGGTTAGAGGAGCTCCTCCCACCTCCTTGTGCTTCCCCCCCCCCCCCTCCCTCCTCCCTGACGCTGCAGCAGAGGACTTCAGCTGTTCTCCAGCAGCATTTCACCTCTGCACACAGAGCAGCAGAGGCAGCAGAGGCATGCAGGGCTGGAGAGCAGCCCAGCCCGCAGCGACGCACGCTACCCCGGCTCTGCAACCCGAGGGAGACCCGTAAGAAGAGGTGGATACCGGCCACACGGGAGATCCGAGGATAATTAATCGTTTCTGGACCCCCCCTTTTTTTTCTATTATTGTTATTATTTTATTTTTCTCAGGGGAAAGCGTTTCTGTTGCCAGGGAGGAAAAGGTCCGAGCAGGTAAGCAGGCAGCTGATAATATAACCTTGGCAGGCAGCTCGATTATGTTGCAGCTGCCTAAAAAAAAAGGGCATGTTTTTTTTTTAATAAAATGTATTTATTTTTTTTCTTCGTTTCCTCTCATATATGCGATTTACCGGCTCAGATGTGTAGACGTAACCCCACACCGCATTGATTTGATGTAATAAAGGGAGAAACAAACAGAAGAAATTTCCTTTTATAATAACGACACAGGGCTATTTTAACCAACGACTCCCTGTGGGTCTCCCAAAACAGAACAATTTTATCCAAATCTTTTTTTTATTTATTTATTTATTTATTTTAAGACTCTACCACCTCAACACGTGTAGTGTGTTCGCCTATCTAACGGAGGTTTAGTCAGATGCTGGAAGCATGAATAAACAGCTCAGAGTTGGAAGTTTTGAGAAAAGTTTTGGCGGACACCCCCTCCTCTCTGACTATAAGGAGAAGAACAGGTTGAGCGCCCCCTCCCCTCCCCTCCCCTCCCCTCCGCTTTCCTGGTGAATGAAGGGGCTGCTGTGTGGCTGAGCAGGCGTGACAAATGCAGCTCGTTCAAAGTGAGTGTGAGCGCACACTGATGTGACCTGGTTATCAGACTGGAACATGGACAAATGGACGTCCAATTATTGTGATCACGAATGAATGACTGGGCTGCTTTTTTTTTTTTAGACGGGATGACGTCCAATTAAGGTTCTCGGACACAGCAGTATACAGACAATAACTCTCGGATGCACTAAGGGTCTGGTGCATGACTGCATGCATAAACGCATGCGTGCATCCTTGCTGCTGTAGACATGTTTCTTACTCGGGTAAGATGATATTTTGACTGTTCTAGTGCATAGGTTTAGCTTTAAGTGTTGCATAAATATATAATGCAAGACTTGAAAACCTCCTTGTAGCAGGCAACATGAGGAATGATAGTGATCACTTCAAGGTTCACGATGTCTGCCTCAGGTGGCACCAAGAGCTGTAAATTCCACATCCACCCTCAAGCCAATGACTCCTGACAAGTTGTCGAGAGATTTTTTTTTTTTTCCTCCCTCGGGGCTTGTTCCAAGGCTTTTATTTTTGCTTTTCTCTGTCTCTGTGTGTTTTTACAAGAGGAAGTGAGAAACGTTGGACCTTGAGCTTGAGAAAGCGTGGGGAATGTAGAAGAGGGGTGTCTATCTTGGTTCAAGCCAGAACCGCCAGACATGGTCAACAACTAGCGGCAACACTTGTCTCGTCTGGCTGCTTGTCGGACAACTCCTTAGGAGGTTGTAAAATTCAGGACCCGTCTCGGTCCCTCGTCTCTTCGCAGCGGTGTTCCTGAAAACGTTCCCGTCTCTGATCAGCTATCTCGTCGCATGACTCGCAACAGGCCAAGATGTTAGGCAATGCTCTGCTTCCTCTGTTGTCGCAGGAACGGTTAAACAAACAGTGAGCTCACGGTTGCTTTCCTGCTCAAATTTAGTCAGAAAGAACAAAGGCAAATGTAAACTGGCATTATCTTTGCCAACAGCGAAACTCCTCATGATTACTGTGGGATTAGTAGATCTCAAGATTGTTCTGCTGGTGCCATGACTTATCAGGCATTTTTTATCACCAAACACCCGATTGCATTATTCCCATTCTATGGAGTTCTTTTGATTTAAATATACTATTACATAACATTTTACGGCTTTACTTTAGAGGGGTTTAGTTTGTCATCTTGCTTTCTCTAATATTCAGCATCTAAATAATGAGCTAATGGTAGGTTGAGTTGCTCTAGCACCTTGTTGAGAAGCGATTGTGCTGCGTTAAGATCATTAAGAGACCCAACGGTTGCAAGTAAACAAAGAATCCCTCTGATGTGCTGTTCCTCATCTCACTGTCAGTCCAGTCAAACAGGACATGCAGCCAGAGGGGGGGGGGGGGGTAGTTTTGTTTGTTAGGAGTGGAGGATGCATGTGGAGTTGGAGGTTTGGATGTGTTTGTGCGCAGTGGCGGGGGAAGGGATCTTGTACTGGGGGTAAGATTCACCCTAGTGAGACTTGTGCCTTTAGACATTCCTGACATTCCGACCTCTGGGATGTTTGAGGCTCCTCTGGGTTCGTCTTGTTTGGCGGGGGGCTGCTGAGGACCCTTTGTAGGGCTTTCATGTTGCTGGGCTCACTTCGGCGAGCCTTTTGGTTGAGCCGAGACCACATGCCCTCTAATTTAGGAGGCCATGGGAACGTTATAGCACAACACATATTTGGTCTTCTTGAGTTACATCTGGGGATGACCCTTATGTCGGCATCACCAGGCTTTCAGAGAATGTGTGTCGCTGGCCATCGTTCTCCACTGGAGCATTTTATTTATTTATTTTTTACTTTACAAACAAGTTTTTTTATTTTTTTTTATATTGAGGAGATATTAGCTGCAACTAATAAATAATTCACGCTGACTCTTAAAATTAAAACGATCTAATTTGATTGCTAACTTTTAATAAGATATATTTCCGTCTCCTTTCTCTATCACCATCTTCTGGTGTTCTTCCCAGCCAGCCATGAGAGCTCATCCTCCGTCTGAAGGATCCCTTCACCACCTCCTTTGACCGAATCCAACCCTGAGCAAACCGAAGATGTCATCCTGCAGCGACTTTGCAGAACACGTGTGGAAACCCGGCTCTTGCAAGAACTGCTTCCACCCGCTTAGTGCACACAAGACTGGCCGCGCCTCGGATGACAACCTCCCACCAGCTTGTTTGAAGAGCAGCCTGGGAGGTGATGAGGAAGGTGGAGTGACTGCACCTTCGCCCTACAGCAAGCCGACCATTGCTGTCAAACCCACCATGATGAGCTTTGACACCAGTGAGACAACGGATGTGAACATGAACATAGAGCAGGTGGGCTTCTTGAATGCTTGTCTGTGCAGAACACTGTGACTTTTTTTTCTTGCTAATAATGTGGTCTCGATTTTCTCTTGTAGCCGGACAGTCCAAGGAGTCCAGCTGAACGAATGGGCTTGAAGAAGCTCCTAAACATATCTCCACTCTACATTGATGATAATAATGATTGCAACAAGGCCCACAAAGAGGCGGTTCTTCAAAGCCCTGATGCCAAGATTGACTACAACAGCAGCTGCCTTTCCTTGTCCCCCAGTATCCTGCCCAAAGACTCTCTCTTTATCAGTAATGTTTTTGTCAGCCAGGAGGAAGGAAGAGGTTCGAAGAGTTTCAAGAAAAATACCAATGAGGACTCCTGCTGGAAGCAGAATAATACACTGGCTAATGGACTGAAGAGCAATTACAACGGAAGGACTGATTTTAGGGAGTCCCACGAATCAACAGTGCAGATTCCTTTCTCTGTGGATACGGTTCCTTCTGAACATACCACTGTTCATGGCAGCCATATATGCAGTAGTAGCATTATCACAAAAACGTCCAGCACTTCCACTGCCTACACCACTGCCTCAAGTGTGGATACTATAAACCACATTAGCCCAACGTCCCTCAGTCCTACTCCTGCCCTATCTAAAGAGAACAGCTTGTCAGACTCCCCTTCTTCCTATCACAGCAGTACCGACTCCCTTCCTGGGCAGGATGAATTGGTAGAAAAGCAAAATGGGTTAGTGATCCATCAAAGTCCATCAGCCACAGGACGTCCAGAGTCAACTCCAAGCCCTCCTAGTGTTCAGGGAGACTCTGAACCAATATACGCTGAAAGCACCAAGAGGAAGCCTAAGCCACCGGGCAGTGGACTACAGTCCAGTCCTGAGTCCCAAAACCAGACCAAGCTATCCCAGTGCTCTGAGTCTGAACATTCTGGAGAGAGTCAGCGGGCCACCATCACCGTCATGGCTGCTCGCACAGAAGAGAACAACAGAACTTTCTTCCTGAGCAGCCCAGATTCAGGTGTCAGCACTCAGTGCCACTTTAGCCCAACGGCACGCAAAGACCCCAGCAGCCCAGCCTTCCGTTGGCCCAGCCCCAGCCACGGTGCAACCTCTCTAGGCAGAGACGCCTCCTTGTCTCCAAACCTACACCCAAAGCCCCAATCTAGCCCACCCATCCCGCCAAAGAGAAGCTCTCGCTCCCCAAAACTTGGTACCTCTAGTCTCTCCCCGTCCTTGTCTTCCCCGGTCCTCCTTCCTGAATTCCCCAAACTTGGTACATCTAGCCTCTCAACATCCGCCTCCTCTCCTTTCCCACTCCCAGAGCTCCCCATGCTCTTCCTTGTCTCTGCCAGAGAGGGACACTTCAAGGGCCCCGCAGACATGCAGAGTGCAACGTCTGAACGCTTACACAAGCCCAGCCACCACAGCTCTGGCTGGAACTGCCGCATCGAGGAAGAAGAAGAGGAGGACGAGCGGAAAGGGATGGAGAAGAAGACGCTAGTTGCCCCCAGTTTGGGGCCAACCTCCCAGGAGACGGGACTCATCAATGGTGCCGCTGTCGGGAAGGAAGCCAATGACTGTAAGCCCCACAACAGTCCCCCTCCGATGACAGAGCCAGGCACGGCCCCCCCAGCCTCCCCCGACAATGATGCCTCTCAGGGGGAAACCGAGGGCAACAGCGCAGAGGAGAAGGGCAAGCATAACGAGAGCATGCTGGCCAAGCTATCGTTGCATGGAGGCTCGTTAGGGCTGCTGGCAGGAGAGAAAGGAGCTTCCAACCATGACCCCAACCCACCACCTCCCCCACCCAAAAAGCTGCACAGGTAAGAATAACAAAGATCTCGTTTGGCTTTCATGCTTATGGATAATAACATTCAGACTAGACTGATCACAAACACGGCTTCTTCGTATGATCATTTTTTTAAATCTTAAAATAAAGATCTGATGTAATATCAAAAGGTAATGACGTTGACTGTGTCAAAGGCTGTTAAAAATGGGGAAGTAAAATTTAGCAGAAGCAGCAGTGAGTCAAAAGTATAAGGATAATGAAGTTAAAGTATAACTTAAAATGTTTTTACCCCAAATTTAGAACGCTGAAAATACTGTGTGCACTTCTATGAAAAATGTAAGGTTTGCATTTCTCAAACTTGTGAATTTTGCAGCAGTATAAACAATCATTATGCTCAAGGAGGGCAAAAAACATGGAAAACAAAAACAAACTCCAGTCATGTTGAGAAGAGGTGGGTCCTAATTGTTATTTACATTCAGACAGCAGTGTTATCGAAAATGCACTGGACGTTTAAGCATAATTTAGATGTCAGTGCTCATTTGAGCCCATTTTGTTCCACTATGGCATGCACAATAGCTACAGCAGATAATTTAGCACCCTCCCAATGCAGTAGGTCTAAATTCAGATGTGGGTTTTGCTCCCGTGTCTGAAGGTGTATATATAGCTGCTTTGCTGCTACAGTGCACACGCTCACTGCTTCCATTGAAATGTACCTTATTGCAGTCATTCCTTGTGAGACTTCCAGTGCCTTCTCCTTTCATACTGTCATTATTCGGCCTTGAATCAGCCTCCATTCTGACGCCTCAATGCATGCCTTGTTCTGTTCCTACTGGTATCGTGACTTCTTCAGTTCTAATTAATGCACAGAATCGGCCTGGTGGATAGTCCACTGCTGTGTCACGTTGCTGTAAATTGTTTTGGCTCCTGCACAGTTCGTGCCATTGTCAAATCAACTGGCTTTCTATTCATTTGTTTGTCACACACGGACAAAGCTTTATTTTTAATTTGTTTCAATAGAGCCTTTGCAAATTAACCAACATGTTTGCACTGCAGCCATACGTTATGTTCTTGAAGTCCACACCTTGTGCCGCCATGAGCATTAAGGATGTTTTTCGTGCTTATTATTTGCAGTTTTGCCTCAGTGACCACAGGGAAAAGAATACATTCTCGTGGCTGAGTCAGTAACCCACAGCAGAAAAAGAGAAGGGGCCCTGGGTTTTGTTTTTAGAAGAGCATCAAATGATTCTCCTAAAATAGATTTTTTTTTTTTTTTTTTTTTTGGTCTGGGCTGGTGGAGCTGAGGGTCAAACCAACTTCTGCAACTTCCTTGAAAACCAGTTTTGTCAACTTCAGACAGACACGGCAAAAGCCTCCTGTTGCCAAAAAAGCCAAATGTCCTAATCAGGTTTTAAGGGACCCACATTTGTGCTGATTCTAGTGAGGACACATTTCCTGTTGATGACATTGCTAACAGTCTGCAATGATTCAAAATATGTTGCTGTAAACTGTGTGGGAACTCTCTTTAAAGCTGGAAGAAAAGGGTTTTCGGTGACATCCTAGACTGAATCCCCTGTCACCCATAAGCCCTCCTTCCTGGAAGTCAAACTTTAGTTTCTAAGGGTTAGGATGTCAAAATTCTTTATTTGGAGTGGGTGGAAGGCTGGGAAGAATATAATTATATCCTTAAAACCAGAAATTTTCCAGAGGCACAGATAAAGACAAATGGATTGGTGCTGTGCTTGCAGATGCACTCACCGACCATTTTATATAGCACCTATTTCTTTTGTACCGGTATTTGGAGCACCTCTTGCCTTCAGAACTGCCTTATTTCTTCATGTCATAGACTCAACATGGTGAGTCTATGACATAAACCACGTTCTTTAGCGAGTTTGATCCAATATTGGCATGATGGCATCGCATAGTTGCTGCAGGTTTGTCGGCAGTACACCCCATAATGCAAAGCTCCTGATTCCCTTCCTCCCAGAGATTCTCTACTGGACTCAGACTGAGGAGGTTGTTGAAGTATAGTGAGCTCATCAAGATGTTCAAGAGACCAGTTTGATTATTTGGGCTTAGTGACAGGGGGCATAAAGCCTACCCATCTGCTTTATGGTTTGACGTGTTGTGTTTTCAGAGAGTTTTTTGTTGTTGTGTGCCTTAGGTGTAGCAACCTTTGACATCAATGGCAGTGCTTCACACACAACTACCTCTCACATAAAATAACATTGTCTTTGTCTTTGAACCCAGGAGATGGCTGTGCATGAAAATCCCAGATGATGAGCACTTTCTGGTGTGTTCAGACCTGTCTGACACTAAAAACAATGCTTCATTCAAAGTCGGTTAAATCCTCTTTCGGATGCTTGGTTTAAACTTTAGCAGGCTGTTTTCACCACCCAGTGCCCAAATGTGTGAGCTGCTGCCATTTGGTTGATTGATTCAGTAATTATGTTAACAAGCAAATGAAAATCTGATCTACTATGTTAATGTCTAAGAATCCATTATGATTTCTAGTTTCAGGCGTTGCGATATATATTTGGTATCTTTGTTGATTGTCGGTCAGCATAAAAAAACAACAAAAACATTTGTTTTTAATTTGAAATATTACATAGCAGTCACAAACATATTGTTTCATGCACACCTATATTAAACCTTAGTTATTTTTCTGTTCTTCTAAAGCAAAAAAGAAGAATAAAACAATGTAAACATATTGTCACACAAACAAAACGTTGTTTTCTTATTAGATGCATCATCCTAGTGAAAATTGTATTGTACTGTGTGTATTTAATTTTGACATATTGACATAGTCATGAAGTCATTCTAATCATTAGCAAAGTTTGAGTAGATTTGAAGATTTGTATTCTCTGCTGTTTTAGAACTTTTGCCCTATTTGGCTTCAGGACATAATTTTGATGCAGGTCCCAAAGGGTCAGAACTGAAATGGGTAAAAAGGTTTTTAAACGTTCTGCCCCTGCTACCTGGAATGACACTCAGGCGGATTTAAAGGTGCATCGCGCAACTTTCGAAGTTAAACATTATTTATTTTCGTTTACATACATTCCCTTACAAATGCCTGACGGGTAAAATGAGTTATCCTCTATTCACTGCAGTTGCTTCTATATGCTAGATTAATCAGTTCACGAGAGAGCAATTCAGGACGAATTCTCTGGGCATGCGTGTGGGTGTGACGCGCTGCTGGCTCTTGTTCACATGACTACTTCATTGAGTCACCACCATAATGGATGCATTAGCGAGAGAATACAGACTAATTTAAATATTTAGCTTCCTTACCTCAGAAGACACTTTGCGGCTAAACAAAAGACATGTGTAGTCGCAGCAGCAGATGCTTTTCCTCTACTCCCATGCAGGTGCACAACACTGGTGTCATTTCAAGTTGTCGCCAGAAGGGGCAAATTCTGCAAAAATCCTGGAGTTTGCGCTATGCCCCTTTTTAAAGTTAGAATCTCTTGTTACCTTGAAGGACAGAGACATTAGATCACTTGGTTTCTGTAACTGCCCTAATATGATACCTCTTTGCTGTGTTTTATGCATCCGGTTTTGTATTTTGTATTTGTTGTACATTTTATGCTGCTGTCTTGGCCAGGTCACTCTTGAAAAAGCAGTTTTAATCTCAATGAGTTTCAGTGAGTTACACTCCCGGTTAAATAAAGGATAGCTGCATATATGTATCTATAATATAGTTTATATGGTGTGAGAATATTTGCAATACATTATCAAAAATCCAAATATTATATATATATATATATATATATATATATATATATATATATATATATATATATATATATATATATATATATATATATATATATATATATATATATACAGATACAGATGTTGACGCTTCTTGAAGGAGTGTCCCATCTCAGTGGGATATGTTAACTCCTACATGAATTAAGTGCCGGTGGATACAGAGAGAAATAGGAAATTACAGTATATTCAGTCTTCAGTGGGATATGTTAACTCCTACATGAATTAAGTGCCGGTGGATACAGAGAGAAATAGGAAATTACAGTATATTCAGCCTGTAGTCTGGTTAAATAATGGGTTTAATTGAAGCAATATGGTGTAGAATATATAATTCTTGTCTTTTATAAACTGCAAAAACATTTTTATGCTGATTTTCTTGGCAGGAGTTGTACTAATATTTGTTTAATGAATGGAAAATCTTGACCACACAAAGTCACGTGACCATTCTCCCCTTGTGAGGGAGCATTTTGATTCTCTGAATCATTTAAAAGCCACAGATGGTGTGAAGAATCTGCTACCAGAAGTGTTTTTGTCACGCTTGCGAGCAACACACCTTTATCTCTTTAACCTAGTACATCCGAGACCATGTGATAGGTCAGCATAAGAGGACCGCATTTGTACCTGCGCCTACGTCCTAAGCAGCCTTCTTAGCAAGGCAGGCGTGTCAGCTGGCCATTGAGAGCTGCCAAAAGGAGGGGCTTAATTGAGCAGATTGTTGCCCCTGGCAGCTCCCAAACTGTCCCAGCCTGGCTATCAGTTACAACCAGTAGAAGTAGAATTTATAGACATGCCTTGTGGATTCAAGTCCACTGAGCTGGACTTGGGTTTGGGCTGCTTTCTGCTCCATAAACACGTGTTCAAAGATGCTCTGCCCCTCCCTGCACAGAGCCACCCCTGATCTCTTGGTTATAGTTTTTTTTTTTCTGCAGCACAACAGGCATCATCTTGTTGATGCCTGACACACTTAAAGCGCCCTCCAAACTGGAAGCTGAACAGGAGCATGCTAAATATAAGAAACAAGTGCTTATATTCCACACATCTCGTGGATGCAGTTGCCTTTCTTGCTGATACACTTTAAATATCCTCATGACTCGCGTGGACCTAGGGTTGTGTTACTACACATGACAGGGCTTTAGTGAGCTACCAGTCTGATCCAGGGGACAATTTTGTGTGCCCACCGACCCGGCAAGGACCTCTGCCTCTGCAGCATGAGGTAAGCACCTGACGGCTACTTTTATTTTTTTCTTATAACAGTCAAACATGGAAATTTACAGGACCTTTTTCGGTGGAGTCTTGTGATGGGAAACGGTGATGTGCTTGTGGTTCAGTATTGCATTTAAAAAAAAAAAAGTCATACCTAAATCGCTTTCTTTTTCAAAAGGCATCAGCATTTTCACACAATTTTATCAGCAGCTCGGTTACCAAAACAGAAGTGCTGCTGCGACTTTTCCTTTACCTTCACAGCTTGCATATTTTGACCTTTTTGTTATGGTAGCTCTAAGTTAAAGAACATGAATCCTCACATATATTTTGGCTCTTGTAGGTGAGAAGTGACTATATGCAAGCCGCAGAAAACTCTTAGTGAGTGCGGTTAAGACGCAGCTGTCTGACAGAGGTGACAAAAACAAGGCCAGGTTGGAGCCATGCGCAAAAGATAAGATGGATTTGTGTCAAACATTAATGGGTTTTTGGTTTATATGACTAGATAGCCATGGTAACGCTACTACAGTCAAAGGAAAGGAACAATGGGTGTCTTTCTTCTCTGGACTATATTGTAATGTATATGGCTTGCACAACGAGGATAGAAGGTAATCCAACACAAGAGATGCCATAAACTCTAGGATCGAAATCGATGGCAGCGGAGGAAAATGTTTAATACAAATGATCTACTGAACAAAAGGTTCTTGACGTTAAAGTGGCGTTACAGAACCGACACGTTGCCTCCAGAGTTAATTTCTCTTCGTAATCTTCAAATCTCAATATTTCACTGGTTTGACCTAAAGACCTGGAAACCTAAAGCAAAGACGAGATTGTGGCGCAGGGAAAGCAGTATTAAGGGTTACAGAATCTCCATAATATCAGGCTGTCCCTTCTTTTGCTTTCCTTGTGTTACCCCACACCACCGTTTCTTATACTTACTCTGCTTTAATTAAACTTTTTTTTTTCATGCCAGGGTTTAATTGCCTCAAGATGTGCATACTAGTGTGCACATAGAAAAAAGTAGGCATAGTTATACTTGATTTCTATGCAACGCAGGTTTTACGAACATCTGACTTGCTTTTTCATCTACGTGGTTGTCCATCTGTCGCTGTTGCATTAGTCTTTTTATCCTTTAGAGGCTGCTTCAGGTTGACGTATTTCCTGGTTTTAGCTTGGCTGCTTTCCTCTCCTCTTCTCTTCAGTCTCTGACAGGCGCTGTGTTGTGTTTACAAGACTTTTAAATATAGCCACTCAACTGCGTCGATGGGTTTGGAGTTATGTACGTTTCAGGTGTTATGTCAAAAAAGACAGTTTCAGGTCTTTATGCTACTGAATAAATAAGTCACTTAATCACAAAGATGGTAAGCCTCCCATTGGAGGGAGGTTGTTCAAAGGACTGTTGTTTAAAACTCTGAATACTGAGTTCCTCTGGTAAACACAAGATGTCACTGTTGACTGAAATAATAGCTCCTCCCACCAGGAATGGAGACAGAAGAAGAGTTAACAGCAACTACTTTTAGTAACGCCTTTTAAAAAAAATCGTTTTAAGGGTGGTAATCAAAGCTAATTCAGTAACTCAAAATACTGTAATATATTTCTGCCCATCCATAATATTAGATTATCTTTGCGGCCGTGGAAATAATTGTTGCTTTTTTTGTATCAAATGAAAGCAATCAGATTATGTTCTATATTTTTTACTTAAAATTTTTTGAGTGAATGTCATTGTTTCCTTTTTATTCAAGGCCTTCCTACTTTGAGAATCTCATTCCAGCCCATGCATGAACCATACAGATCTCAGTGTACGAAGTTAAGATCATTTTTTAAATATAAAATCCTTAGTGATCTAATGTGCATTAGGGAAGTATGATAATGGAAAATTACGCAATGGCAATGTCAGTGTTTTTAAAAGCTTCAACAACTCAGTTGTGAAAAATCCACCTTTTCCTCTTTCCTCTCTTTGTGCAGCTGTGCTTCCAACTCTCCATGTGACCTTTTTTTGTATCTTGGGCCCCTATCAGGAGTGGGCATCTACTGCAGTGAGACGCTGCCCAACAGACTGAACATCTTATTGGCATGCAAAGTGCGCAGAGTAGAGGTCGCAGGCCTGAATTTGCGTTTTAAAAACAGCCGTGTTTGTGAACTTTTGCTCACTAGACAGTATGTGGAGAAACGTGCTTCTCGGATGGTTTCTGGTTTTACCACAGAGAGGGCTTCTAATTTCAACACAGGAAGGAAAACTAGTTGAATGAGTCACAACAACGCCACGGCTGCAGCTTAGTTTGTGTCTCATTTAACCCAGAGGGCTATCTGCTGCCAGCTACGTGTAACTCCAGTCTGATCTGTTTTTAAAGTCAGACAGGCTCCTGTTGCCCTGCTTTTTTAAGACAATGTCGGGACTCGGTGTGTGTGTGTGTATAAACAGATGGAGACTATCGCCCTCTGTAATGCAGTAGCTATTTGCAATCGGTGTGGCTTTAAGGTTGACGAGAGAAGACACCTTGCTTGACAAACTTATCATAGCAATCACATTCTTTCATGCCACCAAAGGAGGATGATTAAATCTGCTTAGAGGAAATAGGCAGCCGGGATGTTTAGGCTAAAGCCTGGCATTCCATTCATGGGAAAGACCGTAAGGTCTTGAGAAAACTCATTAATCCGTGCACCTTTTTGCATGACTTTTTTTTTTTTTTGTCATGCATGTTTTGGACACAAATGTGCTCGGCCTGAGAGATAAATGCAGTGACACTCAGAGACTTGCAATCCCTACACCCATTACCATTTGTCCTGCGCCTCAGCACTTCCTCTGCCTTTCATCACACCTCTTTTGTCTGCAAAATGATAGCGGATCCTTGAGCACACTGGCCACAGAGAGGATACCTCACCCTTTGTCTCCCCCACTGCACTCCGCTGCTTCTCTCCTCCTCTTGTGTTTGTTCTGCTGATTTATGTTGGAATTGAAGTCGTGAAGGAGTCATTTCGAAATGGCAGAGAGGAGTGATGATGATCGAGAGGAACGGGTTCTAGCCCCCCCCCCCCCCCCCCCCCCCCATCCATCCCGAGCCATTGAGGTGTATAATGAGACGAGTAAATGGCTGTCAGTCGGCCTAATTGGTCCCCTCCCGGACTGAAACTGCTCGTGTACCCTTTTCGTTGGCATTATGAGCGGCCATCATGCCAGTCAGGAAGGAGAATAGGAGAGAGGCATGCTTCCCCCTCAAATGTTAAAAGGAATAACACGACATGCTTTAAAGAATATTTGGGTGGTATTTTATGTCGTACTTGGCATCGTGAAACAAATGCTGCGTAACTGGAATGGTTCTGCAGAGGGATATTCGACATGGTAAACTCATGCAAATGTGCAGTGGCTTTTTTCCACGTTTTGTCACACAACAGTTACAAATTACAATGCATTTTAAAATGATTTTACGTGCAAAGTAGTGCATAACTGTGAAGTGGAAGGAACAATGTGTCGTTTTCAATGTTGGTGGATTTTTTTTTTTATTTTTTTATTTTCGTTTTTGCAACAGAAATGTAAAAATGTGTGCACTTGTATTGAGCAACCTCTGCTATCCTTAAAATAAATCCAGTACAACTAACTGCCTTTTGAAAAAGCCACTTAAATAGGTGGACTATTTACTCTATTGACTATGTGCAATACAATCTCAGTATACATACTGCTGTTCTGTAGAAAGAACATTAGTTATCCAACATTACAATGAAAGACAAAGAACTGACCGGACAGGTCTGGAACATCATCTAAAAATGGAAAGATTATGGCACGACTGCAATCCTACCATGACCCAGCCAGCCCCCTGTACAGACAGGTCGGGCAGCGAGAGCATTAATCAGAGCGAGGTTGGCTCACGGTGGCTTTGGAGGAGCTGCGGAGATCCACCGCTTAGTCGGAAGGCAGGACAACTATTAGTCGTGCGCTCCAAACGTAAAGCTTGCCTTTTATGGATGTGTGGCAAGAGGAAAGCCATTGCTGAAAGAAGTCCAGTTTCCCATAAGCCTTGTGAAGGACACAGCAAACATGGTCACATTATTGTGCTTAAACTCTTCTTTTTTTTTTAAGAGTTTAAAGATATGGTGGATCAGTCCAGGAAAAACAACCAAAAGAATAGCTGTTATAATTTCTCTAAATGAGTATTCTGCAAAGCATTGATTCAAGGGATTTACTATGAAGCCTCCAGCTGAAATATTTGTTATAGTCCTACCTGTAGCCAAGGGAGAAAATTGAAATAAAAAGCAATGACCGGGGGTCTTTTTGCTGGTGGAGCTTTTGATAGATTGTTGAATTGCTTTTTCCTTTTGACTCATGCAGTGAAACACTTAATCTTGGGAATGTTGGGGCATCTTGCGGAATGCTCTCTTATTGTTATTGTTTTTATTTTATTTTTTTATCTACTCGTGGCCACAGTGGTTATAGTTCAGCAGAAGTTCCAGAGCTCGGACTAGTCACATGCTTCAGAGAACATGGTTTTCATCAGGGCCTTTGTCTGTTTGCGGCAATAAATCAGCTCTGAACAAAGAAGCGTACCTCTCTGTGAGGAAACGGAACTACACCTGACCATTTTAATGTGAAAACAAATGTACCCTTTCCCCTACCTAGATTTCTAAGTACCAAAAGGGATTTTTTTTTTTTTTTTTTTTAAAGTCGAGAGGAAGTGACTCGGTTCCACGTTTACAAACAGTCGCATCAAAACACTGCCATTTCTGCAGCAAAGATCCAGATGTTGCAGATGGCCTGGCCGGTGGTTCCCCCTAACCAATCATCTCAAAAGCAGTTCAGAGAGGACTTCCTTTCCCTCGTTTCTTTAATCACTTCTCTTATCTCTTCCAGGGTGAGCGGTAAAATGAGTGGCAGCACCGTGGAATTGAACTGCAGCAGCAAGCAAGGGTCAGCAGAGAGCTCCGCGTCGTCCGTCCGGACCCTGGGCAGCATTAGCCTGCCGGCTGCATCCACTGACAACCTGACAGCTGACACTGGTAAGTCAGTCACAACAAATCAAGTCCCGCTAAGAGGATTTACTCCGACAGGGACATGCACAGGGAATCCAGGGCATTGACTCATGTTTATAGGGGGTTAGCTCATCACATTCAACTCCCTGAGAGAGGAAGCGAGAGGAGCGCTGCAAGGTTATGTTTGCCCACTTATCGCTTGCCCTCCTTCATTTTGTTATGACTGGGTGTGTTTAAGATTTCTAAAGTCTACAAACCTGTGACGTGGCTCACAGCGACAGGCATTTGTCCTTGGCCGATCGGCTTTAAACCTCGGCGGCTCTCAGACTCTTGTAATTGTGGCAACTTCCTGTGCAATGCTGTTTGAAGAGATAATTATGGACTCTGATAACGAGGAAAAGGAGGGCTTGGCTACATCCTACAGAGTGCTTCTTTTTTTTTCTGCCTCTATGCTTCTCTCCTCACTGTGAAAGCAGTCATTGAAGACTGCACAGCACAATTACCTTGCTGTCTGCCTCCTTAAGCGTAATGCCAAGTCTTTTGATTGAACTGAATGGATCACAATCGGGTGGAAGATGTTTTGAGTGTTGGCCTGAACCAGAGATTGTGGAAGTTTCCAGCTCTTTTGAGGAAACGAGGTACGTGTTTGAAGCCGAGCAGTTGAGGAAGGGTTCTGACGGACAAATGAGGTTGACGGCCCGTGAGAAATTTATGAGCGAGTCAAACGAGGGCTATAATGAATGAGAATAATACTTTGAATGCAGTTTTCTGTCTTAGTTGTCTGACAGAACAAGTAATTATTTTCTTTCTTACTACAAGAACACTCAAAGAGAAATTGCTAATGAAAAAAAACTGACTGAATCTGACTGAGATCAAAGCAAAAGGCACTAATGTAATTTCTTTCTTCTTAGGGTGTCAGGATGCAGCACGGATGTCTTGTTCGTCGCCTTTTCCCAGAGCCCCTGCGGCATCAGCTGCTGGTTCTCCTCACTCGTCCTCCTTCAGCAACTTGAGTAACCAGCCGCCTCCTCTTCCGGAGAAGAAAATGGTCAACCGCACCGTGTCAGCTCCGGACAGCGCCAACGGGAAACCCTTCGTCCGAGCCTACCCGCGCCTTCCGTTCGCTGGCTCGGAGAGCAACGTGTGCCGCTCTGCCGATGCCGGCTCCCGCACCAGCCTGCCATCGAGCCCCGTCGACCCCCGGCCCGTTTTCTCCTCCAATGAGTCCCTGGAGCGTTGTCACCTCCCTCTGTCCCGGCCCTCCAGGTCCCGGACACTGGATGAGCCGCAGAAGGCTCAGGGGCGTTTGGGCGTGCACTGCAGAACCAGCATCACCTGCTTGTCCTCCCCCCAGCTCAGCGCACCCTTCTCGGCCACGGAGGCGGGCTCGGCGCAGAACCTCGGCTCCAGCCTGCAGCTCCAGACTCTTCTGAGCAACATCGACAGCAGGGAGGGGGTGTACTCCAAACTCGGTGGCTTGTATGCCGAGTCCCTACGGCGCTTGGCCCTAAAATGTGAGGATCACTTCACTCGCTCCCAGAAGAATCCGCTTAGGTTTGACGAGAGCAACTGGTCACTGTTCAGGCTCACGTCTAACAAGCCGAGCTGTAATGCCGGAGATGCTGTGTACTACTCTGCTGCCTGCGCCTTGGACCCCAGGAACTCCTACGCTGTAAAGGTAAACCACAAATACTAACTAAATTATGTAATTCATGTACAATAAGTTCAACTGATGACTGTAGGAACAGCTGGTGAGTTGTCAGGCAATTAAAACGAAACTATAAAAACTTTATTTCTTTTAGTAAAGAGACATCAGTACATTGTTTGTATTTTTTATCTCGTTTTTATCCCATTTTTATCATGTCGCTGTTGCAGCGCCGTCGTGTATTTTCACCTCCTCTGGCTGTTTAACAATAAAAGCCACAGACCTGTTTGGACACATTAAACCAGTAACTAATCATAGGGGTTTTTCAAACTTTCTGTCCCAGCTATCACTGGAATAGAAAGCATGCTAACCTTGCCAAAAAAAACTGTTTAGTTAGAATTTTATGCTGAAACAAAACTCCCCCCAAAAAACACAGTTTCTTCGTGTCTTGATTCAAATGTGGAAAATCTGTCTGCGGCTGCATGTTTAAACACCCCAGCAGCAGGGGGAGTTTTTGCCCTTGATCTAGATCGGTAGTGTTTGTCCACCAGCCTGAGTTCAGTCTCCACGGTAACCAACCCCTGCACTAACTACTTTCATTCCTGCACCACAGCGGCAGGGTAGACGCATGCTTGGCAGCAGTCTTACTGTGTGACCGCCTGCTCGGAAGCTCGGTAGCTGTCAGTACTGCCGGCGTGTCGCTTTTAGATTCATGAGATGTTACTATGGAGACGGCCAAAAACAGAACCACAGCAGTGTTTTACTATTGTGTGTAGATGCTGCCTCTGTGTATGTGTCTAGTTGTTTCATGCTGGTCAGCTCTGGTCAGCTATGCTAGGAAATGGTTCTGCTGCCCAGCCTCTCTCTCCAAACACACCGTATACCGTGCATCCTCCCTCCATCAGCCTCCTCATCAACAAATCATTATCCTCCAGACATCACTATGGGTTATCCATCAATAACCATAATAACTATTATAATGATACCACAGCATCATTAACCTTACTCTCGCCAGATGGATGTTGTTCCGCCGAGCTCCACGCGGCGTCAACACATCCATCTGTAATCGCTGCCATTGGGAGGGATTTCATTACCACATAAAATGGACGAGCCAATCAGGATCACTGGGCGGGATTTTCGTAGATGTGCCGTATCAGAGAAGCAACAGTTTGGATTCAGACAACAATGGCGGCTCACAGTGAGGAAGCATGCGGTAACATTGATGCTGCTTTTTCATCAGTGTTATCCAATCCACCGAATATTAATTATTTAGTAGGACACCAACTTTGCAGAGGAAGACCCAGGACACGCTGGAGGGACTATGTCTCTCTGCTGGCCTGGGAACGCCTTGGGATTCCCCCGGAGGAGCTGGCCCAAGTGGCTGGGGAGAGGGACGTCTGGGCCTCCCTACTGAAGCTGCTGCCCCCGCGGCCCGACCCCGGATAAGCGGAAGAGAATGGATGGATGGATGGATGGATGGATGAATGGATGGATAGAACGCCAGAGAACGGCTTTTGTTAGTGGAAACGATGTTTTCGCCCTTCTCCCGACCAGGTTTGGCGAGACCTTGGTCTTCCCTAACATCAGCGCCACAGGTTGGTTTCTATGTGAGTGGTTGAAGTACATAAGTAAAGACGACGGACAAGTCGTTCATCCAATCATATGCAAGGATTTTTAATAAGGCCCCTCCTTCTGAAATACATCTCCAATGGAGCAATCCCACATGGATGTGTGGAGCTCTGCAGAACTACGTCCATCTGGCGAGAGTCGGGTTACAGCATCATAGCATCATAGCATCATCACATGGAGTGATAAGGTGTACCTTATCACTCCATCCGCTGTTTTCGGCTTATCTCAGGGGGCACGTGCTCCACAGAGTGGGTGGGCTCTGTAGAGATATGGGTGAAGAGCTCTATCATCATTGTTCCTCTTATAACGCAGCAACTGTTTCTCCATATTGAAAGCAATCAATCCGTTTAGGTGTTTGGGGTGTCTTATTAGGATGCCTTGTGCACACTTTCCTTCAGAGGTTTTCTGGACTTATGGTTTGATACAGCGATAGAAAAATAAACTGTGAAATAGAGAGAAAATATTAGTAATTTTGAAATGAAGAAAACCAAGAAATCAAATTTTTTTTGTTGCTTCACAAGCGAATTCTAAGATTATTCAAACTTTTTTTTTTTTGAAAGGTTTACACGAAGTTAAGGCGGAGAGCAATAAACGAAGGCTTGTAAGAAATGCGTCTGAGCGGTTGCCCTGTCAAGCCTATTCACTGGTGGGTGTGAAGGCATAAAACGTGTTTAAAGAAAAGATGTAGAAATGAAAACCATGTGGCTGCAGTATTGTTGGTTTACAGATGGGACGGTGCCAACGCAGCGCAAACCTTCAAACCCCGTAGAGTAAACAAGCGGCGGGGCAGGGTGTGGACTCATTCTCACTGATCTTTGTGCCCGAGTCATTATTGCTGTTCAAAGCAGGAGCTCTTTGTGTTGCATGCGTTACAACACGGGCTAGCCTCACAGACTCTTGCCTAATATCTCCAGCCACAATTAATCGTTACATTCCAGGAAGGATTTACAGTCAGACAAACCACCGTTGTCAAGGCAAAACCCTCAAACACATTTACAGTGCAGCATGGGAGCATCCTTCAGAAATGCTAAGCTACAGCCTGTTTGTATTTAACTGGATGCCTGTATTGTCTACTTTTTTTTTTTTTTTTTCCAGACATGTCGATGCCCCATAATTGTTTTTCGGGGAGACCAAACATCGGACCACGGCCGCAATAAAAACACTTAAAATTTTATGAGAAGGGTTTTGGTCGTGTCGGGTGTTTCTGTTTAAGACGGCTTTTAGGATACTTAAAGGGATAGTTCAAAATGTATTTAAGTTTCTGTGAAAAGATCGTGAGCTGCTAATAATTTACCCTAAAAGAAATGAGAGGAGGCTCGAGGGGGCAAAAACCGAAGCAGGCTTCAATCAACTCCAGTCTCAAAAACATCATTGTGGTTTATGCATCCTGACCGCCATCATGTTTGCACTGGACGGTTGTTTGCAAAGGAGCAGATTATTATGCGCAAAGTAAATGGAGGTGGTGCACCACCAAAGATCATTCTGTGTAAAACAAGTACAAAGAACAGCTTCAACTCAAGAAACGTCACAACTGTCTAGGGCAAAAGCTATATTTCAAACTTTTAAAATCACCCTAACTTAAACTATTATACTTTTTTTGCTTTTTACATTAGCTTTACTTAGTAATTAAATTTCTGTGACCAGGAAAGCTTTAAACGGTCCACTCTTAGTTACCCAGGAGGATCTTTGTAAACCACAGTCCAGCAATAGGCTGATAGAATACCGTTTACTAAAACTGCTGGGATGCTTTTTATGACTAGGCTTGTTTTTTTTAAGAAGGTCAAAGTCCACCTTGGTGTTGGCTTCAGCCTTTGGGTCCAACTCCTCTGTGTTTACACTAGATGAAGATGCCTTGTGTTGTGATGAACTGGCAACTTGTCCAGGGTGTACTCGGTGTGCTCTCGGCCAATGACTTCAGATTACAAACTCGGCGCCTCGCCACCCTGCAAGGATGAGCAGGAATAGATGATGGATGAAGATTCTAAGCGTCACCTTCAGCAGTCAGGATATGAAATGCCTTAGATCTAAAATAAATCCTGAAATAATAATTTGAAAGCCTTTCTTTTAAAAAAAAAGTGTCCAAACAAACATGTTGGCATAGTTCTTAAGGACAAATATTTTTTCAGAACTGAGGACGCATCACTAACAGAAATGTCTTTACCTTTTCACATGCAGTCTCTTTGTCCTTTCTCACTCCTGCCTTGTGTCATTTGCTCTACAGATCTGTAAGAGTTCATCCACTGAGGCCAAACAGGGCCATCTCTACGGTCTGACGGTGCAGCAGAGCATCCCTCCTCATTTTAACATCCAGCAAGATTGTGGTCACTTCCTCGCCTGTGTTCCCCAGAGCATGCTGCCTTCAGACGAGGGCTCTCTGCCCGCTGCGCCGGCTCCTGTTTCACCCCAGTGCGCCGCGCCTGCTCAGGGTCAGCAGGCGGAGCAGGAGAGGGTGGTGGTCATAACCCCTGAGATTCCCTATCAGACCGCTGCCGACTTTGTTCGGGAGTGGGAGGCGTTCCATAAAAGTCATCCCGAGATCTACGAGCGCCGCGTTTGCTTCCTGCTTTTGCAGCTCTGCAACGGCCTGGAACACCTGAAGGAGCACGGGGTCACACACCGCGATCTGTGTCTGGAAAACCTGCTTCTGGTCCCTCATCAGCACAGGCCTTCCCACCTAACTCAGCAGAGCGCCGCTGACAGCAGTGTCTGTAACGGTGCAGCTGCTGGAGACATTCAGCGCCATCTTCCCCGTCTCCTCGTCAGCAACTTTGCCAAGGCCAAGCGTCGCTCCTCAGAGGACGCAGCGTCGACCAACGGGGACCCTCGCGTTAAGCGCGATCACGCCAGACTGGCGCCTGAGATCGTTTCTGCCGCTCAGTATCGTAAATTTGATGAGTTCCAGACGGGCATCTTGATCTACGAGCTTCTCCACCAGCCCAACCCGTTTGAGGTGAGCCCGGCGCTGAGAGAACAGGACTACCGCTGCGAGGACTTGCCTCCTGTCCCGCCTGTCTCCATCTACTCTTCGGGCCTCCAGAAACTCGCACAGCTCCTCCTGCAACCGGACCCCATCAAGCGCATCCACATCCAAGAGGCTAAGCGGATACTACAGAGCCTGCTCTGGGGACCCCGGAAAGACCTGATGGAGCAGCAGTGGGAACGGCACCGGCGAGGCGGGGTCTTTGTCGACGGGTCCCGTAACGAGGGCCTCCTCAACTGGCTGGACGTGAAAAGGGCCCTGCTGATGATGAAGTTTGCCGAGCGCTCGCTGGAGCCGGAGAGGAACGCAGAGCTGGAGGACTGGCTGTGCTGTCAGTACTTCTCCACTGCTCACCCCCTGTCTCTCTGCCACACGGCTGAACTGCTCTACTCCCTGAAGTGACAGCTCACGTGTGCGAGCGGAGCTAAAATCACGCGTGAACTTGTGAACGTGCGAATGAGAACGTCAAAGTCCAGACACTATCGACTGAACTGTGAACCTGCTAGTGTTACGTCTGCGTGCATGAGAGCCATAAATCAAACCATCTACACACTCTGTGCTGGAGCTTTTCCACCAACGGCAGTCCCCTTAAGGGTAGAAGGAAAAAAAAAAAAAAAAAGAGAGACACTGAAGAAGTAGAGATGCACCAATAAGAAATGTGTGGCCAGTTACCGGACTACTGAAGGCTTTGACCTGCTGATAGCGATTCATCTTAATATAAGGAGATGGAACAGCACTGAAAATGTATCCAGCCACGAGTGGTTAACTATTCCTATTAGGAGCAGAGGCAATATCTCACTGTGTGTGTGAGGGGCAAGTTGCTGCAAACCAAGGTTGCACTGTTATATAAAAAGGACAAAAATTATTACATCAGTTAGCCTTACATATTACTGATTAGCATAGCTAGCAGTCTCCAGGATCAGTTCTGGAGAATGTCGATCCGACTCTACAGATTTTCAAAAGGCTGCCAGAATTTCCAAATGAAGCATTTTCTACGACAGGAAAAAGTTAAAAGGTTAAAAAGATAAAACTCTGCAACTTTGTTGTATCCCAATTACCCTTCCTTTAATCTGCCTCTCTTTTTCGCAGCCTACATGAAACAGATGTTGTAAATAATATGGTTTTCTTGAATGTCTCCAAGATCTCTTTGATTCCCTGACTTCATTTTAATTGCCCCACAGATACAAAAAAAATGGCTAACTGTGAGACTTCTTCCGACAGTAGACCACACCGCAGACTGGTGTCGTCAGCACATCTGGTTGCTTTTAATGCGATGCCTTCACCGATCAGACTTTTTTTTTGTTTTGGCGTCTCCAACCGGCCGGTCACCCGGTCAGGGCCGATCGAGCTGAAAACCGTGCGGTTCCTGTCTTCAGCCAACTTTTTGGTGCATCTCTACAAAGAGGAGGATGTAATAACAAAAACAATGCTTACCAAAGTTTCTTATTTGACGCTCTGTGTATTTATTAAATAGACGTGGAAGCAGTTGATGCACTGTGGAAGCCTAATAACTTATAACCCGATTCTGTGTCTGCCTTTTAACACTTTGTGTCTAAATATACATCTCACTTTCTCCCTTTTACATCTAATTTCTTCTCAAAATAAGACGGGGATTGTTGTTGATTTGAGCTGCACCTTTTCTTCCACGTCTCAAGTCGTAGGCACATAGTGCTGTACTGTGAAAGCAACCCAGCCCACAGAAACTTTACTCCTCTGTGGTCACTGGTTCACTGGCCAAAATGATCAAAGCACCGCTGCCTATGTGTTGACTGACAAAGCTTTCCTTTGCCCTACTGACTTTCGTCACATATTTAAACGTTCTGACATTTGTTGCAGTGCCTTTTGTTCTTTCTGTATGTTACAGTGATTCGAACCATTTGTAAATATATTCCTGATCATTTGTCCTTTGTGAAACTGGCCTTTCACAGAATGTTCCGGTAACAACTTTGTACAGATATTTGTAAATGATTTCCAAAAGCAAATGTGGGGCCCAAGCAGGTCTTTAAAAAAAAGCCATGCATATGAGCTGCGGTTATTATTTATAATGTACTTTTGTTTTCCTGTAAAACACACTGGATGTTTTACTATTTTTTTCCTTTTGTGACTCATGTTGGCAGCAGAAAAAGGTTCAAATTATGATTTTTTTTTTATGTTTGAATAAACTGTCCAGTAAATCGCCTGCCTGCAGGTATTTGTCCACGAATAAGTTTGATTTCTACCAGAGAAAAAACATGCTCTCAACTAATGCATAATGGATTAGAGTTTGTTTGTGTGCCTATCCCACTTGTGTTGATCAATAAACTCTGCATATATTTTCTCACAGTTGCATTCTGTGTTTTGACATTTCGGTATGCGTCCATTTTACTGGTTAGTATTTTAAAAACAAGCACTGGTGTTGGATTGTCCGTGCTGCGAACAATGTTTGATTTGAACAGTATTTTTACACAAGTTGCGGGCAAAAATCATATTCTCATGAATGGAGAAGTAAGAAAAATTGCTAATAGCTATAGCACTTTAACAAAGAACCTTTAATAAAAAACAAATAAAAGCTGAACGTCCACTTTTTGTACAATCAAGTGTTAGTAGTGCAGCACAGCGAGCTGCTAAAAGAAGTTTGAAAAGTAGAAGTCTAAAATCTCCCCTAACAAATGCTTAAAATTGTTTTATTTTTATAAGTTGATTATTTAAGTTGGCCTGTTTTGATTGGACAACTACAACTTATGCTATCAGGGAGACGGGAAGGAGAGTACTCGCTGTGTACGGAAAGTTGATAAGAAGACTTGGTGACGGAATGAGGAAGTAAAGTGTGTTCGGAGAGAGAGAGAGATCAACTGAGGAAGTGAGACAGAACGGAAGAGAGTCTCACCTGGAGAGCAGAGAGATGCAGAGTAGGTAGGGTTAGCTAAGGCCAAACAAAGGGCACACAATCACTTGTAGGACAGGTTGGACAGTAAGGAGGGAGAGAGGAATTTATACAGTTTGGCAAGGCAGAGAGACAGAGATGGGACGGATATTTAGGGTGACTAAGGGTCGAGATTGAAATGTACTGACAGGTGCATCAAGTTTGAAAGGAGTACTTTGAAGAGTGGATGAATGAGGAAAATGAGAAAACAGAGCATACGAAGCAACCACTGTGGGTCAGGAAGTGGCAAAGATCAAGTAAGGAAGGCATTGAAAAGGATAATGAGTGGAAAGGCAGTCGGCCCTGATGTACCTCGGTAGGTGTGAAGTAACTGGGGAAGTGTCTAGGAAAGCCAGGTAGAGTTTTTTTACTAGGCCGTTCAATGAGATCTTAGAGAGCGAGAAGATGCTTAAGGAGTGGAGGAGAAGTGTGCTCGTACCAATATTCAAGAGCAAGGGAGATGTGCAGAGCTGTGGGAACTGAGGAATAAAGTTGATGAGTCATATAGTGAAGTTATGGGAGAGCAGTGGAAGCTAGACTGAGAACAGACATGAGTAGACGTATGGTTCTTAGTCAAGGAAAATGTACAAAAGATGCAGTATTTGCTTTGAGGATGTTGATGGAGAAGTACAGAGAGGATGAGAGGGAACTGCATTGTGTTTTTGTAGCTATAGAGAAAGCAGAGGAGGGCACCAAGGGAGGAGCTGTGGTATTGTATGAGGAAGTCTGGAGAAGCAGAGAAGAATGTCAGAGTGGCGCAGGACATTTATGAGAGCTGAAAGACAGTGGTGAGGTGTGCTGCATATGAGACACGGGAGTTCAAGATGGGAGTGGGACTGATCAGCTCTAAGCCCCTTCTTGTTTGCTGTGGTGATGGACTGGTTGACAGACGAGGTTAGACAGGAATCTTAAAGGACTATGATGTTTGCAGATGACATCGTGATCTGTGGCGAGAGCAAGGAACAGGTGGAGGAAACTCTAGAGAGCTGGAGGTTTGCCCTGGAAAGAGGAGGAATGAAAGTTAGCTGTAGCAGGACAGAATACATGTGTGAATGAGTGGGACCCAAGTGGAGCTGTGAGGTTACATGGAACAGAGATGGAGAAGGTGGAGGATTTTAAGTACCCGGGGTCAAAAGTCCAGAGCAACAGCAAGTGTGGAAAAGAGGTGAAGAAACATGCACAAGCAGGTTGGAATGGGTGAAAAGTGTTGGATGTGTTGTGTGGTAAAAGAGAATCAGTGAGAATGAAAGGAAAGGTGTAGGATGGTTTGGTGTAGGGGTCTTCAACCTTTTTCACTCGGGGATCCCCTTGATTAATGGAGGCTGTGCAAGGACCCCTGTTCATGTCAGTGGGGGGTGGGGGGTAGCACTAGCATGAATGAAAAGTGGAGTCAAAATTTCCAGAGGAAATTAGGTTATGACTTGCATGATGGAGCAGGGCGTTTTAAGGCAAAGATGATGGGAAAGTTGCTGAAAGATCATAAAATTGACATTTTTACACCACAGCAAGAATCCTCCATCATCAGTCAGGATTTAGACCAGAACATAATATTCCTCATGCCAGTTGCAGATGTTGCTCCTTCCTTTACATGTGGACAGCAGGTAAGCAACTAAAGTGCACATCTTTACCAGCTATTAAATTCATACAAAACTCTGATAAAGTGAGACATCCACACTTCTGAATAAAAGAGACAAATGAAATAGAGCTGAACATAGCAAACGATGTATAAAGTAAAACGGGGACTACATTTACATTTAATCTCCTTAATAACTTAAACACATGGATAAGAAGATAATTCTATTCTTTATCTGTAACCAGTTATCTCATTTTCCATGTAACTACAAATAACAGAGAGGGTTTATGAGCATGGGGGCGGGACTAAATCTCTCAACCCCCTGCACTGCCACCGTGACTCCCCTAGGGGGCGCGACCCCCACGTTGAAGAACTTCAGAGGGACAGCTCATGTTATATCTTTTGGAGTCAAAGCTAGAGAGACTAGACTGAGATGGTTTAGACAGGTAAAGGGTGAGCAGTGCACGTTGGTAGAAGAGATGCCGAGGCTGGACCTGCCAGGCAGGAGGCTTTGAGGAAGACCAAAGGGGAGATTTATGGATGGAGTAAAAGAGGACATGAAGGTAGTTAGTGTAAGAGAATAACATACAGAAGACAGGGTTAGATGGAGACAGATGAATCCCTGAGGCATGTTTTGAACACTGTTGTTGCCAATGACGTTGCTTTAATGAATGTCTGCATTTGCATGTTGTATACAGAAGATTTGATATCTAATTTTACGTTATATAGAGGACTTTTGCTGTCAACAGAATATTTATTTTTGCAATGCTTTGTCAGAGTAAATTAAGTGATTATTCAACCAGGGATTCTACTTTACTTTTTTCTTAAAATTAACTATCATCATTAAAAATCATTTGTCCCTTTAAATATTTTTTTTTCTTTTCTTTTACTCACTACTAAAAGTTTCAGACCCTCAAACTAAATAACTGAAGTTACCTTAGAATTCAGTTTTCAAATATCTATTTCAGTTCAACAAAAGCTATCCAAACCATCTTGGCCCCTTGTGAAGACGTAATCAGTCCTAAAAAGTGGTTCCACTGCCGTCTGCAGCAATGACTGCTTGGGGTTGCCTTGGATGTCATTTTTTCCCTGTCTCTTTGTTTTTGCTGAATCATGAACTTTGACCGCAACTCAGTCAGGAGAATTAAACAAGAGATTGTCCTGGCTTTTTTTAATTATTATTCTTTTCTTGCTTGTGAGAAGCATTTTTGGTGGCTGACCAATTCTGTGAAGGTTCACCACTGCACTGTTCCATATTTTCCCTATTTGTGGGTAATAATGGCTCCCACTGTGGTTTCCTGAAGTTTCAGAGCAGTAACAATACTTTCCCTTTCCACGCTCATACATGCTCTGCATAAGCAAGAAATTTGCTCTTTTATCCAAGGTGGAAAGCAGAGGAACAAAGTCCTTTCTGGTCGGGATATTTCGTACTTCCCATGAAGTCCTCACGGGTTCTTCCCACTGCAGTACTTGTATATAACACCTGCCAGGAAAAAAAAAGGTTCTTCCCAGATCATGTGTCAAACTATTATTAATGATAAACGGTTTCACAATGCAAACAAGACAGACCTGCAAAGAACATAAATTCTGCTATGAAACAGTTTATCATTACTAGAGGGGAAACTGCAGCCATCAATTGTTTGCACAATCCAAAATCTTGAAGAAATATGCTAAATAGTAGAGTTTCCTACTTTTCTGACTAATTGGTTTTTTAATTATTAACAAAAATGATTTGATTCTTTTGTCCCGTTAAATTCATAAGGTAATGGAGACATCAATCTGTTCCAGGCATTTTTTTTTCCCTCCAAAGCAAAAGACGAGAGAGTAGTTCTGCCGTTTCTTTTCACAACTATCCTGGTATTGAGGATGTTGAGATGAAGTTTCTGACGTGTTATTGTTTTCCCGTCTCTTTCCAAACAGACAAGTTTTGCCAAGTGTGCAGATTGTCGTTCTTATTTTCGTTTTCAAAATTCTCCACACATTCTTCAGTGGGAGGCACGTCCGTCCCAAATATAACCATCTTCTACACTAACGCTACCTTTCTGTCTAGTTTAGTTTTGCACCATGTTGTTGACAGATGCGTGGCCCTCATCTCAGAGTGTATGCACAGTCACACACTGGAGAGGGAACTTTGTAGCGTCAGAAAACTAGCATTAACATGGAGTTCTGGGATCTTCCAGCTGGACAGCGACCTCAAGCGCTTTCCACGCTCATACATGCTCCGCATAACCAAGAAATTTGCTCTTTTATCCAAGGTGAAAAGCAGAGGAACAAAGTTCTTTCTGGTCGGGATATTTCGTACTTCCCATGAAGTCATGTGTAGATCTGTTGGGAAGTCCTCACAGGTTCTTCCCACTGCAGTACTTGTATATAAGACCTGCCAGAGAAAAAAAAAGGTTCTTTCCAGATCATGTGTCAAGAACACACAGCAGAAACTCCCAAACTATGGCTGTAATGTTGTTCTTGCATCTCTTGGTCACAGAAGAAATGTACCTCCTCCTTCACTTCATGCGAGCCGTCGGTCTGGAGGCCTAGATTGGCTTCTCCAGGTGTAAGGGACTGTGTCTCTCATCTGTTCTTCTTTAGACCAGGGCATGATGAGTTCCTGACTCTTTAGTCTACCGGTTTTCAGTGAGGTTCTGTTTAACTGATCTGACCCAGTCAAAGATATCAAACCAAGAACTGCAGTAAATCTCACTCCATTCAGTCCTCAATTCAAAGTTCCTTTCCCCCCATCGGACCAGCAGGTTTGTTTACCCCTAACAACAGATTTCATTTGATAAATGCATTTTGTATTCATCCAGGCTATCCTTGTCTAATATGAAACAATCAAATGCGACATGAAACCAAAACCAGGAGAAATCTGCAGGGGAGGAACGCTATTTCACAGCACTGCACGACTTTTATTGCTTTAAAGTACAATATGCAAGACAAAATTACTTTAAAATACATTCGCATTGTAAATACTATGATTAAACTTTACATTTATGATAAGGAAATTACAAATTAAAATGAAAGGAAACAACTTCTGGCTCGCCTCCAGAAGCTGCAGGCTACATCGACGCTACATAGAACTGAAATGCTACAGCGGTGTACTTTTACTGAAACTTAAAAACTGATGTGAACAAAACGAAGTAGCCGCACTTCTACGGTGAAAATGTTTGCTGTTGTGAAAGACAGACGGTGCATCACGCCACACACCCACCCCATCAACAGGTTGCTCGTGTTGAGGAATCTCAATTTGAGTTTGGAGCCTCGGGCCAAAACAGATCTCAGACCTCAACCCCCTCCCCACCCCAGTCCCTTCTCTGTGCTGCCTCCAACTCACCCCACCCTACAGCTTTCTGCTTCACATCACTCCTTCAAACCACCGGCTGCTCCCCTGTCATAGGTGGAACCATGTTGCTATGGTGTTTTGGCCAATGGAGTGGCATTTCCAGGAACGCTGCTGCTCTCAGTCTCCCTCTCCCTCAAGCAGACACACACACACACACACACCAAGGCTGGTGCAGCCTGTTGAGCTCACCCCCACCCCCCTCCCAGGTAACAACAACAGCAACCCCTCTTTTTTGCTTGTCTCTCGAACACCGCTCAGGATGTCAAAAACTTCAGAAAATGTGTATTTCAGCATCAAAAATGGCACACAAGCATTCTTGAAGTGACTGCACTCACTAGAACAACGAAGCATCAAACTGGGCAAAGATTTGATGCCTAGCAGCAGCTTCATTTGGTTCCAAAAAAGTTCAACAGATATTAAGCAGCATGAAAACTGCAATTAGAATTTATCCATCCATCCATTGTCTAGACGCGCGTCCTTAGCTGGTACCCACCTCTTATTGGGCGAGAGGCGGGTTACGCGCTGCACAGGTCGCCCGTCCATCATAGGGCAACAGAGACACACACACGGGACAGACAACAAAGCGAGTGCGCGGCCTGACGGCAATCAAGAGTAACCCCTTAGGCCCAACAGTGATGTTTTTGGAGCGTGGCTGGAGTACCCGGAGAGAAATCACCCAGACACACGGAGAACATGCAAAGTTCAAGCAGAAAGACCCAAGGCGGCGGATCCAACCTGGGACCTTCAGCAGCAGACCAAACTGCTGCCCAGTGCCGCCTGATTAGAATATATAGGAAAAAAGGGAGGAAAAAATACACTGCACATCTGGTTTATAACACTTTTTGGGAAAAGAAAAACTATTATTAATAGTAAAATGTTTCACAATGCAAACAAGAGAGACTTGCAAAGAACATAAATTCTGCTATGAAACAGTTTATCATTACTAGAGGGGAAACTACAGCCGTCAATTCTCTGCACAATCCTAAATCTGGAAGAAATATGCTAAATACTTGAGTTTCCTACTTTTCTGACTAATTGGATCTTTAATTATTAACAAAAATTATTTGATTCTTTTGTCCCGTTAAATTCATCAGGAAATAGGGACATTAATCCGTTCCAGGTATTTTCTTTCCTCCCAAGCAAAAGACGAGAGTAGTTCTGCCGTTTCTTTTCACAACTATCCTGGTATTGAGGATGTTGAGATGAAGCTTCTGGCGTGTTTTGTCCCCCCGTCTCTTTCCAAACAGACAAGTTTTGCCAAGTGTGCAGATTGTCGTTCTTATTTTCGTTTTCAAAATTCTCCACACATTCTTCAGTGGGAGGCACGTCCGTCCCAAATATAACCATCTTCTACTCTAACTCTACCTTTCTGTCTAGTTTAGTTTTGCACTATGTTGTTGACAGACGCGTGGCCCTCATCTCAGAGTGTATGCACACAGTCACACACTGGAGAGGGAACTTTGTAGCGCAGCATCAGAAAACCAGCATTAACATGGAGATCTGGGATCTTCCAGCTGGACAGCGACCTGCAGCGCGCCCCTAGCAGGTGTATGCGACACAACCACTGAGCTATATAGCTCAGTGGACACAACGAGCATGAGTTTTATTCTACAAACATTAAAAGGTGTCAGCTCTTTTTGATGCCTCCTTTCAGTCATGGATCAGTTGTTTAAATGTCCTACCCTGTAGTAAAGCTTTTTTTTTTTTGCCTGCGTTTAAAACTTTTTTTCATATCCTGTTATACAGACGATATTCCCGACCAGGCCTGGGTGGCGCACACAGCTTCAGCATCCTTCCTCCGGAGTAGCAGTTTTTGCAGCCTTTCCCGTTTCTGCGGCAAAACTCGCATAGAGCCAAACAAAATTTCACGGCCTCATCAATTAAAAACGGGACCACCTCTCCCTGGCCGAGTCATCCGCCAGCAGCCTTTAAATCACAAAAACGTGACATTGAATCCGGCACTTCCATAACCATTTTTAAACAAGAGCGCCCTTTAATTAAATGAGAAACTTTTAAATAACGCAATGCCGGGGTAATTCTGGTAAATGTGCTTGCAGCAATACCCAATGGAGAAAAAAAACGCAAAACCCTGCCAGTAATCAAGATCTGCTCATTTGTGTTACCTTGGATTTCTCTCCTGCTATGTTGTGTCGTTTAACTGTGGTTAGCCCTCTTTGAGGGACATCTTATTTGTTTGGAATCACATAATTAATCCTGCAAGGCTGTGGAGCTTCGCGTTGGTTTTATAGGACCATCTAAAGCAGGGGTTCCCAGAGTGGGGGTCAGGACCCCCCCAAGAGGTCTCTGATGATTTGTTGTCGAGGTGCTAAAAAGATTTAGTATTTCCTTATTTGTGAAACTGATCCCAAAGTAAAACTTTGCAACATGCCCAACATTCCTCATTTTAACGCAGGAGAAAAAGGTGCAGATTTGTCAGAGTTCTTCTGAAAATACTGCCTTATTCCAGTACTTGTATGGCTTTATTCTCATAATTTACCACAAAAAATAAATCCTACCTGCCAAAAGGGGGCCGCTAGGTTCTGGCTGTTATTTTGGGGGTAGCGGGACAAAGTTTGGGAACCCCTGATCTAGAGGAATATCTGATCCTACACTGCCACCTGGTGGATCACCTCTATCATAACAACTGAAGTTGAAAACCTTTTGTGGATCAAGCTGATCTAAATTTACCAAACATTTACCAAACAACACTTTTGCTCTGAAATCTTAAAACTTGACATCGTCGTCATCATCAACTGCCAAACTTTATTTTTCTTAAACCAAAACAAAGTACAGCATTAAAACATTTCAAGCACGGTATTAACATCCACCCAGTTGTCTTAAAAGTGTGGAGAAAAATGAGAAAAAAAGAAAAAAAAATGGATGCAATCAAGCACTTGTGGTTTAACAACATGCTCAGATTCGAAGGTTAGTCAGACTCGTTTGATCATGAAAAAGAAATCACCTTCTGAACGACTTACCACCGTCATGTTAAAGCCTAAAAAGGTGAAAAGAAATTCACTGTTCTTTAAATCTGTGACGCTGAAGAAATACGCATTCAATCATGTTGTTTACATCGAGTGTTGCGGATGGCCCGTTCATACGCAGCTCGTGGTGCGGTTGGTCACCAGGTCCTCGGGCAGGACGCAGGTGAGATCAGCCCAGGAAAGGGAGAGAGGGTTGGAGGAGAGAAGAGGGATACTTGGGTGGGTAGGGGTCAGGGGAGGGTTCCAGGGATGAGGGGTTCTTGGAGGAGGGTTCTGAAAGGGTTCAGGTTAGAGGTGACATATGGGGATGGGGAGGGCTGATTTCGAGGCTTTGTGCTCATTTCTTGGCCTTTGGCTCCAGGGGTTGCCCAATATCTTTCCCACGCAGCTTCCGGCCTAGTAGAAAAAAATAAAAACATCACCCAAAGCGACAAAACTTGATACTGAACTAAAGGTTCCCCCCCTCCCATCATCGAAACTAAAAATGTCCCATCATTTTCCAGACCCATACGCATATCAACCGACAGCACGTACTTCTTAAAGTAAACACGTTTGATAAAAGGTCCACGGAGCTCAGCTCAGACCTCCGTGTATCTCTAGCCAGGGTACTGCCTGAACCTTCCCATCAGCAGTACGTTCATTTCCTGAGTTAAACAAGTTCATCGTCACCAGAAGGAACGGGCGAACGACCCGTTTCTGTGTTTCTAATCTGTTCCTGCTGCAGAGCTGACGCATCTGATCGCTTCGACTGTTTCAACATGAAGAAAAGGAGTTCAGAGCGCAACCTTGTCTAAGTCCCTCTCTTCAAAGTGAATCCCTCCGTTTTAAACCATTAATCTTCCCCCAGAGGTAGGATTTTATAGAAGTCTCCAATACGCTGGACTGGTAGTTTCACTGAATCCATTTTTTCCCCAAATCTGCCGGTATCTTGCCTACATGTTGTGAACTACGTGCAACGTTCCCATGTGTTTATCTTTATTAGCACCCCTCTTACCAAGGACTCTCTCTATTTTTCCCATGACCTGGTTGTTGGGTATCGCCTTCCCGCTTTCATAGTCGGCAATCACTTGAGGCTTTTCGTTTATTTTCTGAGGACAAAAACAGAAGTTAAAGAAAACCCAGAAGAATGTGTGCAACATAATAACAAAAAATAATCCTGTATCTGCCAGCGTTTCCATCTGATGGCTGCCTTGCTGCATAGTTGAGCGCCCGTCTGCAGGCGTAGACTCACTGTGGCCAGGTCTTTCTGGGTCATCTCCTTCTCCTGCCTGCCTTGCTGAATGACCTTGCCCACTTCCAGAGGAACCCTCTCGTGGTGCAGCTCCTCCGTCTCCCGGTCCAGTTTGGCCGTATTTTTGGTCACGAGGTGCTGTTTATTCTGCCCGGCAGACCCTGAGCGCCAAAACAAGGGACGGAGGCACTTAGCAGAACGTAGCTTTTAGGCTTATTTAGGGCCAGTTATGTTTGGATTAAAAACCCTAATCAGTGCAGCAACATGATGTAAAGCTGTGGGGAAAAAAAACTCTTTGTAGAGAAAGCAGATATTTACATTTCTTGCTCGTCTCGACGTCCTCCCCGCGTCTCTGAGCAGCAGTGATCGCCTGGAAATAGAAAAGAAAAAAAAAGAAAAAAAGAAAGAAGATGAAAGCACGGACGAGTGTCCAAACAAGCGGCTGTTTTATTGATGGAAAAAGTAGGTTATGACCGTGTTTACGGTAGGTCCCGTCCGCTTTGGTGGGTCCCTTACAAGCACCAGGCTTAATAAGTAACAAGTCTGCTTATCTTGGTGTATTGACTCAACAAAATGGCATCATGGTCACTAATATTCCCCAAACAGAGTCACACATTTACCTGCAGTTAGCACGATCTGCCCAGCTTAGCCTAAACAACAACCATGTTCCACACTACAGAGCCCAGACGTCTTATTTTGGCTATCTGAGCTCAGCTCTGCTCTCTACACGCAGGGATCACAGAGGTTTCTCTTAGGCTACAGGGAGAGTGGCTGTAACGTAAAACCCGTTTCACGCTTTGTCATGTTCAGAAGGTTAAGAGTCTCAACCTTAACTCTGAACCATTGCTCCAGATTATCTACTGGATGCAGGTCTGAGGTTTGCTGGTCCAGTCTTTCCACTGAAATGTAAACCTTTGTCCTGTTGTCAATTCATCTTCCGCCTCTAAAAGCTTTTCTCCCATGACTGGCCTGTATGCAGCTGTGGTGGCAGCGTGATGCCGTTTTACACCAAGGTTATGGAGCCTTCAGGCTGATGTGCATGACTAGTTTTCTGCCACGCACAGCGTTTTGCATGGAGGGACTCCTGTTTTTTTTTTTTTTTATAGCTACTGCCCCATATTCACAAAGATTCTCAGAGAGCTCCTATGTAAGCTTAAAATATATTTTTTTAGCCTTAGATAGGAGCTGAAGTAAGGAGAATTTATATCTTGCCGTGGTTGACCCCGGCGCTATGTGTGACGCTGTCTTTCAAGAGCTGTGATTGGTTGATAGAACAAAGGAGGAGAATAGAGGCGTGTTGAAGGGTAAATTGGTCCCTGGATCACGGCGCAAATACACGGACTGTGAAGCGTATCGCGGCAGGTCAATGCTTCTTTTTCTCTGCGCGTCTTGGTGCTGTTACACTCCAGCCGGGGAGGTGAAGCGCCGCAGCAATCAAAAGCCAGAGAGGAGAAAGGCATCACACAGGCGAACGTCATATGACCATTTACTAACATTATTATGCAATTCAGAAAACACTTTCTCCACTTTTTATTCAAGATAAATTCATATTTTTCCTGTTATTTATTTATCCTCAATAAAATGACGTTACTAGGACCACGCATTTAACCCGTCGGGCCGCTGAAACTAATTAATCTCCCACTATGGGTATGATAAAGTTTCTTATCTACGTATTAATAATTGTATGATTGTTAAGTTTATGTGCTTATTCCTCCACGGTTCAGGTGGTGGATCAGCCAATCAGCTCTCTCTGTTTCCACCATCGTCCCTGCTTCAGACACTCCCAACATTTTGGCACTTTAGCAGCTCTCTTACGGGTCTAAGATGCTTAACTTGTCTTACGAGGTAAACTCCTAAGAAAAACCTTAGAATTCAGGAAATTGTTCCTAAAAAGACGTCGCCAAGAACTACTTTTAGTCTTAGGATTCTTTGTGAATACGGGCACAGGTTTGTGAAGTGGACAACTAATAGTTCATACCGTCAGCAGATTCACCCACCTGAGCCGTGAATATCTGCAGCTTTAGTTTTACAACTCTGACCTAAACCTCCTCACGGCTGCGTCCGCAGTGCAGCACTCCTTACACTGTGTTTACATTACAAAGACACAAATTAGGAGTCCAGAACGCTACAAAGCTGGGTTTCATTCAGGAGTAATGTAGACAAGAAGGGTCGGTGCAAGAGTTTTCAATCCATCTATTGGGTTTTTTTCCTTTGTCTTGGCCCATCACAAGGAGCTTCTGGTGACACAGGTGAGCATTCAGAGAACTGACCTTGGACTCTTATAAGTACCTGGGTGTTCACCTGAACAATTAACTGGACTGGAGTCACACCACTGACACCCTTTACAGGAAGGCTCAGAGCCGACCAGAACCGGCCACGGAGACCGAGATCTTTTGACATGCAGTGGAAGGCTCCTCAAGACCCGTTTTTTTTTTTTTTTGACTCCATCCTCTATGTTGTAGTTTGTTGGAGCAGCAGCCTGATCTACAGATGAGAGGAAGCGGTTGTACAAGCTCAGTTCTAGGATGCCCCGTCGACCCAGTGCAGGCGGTGGGAGGCAGAAGGAGCCCGGCAAATACAACGTCGCTGTTGGACGCCGTCTCCCACCCCATGCATAAAGCTGTTGCAGATGTGGAGAGCTCCTTCAGTGAGCATCTGCTGCGTCCTAGGTGCACAGTGGAGCGTTACCACAGATCCTTCATCCCACAATTTATAACCATCCCTGACGTTATTCCGCTTCTTGTAAATAAGTTTGTTGTCGTTTTTCCATGCAGAACTATACACAAACATGAAAAAAAAATGTCCCCCCAAATGATCCTGCTATTTTTTTGATAACTGTACTGCGTGTTTTTCTTATCCTGTAATCTTCCCCTCACAGTACAGTCTCTGTTTCTACATTTATGAACCTTTGTGTCCATCTGCATGCTTCCGTATCCCTTTCACTCTGCTGTTGGTACACTTGAATTTCTTCACTCAATGACAATTAAAAAATAGCTCTTTTTCTTTTGTATTATAAAAAATAAACTGACCTTTTACTTCAGTGACTAAACTTGAAAAGATCAATAAGCACTTGTAGCCTTACCTGTCATTTTGAGCCTCTAATTTCAATCATTTCCAGTCAACTCTGAAAAATAAACCTGAATTTCACAGAAGACTTACATCCTAATGTAACCAGGTTAGTCTCGTATGTTTAAAACTATAACACGTACTTAAATAGCCAATAACGACCCCCTCTTCACAACCAAAACGCTTTATGACATCATGTAAACACGCAAAATATTTTATGTGCGTAACTTTTAACACGTACGAGACGGGGATCGTTTCACTTTCTAACTTCAACCTAAGGGGACGCCTGCCACGTTTAAAGCTGTGCTTTGCCCAGCCTGTGACTGTTTAAGGGGAGAGAAACGTTCCCAGCAGCAGCATGCTCTCGTCTCACACGCCCCTGAGGACCCGCATGATGAGACCGTTTCAACTGTTGTCTTTAGACTAAAAACCACGCGAGGCGGGGGGACTGCCTGCTCAAAAATCCGACCCGTAAACTAGCAACCAAACCATTTCCTACGGGAACCGACGCAGACACCTCGAGTAGGTCGTTTTAATGTCCTGCCGGAGAACGTCTCAACCTGAAAAAAAAACAAAAAAAAAACACGAAGGAAACAAGCGGTTTAACGCGTCCATACTGACCTGCTTGGATTTGGCCTGGGCAGCAGTGGGGCCCTTCTTCCTCAACACGGTTACCGTATCCCAGTCGCTTTCGGCCATGTTTTCGGGGACCCGTAACGTTTTTCAATCGATAAAACAAAGTTGAAATGCTCTCGGTATGCGCGGAGGCGAGCCTTTTTAAATAAGATAATGTACTAGCACTACTTCGCAGAGTCAGCTCCTTCTAGAAATATCACCCACGCGTTCTGCTGAACCTTTATTTATAACTGAGGGGGTTAACAGTGACAGAACGGTTGGTCGCGAGCAGCGCCCTCTGCTGCTCTAGCGCCATAATACGCCTGTATGGAAAGTCATTGTAAGATATTATCAAACACCACCCATTTATACTTATCTAACATTTCTCGGTCAAAATGACGTAAAGGCAGAAATTACATTAAGGGTATCAGTAGGATTGTAGATATTTTCTATTTATATTCTTGAATACCCGCAATATTCCTTCTAGTTGGTTTGTTGCTGCGGTGTAACTAAAAAAAAATATTTATTTTTATTCACACAACTGTTAGTCCATTTTTCAAGTACCTATTAATCTACCAAAAGTCAATAATTTAAGTCAAAAGTTTGGACACACCTTCTCATTCAATGGTGTGTATTTATTTTTTTATTTACGGTACTACCCTCTGGGAACTCCTGCAAAACTATTGGAAAACCATCACCTCATGAAGCTCATCAGGAGAGTCAAGAGAGTGCGCAAAGCAGCAATCAAAGCAAAGGGGGACTATTTTGAAGAATCTAAAATACAAAAGATGTTTTATTTCAAAACTTTCTATTTGCTACACAATTCTATATACTTTTATATATATCCAGTAATGCAGGCTTCAACAGCAGTACTTTTTGCTATCCTCCTCTTTCTCTTTCCAGAGTCCCATATATCAAAATCCAAATAATAATACATGCCATAACTCATGTTAGCTTTCATATTTGAAATGGCACGTTACATCAGAAAGGGGAGAAAAAGCCTATGTTGTTACAAAATAAGTTATAAGCATGTGTACATGCATCAGTTGTTTTGCAAATGAACAAGGCTTAACAAAATTTGAAAACAACATATTTTTATTTTGTATGAGGTAACAGTGAGTATACAACACTTTCAGTAATCTAATACGCTTAAAGTCGGACATCACTGAGGTACTGCTGGATATATGCAACTCCAAAATGCTCAAAATCAAATATTATGAAAAAAATGACATCAAAATAATGTTTTGAATTAATAAGCGCATCTTTAAAGGAGAAGGAAAACATTTCATAATAATCAGCTTATACTTTTTTATGCATTCAGTTGTTTCACAATTTCACTGTCACATAATATATTCATCTATTATTTATACATGTAGACACTTATTTCACAATGGTTTATTTATCTATTTAATTTTTAGCATTTTCGAGGTCCATATAAAGAAAGTGTTCATGGAAGTGCTTGTAGTAGCTACATACAGGTGCTCCTTTAAAAATTCAGGTATGCTGCCACTAATGAAGGAATTGCGCCTTTAAGTGAAAAACTCATACCTGCTCTTAGAATGCAGAGGGCTTAAAAAAATGCTAGCTGAATCCTAATACTGTTTTAGAATTACATTGTTTCCTTTGTAGGTATGAGATCCAGGGTTCCCTTTCACCAGTTACACGACATTTCAGACGCAGCATCACTGTTGCGCCGCATACGCACTGGGGACCAGCCAAACTCAGACACAGCATCATCCGCCTGCTGGAGACGTCCCAAACGGAAGCTTTGTCTGGAACCACGTCTGGATGTCCACGTTCGAGGCTTTGGATTCATCTGGAAACATTCAGAGGAATTACGTCGAACAAGCATTACGCACCTGGCTTTACGTGGTCCTACCTACATGCTAGTCGAAGCAATTCACGGTATTCGAGCTGCCGAAAAGAAGCTGCAAAAAAAAAAAAAAAAAAAACAGTCTGTTTCCCACCTGAACAAACACATCTGTGTTCATATGAAGCGTCTCAACTCGATCGGACAGGTGTTTCAGCCATTCCAAATGGTCGCTGATGGACTGGCTCAGATCACTGTTGCTCTGTTTCAGGAGAGAGAGGGGGGACAAAAATCATCAAGTGGAGCATACATAAAAATGTAGCTTGACTTTCTGATAATAGATGAGGACTCAATAACAACAAAAAAAGCACCCCAGACAAGTTGTCCTTCACTTCGAATGCAGCCAGACGAATGTGCTCAAGTTTGTCAATTTGTTCTTTCAGCCGATCATCGAGCTCCTGCATCATCATCAGGCCCTCGTCTGCTCTGACAGAACTCTTACTGGTCATCCTGGGTCTGGGGAAAATTATTGGTTATTTACAAAGAGCATGTAATTGATTTAAACTATATTATTATATCCAGAACCTGACAATATAATATTTCTATACAGTACAGATTATACCTAAACGCCTGGCCCTTTTGGCTCGGAAATACCTCGGTAATCTTCTGATTTCATAATTAGCTTGAAACATTGACTAGTTAAGGAAGCAACAAAGCAACTCCAGGGCATAGCCTAAGTCTATGGTGCTCAAACTTTGGTACTAGCACCTCTGGGGGGCGGAAGAAGTTTAGCTATTTATTACTTGCGACCAATTAACTGTGAAGGGGTGGATTGATGTCACCCTGAATCTAGCGCTGGTGGCTGCTTATGCCATGTTCCATCTGTATGTGGACATTATATTAAACACAGTTTGACCTTGCTCCAGGCGAGACGAGGAGAGAAGAAGAGAGGAAAGAAAGATGAAAAGAAGCTACCCAAGCGGTGCTGAAAAGAGAAGAAAGAAGGAGGAAAGTAGAAATCTGCTCTCAAAGTTACCAAAAGTTTCTGCCTTCGGTTTCTTCACTGTGGCAGCGGCTAGCAGCAGCAGCAGCAGCAGCAGAGACCCACAATCAGCAGCAAACTCAGCGGTAACGTTGGCACCTGCTGGGGAGGGTCTGTCGTGTGGAGATTAACAACTAGTGAGTATTAAACCGTCATCGGGGACGCCCCCCCCCCCATATTGATAAGTATTTCTTTATTTTAGCAATTGAGTAAATATATATTTAACCACTGGGTAAAAGCCTTATACTGTGTTTTCTGTGTTTGTTTTTAGAATGAGACAGGGATGGGCTGTGACAGATAGATTTTCAAAATTATCCAGCCAGGTTTTGATAATGATGTTGTTCCACCAGATTGAGAGAGTCCAGCATCATCCACTCCGCTGGTAAGCAGTCAGCACAGTGGACTTCCTGAAGATGACCCAGCTCTGGCCAAAGCAGCAGTCTGATCATCCATGCTGCTCTATAGTACAGAGAGGACCGCTCCAGGTGAAGAACAGGATCTTCCCAAGAAATGAAGACAGGTGTAAATTAACTACCAGCTGTTACTTCATGCAAATGAAAAATGGAGAACAGATAAGCAAATCATGGCTTGTCTATAGTGAAAAGGACTGTTTTATTGTTGTTTTTGCTGCCGTCTTTTTGGAAACACAGGAAAGAAAAATCAGCTGAGTGAGAATGGGCTCGATGAAGGAAGACTCCTTCCTCACTGAAGTCAGGAAGTCAGTGGATATGGACCACCTCAGTGCAAGATTAGCTGAGTCTAAGGTTCACAAAATAACATTTTAGAACATTTGTAGAAAGAAAATACAACTACTAGAAAAGGTGACAAAACGAAAACATTGAGAGGAAAACAACACGAAAAAGGGACAGGAAGAGCAAAAGGGGAAAAAAGGAGAGGACTACGAGTAAAAGGGACAGAAGAATAAGAAAAAAGACCAGGGCAAAAGGGAGAGAAATCCAAAGATTGAGAAAAAGACAGGAAGACAATAAAATGAAAGTAAAAAAGGGAGGGGATGACAAGGAGTAAAAAGAAAGACAACATGAAAACGGACAGGAAGAGACAGACAAAAGGTAAAACAAATAATGCATGTATATATTCTGTTAAAATGTCTATTTGTGTAATTGACCTGTTGTTTTGTGTGTTGTCTTCTTATTATAAAAGGGCCCCATGCCTGTCTTTGCCTAGGGCCCCAAATTTCATAAATCCGCCCCTGCTAATTGGTATATAACTATTAAAACGAGAATCGTCTTTATTATATTGATTGAGGCAGGAACGTGCAGGGATCGTTCATTTAGAACATCCCAGTTGTTAAAGCTAAAAACTGCCTCTTTTAAACCTATCGCGTTATTTGCGCGAGCAGGAAAACATCAAAGACACCGTAGGCGGCGGCGTGGCGACGCTTGCGAGGAAACTTAAAGAAAAGAACAAGCTAAATAAAACCAACGTTACCTTGTTTGTTCGTGTTAAACTCAAAAAAATCACCCGGGGCTGCAGAAGCAGATGATTTCCGCATTCCCAAAGGGGGAAAAAACGTTCTTCCTTCCGCCGCCCACAAGCTCCTGAACTTTTAAGAATTATTTTCCCCCCTTTTGTTTATCTGAAAAAAATAATGAAAATGATTTACTTTGTCCAAAGTTTACAATAACAAAATATCTTTGGAGATGTCATACTAAAATTAATGGTCTAATTACTTTTTTTCCCCCAGCGAAAGAACAAACTTGTTTCCCCTCCTTGCAATTGTCTGTCCAAACGCGTGGTGGCAGTGTTGCACCTATTTCATGATTTTTCAACTGGTTAAAAAAAAATAAAAATAAAAAAAGTATGAGGCACTGTCTGAATAAAGTTTCGTGTGGATGTTTTTGACAGAAAAGTTAGTTTTTACAGTATTTTGTTTTATTTTCCAAATGTCTTAAATGGCCAATATGTTTGAATGTGTTGTGATCTCAATACACACAACTCACCCAAGACTGATTTCTAGTTTGCTCCAAGGAAGTAGCACTGTCTCTTTCTTTTCATGTGCAATTTTCACCCATTTCAAAACGTGATTTAGGTTAACAATTCTCAATATTTTTAACATTATCTTGTTTTGTACACAGTTTTCCTTTCTACTTTTTTTATGGTTAGTTTTGGTGCAATTCTCCTAAAAACGACGCTGCTGTTTTTGTTTCTGGTCAATGTCAATTTAGAATTTGAATGGAAAAGGATTGCTACACTCAAGGTGGAATACAATACAATTAACCAAACAAAATAAACCAAACAAAACAAGGGTTTGGAAAACGTCCTGAACACCACTGTAAAAATCTTTACTAGTTTGATTGTTCATTGGGAGTGTGATCCAGAATAGCCAGAAAACAGTGAGCCAAATCTAGCAGATTCCAAGGACCAATAGTTGCACCGTTATGGTGGAGCTAATTTTTCATAAACACATTTACAGTACCCTTAAAGAGTCTTATTGCCCTCAGTTTTGTTTTTCATTCCACAACCACTTATTTGTATGTGAATGGATTATGTAATAGACCAGCAGCAAGCTTGTGAAGCAGCACATAAACGTTGCCTCAAGCCTCAATGGACACAGCAAACAAAGAGGGAGATGCTCTGGTTAGATGAGAACAAAATGCATTCATTCATTTTTTTTTTTTTTGGCCTACATGCAAAACACTGTGTGCTGAGGAAAAGTAACCACGCAAATAATCTAAAGTACATAATAACCACTGTGAAAAACAGTTTTGGCAGCACAATGGTGTGGGGATGTCAGACTTTCGCAAGAGCAACGACCACAGGTCAGACTCGGGAAGATGGATGGAGTTAAATGCACAACAATTATTGGGGAAAACGTTTTTGAGATTGCAACAGGACTAAGGCAGAGCTTCACCTTCCAGCAGAGCAGCCCTCATCCAGCCATGGCGGCAATGAAATGGTTTCAGGTCAAAGTATATCAATGTTTTTGAATGGGCCTGTCAAAGTCCAGAACACAATTAAGCACATTTGGTAAGACCTGAAAATCACTCCTCACAGATGCTCGGTTTGACTTCCTTTCATCAACGTTAGAGATGAATGGGATGAAACATCTACATGTGAAAGGCAGGCAGACGGACACCACAAACGACCTTCAGCTGTATTTGCAGCAAAAGGCAGTCCTCCATAATTCTAAAACCACTCTTCACAATAATGTGCTACTTTGTGTTGACCTGTTGTATTAAAATCCCTTTAAAATATCCAAAGTTTGCAGCATGACAGGATAGGAATTAGATCAAGAAGCATGAAACCTTGGCACTGTTTGTGCTGTAGATATTAAGAAAGAACACAGCAAAAGGACCGTTTTTTAGGTCAAACTGATCCTCAAAAGAGCCACTGGTTATGTCTGGCAGCGGCGTCCAAAAAACCAAAAGCAATGACAGGAAGGCGATAAACACAGACGGGAGTAATCCACTTAAAAAGTTATTAAAGTATTCAACCAAATAAAATTAACATAACTCAATAGAAGTTTATCCTCCTAGCGAAAATGCATGAAAGACTTTCTAGCCAGAAATGCTGAGGTGAGGTGCCACTGACTAAGAACGTTTGGTAAATAGTACCCATGTGCACACAAGCCTTTGTTGAAAAAACAAAAACCAAAACAAAATCAAAAATCAACACTTGTTGGATTTTAAAATGACTTTAGTATTTTCTGAGGCAGTATCATGAGCCCAACATATACATGGAACTTGTGAGGGAAATATTTAAAGCAAGTGACAATGGTTTTCCAAGCTGGCAGTACTTGTGTTGCGGGCCGATGCTGGTGTTTAGACTCAAGGTCAGTTTTTCCCACCCGTTGTAGACGAAAAAAACTTCGTAAGAGTTAAACAAAAAAAAAAAAAAAAAAAAAAAAATCCAACTATAGGTCAATAATTTACATCATGGGTGTGGGACATTTTGCACACTTGATTTTCATACTTCAGCAAGTAAATTTAATCAGCAATACATTTAAGAAACCACAACTGCTTCGATCTTTCCTCTCAATAAGCCGCTTTCTCTTAAAATCAAGGGAAAGCACAGACCAAATACCTGAAAGGAGAATTTAAAACTGTTGAACCGGATGCACTGGTCCTCTGACCAAAATAAAATAACGCATCACAGAGAAAGTACAGAAAAAGTCAGGGCAGCATCTTTGTGGTGTTAGATAATGAAAAGTAATGAACCTTTGCAGAAATATACGAAAACCCTCCAAGGCCAACAGATTGGTCAAGAGAAGGCAGTCCTTGTTAAGAGCCCAGTGACTCACTGAACATTACATCCTTTATGGCGCCACAATATTTAAAACCAAATGCGAGTTTTCAGCCTCCAACCCCGATATTGACGAGCCACGACTGTACAGCTAAGTACGCATTTACATATAAACCAGTGAAACACTGTAAAATAAAAATAAAACATCCTGTAGTGTCATGGAGCACGACGGTAACGTCTAACCAGTAATGACCAAGTTAAGCGCAGATTAGGACCTAAAAGAAAAACGGATTCCTTCGCCATCCACTGGAACGGCTGAGCTTACACATCAGAACAGAATGCAAACTTTTACTTTTTACGCAGCAAGCAGTTCTTGACGCCCCTTGTAACAGTTTAAACAGGAAAAAAAAAAAAGAAGCTGTCTAATTGGGCCCCCACCAGCTTGTGATCGGTTAGGTGGCGTTTATTGCTAGTTCCACTTCAGAGACCAGCTGCTGATTAACTGGACCGTTTCTTCTGCGCCCCCTCCAGTGCTGTTGGGTAGGATCCGAATTATACTTTAAGATAAATCTCAAAAGAGCCCAAGACAAGTTCAGGTGATCCCCGGCGCAGAGAACAGGAACAATGTCGCATGTTCATACAGACAGGGGAATTCATTACAACCAGAGCAAATCAACAGTTTTCATTTCATTGAGCTATCTGAGGGTTTCGTATGACTGGCCCCCCTCGCCCCCTCCCACCGCAGTCATACGCTTCTTAAGTCCAAAACTCTATCCAGCTTAGCTGATCATGATCCGTACAGCGTATAGATGAAAGTCTTTGTGAGACAGCTGCTAGATGGGAGTCCCGCAAGATCGTTCAGCTCATCACAAGCACACGGCACGTCAACGCCGGTGCCGTTTCCCGCGGAAGAAATGCGATTTCGTCACATGTCCGTCCTTTTCCTTTAATTTCACACAGCAGAGCGAGCAACAGAATATGACAAAAAAAGGAAAAAAAAAAAAAAGAACAGCTTTCAGAAAAGGAAATCTTTTCTACTCATCTAAGCAGTTCTGACAGCTTGTGTGGGGGGTTTCTGTAGCTTCACAGATGCAACGCTGGAGTGATGCACAACGCCGACATGCAAGGAAATTAGCTTGTTTTCAGAATCAATTAATAAAACAATCTTTCACAGGTGGCTTGAACGGGTGGTCATGAAGGTAACCTTTATTTACTAGCAAAATCTGAAAGGAAACGACAAAAAAAAAAAAAAAAAAAAAAAAAAAAGTGCCCCGCTGCATTTCAAAGTTGTAAAATAGGAAATAACAGACTTTGCTTCTTACAGTAGGTCGTGTTGTCAAGTGTCCTGTCTGCTCTGGATGGCTACAGTTCATTTACAGGAAGCAAACACAGTTTGGCAAAACAGCATGAAAAGTGAACCGTCCCGGTTGGCCGTCTTTTTTCCACACTTGCCAGGAAAAAAAAAGAAGAAAAAAAAAAAAAAGCACAAAACAAGTATATTTTTTTTCCAAACCAATCTCTCCTTAAAAGGGTCTAATAATAAGTTAAAGATGACCTTGGAGAGATCAGCTTAAAAGATGGTATGTGTGTATGCATAATATATTTTTATATATATCTCTATAATTGGTGTGAAGTAAGTGTCCAGTTCTGGAAGTCCATCGCTAATTCGTTGTAACTGTATGTGCCCCCCCCCCCTCCCCACGTCGCTCCGGAGCCATGGGATGATGTGGGTGTTTCAGAGGCTGGGACGTCTCCTCCAGGATCCGTGGGCTGGCAGGCCTGGAGGTGATGAGGATCCTCAAGGTCCATTGCTATGCCTTGCCCTCTTCTACTTTGACAGCCTGGGGTTTGATGGCTCCAGTGCGTGCTGGTTTGGCTTGACCCGTGGAGGGTAAGGGCTCCTGGAGTTTGCTGGTCATGCCCCCCGGTGGAGATTTGCGCACTTCTCGCAACGCTTTGCTCTACACAAGAAAAAGAAGAAAATCCAAGAAGGGCATAGAGTACTGCCTGACAAGCCAAACGCTTACACTGAATGACAACTTCCAGAAATTATCCCATTTGGTAACGCGGCTTATTATTTCCTCCACCTGCAGCTTTTGGACCTGCACTGAAAACTAGCTGACAACTTGAGATGATAGAATTTTTTTTTCCCCTTTTTTGCTAGACCCGATCTGATCAGTCTGACAGAAACCAAAATATCGAATTCAATTTTTGATCAGTGAACGCACCTAAGCGCTAATAGGTTGCACCGATGACGTTATGAAGTGTAAAAGCTATTATTGAGGGAATAAAACTCAAAAGTTAAACCATTTCAGCATCAGCAAAGTCTCAAGAGGAAGCGAAGAGGCCAAAACCTTCTACCAAAGGAAACTTTAGCTCGTTCATTCAGGATGCTCCAACAGCGAGACGACAGGAAGGCTTGATGTGGTACAGCAAAGATAAACGCTTGGTTATTTTAAAGAGGCTTATTCTATCCACCAGAGAAGCTGCTGGATTTGAAACTGGTGGCATACTTTTAGAAATCTCACACATCTCAAATTAATGGTCAGCAGGAAATACGCAGATGAGTGTTATTTTCTAACTGCACTAATCGTTCCAGCAGTTATCTTCCTACATTAAATATGGTTTCAAGATATCAAGAAAATATCAACTTTATCTTTGTTTTATTACAACGCTAAAATCTTGTTTAGACTGAGAGCTTGATTGATCTCTCTTGTGCTGTAGCCTCTGCTGTTAATATAAGTGATCACACGATGTAAAGGCCTGCTTTACTTTTACTCTAAATTAATCATTTAACATTAAACTTCAACATTATTTATTCTGAATCAATTCTGTAGGAAAAAAAGTACTGAATCATTGTCATTATCGTTATCAGGCATCCAAGAAAAACTAAAACGTTTGTCATACTCATTGTTAGGAAGAAATATGAAGTAACTCATATCGGTTGTAATTTATCTTCGCTGTAAATTTGTACAGATCCCTTTAGATGGTTTTACTGCATCAGCAGACTTAATTATGCAGATGGGATGTCTATTGTAAAAAAAAATTTGATTTTCTTAAACCTTTTATTGTTAAGGGTGTTAAATATTCTTTTTATCCAGATATAGGAAACGAAAAAAAACATCTTAAATGTCATTTAAATTTCCTACAGAGAAATAGGGATTCTCTAAAACTGGTATGGTGGAAGTAATTACTTTAATTTTTAAAGACCATAAATTGGACACCAAAAAACCCCCAAAAACATCAGTTATCTCTTACCGATAAAGTAAATCTAGGTTTCTGTTTACCACAACTGACTCGAGACAAATAAGCTAGTCACAAACACTTTATCAGACTTAAAGTGAATCAGTAATAAAGGTTTAATCAGAATCAAGTACAAAACTGTAGTCTAAATGCAAAAATGCTAATATTTCTAATCATATCTTAGCTATGTACAAGAATTACTTACATTACATATATATATATATATATATATATATATATATATATATATATATATATATATATATATATATATATATATATATATATATATATATATATATATATAAAATCTATTTAAATGTTATCATCTGACAGCATTTAATTTAGCTTATCCATTAAAAACCGTTCCCGTTACAAAGAGATAGAAAGTCAGAAATTGGACACATTTTCATACGATTAACTCAAACAAATTAGTAGTATTAAGATAAACACTGCAAAATGATACCGTGCCAATAAAAAAAACAGGTCCAATTGATTTCAGGTCAAAGGAAGAAAAATAAAGCATTTAGAAAAGAGAAAAAGAAAATGGATTAAAAATAAATTACCTATATTTATAGTGGGTGGCTCACCTTCATGCCATCCTCTGGCCCTTTGACTGGGGGCTCAGGGACTGAAGGAGGGGTGGAATGGGAGGGGTCGCGGCCAGGGTTGGGGTAAGGGGGGGAGCGGATGATGACAGGCTTGTTGACCTGCATGACAGGTCTCTGAATGGGACTGGGGAAGGGGCCTGTGGTGGGGGGTCGCATGTGCATTACCATGCTGCCTTGAGCGGGCGACACCTGGTAACCAAGAGAGAATGAAGAGAGCGTAGAAACAGATCAGTGGTGGGACATAAAATGAATATACTGAGTCACATTTTAATTAGAACAACATCCTGGAAGACTGGCCCAACTTTAAAAGGCTGATGTAGATAAATAACAGCATCCAAGGGTTAGTATTTTGGAAAATACACACCTGCTGAGTAAAAAGTGTAGGCAGAGGACCCATAGGCCCGCCAGGACCAGAAGGCTTTCCACTGGGGCTCGCAGACCCCGGCCTGATGAGTAAAGACCCTTATTACTGTTACGTTGAAGAGCAACGTGACACAGTTTACACACATTCTTACTTTAATCACAACATGCAGTTCAGCTTTGTACAATTTGAACAAAGAACGTGGAAGCACCTGTAGGAACCTCCAGACAAACCCGGGGAATGGTTGGGCTTCTCAGAGAACTGGAATCCTTTCATTTCCATCTGTGAGCCCTGGAAAAAAAAAAAAAAAAAGCACAGCAACAAGGCTAACCGTCAACACGTACATGATGGCTTTTAAAATCAGTTCCATTTCCTCCAATTATAAGTGGTTAGTGTTTAAAAACAAAAGGCGATTCTAAAATGATCAGCGCTGGAGGCTGCAAAACACAAACAGAAGACTGACCTCCCTGCTGCCTGACATGACGGCAGCCTGGGAGCCCTGTGGCAGCATCCGGCGGGGCCCTCCCACCGACAGGTTCTGTCCTTGTTGCAACTGGATGGACTGAGGGAGGATGAGGTGCTGCTGGGCGGAGCCATAGCGCAGCTGCGAGCCAGGCAGGGGCATCGTCACCTGGGGGGGGAAAAAAAAAAAAAAAAGAATCACACATCACACCGTTTCATTTAGCATCAACAATAGTGTGATGCTTTTATTTGAATAAGTCTTCAAAATAAAACTTCTGCGCCTCGAGCACGTTTTCAGAATAAAGTTTTTCCCCCTTTTTCCAAGTTAAAAACCACAAAATGTGACACTTTTAATCTGATAGACCAACACAAAATAGTGCAGAGATAAAGAGGAAGGACACTTCACCTTAAGTTTCTATTATTAAGTAAAAATCTAAAAGGTTTGTGTTTAGACCCCTTTACTCTGACACCATATGTAAATTCAATCATGTTTCTTAGTTGCTGTGACGCCGTTCGTTCGCTAAAGTTCTCATCCAGACCTGATGATGCCTTAACAGCGGAGCTTTACGCTGAGAATAAATAAAACAGAGGTGGACAAACTCAGCCAAGTGACATCTGAGGGCAACTGGTAGCACCAAACTTTATTTAGGGGTATCAGCGTAAAAGCAGGTAAATGCAAACGTATCCCACGCTTCTGTGATTTCCATTTGTAAAATGTTTTGAGAAATATGAATCAATTTCCTTCAACTTCATAATGATACTCTACTTTGTGTCTGTTTATTACATACAGGTCTGCGTTTAGAAAGTGAGAAAATGTGAAAAAAAAAAGCTCATTATTATTACAACTACTAGCAAAATAAGGTAGTTTACATCAAAAGTATCTGTTTGTTAAGCCGTTAGCAAACTGAGTTCACCTGAATGAGCTGGGAGTCCATCAGCTGGGAAGAGCCCATACCCCCCTGGTTCATCTGACTGTCGTAGACGAGCTGCTGGCTGCCGTTCATGGGCTGGTAGTGTGAGCCCGACTGAGACTTCACCATGTCCGACGGCTGCATGCCAGGAAAAGCCGAGTAAGGACCCTTTAGGGGCCCCCCACCAGACAGCACCATGGGGTTGGGCTGTGAGAGGTTCGGGTGCATGTAAACCTGGGACCTGAAACGAGGAGGGATCTTAAAACTCGCGCGTCCCATTCACACAGCGAGGCAATCGTGACAAATGAACGCGCGGCGGTCGGTGAATGGTTTTAGCTCCCCGTACCTGAAGGGGGGGATGGAGTTAAACATCTCCTGCGACTGAGAGACGGGCAGACCTCCACGGAGCCCCAACTGAGCCTGAGCCTGAAGAGATGTGTGCAAAGAGATGGGAATCTGCTGAGCTGTTGCTGCCTGAATGGATGAAAAGGTTTAAAATTACAGCGACCTGTCGATGCACACGGCGCGTGTGGGTGACTTTCTTTTTCTACCTGTGGGTAGGTCTGCTGCTGGGTCATGGAGGGAGGAACGAGGCGAGGCTGACTCGTAAAGACGTGACCATCCATATACAACGGGGCGATAGGATTGCCTACATCACGGTCAGGAAGCAAGCAGCAGTGAGGTGAGCTCACAGAGACGGAGCCATCGGGGAGACAACCGACCGAAAACACACGTCTACCTTGCATGGACATGGATGGTGCCACTGATGCAACGGGCATCGGAGGCATGGAAACTCCAAAAGAGCTGTAGCTGACTCCGGTGGATGAACCGGCGCTACAGGGAGGCTGAGCGCCTGAAACACCACCAACGGGGGAGCCTTGCTCCGGGAGAGACTGAGAATTCTCCCAGGCTTTGCGCGCCGACTCCATCTGCGGAAAAAACAAACAAACAACACAGCAGAACTCTTAGCTGTTATAACTCAACCAATCAACGCTGCGCAAACAGTCCTGTAGAAACGGCCTCAATATTCTAGATTTGTGGAAATTTGAGCGTTGCATCGCTGCTGAATTTGAAACCCCCACAATCCTGACTGTGGGGCATCACTGTCACTCTCACATGGCCGAACAGAAACCGCACTCCATTCAATTTTATTTATATAGCACCAATTCATGAAACATGTCATCTCAAGGCACTTTCCAAAGTCAAATTATACAGATTGGTAAAAAATCTCCTATATAGGGGAAGCCAGTTGACTGCATCAAAGTCTTGACAAGCAACATGACTAACCTGCTTATCTTCTTCAAACACCGGAACAAAGACGACTAGATGGAAATAAACGTCGGCCCAGCTTTACTTATTGGATCGATACCGATGTGATAAGAAAATGAGCAACATCGGCCGATACGTCGTGCATCCCTAATAAATATAAACGTACTCCTTTCTCTAAATGAAATTCAAATACCTTGAGAGTGAGGTCTGCAGTGGGGAACATGGTGTTGAGGCCGATGCCGCGCTGCAGGTGGTTGGAGCGCAGCATTGGGATGCTCTGATTTAGGGAAGTCTGTTTTGGAAAAGTTTTATCATCAGTCATTTGCACCTTCATAACAACAACAACAAAATCCTCCGTTTCTCAGTCGGAACAACTCATCTACTCGCTCGTCCTGCACTTCTCAATCTGGGCTACGTCTGGATTAACGCGGCGTGTTACTCACGTCGGCGCCCAGTGTATCCTGAAGCTTGTTGACGGGATTGGAGACGGGCACGGGGGTAGAGCCAGGCGGCAGGCTGAAATCAGAGTCTTTGGCGCTGACGCCGAACTCAATGGGAGGCACAGGGAGCACGCCGTCCACGTGGAGATCCACACCGTTGACGGGTGTAATCGGGCCACCTTCCAGTCTGTCCACACCCTCTGAGCCCTTGCGGTTCTTCAGGGAACGCTCGTTGCCGATGGGCCCCGGTTTGTGCTGCTCTTTACTCTGTTCGGGACCAGCGTCGGAGTCCTGGCGGACAAGGGGACGCTGGATTAAAAGTGATTTATCGGCGGCGAATCGGCCACACACGCCTGAAGAAAGACAAAAACTACCTCAGAGTTGGGTTCACTCCCAGTGTAGGACACCTGTTTAGTCCACGAGTCTCCCGCTGAAGACTGCACTGACAGAGCTGCAAAACAAACGGCAGCACCACAGGAAAACGTTGGCGAAGAACACAGAACCATAATTTTAACGTCGTTCGTCTCCTCAATCAACAGAATATTTTTTTGCGATTAAATAAATATACTAGTCGTTGCTGGAATGAAATAAACTTTCATTACCTGAACTATTGGTCTCCCAGATTTCAGTTCCTAGATTGTTCGGTGAAGAAATGGCCTCCTCTGTTTGCTCGAGGCTCATGCTTCCTTGCTTTTTGACGAAGCGCGGCGGTATTTTGGATGTGGCTGCCCTGTTCTTCACTTGCACCTAACAAAAAAACAAACAAAAAAAAAAACAGAGGAAATGGTTTTGAGCACAGTTTGTACTAGTTCTCAGGGCGTTTTCTCCAGGAGCCCACCCTTAAAAGCAGAATCCTCGTCTGGCAGACGAACGTAACAGCTTCCTCCGCAGGGTTGAAGAACAGCCGTTCACGCCGCATGCATCAACCATGTTCATCTACCCCAAACCGGGATTTAAGAGCTTCAAGGCAGATGTAAATAGGCTCTTTGAGCGTCAGAAGACCAGAAAAGATCACGGACCTGACGATGGCCCCATCTACACGGAGACAGGTTTGGTTTGGGTGAAAGTGTGACGCTCCCCCTGGACAGACCTTAACCACTTGCCCTCTACTGCGTTTGTGACGACTGACTCGTCGTTGCTCCACATAAACACAGGTGGGCAGATGATGACGTGGACCTAGGACTGCATGTCGTCGTGCACCTCCTCACCCACCCAGGGCCGTACAGGATCCCGTTTGTGGGACTCCAGCTCAGACCTCATCAAACCTGACCTCCTCCCACCAGTGTCCAAACTTTGACACGTGGGCCAAAAATGGTCAAGTCCAAAGTACTCAAGGGCCAAAAAAAAAAAAAAAAAATTATAAAAGGGTTTTTACCTCCTCTACAAAACTGGCCAATTTTATTCAACAAATTAATCAGATTTTCAATCAGAAATAGACGTTAAATTAGTGTAGATCTAGTAACATAAAAAGGGTTTTTCTCATTTCACTTATTAAAAGACGGTCACCAAGAGCGCAAATTATTTTTGCTTTGACTGAAAAACTGAATTCTGTTAACAGAATTTGGGTTGGTATTTCCTTGAAAATACTTGCTGTATTTGGCCAATTTTCATAAATGAATTGAAGACTTTAATGCACTAAAGTCTGCATTTGAGTAAAAGTCATTGAAAAGGTGTGAAATTAAAGAGAATATAAAAAGTTGTGGTTATTACGAGATGAATTCTTTGTGTTGTATCTAACATTTGTAATAGTGAGATTTTAACTTGTCTGTAATAGTTTTGCCATAAATAAAAATAAAAAGTTTCCATCAGCCACCTGTGCAGGTGGGCCAAATGTGGGAAAACAAATCAGCACAGGGGCCACAAATGGGCCCCGGTGCTGCACTTTGGACATGCCCGGTGTAGACTTTGAGCCTCGGGTTTGGCGCTACAGAGCGCTATTTGTTAAAAGCAGGCACCACAGAGACGGCTCCTTCCCCCGGGCTGTCACTGTGATGAACACTTAGAGGACCCAGATCAATACACTCGTCCTCCCCTTTTTAAAAAACACTGTACAGTGTTTCCCAAACCATTACCCCGCCAAGAAGAAGAAGATCACAGCATGTAGTAATTGTACCTGTTCACAGTTAATCATTAAATGTATTAGCCCATCTAAATAAAGCCAGATCACATTGTGTGCCATTTCTGACGCTACGTGGTCACACCTCTACTTTCAGCTCTCCGTCACTCACACAGACTTACGACAAGTCACATGCACTCGCATGCAGGTGATTGTGTGTGTTCCCGCCAGCAGACAGAAATAGGTTTGCTCCTTTCAAGTGGCAAATTTGACAAAACCTGAACGAAAACAGGGTTTATACATGCTTTTTAATGCTCTTTTAATGTTCGTAGAAATAAATTTAATGCCATCAACAAGTACCCATATATATATATATATATATATATATATATATATATATATATATATATATATATATATATATATATATATATCAGGGTTTCCCGCAGCGCTATCTTGGCGAGGCAGCCGCCTCGCCAAACTCAAGCTACCGCCTCGCCAACATTCCAAAAAAAAAAAAAAAAAAAAAGTGACGTTAACACGCGGTTTGTTGTTGTTGCTTTCGCGCGTGCGTGAATGGCAGGGAAAAAACACATGGATACCCCCCGCTCCGCGAGTCGGTCCGCGGACAACGTGTCGTCCACCCCCCCACCCCCCCCCTGTGGCTGTCTGCAGTGGTGTAGTGGTCCCTGGAGAAGTGGGTATACTCTCAATGTTTGCCCTTTTAGACGCAGCTCAGAAAAATGCTGTTTTAGAAACAATGACATGTAACACTGCTCTATTTAGTTTACCCAAAAATCCATCACTAAGGTTTACTCATTTAGCCTAAAATATTTAGCCTAAAACATTTAGATTACAATATTTCCTTGAGCTACTACGTGAGCTGTGAAAATACTGTTGTCTCTTTTTTAAAGATTTTATCCAGCTTCTGGCAGGTAATGTAAAAATTTCTTTGGTTTATATTGAAGGAATTCCTACACTACATCCAGAATCAACATTTCATTACTTTACTGTAGGTTTTTCAATATAGACCTAGATGATAAGGCATATGGAAAGTCCTAAATTGAATGAGAAAGAGAATCTATAGAAAGAGATAAAGTTAATGACGACGAGAACATCAAAACTCAAATCTCTTTGTCTTTGCAAATCATGAATTGTCAAATATGCCAGTTGAAACACCCAAACAACTGTTGATCCTGTTGATTTAGACACCCTGACAATGAATGTTTAGCCCCTCGATTTTAAAATGGACGGTGATTTTAAACTTGACAGTCAAAAAGGACCTCAGTTAAATCATTTTTATCATTTAAGGAACAAAGCAAAGGTAAAACCTATTCTTTCAAGGCAGAAATATGGAAACACTACTCTAAGCCTTCATTTCATCATGGCTGGATTAGTGTAATTCTCTTTATCTCTGAATCGGTCAGTCCTCACTCAAACGTCTGCAGCTGGTTCAAACGTTGCTGCACACCTTTTAATGGAAAAACATAAAATAAAGCACATTACCCCATCCTGGCCTCCCTTCACTGCTTGCCTGTTTATCTTAGAGTTCAGTTTAAAGAACTTCTGTTTGTTTTTAAGGATTTAAACAGCTTATTATTATTGTTGTTTTAAACTGTTGATTCTTTACTCAAGTCATTTTATTAGATGTTATTTTGTTTTACCTCGTGTTAAAGTGCTCTTTAAATAATGATGACAATGATGATGATTATGATCACAAGAAACTTTTGCATCATCACCCAGAAGCTGGAAAGAAAAGAGACAAAAAGATTTTTCACACCTCACTTAGTAACTCAAGGAATTACTTTAAACTAAATATTTTAGGCTAAAATATTAAACTGTTTATTGGTTGTTGTTTTTTCTTCAATCCCACCGTTATGTTTAGTAATTTCTGCCAAAAGCTCCAGCATTTTCATTTAATCCATCTGAATGCAGTATTTGCAAGCCCTACTCTGATTGGATGGAAAGAAACCTGTCTGTGATTGGCTGGTGAGGTGGACAGTTTTTTTTTTTTTTTTTTGAAGACAGTTTTTTAAGTCAAGAGCTTACAGACAGAAACCAGCGAGCTGCGCACAGCTGGTGTTGAACGTGGAAGCAGCAGGTTACGGGCAGACACGGAACCGAAGGCGAGCAAAGTGGATTGAGAAGAGTTTATCAGTTTTGAGCGCGAGTGACGTTTAAACGCTGAATATCTGTCTCACTGCGCGCTCAAACAAAAGACACAAATACCGCTTCAGAAGTTGATATAGGCAATGCCGACTGAAAAATAAGTGGCTATGCGCCGTATACCCGTGTACACCCTGGACTACACTGTCCGACTTCATGTGAGACCGTAAAGCATTGACACCCATTGTGCAAAGCTTAATTTTTTTTACAAACACGGCAAAATCCTTCGTCATCTTTACCGTCAACAGGCTGCAGCCATGTACCGAATTCCTTGTTTTCCATCCGCTTTTGTTGAAATTAGCATTTTCCCAGTCTCTAGCTCTTTCTCCGCCTCGAGTCCATTTTCCGAACATTGTAAAAACATACGGCTTTACGATGAACCGGAAGCAGTTCCGCGCACAACGCGGAATCAGTTATATCTGAAATAATATATCTGACGAAACTGTTTTTATGACCGTATTTTTTTTAGAAAAAAATAAGCCATTTTTAATGCCACAGATAACCACATTTAATGACCTTTAATGCCAATTAAGGCCTTAATTTTAGAAAATTTCATTTAATGACTTTTAATGACTTTTAATGCCCCGCGGAAACCCTGGAAAAATACATGAGAGAGAAGTCTGCGAGGCCTGCAAAGCAGCCAAGATTATCTGGTTTTTAAACGCACCGAATTTCATGATGGCTGGCAGCAGCTGCGCTCCTATGAGTCGCAGCTGGAGTCGTTCTTTTACTCCTGGTACGAGTATACGAAATAGCCCAAGTGCTTCATGCCCTGCCTGCTACGCAGCAATACAGGAGAAGATGGAGATAAAGATTTAAAAAAATGAATACAGAACATTTAATTTTGTTGTTCTTTGGTAATGCGCTGAAAATGAAGCGCAGGGACAATAGGGGGTTTTCAGCTGACGTCACGCTCACGTGACTACTCTGCGCGTCCGCCGTATTGGGTGGCAGTCGTTTCGCACCGTTGACCCGCATTGTATTACGCCTTAGGCAGTATTGGAAGTGAACAATGGTGAAAACGTGTTTAATGGTTGGTTGCACGGCCCGTGGAGGTGGAGATCAACGCTCTTTCTTTCGCCTACCAGCCGTGATAGTGAATCAGTGTGAAAAAACAAAACAGCTCTCTGAACAACGCCGTCACCTATGGCTGACACGGATATCCAGGTCCGATTTGGACGGTGTTAAGCTGGAATACGCCAGAGTCTGCGGTGCTCACTTTGTCACAGGTAATTAACTGTTAAGTATTTAAAACATGTAAACCGTTGCTGTATTGTGGGCTGTAACAGCGCAACACATGATCGCCATGGGAAAAATATAGAAACGGGTTAATTTTCCACCGCTTTCCTGCCTGGAGGCGCAACCACGGAGAACAACTGTTATAGATAACAAAGAGTCGTCGGCTCGCTTGGATCGCGGCTGTAAGACGACCGAACATAACTTTCCACAGTATCCCGATGTCAATGAGAGTGTGTTCTAAACGTTTGAAACACATAGCAGTTAGTTAAAAGTACATTACATGCGTGAGTGGTTGTTAGCACTAACGGTTAGCAGCTACTAACTTAGCATGTGCCAGAGCCCGTCTGAGCGCAGCTTACCTTTGTACGAGTTACTGTGTTCCCACTGTTTGCTGGCTTTATGATCTGCAGCTCCTGAACCCATCCATTCGTAAACTGCACATGAGACTCCAAGGACTTGTAGCTTCAGAACTGTTCTGAAGTATAGGCGCTCACACCACAAACAAGGTAACCGAAGACGTCCGATATGGAAAGTGACGTCCGCGCTACTTCCGGGTTACGCCGGTAGGCTTTTGCCGGCGTAAATACGGTAAATACAACTTAATTTTGCACTGGTCATTGTTCTGATTAAATAATTAAAGCCGCGAGCGGTTTTAATTATTTAATTATCAGCCCTGCAGCCAAGCGCCTTCGCGCACCGCCGGCAGTCAGCCACCGCAGAAGCATGCGCCGCATTTGCGTCGGATTGTTTACATTTTTACCATCTTATTAAAACTCACCCGTCCACGTATGATGGCGATTTCCTTGATGTACATAACTTCGACATCTCGTACCCAACCAGATGTGAACTGGTTGTGAGCCTCTCGACCCTTGTAAGCTCTCATTTCCTCGAGAGTGTGCAGAGGGTTTTCACCGAACACCAGGTAATGCACTATGTCGCCGTGCTCTACATTTGGCCAATCATCAGGATTACGGCTAAACAAGGCACCGTGGAAGGCATAGGGGTCCATATGGTCGATCACGGAACATTTCCTCAGATAGACGTCCTTATCTGGTCGCTCTAGCGTGCTGGCGTACTTATCCATTCTCGATACGAAAATACGTGTAGGACAACTAGAGATAAGGAAGTGAACCACCCAATATGGCGGACCGGAAGTTGGCCAGTGACGTCAGTGAAAACACCCTATTTGCAGCCCTCTGATCGTAATTCAAGAAAGGATCAAGTCCGACCCTCAGGTACGTACAGTTGTGGTTCAGGACTTAGATTTTCAGGTTAGATTTTCACAAATGAAACCTTCTTAAAAGGGAAAAAAAAAAACTTAGGCACAACACAAAGTATTTTTTCCTTTATCAATCATATATGCTTTCATACTTGCTTTGTAGTAATTCTGCCTTTTTAAAAAGGAAATCATGCAAGACCCTTTGTTTTGGACCAAAAATGATACATTTTCTCCAAAACACAGTTTTTTATTACGTAAAAATCTCGCATGTTTAGTATATTATTAAGCAGATGAAAATGTTGCAAGAAACGTAGTTCCCAATTTTTTATAAAGAGAAACATTTTTGGTGGCTCATGAGTGTTTCTAACTTTATTTTGGCTCATATAACAAAAGGTTTGGACACGTATGGAACATATCCTTCTCCACACTGTTTGGACTGTTCATTGCTGGTAAATGTACTTGTAAAACATTAAGTCCCAAACACTAACGCTCAGACTTCTTCAAACATTTATCGTGAGCAACCATTTACACTTACAGTAGCTCCCTGCTCTTTTCTCCGCCTCTCGTCCTCCTGCGGCCGCTGCTGCTTTTTTGACAAGGCGTCCTGGTATCCATCAGGATCCACGTTTTGCCCCACTGCGTCAGCGTCAACTATATATATAAAGAAAAAAAGTCTGCAATGAGTGCAAAGTTATCTGAGGACATGAAACTACGGCTGTTAGTCTAAATTGATCGCTTAACACGTAGGTGAAGCACAAGCAGATCCATCTCATTTGCGAATGTGACCTGCAGAGCAGCTTTAAGAAGCTTTGATTCATTTTTAGCGAGATGAAAAGGGATACAACTCACGGGGGTAGCTGCTGAGTTCGTACTGCCCGAGAGGTTCGGCAAAGTCCGTCCTGACGGGTCCTGGTTTCATGTCCTTGTCTAATTTCTTTGCGGTAAGCTCACTGGGCTCCCTGTCCTCTGGTCCGGGCTCCAAGCTGTAGACTGGGCCGGACTCATCCGGGCTCCTGCTGATGTAGACACAGAGGCACCACAGAAGCATTTCAGGTTTGTCTGATGTCGAAAGCGCTACACGTATCCAAAACACAAGACAGCGCAGCTAAAGCGAGCCTAACCTTTTGCAGGAAGTCCCTCCGTTCTGCCAAGTGTCGCTCCTGTTGGACGAGGAGGCGGAGGGATTGTCAGGCGTGCGGATCATCTTGCTCGCCTCCAGCAGCGATGCCGGTTCTCCTTTCCGGTTCTGTCGCTCCACCAGCGGCCTCTGGCTGGAGAAGCTTCTTTTCGAGAGCTCCCTCTTCTCACCGGAGCCGGGCTCGCTGTGGCCCGAGTCTGAGGGAATATCCACGTGTCCCTGCGCCGCCATGTTTCCGCCCCCACCTTGCTTCCCCCTCCAGTCCCCAAAGTCACTGTTCTCCGATCCCGTCTCCCACTCCTCTGTCGGGCCGTGCTGGCCGGAGCGTCCGGAGAAGTGGCCGCTGGGCCAGTGGTCTTCTCCGCTGCCTTTGGGGCGAGCTGGCCAAGGATTCGCAAAGTCTCCGTTAACGTACTCGTCGCCGGTCCACTGATTTGAACCAGGCTCGCGCTCCTGTCGTAAGCGGCGGAAACGGGGAGGTTTGTCCTGACGCGGGGGACGCCGCCTCCTCAGCATCTGTCTGTCAGGGTTGTCGCTCTCTAGGTAGCTTTCCCCTTCACGCTCCTCCCCGCCGTTTTCTGTGAAGGAGCCAGAAAACTTAGGAGTGTACTTAAGGGCCTCGCGTTCAGCGGGAGGCCTGCGGGAGTAAGCAGCCTCGGCGCCGGGACCGTGACCGTTCTCTTGCATCGAGCTGCTGTTGCTGCTGAACTGGGGTCCCCGGCCTCTCCACGAGGAGAAGTCCCTGGACCCGCCGAAGTTACGGTTGTAGGCGTTCGTTGTGTTCAGCCGGGGGGGCAGAACGCGGCCGCCAAAGCCCCTCATCCGGGCCTTTTCTCGGTTATCGGAGGCTGCCTGGTCGTCTGTGTACACCTTGTTGGATCTCCAAGAGTCTCTGTCGGCCTTAAAAACCTCGGCAGACTCTGTGTAGCCTTCGCCGTTTTCGGTCCCCTTCTGGCGGCGCCTCTTGGGGAGTTCTTCATACTCCGACGCTTCGCTCAAGGTCTCGCTGACGTTCCGTCGACGAGGTTTGCCTCTCTGGAACTCCTCGACCTTCAACAGGTCTCTTGGTGCTCCCCGACCTCTGGCGGGCCTCTGAGCGCCCCCGTTGTTGGTGTTATAGCCTCCTCTGAGGTTCTCCCCGCCTCGGCCACCACGGTTCCCACCTCTGGAGCTAAACTCCCTGAACCCCCGACTGCGGCCTCTGCCTCCTCCTCCTCCTCCTCTGACAGAACTAAACGCTTGTTCTTCATCAATGAAAATCCAGTTATTGCGCCGTGGTGCCTGAGGTTCTCGGTTGTTTTCCTGGCCCTCTCTGAGTAACTGGCTCCTGCCGCCGGCCTGGCTGGGTTCCTTAGGGAAGTCATCACCGTGGCTGCTGAGAGGCCTGTCTGCTTTGCTGAGAGCAGGCGACTGGCGCTGCCTCTCCTCAGGCTGCTTCTCAACAACCGGTGACGCTGGACGCCGGTTACTGCTCAGCTGGCTATCTTTCTTCAAGTCATAAACGTTAGTGAGGACTTCTTTCTCTAGACGGTAGGGGACAGGCTTCTCTTCGGGCTCAGGTTTAGGCTTTTCGTTTTCCTTGTCTTCCAGCTTGAGAGCCTTGAGAACTGGTTTCTTGATGGGCCCGGTTCTACGGATCAGCGTCCGTCCACTGGTCTCAGACGCCTGGTTGGCACTACTGCTGGAACTAGCTTCGGGCCAGTGGCTCGGGGAGCTCAGGCCTCCGTCTCGTTTCCAGTTGTCCTTGGACCCATCTAAGGTCTCAAAAGAGTCAGGACTCTCCTTCAGATGCTTGTCTCTTGGATTCTGCTTGGTGCCTTCGCTCCTCGGATAGAGGTTTTGAGCAGTGGTGAGGAGGCCCGCGTCATGGTGCTTGCGCTCTTTATCCGAGTCTCGTGTATGGTACGCGTTATGGGGGAGCTCGTCTTCGTTGTGTGCCAAGCTCTGATTGGCCGCGTCCTCGAAAGAGTCCCGTTGGGAAGGGGCAACATTACCTCTAGAAAATTGGGAAGAAAAACTAAATCAATAAAAATCACAGAAACAAAGTGTGTCAAACTTTTTTCAGGTAGGGAAAAAAAATGGCTTTTCAGTTTAAAATTTTACGACTAAATGTACAGATGGACTGATCATGGACCAACTGGCTACTGAGGTAAAACTCTTAATCTAACAGAGCACAGAAATACAAAGACTTGTCTAATACTTATCCAACCTAAAAATACTTAAACCTAATTTTCCTCCCGTCTATACAGCGTAGCAACCACCTTTTAAACATTTTATTTATTCTTCATTATTCTCGATTAAACATAGAAGTAATTAGTAACCTCCATAGTCCTCACATCTTGACTTAAGCATTTTAACATTTCATTTTGAATTTTTCCCCCAAACACAGCAACTAACCTTTCCCCTGACAAGTCATTATCTGAGGTCTCATGGTGTCTCTGGTAGGGTGGAGTGAAGCTGCGTAAAGGGTAGCCATCTTGGTTCCAAACTGGGTACGGCTCAGTAGACGGGGCCCGTCTCTCCTGTTGCAGGTTGGAGTGGCATCCCTCATCAGAGCTGGGACTGTTCAGGTGGTCTTGATGCACAATGGGTTTCACCATCCCTGATATAGCAGCGAAAAAGGGTAAAATAAATGTTTTATGGCTTAAATCACAAAACCGCAGAACATTAAGTTGCCCGATTTGTTGAGCGTTTACTAAACTACAAAGCACCGCTTTAGTGTTTACCTGGAGACTGAACACAACCAGGGTAGTAGTCCACGGGAGACCGCCCTTGCGTCATGCGTGGATCCATGAAAGGTGGCATCATCATCCAGCGGGGATCAAATCCGAGCACATGCGGGGGATAATAGCCCCGCTGGGTATGACTTGAGCTCGAAGGGTGACCAGACTGCTGCCAATGCTGCATTTTAGGGGCTTGTTCCTACAGAGCGCGGCGAACAAAAACAGTTGAGATAGTGAGCAAAATCCAGCGAAGTCACTGCAAATCGTATGAACCCTAAAGAATGCAGAACATTTACAAGCCTAGAGGCTTTTCGGTTTGTTGAATTCGTTTTCAAATTAAGTGTCTGAGAAAGTAATTTCCGTTGAAAAGGAGACAGGGATGGGTCGGACCTGCTGCTGGTGGTGCTGTAGCTGCTTTTGAAAGCGAGGCGGAACTGCTTTGGAGGCTTGACGTCCACCGTAGTCTTCTGAAGGGGAGGAGGGTTCTGGGCCGTCGTCGTCGCTGCTGGGATGAGGCTCATCACGGTAGCTATGGCCAAAGGAGTTGACTGGCAGAACCTCACTTCCTTCTGCAGATCAAATGACAGAAAAGGGGAGAAAATCCTCAATACCTGGTCTTTTTTTTTATAAAAATCTTTATTTAGTCTCTTTTTAACTGGGATTTTTTTGTTTGCTCTACCTTTTGTACCATACTGCCAGTTCTCGTTATGGCCTTTGCAGTGTTCCCGGTTCGGAGAAAGTGGGCTTTCTTTCCGCTCGACCTCCTTCGGGATATCTTCCGTCTTTGACGCGGGCCTTTCAGTCTTCCCAAACTTCTCGTCCAACTTTTTGAGTTTTTCAGCACAGGCAGCCAGTCGCTCTTCACGGGCACGGCGCTCCTCCTCCTCTCGCCGTCTCCGGGCCCTTTCGACAGCCTCGGACACTTCAGGCGACACGTACTTTGCTCTAGCTGGCGCCTGACTCTGGGACCGCTGGTGATCGTCCGAGTCAGCTGCTGGCTCGCCGTGGGCTTTCTGCTGGGCCTGAACGCGAAACAAAAAGCAGCTTAAGGGTTTATTTGATTAAAACACCTACATTTGACTAACATTCCTCGTGTAAAAGCAATGTTATGACTATGAAATAACATACTTCAGGTGGTTAAATGTGGCAACACTGTTGTTTTACCCCTCTTCTAAACTAACACACACACTCCTGTCTCATTATGCGTTTCTGGAAAGGAGCCACATACTGGAGAATAGCGTCACCTGTAACTAGAAAACTATTTTTATACTTTTTTCTTAAGGTTTATATTGCTTCACGATGCAGTCAAAAGAAAGGGACCTATAGCTTTTTGAACTTAAGAAGATAATACAGAATTAATCTTAGCTAGAAACTCTCACAAGGGTTGGATCAAAGGGTGATCCCTGTAGTGTGCGTGGTTACCTGACTGTCGGTAGAGAGATATCTGCCGATGGGTTTCCTCTGGGGCTCATGGGGATGATTTTGGGAGGAATAATTCTCCTCTCCTGCCTCCTGAGAGTAAGGTGCGTCTCCTGAGCTAAGAGAGGAGTGACAGTCTCGCTGGATCTCCTTCTCCCTCTCCCACTCAGCCCTAAAAACAAAAGTTAAACCAACCAACCCATGAATAAGACCACGACTGAACATCTGAGCAACGATAAGCGACGGAGCAAGAACTCCTACCACATCTTATTTTTATCGCTAGAAGAGTGTCCCTCTTCGTCATCACTGAACTTCAGCTTCTCGCTATAGTCAACTTCTTCGTGAAGACCTAGAGGGAAAAAGCAGAACCGGTAAAAAAAAAAAAAAGTCATTGTGTCAGAAAATTCATCAAACTTCATAAAAGATATTAGTCTATGTCAAGTAAAATTATTTAAAACAAGTTATATAAAATAACAGCTGTGAAAAGAAAAAAAGGAGTGAATAAATAAAAGAAAAACTGAAAACATAAAAATCCTACATGCATCCAGTTATTTAAACCTGGCCAATTATAAATAAAGCATTTACCAAAGTACAACGAAGAACCACATCCTTTTTGGGACTAAAAAGTAAATTTTCAATACTTTCTCTTACTGTAGGCATAAAGTTCATTGCAAGTTCACAAATAATTTTAATAGGGAAAAAATGTGTTAAAAACATGTTCTCAAGATCCATCTGTAAACCTTTTGTGTAAAAAAAAATTGATTGCGCACCATCATGGCCAATAAACCTGATTCTGAAGACAGAATCGGGCCCTCCTGCTACCTGTTATGGTCAAGATTATTTGTTTCAAAATAGGCCTGCTTGTAAAGACAAATATAAGCCTGATATTTAAGCCACATAAAACCTTGAAGAGATCTGTCCTGAATATCGCCTCAACAGACAATAATATGGCAACAACAGAACAACGCTGCTGCGTTGGTTTCTGCTGGAGTGACTAGCGATATGATGATCATGATCACAGGACTGAAGCCAGCGACTGCAGCATCTGGGCAGGTTGGATACGTTTATTTGGCTTTTTCACAGCATCTTGAAAACATCCAACAATCCATCAATTCATGTGAACTTCAGTGTTGCATAGTCCACTTATTGTCAGCGACTTTGAGCTTGTTTTCCTCTAAAGTCACTTGTAACTTTCGTGAGTCGGCGGCTGTGGTTTCTTGGGGTTGCTTTTGAACGTGAAGTCGCTTTTTTCCAACAGAACGCCTTTTTTTGGGTCAACGCGCTTCGCAGGAAGAGAGCCATCCCCCGCAACAACTTTTTTACGAGCAGTTAAAGTCCCGGTGTGTGTAAATACCAGCTAAATGCATGCATTTATGATGATTAGAAGCAGTGTGTGGTGGTTTTCTTGCTGGTCTTACGCTTCTTTTCTTAGATCAAGTCGATGTTTCTCTAACAGTGATCTTGTTTGTGTGTGTGAAGGTGAGACGGGGTCTAAGTTTCTGATTACAGCGGGATGATTGACTGTTTAAGTCTATTTTCTGTAATAAACTCTATAGTAAATTAAAACATAGGCCTATAATAATATTAATTTTTTTAGTATTAGCTGTAATTCTACATGGATTCAACAGGTTTTTTCCACGGCTTTGATCCGTTGTGAGAGAGGAGAGGACAGCCTCTCCTACCTTTCTATTAATACAGTTTTCTTTCCGCTCACTTTGAGCCCTCTACATTTCAACCAACATTTCAGCTGTTCGATGCTGGGTTTCTCGATTGAAGCAGGCTGAAATGAAGCTCCTGGGACGAGGTCATCTTCCAAAAATGTTTAGTATTGCGATTGTTGCTATTTTAATTTGAACTCTTCCCGTCCGACCAGTCGGGAAACCGGGCTGTCTCCGGACAAAATGTGACGTCATTTGAGAAATGCCCCATTCCCAGCGGAGGTGAACAACACAACAGCGATCCAAAGTATGACATTGTTGTTTGAAACAAAAAGTCTTAACGTCTGGTTGCTCTGAAAGTGGCTCGGTGCTTTTATAGAACAAGAGAACATACTGACCGGCCCATCCGTCCTCACAATCGTTGTCGAGGTCGTCCAGATCCTTCAGGTCCTCTGGGTTAATGATGGCTGGACGCGGTGGTTTCTCGGTGGGCCTGCGGATGGGCTGAGAAGAGATTCGAGGTGGAGCACGGACGAAGCGGTTCTCTCTCCTTAAATCTCCGCTGCAATCACAGACGGGAAAAAATAAATAACTGCTCAACTAATTACAGCTCCAACCTTTATACTGCAGAGTACTAACTTGACAAGCTCAGGTTTGGCATAGCTTGGTCTAAAGGTGGGTTTGCTGTCAAATCGGGCTGGGGTTGCTGCAGCAGTAGTAACATTGTCGGAGGCTGTAGGTTCACGTGTCTCTTTAGCGCACATCTGAAAACGTCAGATCGCATAGACTGCATCAGACATCCAGCTGTAAAGCCGGCTTTTTGAAAACCTAAGACGTCGAGAGCAAACAAGTACTTACAAAAGCAGGCAACATGTCGTGGTAGACGGCGGTTGAAGTGTGATGAAGCTGATGCTGCAGGACAGTAGGGACGGTTGGTCTGCGTACTGGCTGGGCGGGTCTGAGGGAGGGCTCCTTGGGGTCGAGGCTCGGTGACGGAGCGCTCGCTACAGTAGAAGAGGTGGTGCCGGTGGCAGAGGAAGGGTGCGATGAGGCCGGTGGAGAGCCAGCCTCACCCAGGGCAGTGTTCTTACCCTCAGGGTCTGCTGGGAGGCTGAGGGTCAGTGAGGAGGGCTGAAGGTTCCTGCCGCCACCTTCCCTCCAGCTCGTCACGTCTTAAAAGCGGCGAAACAGACAAAAGTTTAGGAAGCCTTTACACGACTGAAGCCAAAGTAATAATGATCCTTTCCTGATTTGGCTCATGCTTTGCCACAGAATAATCCTGTTACACACAATCAAGGACATCCCATGAAATATTCAGATATTTCTGAAATGTTCACAGGTTGCCATTTAATCTTTTGTTCAATTATCTCTGGAAAAGTATTATATTTAATGGTAAACAGCAAACATGTACCTAGTTTTTAGCATTTACCCAGAGGACACCCAACCCCGTTATGACTGAAATCACTTCAGTGAGACGCTTCTAGAACCCTGTTCTAACCCATGTCCTACAATTTATTTTTCTAAATTACTTGCTTTTGCAGACCAGTTTTTACCTTCTGGAAATCCAAGCACTGAACATTTACCCACATCAAAATTGTTAACTTTGTTTTACATAAATCATCAAAGCGACAAAATGCTAAAGTTTGTAAGTATGACAAAGGTTCAATTCACTGATTTAGACATTCAAAACTCCATAATCAATTAGGCTCAATAAAATTCCTGGACTATTATTAACTGTGAATTGTTTTAATTGTATTTTGTGATCTATGGTATATTTATTTTTGGAGTATTAATTCTTTGTTTGGCATCTTAAAAACTAGCTTTTGAAATGTATATTATATTTGTTTCATTGTGAAATAATCAAACATGACAGACATACAAAACAATACAGTCACTTAGAAACATCAAGGAGAAACAGAAAAAGGTACAATTTGGAGAAGTGGAGAAAATAAATTAGTTTGTTCATACGTTATGTTACACTTAAAGTATGTCTAGTATATATTGAACCTATCGTTTTGTGTCAATTTTATGTTTACCTTCATGCTGTCTGGACTAAGGGTCCTGGGTAGATACATTTTTTTCCCTCCTCGTAAAAAATAAATACAACGTAGATGGGGATGGGTATCTTTCACATTTGAACCGATACCCGGTACTCAACGGTACCCATTTTCGGTACTTATGTGTTTATGTGGTAATAAATGTTAGTTTAATAATAAAATCGCAAGATCTACAAATGAACCTTATGAAATAATTTCTGAATTTTAATACATTGCCTGAATACATTGAGGTGAATAAAGGGATTGAAGCAGTTTGTGAATCAAATTCAGGTTATTATTTTAGTGCAACAGTTTCAGAGAGAGAGAAATAAAAAAGATTATAAAAATAATATATTTTATCCCGCTTTGTAATTCAGGGCGTGGAAACGGAGAGGCTCTCCTCTCTGTTCTGACTGTAGGCGGGTTTCAGGACGAGGCAGCAGCTGTGAGACGGAGCGTGGAGAAGTGGAAAGAGGTGCTCCAAGACAATAACTGCAGATAGCTTTCATGGGAAGTCACCAATAACACAGAAGAAAGCCACTAGATTTTTCGCTAGTCATTTTTTTGAAAAAAGGTCGCAGGATGGGTTAAGGTTTTAGGTCCCATTTTGTACATACGCAAGCTTTATAAATGAGACCCCTTGTCTGGTTCTTCTCTTTCTCTAATTCCTACATTTTGCTTTAAGTGAGCGTTACTTGAAAATATCTCAAAAAAGTCCTCCTTTAGTAGGTTATATTTCTCTTTAGGTTTTTGAAAGGGATTTTTAAGTTGATGTGATAAACCCACTTTATTATCTGGTATATAATTCTCCAGGAGGGAACTGGAACCAGTTAGCCAAAGATGGAGTTTAAACCTTGATCTGAGAGGCAAAAATGCCCAATTTCAAAAAGAGTAATCAAAATATTTGTTTCTTCCCATAATGCATTAGTTTATTTAGAGTTTCTAAGTAACAGCTAAACTTACTCTGGGGGCGGAGGCTTGGTCCGGGCCCATACGACGGATCGAAGCCGCTTCTTTCCTTGCCAGCTTTGTCCTGTTCTCCAGCTGCCTTCAGGGTGGGAAATTCCTCGTGAGAGAAGGGCTGAAGTCGGTTTAAGACCCTTGAACCTGATGTTGGTAAAATTGTATATTTGTTAACACAATTCAGCTTTGAAGGTTTTAAGGAGGACAGTTTAAGAGCAAAATTTGTCATAGATCCTTAACTACTGATTGTTCAGAATTGGCTTTATTTTATAATACATGGTACAATAAAACAAGATTGCTCACCATCTTGCTCTACTGCCTTTCCATTTAGCTGGCCCCATTGCTTTGGTCCACCTGTGTTTGTGTTCTGTGAAAAAGAGCAAAATGAAGCTTCATCAATCAGCTACTTTAGTTTAATAATAATAAAAAAACACCACAGGAAGTACAAATAAACTAGCGCTGTGCGACTTTGCCAAAAATCCAAACTGCAATATATTTCAACCATAATTGTGATTTAATTTAGACTTTTCTCTGCATTAACCACAAGCAACGAAAATGATCTGTAGATATAGATGTTTGTAAACAAGGACTATTTAAAACAAGAAATGTAACTGTTTTTATTAATCAGAATATTATTTAATAGAGAATAGCTTGCTGAATTGGACATCAATCCTTGTTGAACATAAAGTGCAACCAACAAACAAGTCTGTATTAAACAGTTTGACTGGTACTTAATGCTATGGTGAGATTCCTGAAAGTTTCAGGTAAAAAGAGTATGATTATATAAACTCTAAAACAAATAACATTAGATTATCTCACTGCTGCAACTCTTTTCCCTTCCATGTGGAGGCAGACCCACCATAAACATATTATCAACACCTAAGGGACGCATTTTATAAATTAATTGTTACATAGCCAATAATTGCAGACCCCTGCGATTTGGAAATTGCTTTTTTTTTTTTAAATTGCGATTATATTGCTAATGCAATTATTTGTCCAGCCCTAAAAGAAACCACTTATTACTACGCTTGACCATATTTTACAGAGAAGGCAGCCAAATTGGATTTTGAGATCCAGAATTCTGGTTCATGGAGATATTCCAGCTGATCTTTCTGACACTGAACTCAAAAGGTCAAAGTGCCTAATTACAAATGGAAATTAGCCTTAAAGTGAAACTTAAAATTGTACAAGGTTTTCATCTGTAAATCAAGCCAGTTAGAAAAAAAATATGAGGCAGAAGTTAAAACAGTTGAAATTAGTAAAAGAACAAAACAAAACTGACAGCCATTGGTACAATCACACACCTCCTGGTTGGGTATTGGTGAGGACTTCTGAAGATTGGAGACAGATTTCTGTAAAGCCAGCTGCGGCTGCGACTCCGGCAGCAGTGGCGTAGATGCACTGGAACTAAAAGGCAAAAAAAAAAAAGAAAAGCCCAGATTTATGACTCAAGAGAACAGAAAGAAAGATTCAAAAGCTTTGAACTGGCACAATGAGTTGGACAAAATTCAGAGGCCTCGTCTATTCACCTGCTTCCTTTTACAAATCAGAATGCTGTTTAGAATAGATTCATAACAGTCAAAAAAAAAAAACACCTCCTGGACATGACTTGCTTGATACATGGTGATTTGAGACGCCCGTGTACCTCTTTTGATCGGTTTGTTCCTGCTTGTTCGCCCATCCTGTACCGTCTTTGGGCACTATAATCACGTTGGGATCGTTTCCTTTGTTTTCAGACTTCAAGCTAGGCAGGTGAGCGGGTGGAGGCATGCGCCGGGCTGTTGCCACTTTGCCAAGACTCTGCAAGCCATGTCGCGTAACTACTGGGAGACAAGGCAGGACCGGGTTTAGAAAAAGTCAAATTAACTGAAAGAACAGCTCCACTGAGAGCATTAGGGGAGGAACACAAACCAGAACCTACCTGTGTTTTTCTGAGATTCTATTGATTTTCCCTTGTACTTGTCAAATAGGCTGAGTGAGGAATACTTGCTTTTCCCATCCTTGGACTTGGTTAATTGCCCCAAACGATCGGACATTTCGATGTAATGTCATCGAGTATGAAAATTTTTCTTTGCGCCTCTTCCCAGTGCCTTCTGATTCTACAAAGAACAGAAGAAATGTCCATTATATAAAGACGCTTCGATAATACCCTTTTTAGCAGATATATATTTTTTACTCAGATTTTCAACTCTGTAAATACTTCTTTAGTTAAATTTTACTTTCTGAGAGTAAAATATACCAAAGATGAATATTCAAATGGCCTTTTTGGGAACAGCAAGCCTGGTTTTCACCACATTCATTCACTTCAACTGAGGGCCGTCACGCCTCGCATGCCTGACACCTGTAAGTCGCACAGTTGATGTCGGATTACTGACATTTTGAAGAAACTAGAAGGATTTGAAGAGCACACGGTCTAAATATGCTGGTGAAGATTCTCAGTCATCCAGGTCATGGTCATTCCAAAAAAGTAAAAAACAAAACTGGACTTTTTTCCGGAGTCTGAAGACGTTTCGCTTCCTATCCAGGAAGCTTTCTCAATTCAAAAAGTGAATTTTTTAATTGAGAAAGCTTCCTGGATAGGAAGCGAAACGTCTTCAGACTCCGGAAAAAAGTCCAGTTTTGTTTTTTACTTTTTTGGAATCACATGGTCTAAAGAACAACACCTAACTCACTGTTCACCAGATTACAAAAGTCCCAGTTTGATGTAGATTTTCTACTTCTGTATAATATTGACCCATTCACTGTTAGTTGTAATTTCAGTCTAAACCACCAATGTTGGTAAAAGGTATGTAAAAGGAGTGATGTATCACAAAAATTACGTTAAAAGCCAAGTTACTTTACAGAGACTTTAGGAATAAGCATAAAACAACTCACTACCATCACAAATAGCAGCACCAACACTACAAACAGTACAAGATCGGACACTTTCTGGCATTACCAGAACAGAATACCGCACCCAAAAAGGCATAATTGGCAAATGTGCAATATATTATCATCAGAATATCAGCGTGTGCATGATTCATACTGCAAAGGAATGTTTGGAGTTGGCCAATACCATGTTATAAACTTGTATTTTACACGCTTAGGCAATATTCTGCCAGTTGGACAGCGGGGCTGGGTATCAATTTGATTCCGATTCTCAAGATTTGAAATCGATTCTTTTTGATTCAATTCGATCCGATCTCAAATTGGATTGCTGGTATTAAAAACCATTTTTTAGCTGTTACCTGAATTTTATGACTGTGTAGTGGTGCATGATATTGCTACTAGTACCATATTAACTGCAAATTAATAAAGTAATGATACTTAATGGTGGCTGTAAGGACCAAACCCTCTCCCTGAATGTCGAGACATTTTTTCCCCAAATATGCTATGGGGCAGATTACCCAAACAGATCCAGGGTGGGAAACAGAGGACACCAGACATATCTACAGCTGCCATTTCTATTCAGTTCAATTAAAAAATACTTTATTAAACCAAAAGGGAAAATAAATTTGGGCACTAACCTGGTACATTATTAAAAATATGACATTAAAAATTCACCTCCCGGACTGAAGTGTGAAGGCTCCTGTGACGCATGTTGTGTCCATGCTTCCGACCACTAGGCGGAGCTTGGCACTTTATTTTGTTTATGTCCTGCTGAGGTTTCAGAGCAGAAGAAGAAGTAATAGACTAACACGGCTGTTAAGCTAAAGTGGGATCTCTGGGCTTTACTGATAAAAACACAATATTACAGCTCCCACATACTTGGGCAAGCCGTGCGCAGACTGTGAGCCGAGTGGACTCTTCGCAGACTTTTTACCTTCGTGGTCGAGCGTACCTTTTGTCTACATTTCTTGTGACCAATTTTCACACTTTTCCCAGCGGGACGAAGCGCGGGAAGGGATGGTAAAACGTTTGATTAGCTTAGCTAGTGGAGCGTGTAGAGCCGTTTCTTTTCCAGCAGACTGATGTGGCACATTTAAGTTCACAGTGAAAAATTCATTCTTTCTTTGGTTATATGAATAAATTTTTAGGAGTTAATATCAGAATCGATTCATAGTTGGAAAATAATTTTTAACGCAGCCCTAATGGACAGCGCCTCATGGCAACAGATGTTCACACCAGAAACAAATATACGTTGTCTAAAATGCTAAAGTTCAGAGTGATGGAGGCCCAGATGAGAAAGAGAGGAAAGAAGAAACTAGGCATATATCGCAAATGATATTGTAATCGCGTTATTTACCAACATTATTACAATCGCAAGACTTTCCAATATTGCGCAGCCCTTTTTGTCAGTAGAATATCGTTTAGCTTTGAATACGGATATTAAAACTTAACTCAAGTTCATGAAGTATATTCTAACATAGTTTAATTGCAGACTGTTACAAGACTTGTTTGCAAAACAAAAACTTACTTGTGTCTGCAGTTAAAAATGAGCTTTCAGCTGCTGTTTTAAATATGAGGCAGATAACCTGTTTTCCTGATACCGTGCAGCCAGAGATGCATCAGACGTCTACAACTGGATTTCTATACATATACGCAGCAGCTCAAGACTCCCTCCTGGCCAAGCTGTGTTGGGTGGACAATAATTCAATATCAATTTATGTCGCAATATAACTTTATTCAATAACGGTGATATGACATTTACGATATTTCAATACACATTACAGTCTACGATAACAGGATTTTTCACTGACTGACATTCCAGGTTTTTTGTAGTATTTATTTCTAAAATGTTATATTAGAGGAGTTTTATAAACATGGCAAAATAATTTTCATTTCTGTTGTGAGCGTTCTTTGCAGTCTTTCTGAGGCTTTTATTTTGTTTATTTTTATATCGTAATTATACTGTATCGACCGCAATTAAGAAATATATTGTAATATCAGTTTTGGCTACGTCGCCCAGCCTTAGCTGTGTATCATAATCAACTATTTACTCATAAATTTGGGAACACATTTCCGAGGAATCTGGCTAATTAGTAAATATAGCTAAAGTTGATTTCATGTGTAGTAGGGTTATCAAATGTATCGAAACTCAAACGCTGTATACTAAATTGGCATGGTATCGATACTAAATATTTTCCATAAGGGGCAAATGAAGAAGGGAAACCCAAAGATCTCGACAAGCCTGTGAGCAAACAGTGCATTAAAGTGGTGACAACGAAGTTAAGCACCAACAAACTTGGCCAAACATCTCAAGGACCGGCACCCTGGCCTTCATGATGAATTCCAACAGGTTAAAAAATTAAAGTTCCGGTTCATAATTTAATACAATAAACGTATTACTGATGTTAGCGGAACGGTGGTCCGCATTAATGTTGTGTGATTAGCTGTGGCTAGCATGCTACTAGGCATGCGTTATATTTGGGTTATTTACATAGCATTTATTTGCACATATATTCACCTAGCACCTGTGATTTTGTTGAGAAAGCATGTTCTATGTTGAGATCGCAAAAGGTGAGTTTTTCATGTTAAAATACTTTTTATGCCTTCAATTATTTGTCATATTTTTATCCCACGGTATTGAAAATGGAATAGAGTATCGAATATTTTCCTGGGTATCAATATCAAGATCGAAATTTTAGTTTCATGATAACCCTAATGTGTAGCATTTATCACAGCGATGAGAAACTAGCTTCCCAGACAGCTTTAGACTTTGCTTTGTCTAGCCACGTTCACAGGAGAATATTTCACCTTTTGATCATACAGGGTAGTAGATTGTCCTGTGCTTTGCTAAAACAATCAAGTGAAAATACTTCCCAATAAATACAATATATTGAGTCCTTCCAACCACTCAAAAATAAGCGCTGATCATATAACATACAATTTTTTTATTTTAAAATAAAACCACCAAAGCTTTGAGTCAGGTTTTTTTTTTTTTTAAAAAAGCCCCCAGACTGGCCCTTTCGGGGCGACAACAACATTCCTACAAAGCTGTAAACATAACGGGAAACGGCCATTTAATCCGAGAATTGGTCAATAACGCGTTGAAGGCCACTCCAGACTAAACTCCGCATAGGCGTTTCACTGGGACTAAAAAAAAACAGAAAAAACAACAGATTCACGGATAAATATCATCATTCCAATTTGCATCTTAAAAATAATAAATACAGTTAATACCGCTACTGCTTTTGGTGATAAAATAATTTTTTACCAAAAAGAAATCCCCAAATTCCGAGTTAGCAGCTGCTTCATGTTTGCAAGTTAGCACCTTGACAGCTAACGCTTTAGACCCGAAGCTTTATAACCGGTTTGAATTTTTAAAGCCACTTAAACACAAATCAGAATATACTATAGCGTCATTATTCCTTTAACATTCTGGTAAAACAAAAAGCATCGACTTGTCAGGTGTTTTACTGAAAGCTAGCAATAAATGCTAATGCTAGCGTTTCAATCCAACAACAAACACTTGGCTGGGGAAAAAAGAAAAAACAGAACAATTTTTCCCACGGTATTGTCAGCTAATGTGACGAATTAGAAAATTAAAAGAGGCGTCAGAATGCATATCTTTAAAAAAAATACACGTTAAAAAGCGATGAGAACATTTAAAGGTGTAACAGCTAACCCATGGATATGCTAATTTTGACGGCTAAATCAGAAACGCTATGTAAACATCAAGCGCAAACGAGTAAGTGTCGCCTATAACTTCTACTATAGTCACAGTTTCCATCCATTTCAACGTTACACCATTGGCTTTTGTTGTATTCGTGTTTATTGAGACGAATCTTGAAGAAATGTAGCTACGGCTAACTGCCCTCGACAGTCGAAGCTTGTTGGAAAACTAGCGCAACGACAATCCCGTTAAACTTCTAGCGTACTGCTGCAAAAACAACCCAACACAGGCCAGACATCTGACAGTGCATTTCACTTCAAGAACACAGAATTTACTGTGGCTTTTCTGGTTTGAATGGGTATGAAGCCCTTGTCTCCAAGTGGCAATTTTCAACCTTTGCTTGGCTTTTTTGTTAACGGGCTGCAGAAAGCGACGGGAATGTAGGACAAGGCGATTAAAAATGGCTGCTGCCCAGAACAAAGCGACCATAAAACCGAGCAGCCCAGAAAAAATACAAAGCAGGCAGTTTTGACACGGCGTCGCGTTTAAGACTCACCGGATTAAACAATTTAAGAATGTCTTCTGCTCAGTGACGGTGATATAGTTCCACAAAACGCTGTCTATTCGGAGGATGGATTGCGATTGTAAAGCTCAATCTTCATAGGTCGAACCGATCGCAGAGTTGTTGCTGGGGTCCTACCCGGCCTGAGAATGAAGAACACAGCGTAGGCTGGATTGACTCGGCTGAGATCGGCGCACGTCACCGGAGCTGGTGCAGCCATTGCCACCTGCTGGTCAGCCTTGATCATTACAGCAACACCCCAGTTTTTCTTGTAAAATATCGGGGTCTCCGATTCTTCAGGAATGATTTGCTTTAGATTATCTAAACTAAAACGTTGCACTTGAGCAAATGTTATAACCTTTCAAGAAATTGGCTTTTGTGTAACTTAAACACCCAAGCAATCCCTTTTAACTGAAACAACTGTCATCTAGATTTTATCAGTGCTTTTTTACTTATTTCAGTTTTAAAAACTGAAACCCATATATATATATATATATATATATATATATATATATATATATATATATATATATATATATATATATATATATATACACTCCTGATCGAAATCTTAAGACCAGTCAAAAAATTGCAAGAATTTGCATTTTGCACTATTGGATCTTAAGAAGGTTCTAAGTAGAGCTTCACAATGTTAAAAGGACAAATCAGTGCAAGAGACAAGAACATTTGAGCAGGGAATTGTCTGAAAACTGCATTTATACTCAAACATGATTTTTTCAGCTTATCAAAAGTTTAAGACCATAGCTCAAAAAAACCCGAAAACCCCCCAAAACAGAAATCAAAATGTCAAAAAAAAGGACTCAGTAATGAGTAGCTCCACCATTCTTGTTGATGACTTCAAACAATTGTTTAGGCATGCTCGATGCCAGTGTTTCCAGGAGGCTAGTGGGAACGTTGCTCCAAGTGTTGAAGATGGCTTCACGAAGGGCATCCATTGTCTGGAACTGATGTCCATTTTTGTAAACTTCCCTTGCCATCCATCCCCAAATGTTCTCAATTGGGTTTAGATCCGGGGAACATGCAGGATGGTCCAAAAGAGTGATGTTATTCTCTTGGAAGAACTCCTTTGTCAGGCGGGCATTGTGAACTGCAGCATTGTCCTGTTGAAAAACCCAATCATTACCACACAGACGAGGGCCCTCAGTCATGAGGGATGCCCGCTGCAACATCTCCACATAGCCAGCTGCTGTTTGACGCCCCTGCACAACCTGAAGCTCCATTGTTCCATTGAAGGAAAACGCACCCCAAATCATGATGGCGCCCCCACCACTGTGCCGTGTAGAAAACATCTCAGGTGGGATCTCCCTGTCATGCCAGTAACGTTGGAAGCCATCAGGACCATCAAGGTTAAATTTTTTCTCATCAGAGAAGACAACTTTCTTCCACCTTTCAATGTCCCATGTTTGGTGCATCCTTGCAAAGTCCAAACGGGCAATTCTGTGGCGTTGAAGAAGACGTGGCCTTTGAAGACGTTTTTTGTTTCTGATGCCCTTCTCTCGCAGTTGACTTTTTTGTTCCATAACCCTCAGGATCATTTAAAAAATGCAAAATGACTGTCTTACTGCGTCCAACCTCAGCAGCGATGGCACGTTGTGAGAGGCCTTGCTTATGCAGCTCAACAATCCTACCACGTTCAAAGTCAGTGAGCTTTTTTGCTTTTGCCATCAGGAGGTCTTGACAGTGTAAAGACTTCACAGAAAATGACATGGAATCCAGATGTTTGCACAGCTTTTGGCTTTTAAAGACTATGGTCTTAAACTTTTGATCAGCTGAAAACATCATGTTTGAGTGTAAATGCAGTTTTCAGACAATTCCCTGCTCAAATGTTCTTGTCTCTTGCACTGATTTGTCCTTTTAACATTGCGAAGCTCTACTTAGAACCTTCTTAAGATCCAATAGTGCAAAATGCAAATTCTTGCAATTTTTTGACTGGTCTTAAGATTTTGATCAGGAGTGTATATATATATATAAACAAACAAATAAACTGATCAATTATTTTTGTTTGTTTGCTTTAAATTGCTATTTAATCTACAGTAAGCCTAGTTTCCCCAAAACAAGCTTCCATGCTTGCGGGCCTTTTGTGTCTACCTAAGGCATAACACAACTAACCACAGCTCTTTTGGGTATGCTACTTTATGATTTTCTAGCATTTTTATTTCTTTAATCAAGTTCCAAACAACAAAAAAACAAAGCTTGGTTGAGTTGGTGCGTTTCATTTTAGATTATTCTCAAGTCCTAATCAACACCAGAAGAGAAGTAAATTGCTTGGATGGGCTAATATAAGAGCTCTGAGTGTATGCAGTGCGACTGTACTGGCAAATTACAGGAAGTCTTAAAGTTGATACAAGTTGATAATTATGGCTTTAATTACTTTTAAAAGATGCAACAATGCATGATATCCCATGCAGATGGATATTTTTGAGGCAGAAGATTATTTAATTTTTAGCAGTTATCATGCAATTTCTGCCATCATCACAGTTTTCTTTAGCATCCATGGCAGTGTTAATCGCGGCTTGGCGGGGTCATCTGTGGTAAACTCTGGTTCAAAGATGAAAGGCTGAACTCTTTAAAATTTACATGCAACTTACAGCTTCAGAATTCGGTAAATGTCACTCCTCTGCCATAGTGTTTCCTTACTGTAGTGGCTTAAATCTTTTTCCTCTTTTTATGTTATTTTGGAGCCAAAAAAACAACACTCAATGCTGAATCAGCAGGCTTTTTTCAGCCTTTCTGCTCTTCTATTTTGTGGGATTCTGTGGTAAAATCCAATTTTCATTACCCAGTTGCATCTTTATTGTCAGTGTGCATATGTCTTTGAAAAATCTAATAAAATTACACCACTAGATAGTAGCTATGTTTAATTTTAGAGACTAAACCTTATGTTTCTGACCACTTCTGCTCTGAAGCATGACTCAAAGCGAACTCGTCTCAGCACATTTCCTAGGGAAGATGCCATACTACTAGTTTTCACCCTTTTTGACAATTTCTATTGCTAGGCAGCATGCTAAAGTTGAAAACCAGACTTCTACTATCAAGAACTGACAGAAGAAACCGAATATGACATTGTGGCAAACTGAGAGGCTTGTTTTTGGTATTTTCCAACTTGGAAGTCTAGATTCTCTGCAGTTTTGGTATGAAAAAGCTGTCTGTCTTTTTTTTTTTTTGGCTCTTTTTTCAGCAAACATTCACCATTTCTGTTGCATATACACAATTATTCGAAGGACTCCAAGTGAAAGCCTTCACTCTCCTCCAGGGGGCGCCCTCCTCTAACCAGTGAAATTGTTATTTGACCGGAACCTGTGTTGGTTTCTAAAACTAGCAGCTGTTCTAAATCAAACAACAAAGTTTTGGTTGGGCTATTGTATTTATTCTTTGGATGATCTGTGACACCTGATTTGTGTTATCAGGAGGGAAGGGTTCTGAAGGCTCATGGAAACATGGCAGAGTGGTTTAATGATAGCCAGAATAACATGCACTGAGCCGCAGATGTGCTATATACTCAAAGGTATGAGGCACCTGAAGTTTGCTGTGTCTAATCCTACCTTAATCTAACTGAAACACAACTCAAAATGAGCACCAAGACACAACAGAGGGAAATGTTGGGTCTGTGGGAACTGACTGCATGCACGGTGCAGATATAGTCCAGAGGCACAATATTTTGGTTAGATTCCAGCCCAGGCAATCCTCAAGGCCTAGATTGATCAAATACACCCAACATCTCTTCCACATGTTCGGAGCTCTGTTTTAAATGCAGCTGCACAAATTCTGGTATTTTTGAGGACATTTCAAACTTGCCCAATTTTCTTGCCCAACTTCTTATTTTTGCATGCTGTAGTTTGGATTTGTTCCGGATTAGTTGGAAAATTTCCTTGATTGGTGGCCCTGTTGGTTATAGTCTGCTGGGTGTGTCCACAAGTGTCAAGTAATAAGTACGTTTTCAGAAAAGTAATTTTATACTACATGATCTAACCATTTAAGTAGAAAAATAAATTAGTCTAGCTTTGTTAAGTGAATAAGAAACTGAAATGGGACTGATTGATTTATATGTTCTGATTGAAAAAGGAGAAAAAAAAACATTTCATGAGAGATCATGTTAATTTTACATATAGTTTTTGCTGTGAAACAAGAAGGAAACTATTATGTCTCATCTGACTTGTCATAACTACAGTACCTGGCAAAATTATTAACACCCTATCAAGTTTTTCCACAAAATATCAAGTTGCAACCACTAAATTCATACGTTTTTTTATAGAATAACAAAAAGTTAGGCGTAATTGTAACCTTGCTGACAACCGGGGCAATGCAATCATTTTTGACAGCTAAAAATTCAGGAAGTAGCATGAGGAGTTTCAGTTCCTCCTTATAACTGTGTTGAGCAGACCACAAAGCATTGCGTTTGTGCTACTTCCTGTCATGTATTAAGTAGTACGATCGGTCACTCGCATTAAAAGCAGTGCTTTCTTTAAAGTTCCCAAACAGATTCTGACTAGAGTTTGTGAACATTTGGGTCTCATATATTGTTGATGCATGAAAGACATTACATATTTAAACCCAGTGTGTTGATAAGACATCAGTCGAGCTGCACGTCAACTGAAACCCTCCATCTGTATACAGCTCTAAGGTCAACATAAAAATTTCCCCGTTCAAATGTCAGCATGAATGAATGCAGTTTTGCTCACGTCCACATTCGCATGTGAGAAGGATGTCATGTCGGATGTGCAGTCTTTCAGGCATAACTTTAAACACCAATAGAGGAAAAAAACACGTGGGGTATATTAGCAAAAATTCCACAATCTTTTGCATTTTATTTGTAATAAACTGTGTTGCCAGATTGGTTGGGCTTTCGCCCGACCAATCTGCTTTGGGTGAGTTGTGGATAATTTGGGCTGCTTTTCATGACATTTGGTGGGTTTTTGGTGGGTATTCAAAAGAAATTTCTATGAAAAGCTGTGACAGAAAAGCTGAAGAATGTCACATTTTAATTAAATGCCCAATCATTTTATTACTTAACTGATTTTGAGATGTCTAGAAGCTATCGAACCTGACATCATCAATGATTAATAGTCATTGTTCATGTCACTATGAAATGGTACTCGTCGATTGAAAATTGCAAGCATCCCAAATGGGGCTAATGAGAGTTAAACTGATCAACTGAAAATGATTTCATGGCTCTGTGTGAAAGAGAAATGTTAGACTGAGCTATACCCTGTTGGATATGCAACTCATATCCAGGCGAAAGACGTTTTTGGTGGTTGCCTTGACAACACGATTAAGAAAGTGATCTCTCTATTTGGTTACCTGAGCGCACATTTTTTTCTTTGCTTTGGTGCAGTTGTGTGCTAATGGCGTGTTCATTATTATGCATGTATTAGTTCTTTGCTTTTAACAGAGGTTCAAGAGAGGTTGAGATTTGGGCTGTTCTTTCTTTCTTTTTTTTTAGAGTTGACAGGTTTAACATTGTGTTCGGGCTGGAAACTATCAGTCAGATCTGGCAACTCTGGTACTAAAATGTTTTTTAAAGAATATTTTGTTTTCCTTCCTCTTAAAAGTTTTGTGCAACGATTTGTTGCTGCAGCACATACATCTCAAGTGCTGTGCATAGCTTCACAAGGTAGTGTAACTTCGGATTTAAACACACCCCACATACTTATTTTTTTTGCTGACTCTGTTGCTGCATGTGACACAGTAAGGTCAATGTGATGTCTGAAGCAATTGTCTTATGTTTCGGAAAGCACCCCTGGGATTCAGGTAAACATCTCATTATTCTTATTTCTTCCTGGATACGATTAGGAAAAGCTCGTGTCATTACCACACCTCAGAAAACTCAAGTTAATATTATTTCTTCATAGACCAGCGGCCTCCAAACTTTTCAGCTATTGGGCCAAAATTGTTAAATCCAAAGCGCTTGACGGCCAAAAAAAATGAATAAAAATAAATAACATAACCAAAATACTAACCCTGCCCAACAAAATATGATCATTTTAAGAAAAGATATTAAACTGTATTTAGACTATTTTATTAAATTAATTCCAATCAGATTTTAATACACCGAAGTCTGCATTTGAGTAAAAGTTGCACTATTTACTATTAAATTAAAGTGAATGTAAAAAGTGTGCTTATTACAAGACAAATGTTTTGTGTTGTACCGAACATTCAATTGTAGGATTTTAACTTGTCTATAATAAATGTACCCTAATTAAAAATAAAAAGTTTCCATCTGCAAAAAGCCACCATCGATGGTTGGCCAAAGGTTTCTTGAAATTCAGTCGGAGGGCCACACAAAACCAGCACAGGGGCCACAAATGGCCCCCGGGCCACACTTTGGACACCCCTGACATAGACAGTGTGTCATTTGCAATATTATGCTGTTAAATAATTGACCTGCTAATTAATCTCTAACGATGCCACAGGATTGATAATCACCCCACCCAAAAGAAAAAAAACTAACATTTGTTGCCATGGTAAATCTGGTTTTATTATTGAGATGCAGCAACAAAGTGTAAACATCATACACAGTTCTCTGTACAGACAAAGGTAACTCATGTAGCACTAGCTATTGTTCATATCAAAAATCGAACAAGTTCCACCCAAAAGTAAAAAAACTAAACAAAACCGAAAACAAAAACACTTCATATTTTTGCATAAGCGTCAGCTTTTCAGTCAGCCTTTAATGACAAACCAATAACATTTGTAAGATTTGAAATTTGACCCTCAAGTACAAGGAAAATGTTGATCACTCCTATGTTTGTTCATAAACAGCTCAAGTCTGCTGCACTAAAAAGGGTACAGAGCAAAAATGTACAGTAAAAAAAGCCATCAAAAATATACAAATATTACAGCAGTGCCAAATAGGAACTGAATGAGCAGATGTATAACCAACAATGAAGATGTGCATTTAAATGTCACACTAAAATGTAGGGCCAACAAACAGAATCCCCTCACTTTTCAACACGGTGTCAGCTTGTGCAAACCCACAATCAAACAAAGCCAGAGGAAGAAAGAGACGCGGCCAAACTGAACGGGGGTAAGGTACGACCAGAAGCTGGGCATAAAAAAGAAAGACAACAGGTTGGATTATGAATACAAAGTACTTGAAAGAATCTAGAATCTGAAGGACTTTCAAAAAAAGAAATCACATTTTTCTCATCAGTATTTGTTTAAACTGAGGATTAAAGATGTGTTCTACAAGAATTTCTAAAGCCATATGAAGATCCTGAAGGGCCCGGGGACCTGTGTGATTTTATTTTTTTGCTTGTTACATGCAACTCATCATCTGCATCCAAATATCAGTTTTCTGTGGTCGCAGCTTGTAGTAAAACCTCCCTACTATGGCAAAAAATAGCTCCTCAAGACCAAAGATCGAAGTCTGCAGCATTGCACTGTTGAAATGTCAGTTGCAATATCATGTAAGCCAAGCAAAGCTCAGAAAAAAGGGCTCCAGCTGAGTGTGCTTATGGATATAAGAGTCTGACAGGTGTTTGAGGACAGCCACACCGTCTCCATCAGACTAAAGTGAAACATGCCCAGGGCGAAACCACACACCATATCTGTTAGGTGGTGTTTGCCCAAGAGCACCCGAGACATGCCCACCAGGAAGGCCCACAGCACCAGCAGGATGCGCAGGGGCACGGCCAGGACCAGGTGAGACAGCAGGAATTTGGAGACCATGGCGGCCCGACTGGCATGGGCTGCGGGGAAAGCGTACACGTCCATGGCGACGCAGTCCAGGAAGCCCGGCGTCATCTCCCACGGACCCCTGCGCTTCACCAGTCTCTGGACTCCAGCCACGGTCATGACGTCAAGGATGAGGGCTGTGAGAGCAAATCAGATATAGAGCGTAAGAATGTAAATCTTAAAGTTGTCATTAGGAGACTATACCAATGCATGAAAGCCTTTTAAAGATTTGCAATTCAGTAATGTGTCGACTCAAGGAATTGCTAGTTTACATACACGTTACTGGCAGTAAATCTGCCACAGAAGTATACGTTATTTTCTATAGCATCCCTAAACATCCATCGTTTATTTAAAATATTTTATTTTTACTGTTTCCAGCTAAAAACGCGTGAGTGAAAACATTTAAGATTCATCTGTGATAAATGGAACTGCGGTTTGCTGTAAATTTGCAATGTTAACTGCAAAAAACGGAGGAATTTAAGGAAATATATATTGAAAACTTGACCCTGCGTTACTAATGCATCACCATATGCTCGTCACCGCTTTAAAGCGGAACAGCAAAAAAGAATCTTCCTCTGACAAACATTTGGTCATGAATGACTGGAAACCATCCTCAGGTGGGGGCGTTGTGTTTCCATATCTTTTTACGCCCACCACTATGCTTAGATGTAGTCAGGAGTACTGAGGTAATCCTGGCCAGCTTCAGTCAAACTATGACATACCTTACTTGACATTTTTGGCCAAAAAGGGAGTCAATCGTAACGCCGTCTTATGGTTGCTTTCTGTAACGTTCAGCACTTAAGGAAAAAAAATCCCTTATGTGGTGATATAAAGATTATTATTATTTAGTGTCTCTCTCACTGTGTATAAAATTTCTGGTCATTGAACAATGTAGCTGTCCAGGCTTGAGTGTTCAAGCGCGCTGCAATAAGGAAACTAAAAGTAAGTAAAATTGTTTTGAAATTTGCATATTTTTCCTTGATTTGAGCAGGTAAATAAGACTATTTGCCAATGGAATGAGTATTTCTACACCTAAAATAAGATAATTAGATATCCTGCATTTGTAATAAGACAATGGTATTGTCCTATTGGTATTGTTCTTGTATTAAGTCCAATATTATTATTCCATTGGCAAATAGTCTTATTTACCTGCTCAAATAAAGAAAAATAAACTAATTTCAAGAAAATTTTACTTACTTTTAGTTCCCTTTTTGCAGTACATAAGCTTTGATAAGTTGTACCACGTCCTGTTTACGCCTCCTGATAACAGCTGCAACAGTGCTCCTGCTGCTGTTTAAAGCACTCCTAATCTGCATACATTTTTCATCATTTCGAGGTGTTGCAATCCTGCTGAGTCTGAAAACAACTCGAGTAAATGTGCAAACAGATATCCTGGTGACTAAGAATAACTGGTGTGGCATACAATATTACCAAGCAACATTTGCTCCAAGTTCACATGCCAGAGATTTGTAGAGGCTTTTTATACCTCTGTGACGGTCCCAAAAATAGTCATGTCCCTGTTGCTATCTCCGACTTCCCATCTGCCATCTTCATACAGTTCATGTCAACTGTTTGACAAACTGGTTTTGGTGATCTGATTCATCCTACCTTTATTCACATGTTGCATTCTGCCCACCACTCTTGTTACTGTTTCTTTCAGTATAAAATGAAGCCTGAGTGACGCTGTCGTGTTCACAGATAATACGACAGATGAAGGTGAAAATGTGGCAGGTGTCTGGAAGGTCAGTCACAGTCTGACAAACCTCAGGATCTTAGAAGAGCCGAGCAGTGACAAACGTTAGCTGGCATCACGAGAACTGAGATATATGCATACTGTTGGGTATTTTTAATAAAACAAATCTTCCAAGGAAGCCTTAAAATATTATGAGGGATGCTTGAAATATTCCCCCCACACCTCCTTAGTTTTCTGGTACCATTATTCCAGAAAAGTGACGCTTGCCTTCACAGCTTTACATGGACTAAAGTAATCGGAATAAACATGCGTCATGCAAATTAGCCAATTGGAACATTGTGATCGGATTAAGCTCAATCGGAATAAAATTGTATTCCGAATAAGGGGGGGGGGGGGGGGGGTTATGCCGATTGATAATCCAATCGGCATGCAACTAAACAATCGTCAGTTATTCCGAACGTGGCAAAGTTACCCGAGTGCGCCCAACGTAGACATGACATATTTCCGCGTTGTTGGGTGGCGGAAATACGTCGGGAAACAAAACTGTCAGGGTTACTGTTACAACCTTTCTATTCAAAAGATTAAAAGAGCTGAAAATTGTTATTCATTCAGTAACGTTTCAACCATAATTAGAACCTGGTGCAAGTCCAGCCTGGGCACTCTGAAGACAAACAGACTCCTATACTACTGCTTTGTTTGCTATTTTTTATTATTCAGCAAAGACAGAAGTTGTTCTTCTGTGTTTCTTTAGGGAAATTTGATAACTAAGCATGTCAGAGTGGTTCTATTCTGATTAAAGCCAGGTGCATATACACGTACATTATGATCGGATTAATTGATTGTGTGCCCACATAAAAAAATGGTACAATCTGATTATTTTTTGCTTTTTAATCCGAATACATTTCAATCCGATCGCAAAATTTTGTGCATGTAAACATAGCTTGTGCCTTACCCCATATGGGGTCGCTCTAGAGCTACTGCAGCATGATATCAAAAATGAGCAGTTGCTGTCACCATGCAGATTAGGTGCTAAAAGAGCTACTTAATCTCATCAGAAGTGATTGCACTCTGCCTCACACCGCCGCTCATTAGGCGGGTTTGTTTACTGGGCAGGAGTGCCGCAGTCAAGGTAGGTACTTCCTGGAGGGGGCGGGTGATGACCGTTCTATATAGACCCGGTAATGAAACACTCGTTATCAAGGACAAGGAGTGGCTGGATTTACGATGATTACTCTGACATAAAAACAATAAAGAGCAGTTTTTTTTAACAATGCCTACCCTACAAACAACCGTGTATATTCTTGGAGTAGCCACTCTCCAACTTCTGAACTGGACTTTTAAGTCATCATTCAGATCACACCCACTCCACATTAAAACACGGTGGGGGCAAAATTATTCTGTGGTGCATCTTTTCTTCCGCAGTGTCGGGGACGCTGGCTACAGTTGAGGAGCAATCCTAAAAGAAAAGCCTGTTAGATGTAGCTTAATATTTGAAACTGGGGCAGAGTTCACCTTCCAGCAGGACAACAACCCTAAGCATACAGCCAGAGCTTCAAAGAAATGGTTTTAATCAAAGCATATTCATGTGTTAGGATGGCCCAGTCAAAGTGCAGACCTTAATCTAATTGAGAATCTGTGGCAAGACTTGGTTTTTAGAGACCCTCTTACTTATATCTGCTTGAGCTTGATCAAATAAGCAAAAAGGAAAGGGCAAAAATTGCAGCCTCTGAAAGATAGCTGCTGGAGACATCGAGCTCCAAAGATTTCCAGCTGGAATTGCAGTGCAAGGGTAGGTGAGGGGGGCTGAATACAAATGTATTTCATGCTTTTCCTCCAGCTCCACCATTCTGCACTACCTTGTGTTGGTCTATCACATAAAATTCCAATAAAATGCAATAATGGGCAGGACGGTTATACAGGTATAATTGATTCTGCAAGAGACTGTGCCTGCAGGACTTCTGAAAAGGCAAGCAGCTTCAGGATGATTATATGTCTAAATACTTAAAATAACCTTTAAACTGGAATATATTAACACAACATCAAACTGTGATGTGCGAAAAAGTATAACCTTTCAAATAAAGTGATCTGCAGCGCCTGCTACGGTTTTACACATGTGACTTGATTATAATTTGTGCAAATAAGGCACTTGAAATTTTTACAGACATTTTAATAAAACTGAATAAAAACATCAGCGTTCGCCAAAGCTAGACCTAAGTGTAACTGATAATACGTAAGGAGCCGCCACATATAAAGGACACTTTCTGACTGCATATGTAGACATTTCCAGTCAATGTGTGACATTAGTTTTAAAACAACACCAATGGAAAGAAAATGCATTGTATGTAATTAAATAAACTCTGACATGGTGTGTTACTTGTCTGTGTATGAAATAAAAACAAATGTTAGTCACAACTAAATATGATTTCCCCACCACCTGTTGTGTACGCCTGTGGATTTTCTCCAGGAAAAAAAACCCCAAACGAAAAACAACAAATAATGAACAAGCTTTAGCGGTCAAACAATATCCCAAACACAGTGCTACAGTGTCCCAAATCCAGAGATTTGCTTGCTTCCAATCAGTTCCAACATGGCCTCAGCAAGTAGATTTGTAATACTTTTTTATGATTAATCCGTATTTCCTGCTGAGACTGTGCATTTCTCTTCGCACATGTAAAACCACACAAACATGTCTGGATGATTCTGAAAAGTCGTGTCATTGCTGCAGTTTTTTTCCTTTTTTTTTCTTTTAAAAAACAATGATTACTTTAAAAAGCAAAACAGTTCATATGTAACTTACTAATTAGCAAAGACTGCAAACAGGTTTTTACTGTTCAGGCCTAAAATGTTCGGGCTATTTTAGCCCGAACATTTATATTTCGGGCTATTTTATTGAGGCATGGCTTCATTTTGATCCAGCTCGATCAAAATGGAGCCATGCATCAATAAAATATTAAATATTTAAACAAAGTTGCACACAAGGCCCAGCATCAACTGTTTTGCTGTAACTGGAAAATATCACCTAATTTTCAACTTGATATTAACAAATATACAGTACAAACTAAAATAGGCACATTGCAGGATGTCAATAGCCCTGACTTATACTATATTGGATTTTATTTGACCCTTGTTTTGAGCCTTATCCAGAGGAAAAACATATTAATATTTTTTTCAGCCATTTTAGTAGTTTTTTTCAAGTGTAGCTCTTTAAAAACTGTAAGAACAAAGCTAAAGTTGCAAAGTATTAATGTGTTTGAGGCAAATTTGAATTTCCTAAAACAGCGAGCTATTAAACGTCTTGATACTTGATAAACTCGTACTTCTTTAACAGTTAGACGGAGGGGTCCCTATCTTTTGAGCACATATATCTCTGTTGATTCACAAATTCCTAATGTGTAATTGAGAAACCTAATTTCAGATTGTTAATGTCTTTACCCAAGCAAGCTTTCACACTGTGAATAAAATGACAAAATAACAAAAACATGGGATGCTCCTTTCACACGTGATCATATAGTTATACAGCTGGAACTTGTATTAAAGGAATGAAAATGTTTTGAGCATGTCATAGACAGTGTCACGGTCAAATACTAATACCCCATAAACTTATTAACATGTTGTTACCACAAACTTCAATGTATTTCAATGGGAATTTGACACAATGTGTCAAAAGCGTTGAGCGTTGACATGGCAAACATGTGTAAGGAGGTGCTCTAGTCAGATAAGACCATTCCCATGGTGCAATATGGTAGCAGAATCATGCTGTGGGATGCTTTTCCTCAGCATGGGCAGGCTGGTTAAACTTGATAAGAAGCTCTTGGTGCAGGTAGATATGGGGGAATCCCTTAAGAAACCCTGCTAGAGGCTGCAGTATATCAAAATCCATGGAAAGCACACTTTTAAGATTTTTTTTTTTTTAATACCAATAAAAAATGTTTTATCTCATGACGTGAAAAAGTTAAGCGGTATGAACTCATTTGCAACACGCTATATCCTTTTCCTTATAATCTTTGAAAATGTATCGAGCTTAAGTACTGTAAATATCCTTGTTTTTCATTCAATTACCGCCTATCAACAATCTGTTTTAGTTATTTGTAAAGTTTAAATAGCATTTTTTTAATTGCTCCCAGTGGGATGATTAGCATCATTATGAGTTTAGCATTGCTTTCAACGAAAGCATGACAAATACAGAACAGTTCAGTGCCTTATAATTACAGCTCAAGAGACTGTGTTTTGTTCTGGTTTTATGAAACAATGACGTAAGATGTATAACTGATTATAGATATTTTTGACAATATTTAGGCAATCTGAAGGATTTTAGTAGAAATAAAAACCGAGACAAAAGAAAAAAGGCGACGAAATAAGGTGGGAAAATGTGCATGTGCATCAAATTCAAATAATGTTTTCATGGACTAGAAGCTGGTAAATTCAATGTGGCATTTACCCAGCAGCAGATTGACCAGGACCTCCTGACCAGCCAGAGTGTTGCTCCGTGTCAGACATACGATAGTGCCAATGATCCACGTGATGCCGTGCCCCGTGAGCGCCAGCAGGGCCACCATGGATCGGCAGCCTCCCCAGGAGGACGACGTGGAAGCGCACACCCCCATGCGTTTGGACAGGCAGATGTCAATGGCGAGGAGGGAGTTCATCGCTATCCCCTTGAAGGAAGGGTTCAGCTGCATGCAGTCTTCCTCTGGCATCTTGGTCGACTCTCTCCTGTCCTTGCTGCCGCCGTCGGTAGGTTCTTCGTTCTTCTGGATGGCTTGGGGCTTGGGTTGAGCCGCGCGTTTAGGAGCGCCGCGGCTCTCCGGGGGTCCGCAGCCGCCTCGAAGGGGCTGATGGTTGAGAGACATGAACTCGGGTCTGCTCAGGACGCTGTTTCTCTCCCGCGCCCTGGATCTCCCGTTGTACGCCGACGGCATGTTTGGTCTGACCTGAGTTTTCCTTTGAGGGCACAATAACCGATTGATCTCAGGAAAGTAATTCAGGTGGTGCAAGTTCACCACCACGGTGAAATGTCCCGGAATAACACCCGTCCTCCCCTCCTCCGGTGGCCTTAATAGCTATATTTAGTGTCTGGAGAATGCGCGATGTCCATGTTGTTTATATCATGCAGACAGGCCGAAGCGCAGCTACTGAATGGCATCAGCTTCCAGCCAATCCCGTGACACCAGACCTACAGCATGGACACAAAAATATCAACATGAGCATTGCAGCAAGCCGTAACAAAAAGCTCAGCGTAAAATGTGCAAGTAACGCGCAAGATGTGGCGTTGTGGTCTCACCCGCCCCTGCATCCCTAGATGCTCCCCGCAGATTCCATCACACCTCTCACATCCAGGGAGCGAATCGCCCGGATTCTATGTGGCAAAAACCCCGAGAAAGCGTCAAGAAAAGACGAAGACAAGGAAGCTGTGTTCGTTCTGCACCTGGTGCATCTGCGCAGATTTGACGTAGTTTACGCACAATCACAATTCAAAGCCGGTGGTGCGCTCTGACGCAAAGCGGAGTTCTCCAGGGTGCTTAAAAAGACAGCCCAACGCCAATAGACCAATTTATTATGGAGCTCCAAAAGCACCACGGTTCTGTGAAAACAACTTGGAAAATTACATAAAGTATTTAAATGGTAAAATAATTTAAATATAAAACAGATAAAGAAAAAATAGTATTTAAGAAATCAAAGCCTTTCTTTTTTTCAAAGCATTATTATGTTAATTATTTCACTATTTTTTTTATCATTTCTTCATCATTAGTTTATGGTATCTCTTAGCGTTACCAATCAAAAACAGTGGCTGACATAGCTAACAACGCTATGGACAAGATGCACTTAATGAGGCACAATGACAGTTATAATTCAGGCTAGACTGCTGCACTAGAGGAATCATTTGCTAACCGCTGAAATTATCATATAGTATTTTAAATCATAAAACCTCACATTTTAATTAATGAATGTCTGAGTTTGTTATTGTTTTCAGTAAAGGAGTGCTTGTCTTTGGGAGCCAAGTTTTATTTAAATTGTGAATTACTTATGTTCTTATTTATTTATTTAAAATATTTTGGTTCTCCTTTCACACCCAGTAATTTATAGGAATTTCTAATTGCGTTGAAATAATAAAGGCAACCCACACCAAAGTGTAAATTAAGTCAATGGCTCAAATTGTCCAGGCTCGTAGGAGCAACGTTTGACAAAATATGCTAATTAATAGTCAGTGAGCACGCTAGCAGAACTGAAAACTTTTCCTAAAAAAACTTTTAAGAAAACTTTTTTCTTAAAAAAAGAAATTGGCATTTCAGAATACACTCAAATTGCACCACATTTTTGCCTAATAATTCAGTAAACCAATTAACTCTGTATTTAATCCTCATTAATATTAACCCATCTCCCATGGCCCATCCATTTTGCACATCTTTATCCTTTACAGTGCTTTGCAAAATAATTCATACCCTCTCAACTGTTTCACATTTTGTCACGTTGCCCTTTATGGCAAGACGAGAGCCATTGTTTAAAGAAAGGCCACAATAGGGGAGAAAGGGAATATGTAGAAGAAGGTGCTCTGATGTCAATAATAATTAACTTTTTGGCCTTTATACAAAGCTCTGTATATGGGGAAAAAACTAGTACAGCACATCACCCTGAACACACCAATCCCCACAGTAAAACATGGCGGTGGCAGCATTGGGGCTGTTGGGATGATTGTTTAAAGCAGGGACAGGAAAGCTAGACAGAGTTCATAGGGGGGGGGGGGGGGGGTTGATGGTGATACAGGGCAATCCTGGAGGAAAAGCCTGCAAAATACTTTAGGCTCAGCTTCCAGTTCAACACTGAAACATACAGCCAGAGATTCGATAGAATGGTTTGGATCAAATTGCATTAATTTGCCACAATTGCCCAGCTATAGTCTACATCTAAATACATCTGATGGAGACCGAGAATGAGGTTTTTCCTACACCAGAAACAATAGGCAAAAAATGTCTCTAGGTAACAAACATGGTCGAGTCAAGCTTACCCCAGAAGACGATTGGAGCTGTATGATTTTTGACCAAGACATGTCATTTAAATCCCATATAAAACAGGTTTCTAGGGTTATTGCCAAAATTAGAAATTTTATCAGATCATCTGCCATTACCATATAGCATAGAAAGGACTTCTAGATCAATGTGTGCTTCTGTGGTCTTTTGTGTCTCTGCTCTGTCTTCTCTAACCCCCAGTCGGTCACAGCAGATGACGGTTCACACTGAGCCTGGTTGAGGTTTTCCTTCCTGTTAAAGGGGGGTTTTCCTCTCCACCTTCGCTACATGCATGCTCCGTGTGAAGAATAGCTGCAAAGCCACTGGGTCCACTGTGGCTACACACACTTTCAGGAAGAGTGAATGCTGCTTGTCAAAGACTCAATGGAATCTATTGGGTTTCCTTAGCTAGGAAACGTTTTGACCCGTCTATCTGGATGATTTGATTGAATTTGACTTTGTAGTGTGCATTGAGATGGCACGTGTTGTGAATTGGTGCTATATAAATGAATAAATAGAAATTGAATTTACTGTAATTGCAGTGAAAGGTGCTTCTACAAAGTATTGATTCAGAGAGGGGGTGGGTGGGGGTTATTTCCATATAAAGAAAACTCATTAAAAAAAAACAATAAAATAGAAGCACGTTTGCTGATGTAACGTGGGACAGTAGGGGGGGAAAAACCAAGGGGTGTGAATACTTTTAGATTGCCGTATACGTCATGTGATACTGATTCGGATGGTAAAAGAAAATCTATAGTAAAACGGTCCAGTGTGCAGCAAATTGCTTAATCTCTCACTGCCTACGTTTCCCAGCGTGCTCAGCGTTGAAGGCGGAAGTGTCGTCATGGAGACGCTTATAAAGATGCTTCTCCGGCGGCGCTGCGAGGCGAGCAGCGGGGTGAACCTGCCGCTGGTACGATGGGACGGTGACAGAGACCTGACAGCTCGCTCAGGAAGCTCAGGGCTGCACAACAACCCGCAATGGGAGCCTGCGGCCGGCTCGCCTCAACGACGTGACAATATGCATTATTTTAGTAGCGCTGTCGTTATTTTGTTGTTTTCATTTTTCACCTTGGACTTTTGTATTATTATGAATTAAATATGGAACTGGAGCAAAAAGTTGGAGGTCGCGGTGATCCGTCTTAAATTGTGCCGGGGATGGCTCGCCTCTCCCGGCGGGACGGTCGTTGCAGCCGCCGCCGCTATGGAAGAGAATAGCGGGAGGGGATAACGGAATTACCTCTGAGAGACCGAGAGAACTGTGAGAGTCACCGCCTTGCTCTCGTATGCCCCAGAACCCCACACCGCTGAAGACGCTGGATATTTCACACTCTATCGCTTTATAGGTAGACCTATTTTTTTTTTTTTTTTTTTTTGCATGCTGTTTTTTTTTTTTTAAATCGGCTATAAATAGACAAAAGGTCCCGCATTTACACCGCACGAACCCTTAATCCGACACACAGCTGTCTCAAATCGTTAAATCACATTTCCATGAGGGACTGGGAGCCCAGATCAGTACATACGGACCGTACATGTGCTCCAGACAGGCACTTCATTTATTACTGATCCGCTACGACGTCCTTTGATCATGATTCGCGTCACCGGCTGGATGTACGGGCTCCTCTTCCTGGGGATTATTTTCGGATGAATTATACAAAAGGAAATCCGACTCCAAGATGTAACATTATAGCAGGCCCGGTTCTTTTAATAATTTAGTTCAGCACTATCACCAGCCTTGTAACGACCCCCCCCCCCCCCCCCCCCAAAAAAAGAAAAAAAATCTCTAGATCCCCCCACCTTTAAATGCAGTCGCTTGCATTTTGTGTCGACAGCACGCAGCTATCAGTGCACTCATCAGAAAAAAGTTGTGATGCCCAACTTCTGCACGTCAGGTTGCGTTTTCGCACCGGAAAGCATGCGCTCTGCAGCCGCGGAGCGTTTCTATTGGCCCATCTTCCTCCTTCTGTGACAGTATTGGATCAACGCATGGCATTTTTCCCCTCCACTCTTGACATATAAAGGCGTTTTTTTGGGGGGGGGGTTCGCAGACAGTTTTCTTGGGGGGAGGAGGGGGGAGAAAGGAGCATGTAGGTCCAAACTTATGGTGATTCTTCCTGCTGTTTCCATGCGTATTTCTTCTCCTCCTCCTCCTCCTTCTCCAGAGCTTTGGGCGATTTTGTGGATTGTGTTCCAATTCAGTGCGATGGGCTGCATCCAGAGTATCAAGTGTAAGCCCAAGAGTTTCCGAGACAGTGTCATCGTCCTGGAGCTGAACACGTCCATCGACCCCAACCCCACCAGCATCGACGAGACGTCCAGCGTGGTCCTGCGCTACCGGACGCCGCACTTCCGAGCTCACGCGCGGCTCCTGGTGCCGCCCATGGCGGCCAAAGAGACGTGGACCATCGGCTGGATCCAGGCGTGTAACCACATGGAGTTCTACAACACCTACGTGGACAAAGGGATGTGAGTATACACCGGGCTCCTTTGGCGTGTCTGATGCGTGTGTGTGCTGGGGGAGAATAAAAATGAAATAAAATGAAATAAAACCTCTCAACGGATCAACAAAGCAAAATAAAAAAAAACAGATTTTACTCATATTATCAAAGTCTCATTAAATATCTATTTATTTGTATTGATATGTTCCTAATTAATTCATTAAAGTTTGTCATATTTCTATAAAATAAATATCTATAGATAACAGGTGTTATTCTTATGTAAGTTGAACAATATAATTAGAAAATCAACATAAAAATACATTTTTTTAACTTATTTTCTGTGTTTTTGATTGACGGAAAGACTGTTTTATTTTGAAGCCATTATTCCAAGTATGATTAAAACATGAAATCATACGGAAAGTGTCTCATTCTAAGTTTAAGAGATTTTTTTTTTGTTGGCAGGTGGTTTAAATTTTAAGTTTAAGTTTAAGTTTAGCCTTGTAGAAAAACTTTATATCGGTTTTACATCTTCAAAGTTCTAAAACACAGAGAGAGGAGAACGACCGAAAGAGTCAAGAGTCCAGCTGCCAAGACAGAAACCTTTTTTTTTTTTTTTTTTAGTTTTTAGTTCAATTCCATTCGTTAAAAGTTTGATTTCCTGTTTTTGTGCGAGGAGTAATGCAGAAATTACACGGCAGGGGAAATGTTAGTCAGAAGTGAAACTCTCGCAGCATCTGGGTTACGCAAGAACACCTGAGAGGGTTTTGCATTGCCTGAGGAGAATGGCAAACGCTTCCAAAAGCATAAGTACGGCGGCGTCTTTTCTACTGCTTCCTCTGTGTCACACACGCAGGCCTCATCTTATTTACTGTACGCGGTGGGAACCCACACGCTGATCAGAATATGCTTTATCCGTCGAGAAGAGGATGTCTGAGCTCTGCAGCACTAAGATTAGAACCAGACACCCCCGCCCCTGTGTATGGCCCAACCTCCCCCCCCCCTTCCCCTTAATAAGGCCTCTGTTTCAGTGTGTGAGTAAAGGTTGAACCAGTAGGCATCTACATCAGCGTGTGTGAGAGAGAGAGATGGAACATGGGAGACTTTGGTCATTATAAATCAGCTTATCAGTGCCATAACAATGCTACATTTGTCACCCAACATGCTGGTGCATCTGAATATCATTTATTTCAAAAACGGAAACTTTTTTTTTTTATCACATAGATACATTACACATAGAAAGGTAGTTTTCAGGTGTTTATTTTAATGTTAATTGTGATGATAATGGCTTACACCTAATGATAACTTAAGTTTCTGTTTCTCAGAAAGTTTGAATATGACATCATGAGATAAAATAAGGATTTCCAAAAATGTCAGCCATGCACTGTATTATATCTCTGTGTCCCCCCCCCTCCATTCAGTGTGGCATGGAGATGATCAGCCTGTGGCTCTGCCTGAAGAACCCGGGTGGCTTTAATAGTGGCCTTTCACTCAGCTGCATTGTTGGGTCTGCTGTCTCTCACCTCCCTCTTGATGATGACCTTATACATTCTTTTCTGGGTTTAGGTAAAGCTAGTCCGCTGGGCCGTTAACCATGAGATGCCACGGTCATTAAAGCAGGTGTTGGCCCTTTTGGCGCCGTGGGCAGGCGCCAAGCCCTGCTGGAGAATTAAATCACTTTTTTCATAAAGCTTGCCAGCAGAAGGAAGCAGGATGTTCTTTAAAATGTCCAGGTAGATGACTTCGCTGACTTTTGGACTTGATACATCAGCAGATGGCATGGCTCTCCAAACCATCACTGACTGTATGGTATTTATTTTATTTTTTTACACTGCACGAAAAGCAACTTGGATTCTATGCCTCTGCGCTCTCTGCCTCTGAAGCCTTGATTTCCAGATCAAATGCAAAATTTACTGTCATCTGAAACGGACCTTTGAGCCACATTTAGTCCTTTGGGTAAGACTGTTCTGACTTTTCTTGTTCAGGAATGGCTTATCACAAAGAATACAACAGTCTTATCCCATGTGCCAGATATGTCCATGTCCTCTCACTCTTAAAGCCCGACTCCACAAGCCCGTGCCTTGTGTATCTCTTCCAACCTTTTGAACAGGCTTTGCTTCACAATTCTCTGAACGCATTCCCTTTTATTACACTTTTTCTTCCACTCAACTTCCCAGACACTGTGCGAAAAGCGTGCTTCTTTAGCAATGCCATCTGAACAACTGTAAAATGAACAGCTTAACGTATTGATGACGCTCCAGGTGGTGCAGTTGGTAGCAGTGTGGCCTTGTACCATGAAGATATTGAGTTCGAATCCCAGCCTGGAGTTTGTGTGTTTTTGCCAAGCAGGTGTGGGTTCTCTCTGGGTACATCAGGTTCTTCCCACAGTCCAAAATCATGACTGATTGGGTTAACTGGTTACTCCACAGGGCCCACCGGCTAGAGTGTTTGTGTAAGTCTGTAGGATGTCTTTCCCTGTGATGAAGGGGGCCTTGTCCAATATTCTCTGGAGACCCAATGAAAATAAGAGTATATCAACAATAGATGGATGACATTCAAAATTATTAACATGCACCTATACATTTATGTAAACGGTATGTGCAGGAGCAATTTTTGTGTTTTTTATTTACTAACTAACTATTTGTGCCACTAGGCTTTACTTTTTGCGTTTGAGAATTATCGTGCATGAAGTAGGATAGGTGTTGGTTGGAAGGATCAGTCTGTGAGGACTGCACCGTTGATGATTTGTTTTGTATGGTGTTGGTCATGAAGGACTGTGGAGAAGCAAATCCGGGCAATGATGAGCCAAAAAAAAAAAAAAAAAAAAAAAAAAGCTTAAACTGACAAGATAACACCTCTGTAGATATTGGACCTTCTCAGTGCAACACGTTCTTATTCATAACTGATCGACCCCGCTCCTCCTTGAGCTCCCCAGGATCATCCAGCATAAGCCTAGCCTCTACAGTCTTAGTGAAAACGTTTTGTCATGCCGACATGACAAAACTGCTGAAAATTTGAAGGTGAAGATGATATTCTAAACACATTACCAAGTTGGCATATGCAATTACCAAGGCTCAAACTTACCCCATATAACATCTCATCTTCTATTTAGAAGTTACTTAAGATGCAGGAGATGAATCCTCGCCTCTGGAATCTCCTGCCAAGTAGTCTCTTTGGTGGTGATAAAGGCCCAGCAACGCTGTAATCGTGTAGAACAGCTGAGCATGGTAATATGGATAATTTCTCTGTTGGCTTTGGCTGATGCCCTCAGAATTCTTTGCACATTCATCACTCCCATGTGCACCCCAGGGCTGTTGTGAGGTACAGTTTAGTTGGCTTCGACAGATTGCGTGCACCTATTAGCAGGCAAGCGCGCACGAATGCAGAAAGGAAGCAAGGAGAAGAAACCAATGTTTAGAGCTCACCCTTTATCATATATTTGAGTAAATTACACAGAAAAAGTCTTCAGTTTTCCTGACACACACACACACTCGCACACAATCAGATAAGAAAGGCTTGTGGTTCAGTCCGGAAAGGCTTACAGCACCTGTTGGAGACCGTTGTGTCAAAGGAGGCCCGTGAAGGAACAAACAGGAAGTGAGTCGTACGTCTGCGGTGGTTTCCACACTCGTGATGCCAGCGCATGAGTGGCTGGAGCCACGTTTTACCTGTGTACACCGCATGCAGCTTCTTCCTGTCTTTATTAACATGATCTGGGACGAGCTGCAGAATTAAAGCTAAATATTTTTCAATGCATCATGTGGGAAGGAGTAAATGCTCCGCTGCACTCTCTGCATTTATTGGCAGCAGCTGTTTTGAATGTTTTACTGATTTTTGCATCCATTTCTTGAAATGTTAAAATTGGCAGACATCTGCTTTACTTAAATGGCATGCTTTCTGGTCTTTCCCATTTTGAAGAGTGGCTAAAAGAAATTGGCCTCTGTGCCATGTGTTATAATACAGGAAGAAGAATTGAAATAACTTGTTTGACTAATTACATGTTCTTTCACAGTAATAAACCTAAAAAGTTTTATTGTTTTACAAAAAAATACTTTAGTTGCATTTTTATTTAATACAAATTGTAGGGGTATTACTGATTTTGCCACATTTCATTTCCATTTTTCTGTGTGAGTTTATGCTACTGCAATAACAGATTCATTGATTTAACGAAGCTTTTTGCAGATCTTCCCAAACAAAAAAATGAAAAGTGCCTGTATATAAATTTGTGAATGTAAATCAGAGCACGATTCCAGGTTAAACAGGGAGCGAGTTGCGCGGCTGTTGAGCACACTGCTTCTCATCTGCTCTGCTGATCCTCCAAATCAGAGAACGAAAGGTAATCTGTTATCACACCGCAGACAGAAAATCAATGGTGGACAGAACAGAGGTACTAAGTCACTTACGTCGTTCTTTGTCACCTGCTGTAAGTGTCAAAGTATTTCATCACTGTATTGTACTTTAAGTCAGTCGGAGGAAAACCAGAACCGTTAAGCTGCCGGGCTTTGAGTCAGTTTGGTGGTTTCTTTCTGCAGAGATTAGAAGAAATACTTGCCAAAATTGAAATGAGTTATTATCACTTCAAAAGACAACAAGGGCAGGCTTTTTTACATAAAATATGTTTGGGTTGGCAGTTTAAGTCATATTTAAACCTTTTGGACAAAGTTTCCATTGCTGACCTTTCATTTAACTGCATCATGATCACAATGTTCAGATTGTGTGCTCATTAAAAAAAAAAGCTAGACCTACAAAGGATCACATTGTGCAGTTGTTACACTTCTCCCTTCCGCCAAGCTCAGAAACTTGTTGAAAGACCACAAAGTGACCCTGCCAAAATATTTCAGATCAATATCAATCTCAACATGACATGACTCTTCAGCTCAAACCACCAATAACAGACCAGTCAATAGACTGGATTGGGCATCTACACACAGACTGTTTAGAAAACAGTTGCGCTGCAGTTTCTTCAAATATTTAGTATAAATTAACTGGACTGTCCTTAGAGATGTTATTCAAACTCTGCCACCCTGCATCAAGATTTCATCCTTGCCTATCCATCATTTAAAACGTTCTCTAAATTTGGCTTCCTGATAAGATCAAAATCATTTCAACTGAAGGATTACTCCTAAGAGTCAGGTCTCTTGGAGTGCAAGGGCCGCTCCTGCAGGCCTTCTTCAACTCTGTGGTGACTTCAGCCATCTTCTATGGTGTGGTTTGTAGCAGCAGCTTATCTATAGCTGAGAGGAAGTGGCTGGATAAACCCATTAGTTGGGCCAGTTCTGTCCTGGGATGCCCCCTGGTCCCAGTGCAGGTGGTGTGAGACAAAAGAGCTGTAAGGAATGCCGTGCTCACAGTGAATACGGTGCAGCTATGGTGCGGGCGCTGCAAGGAACGCAAATCATTAAACTCAGTGTTTGGACTCACATCAGCCACGGTGCGGATCCGGTTACGGAGACCGTATGGCGCTGCAAAAAAATTCTGCAAGAAGGAGGTTTGGCCGGAGCGATGTTTGCACTTAAACTCCCGAATTTAACGAGCCAAACAGGAAATGTAAGGTGCTAGACAGGAGGAGGTTCTGGTGAAATTCAGAATAAAATTACCCCACCAATGAAATAGGTCATTTATGCACAGGGATGACAAGTTTTGGCCTAGAAAACAAAACCGTTGTTTTTAATCATTTTTGAGGGATAGCAACATAAAGGACCAAGTGAACTTCTGTTATCACGAGCACCCTTTCCACAGCTGGAGCCGCAGCTGGCCGCTGTTTCCCTAGGAGCAGTGAGTGGGGGTTTGCAGACAAGCAGCACTACACTGCAAAAACATAACTAAAAATAAGTAAAAATTTCTTGAAATTAGTGCGTTTGTCCTTGATTTGAGCAGGTAAATAAGATTATCTGCCAATGGAATGAGTATTTACCTGCTCAAATCAAGGATAAATGCACTCATTTCAAGAAATTTTTTGTTGTTTTTAGTTCCATTTTTGCAGTGTGTATAAGGACCGTAACCCGCAGCGTAGTCGGCTTAGGCCCAGGGTAAGAAAATATAATATCACTGATGGACAATGTCTTCCACCCCATGCATGGAGCTGTTGCAGAGCTGGAGAGCTCTTTCAGTGACAGACTGCTGCACCCCAGATGCTCAAAGGAGCGCTTCTGCAGGTCCTTCATCCCAGCTGCTGCTACACTTCATAATACCTACTGCTCACAACAAACTCATTAAGTCCTTACAACATGCTAATGGTTGCATGGGTTCTGATCCAATCATGGATCATTTATACTGTTTCGCAGATGCTAATGTCCAATTGCACACATTTTAGCTACTCTAGGGTGTTGCTAGTATAATCATGCATCACATCCTTCTGTAAATTGGCTGCTGTATTTCCTCTGTTTAACTTGTATATAGTGCAATACTTACTTTTTATTTTCATTTTTACTTTTGCCTTTCTGATAAGTTCATTTTCTGCTGCTTTAGAAGTTAACATTAAGTTTAGCTTGTATTTTCATTACTGACCTAATACTTAACTCTGTCTATGTGTTTTTGCCACTGTCACGCATGAATTTCCCCATTGCGAGACAGTAGAGGTATTTCTTATCTTATGTTAGATGTTCCAGTAAACGGCGACATGTGCTGATCATAGACTTGTTGACCGATTTCCGTTTTTTTAAAGCTTCATCTTGTCTGCTCTGATTTAATGTTAAAAACTGTAGTTTCAGACGTTAAAAAGAACAACCATTAAGTGTGGGTTTACTGATTTAGAACAAAGAAAAAATTATTTTGAGTCAACATTTTAAACTCTCTTTAGCATTCCATACTATTGGTGAGCATGGGCATCGAATTATGTTACAAAATCGAAGCACAAACTGGGAAAAAGATTAACCAACAGCGTTTTGGGAGCCTGTTAAATGTTTGATGTTTTTTTTTTGTCATTTTTGTCACTTTCTGTTTGCTGAATTAAAAAGCCGATTTAAAGCGTTAACAGGTTTAGCTAAAAAATACTAACCTGACTCTGGTATGCGGTTTCTACAAATGGGGGGCGTCATTGCAACAGGATGTGTTTCACCAAGTGTCACTATTGCAGGCCAGGCCTGAATATCGCAAAGCTGTGCCAAGTTGTCTGCTGTACTTTATCTGATTTACAGTAAGAAACTCACAGGTGGTATTAAAATGTAGCAGTTATTTGTAGTAGCTAATTTAAGCTTGCTACCTGTAACCCGAATCTGTCAGACGGCACATGGTGATTGGATTTATTTTTGTTTTTAGTGAAAAAAATGGTACAGCAAAAAACAGGAATTTGTTCCCCTCTTTGAAAAATGGCAGCCCCCTATGGCGATTAGCACGATTAGCATGGTTAGCTTTACCAGCTGTAAATATTTGTCTCCACTTGTATTCTGCAGAGATTTTCCAAAAGGCTGTCAATAGTTACAATTCCAGTATATTAAATAAAAGAAAGTGGATTAAAAACTCAAAAGGATAAAACAGAGCAAACCTTGCTGTTCACCTTCCTGTGATCTGTTGCAGTCTGGTGGATCACTGCTCCTTCAGCAGTTTGACAAAATATTTGTTCTCTAACTAATATTTAATTTTCATATAGGACTTTTTCCAAATACATTATAACCAAAACAGCAAAAGGGCAGAAATAGTGTAGCACTCTGTATTAACAGTCTGAATGAACAGCCAACATGTCTTTGTTGGAAATAGTTTTCTTTTAAATTGCTTTTTACACCTTGTACTCTCTCTGACTTCATTTTTTAAAGATTTATTTTACAAATAACCTAATTCTGGTCATCAGGAAGATTTTTTGGGCCATCTCTAAATATGAGTTGTGAACCCTAAAGTTTTAAAATAAGACCTCCCTGGTTTCAAACATCGCAAGAGATTGCAGGCAAATTTAACATGGTAGTTTACAAACTTTCAACTTTAATTAATCCAAAGAAAAGCGACCGGTTCCCTTTTAAATCCTCATTTGTGTCTCTTTCTCCAACATCCAGGTCAAGTTGGGAGCTTCCCGACCTGCGAGATGGTAAGATCCAGGCGATCAGCGACTCGGATGGCGTCAACTACCCGTGGTATGGCAACACGACAGAGACCTGCACTGTGGTAGGGCCCACCAAGAAGGACAGCAAATTCACAGTCAGCATGAACGACAATTTTTACCCCAGCGTCACCTGGGGAGTACCGGTCAGCGACAGCAACGTGCCTCTGCTCAGCAGCATCCAACGTGACCAGAGCTTTACCACCTGGCTGGTTGCCATCAACCAAGCCACCTCAGAGACAGTCGTCCTCCGGACAATCCGCTGGAGGATGCAGCTTCACATTCAGGTGGACCCGGAGAAGCCTCTGGGTCAACGGGCCGTTTTAAAGGAGCCCGTGGCCCAGGAACAGCCTCAGATACTGGGCAAGAACGAGCCCATCCCCCCCAACGCCATGGTGAAGCCCAACGCCAATGACGCCCAGGTGCTTATGTGGCGGCCAAAGAAAGGTGATCCCGTGGTGGTCATCCCGTCTAAATACTGACCTGCTCCTCTGACCAGACTGGCCTTTGTTTCCTGCTCCATCTCATCTCTTATCTATATATATTTTTTTACTTTTCACTCTCCGTTTTCACAACCTCTCAGTGCTTTAATCCATTTGTAACGCTCCTTTTCCTGTGTTTTGCCTCTATAATCCTCTCCTGCGTTAGTGAAGAATCACTGACAAGACACGGGAAAGAGGCAAGTGAAAACCACGGCAGAGGAAAGGACCAGACGTTCCTTTCGAGAAGAAATTTACTGCGATTGACTGCAACCATTCTACCTTCAAACATATAGGTCGGGTCTCACTGTGCTGAAATCCAAAAATGAACAAAAGCAGTGTTTTAATTTTAGTTTTACGCTGTGGCTGTCTGAGCCAGCTGACTCTGACTGTGGGAGAGGTTAAGCAGCGCCTGATCATGTCTGCACACACGCTGCACAAACTGTGTACCAATACCAGTGGTATTTTTTTTAAAAACTTATTATTATTATTATTATTATTTATAGGCTGGAAGAGAGTGCATTCACTTGTGTTTTATGTTGTTTGGTTATATACATGACAAAATGCAAAGAGTGACTTCGATTTTAGTCATTTTTAAGGAATTCTAGACATTCAATCCATGCTGCCTTAAGTTTACATCGCTTTCCACTGCAAACGTTTTCGCCTTAAACAAAAAGTGCAATGCAGTTTATTCAGTTGTTTGTCCCAAATCTTCCAGACTCTCGGTGCTGGCACGTGTGGGTTTAGGACTGGAACCAGAGCACGGCGGGAAACCGGGTTTTAGTTAGAATCTGTCAGGGCTAGAGAGATCCAACATCTAGCACCAAGCATTAGGAGTAGAAACAGTTATACAATCAAACTAACTCAGCGCGTTGTGTTTCGAGGGCGTTATGCAACACAAGGGATGCTCTGTGAAGTCTTCATTATTACCAAGCACTGTAAACTACAAGAACATCTGGAGAAGAATCAAGTAAAAGCACAGTTGACCTCATTTTTAGTCACTTTATTCTGCTGGTAGGTTATTGTAGAAAAGGCGGCATCACTCCATCTCAGGGCCTTCGTTTTCCTCCCGTCTTGTTTTTGTCCATCTTCTCTCCCAAACTTCTTCCTGCCACTTTAGCTGTGTCCATAGCTTATACCGGACATAAATCAACGCATCCTTTTTATATTCCGAGACTCTTCTCCAACAGTATCCTCCACCTCTCCTATCCCACTTTTTTCTCTCTCCGCCATCGAGGCTGAAAAGCAAACAGGAAGCGGGCGTGTTTAATGCCGACCGCTTGGCTGGCATATAGATGACCCACTTCTCTTCTCTGCCAGTCGTAGCTCTCGCTGCACGCGGGGCCTGTCCCCCTTCCTTTTACCGCCAGCTAGAGCAGCGCAGGCACACATGCATGACTAAAGAGCTCTGGAAAGCTAAATATCGGGGCCCACCAACCCAACGCTCATTTGTCAAGAAGACAAATGAGCGTTGGGCAAGAAGACACAACAAAATTAAAGCTGAAATTGACATCAGGAATTTTCTCCCTCCTTCAAGCCAAAGACAGATTATTGTTTTCTTTCTAAATTTTTGTCCTGCCAGACACGTTGAAAACATGTAAGGCTTACCTGTTTGTATATCTAACTTCATATTTGAATGCAAACCTTGGTGAAAATTGAATGAAAACCGTGACATTTGCATCATATCAGTATTCTAGATCTGAAGCTACCATCAGAAAATGGAACGTTGCACTGGTATTGTCCCCCCCCCCCCCCCCAAAAAAAAAAAAAACCAACATTGTACCACTGCCTTTTAAGCTTAACAGTTAGGCCATTTTATCTCATTTGCATAATATGCAAAAATAGAAGCATAGCTTCCTTTATCTTAAAGCTGGACTACAGCTAGTATATCATGCCTCTGCCTGACAACAGCTGGGAGAGGCTTTACCCCACCCACCCTGTGACCCTGTCACATCCATCCGCGCATTTAAGGTCAAAGAAAGGGAAAGGTGAAGATTTTTGAAGGGAGGTTCTGTTACCTACTTGTTTTTCATTTAGCATAAATCCAGATTATTTGGTCCCTGATCCTGAAGCTAAAAGGGAACAGGGGACATCTACTGTCTCAAAACAGCTTTGATCTCAAAGACACCATAGTGCGTTCCACCATGGCCATTTTGTGAACCTTTAAACTAGCTAGCATGTTTGCATCGAGCCACTATGTGAAATGAAGCAGAGGGTGATATGCTTAGGAAATGTAGGTAGGAGATGTTGCGCCATCAATGGTCTTCCTGTGTGAAACACATACTGAGACCGAAACATCTACTTTGTTTTCAGTCAAAATTATTATACGATAAATATTATAGCTGCTTAAACGGACACTATTTTATTTGTTTTTACACTGCCTTACTTCTCTTTTCAGTGGGCACTCTGACCACAAAGGCTTAACTTGTTCCGTTCTCGGTGTGCGTTTCACAAAGGAAGGTTATAAGGGCTGAGCTGCGTCCTACTTCTATTTCCTGTGTAACTAATCATTGTTCTCTTTGTAAATAACCACGTTGTGCAAATGTGACAACAATTTAAAGGCTCATAAAATACGGTTGGTGTAAATCGCTAGAGTTATTTTATAACTGTGGAAGTCTGCTTTGGTCTCGGCATGTCTTAGACCAGCCGTTCGCTTTGTCTTCCGGGACAGACACTAATTTGGGTTTCTACTAAACGAAGACACCAAGAGACTCATCTGCTGAGATGAGATATTGTCTGCTGATAGTCTTTTACCAGAACCTGGCTTTAAAAAAAAAAAAAAAACTGAACTTTCCCTTTAATAATTTCTAAATCGGCTGACTCCCGTGCTTGGCTTCAGACGGCCACAGTCCCCCGGCTGAGTCACAGGGCACCATTCGTGAAGAAGCGAAGGAGAAGGGAGGCTACTGGGGCGACGGCTGTCACATTTAGATATGCAGTGACACACTTTCTGAAGCCCTCTCCGGGCTGAACGCACCAGCTGAACTGGGCCAGCTCGAGTCACGGCTCAGGCTCAAAGGAGGTCAAACGGCAACGGTAAAGGGCTGCCACAGTCAGAGGAACGAATGTGAAGCCGAAGACAAACCGAATCCTTCCAGAAAACAGATGCTAAGTTTTGAGAGCAACCTGGATGTAAGTCAAACGTTCTTCACAGTCAGTTTGTTTTAAAAGCTTTTCTAACTTCATCTTATCGTCCTGCTGCATGGGGACTCGTTATTTTATAGACTTCCTTGAAGATCCTAGCCGGACATCATGTAGCGGAAGTACTGCACCAACTCCACGCTGCACTAATCTGCTGCCGTTGTCTCTCCACGGCTCTCTTTCCCTCTCAGACACACACGGTGCAGCTAAGGTTATGTCCTTGTCATAAAGCAGGGGTTGAGCTAACCCACCACAGCACACAGCCTCCCCCTGAGGCGAAAGGAGCCGGCCGGGTGCGGTATCTGATTGTCGCTGTGGTGTCACATTGGCAGCGTGTGCTCATTTAGGGGGCCTGCACGTGGATCAAGCGACTACAGGCGCGGGCAAACAGAGCAATAAGCACAAACACAACGGCTCACTAAGATTTAGGCAGTGATGTGCAGCCTGTACCTCGAGTTTGTTTTAACATTTGAATCTTGACGGGGAAACAAACTGAATTCAAGAGGTCGCCGAGTGCGTTTGTCCATAATCATCAGTGTTTATGTGTTGGATTGAAGCTAAAGGGCACCGAGTGTCTTCTCTTTATCTCAACCTGTCATGTGTGATAATAAATGTGTACGTTGTGTTCGCACCAATGAAAAAAGGTCAGCAATGCTACCTGCGCTTCCCTTAAAAAAGCCACAGAAAAACAAAACTTAAGGACACAAGAGGTGTTTTTTTTTGTTGTTGTTGTTGTTGTTGATGGTCTATAATTTTGCTGTTCAGATGGCAAGATGTGCCAATGTTGGACAAAGCCAAAACTATGCAGTGAGACGCTAAGGGCCTCATGAACACATAAACCTCCTGGGACCCGACAAGGCCCCTTGGTTTGGATGAAACACTTTTTGTATTTCCAGAAAAAAAAAAAACATTGTGGATTGAATCATGTCCGTAGGGTTGCGTGCCAAGTAAATAGACATCTCCTCTCCTAAACCCACACCTTTACAGTTCTTCTGAGGGCTGCTACCTTTTGCTTTACTTTGTTCAGTAGGTATTGTTTGTTTTTCTCCCTGAGCAACTCAGGACCGCCTGAACTCATTAACCTGACTTTTATTTGTGGTTTTATGTCAAGGTTTTATGTTAATAATTCAGTTCATTGTTTTAAAAGGTGACTCCCTCAAATGTAGCACACCAGATGATGGATAAAAACAGAGTTTGTGGGATTTCCTGAAAGTACAGTGCAACACTGGAGTAATTCAGGCAGATTGTGTTCTTCCTGTGCACCAATACTTGAAAATGGGTTGGTTCTGGCAATTGTTCAAAAATGTGAAAATGCACAACAATGGGGCTACAAGCCTCATTATATATATATATATATATATATATATATATATATATATATATATATATATATATATATATATATATATATATATATATATACATACACATATATATATATATATATACACATACATATATATATAAATAAAACAATGCACAAAATAAAAATGCTGTGTTAAATGCCCTTATTTTAACCCGGGATGTGAAGGTTGTACTATGTCTCTACTTTGGGCATTACTTTGCAGATGCCATTTAATGTTTTGTCATTGTTAATGGCAGAAAACAATAAAGACTGAAAGAGTGACAAAATATAGGAGAGCTGCATGTACAGGTGTGGTGGTTATATAACAAGAATAAAGACGTTTTATAATTGAAAACATTTCTTTATTTTTCTTGGAAAATGCATTGCGGCTGATTTAAAAAAGCTTTTCTTGGCCAGATTTGAATGAGTATAGGTTTATTTGTATAACTATGGCAATGGAAAACAGAAAGTTTCCTTAACTTGTACAGAGAGGACGGAGGAGAAACCAAAATCCCTTGCTCCTTCAGTAGGACATGTGTATCACCCAATGTCAAAGCCGAACGATATCAGCAATGATCTTGGAAAAGCAGCTGTTGCTGCTCATCAATATGGAAAGGCAATTTCTAAGTCCAATGTCCAATATTCTACAGCGGCAACCAGGCTGAGACATGACTACACCACTTGAAAGATCATGAACAAGTATGGCTTTTTTGGAAGGGCTACCCTTCCAAAAAAGCCATACTTGTTTGGAAGGGTAGAAAAACGAGATCAAAGTATAAAAGTACAGCCATAAAACACGATGCTATTTTTGATGAACGCCAAACTCAGGTTGTTAGCACCAAAACCTCATACCAACTCTTAAGTAATGCGGTGGAGGTTGGATTATGTCGTCTTGCTTTGCAGCCACAGGATCTTGGTACCTTGCAGCTATTTAGTTGCATACACACTCCTCTGCATACCCAAGCATTCTAAAGTGATATATAAGAGCATCTGTCAGACAAATAAAAGTTGGGCACAACTTTATTAAAAGGAGAACAATGGCCCTCAACCCATCCATCCATTTTCTAACACGTCTATCCCTTGTGGGATCGTGAGGGGTGCTGGTGCCTATCTACAGCTGTCAGTGGGCGAGAGGCGGGGTACACCCTGGACAGGTCGCCCGTCTATTGCAGGGCAACAATGGTCCTCAGGATATCTGTAAATCTGCAACAGGATCAATCTGACTGGAATGCTGTGGCAAGTCTTAAAGTGACGCCCAACAAACTCCAGTGATGCAAAAAAGAACAGATGGTCCAAGTTCCTCTACAGCCATACGAGCGATAGCAAAATCTATACAGAACATAACTACTTCTACTGGTACATTATTGTTGCTAACTGGAAGCAAGAACTTACAAAATGCTGATTGACTTAGAATAAACCCCTGTGCTTTGTGTAACAGCGAGGAAGGAAGTTGCAACACAGTGCAACTACTGGGTGTTCCTCAAAGAAGAGTTTCTACTGAGACAATCATGAGGATTGCTGATACAAAGAAAGTTGAGTTGGCTCTGCACGACAACTCAGAGTCCTGAAACTGAATTTCTATGCATATGCTCTTAGTTTGACATGCTAATCTTCTCTTTGAATAGGAAGATTAAACAGTCATCATAAAAAATAAACTCTCCGGTTCAGTAGTAATTCACTTACAAAATAATTTGTATCCAATTAAAACAAAGCCATTGGGTCAAACCATAGAGAGAAATTGCAGATTTTCTAAATCTGGAAATACGTTAATTCCCAAATAAATCATTAGAGGAACCTATATTGCCCTGCGACAGACTGGCGACCTGTCCAGGGTGTACCCCGCCTCTCGCCCAGTGAACACTGGAGATAGGCACCAGCACCCTCCGCGTCCCCATGAGGGATTAAGCGGGTCAGAAAATGGATGGATGGATGGATGGAACCTATATTTTTAAACCATATCAAATTAAACCCCAAAAAAAGGAAATCTGCCATTCATCTAGAAAAAAAAGAAGATTCATTTATACCACATCCCCCTCCATGGTTGGTAAAATGGTTTGGTTCACTGTACCAACAGCCAGAACCCGCAAACCTGACACAGAAGTGCCATCGGGGGAGCAGAGCAGCTGTGTCCGTGAAGCACAAATAACTCCAGTAATTAGCGACTTTAAACAAAAGACATGTCACACATTTTATTTAATCCTACTTCTCAACAGAATGCAATAAATTTACATTTGTAATCAGACCGCATTGTATTCACCTCATTACTTTGCTTGAATCTTGTGACAGACTGCCCTGTAATACGTGGGGAAAGTAGCATTACGAGCGGCTGAGCGCCTTGGGATGTTTCAGAGAGTTGACAATGACAGGAGAGAAAGAAGAGAGCAGAGCAGGTGACGGCAGATGGAGAAAGAACGAGAGCGAAAAACAGCGGTACAAGACGAATTACTTGATCGAATAATTGCCAATTCTGATTCAGGCCTGGCACACATGTAGCTGGTCTTTATTAAAAAAAAATCCTTTCAATTCAAACAACTTTATTTGAGATCTACCAACGTTGTTTTTAAAAATAACAGCGTACACATATGATCGTTTTCAGAAACGTTTTCATCCGCACAAACCCACACAAATACGCCACTGAGCGTTGTTTTAGATATGCCAAACCCATAGGGGGCAGTGTACTGCAAAGCTAAAACCTGTGTCAGCCAATCAGAATCCTTAAAAGCAATGGCAGCGTTGGACAGCATTGTTTCTCAGTATTGAGAGGGAGAGTTGGTGTAAAACAGCTGACCAAGCCCTCTTTCTCCGTCGCACCTCAACATATCGGAGCAGCTGGGCTTGTAAAACTGAACAAGTAAAAAGGGTCTGAACCAACGTAACAAACCAGCATCATTTTTTCCTCCACTGCATGGCCAGGTGTAAAATAATGGTCGCACATCTGTCGTCAGCACTTCATTGTTTATTGCATACTGTGATGTGCGGGACCCTAAAACTCAGTTTGGCCAGATATACATGCAGCCACAAAAACAGGGTTTTCTCAAATATCCACACTCAGAGTTTTCAGAAATAATCATTTTTAGCAATGTAAAACAAAGTTTTGGTATGGATGAAAGGTCAAAACACAGAAAAATGTATTTCTGTTCTCAGATATCCAGCTACGTGTGGACAAGGAATCAGATGGTAATAATTACCCTCTGGTGACGTGTTTTTTTTTTTTTTCGAGTGGCAAATTGTAATAATTATTAATATGACTATTAAATATATTTGGCCACACCACTTCAACTAGGTTAATTACAAAATGTTCAGTATACTGTATTCATTATACTGCATAATATAGAATAGTAAATTTAAATATACCTTTGCCGTAAGTATTTAAGGCTGGAAGGCCTTCTTGCCATTACCCTCATCTATGGCTCCACCCATAGATTCTCTATCAGATTCAGGTCAGGATTTTCCAAAAAAAATTATTTCCAGTCAGACACAAGAGTACTTTATACATCAAAAATCTGCCGGGGGCTAAATAATTGGGCTTAACTGCACAGTTTTGTCTCTTTATTACTAGTCTGACTTGTTCTCTTTGCTGACTGAACCAGATGTGGTCTGTTGTGGATTTAATTTGGTAAAATCAATTATCAAATGGCGAGGAGGGGGGCTTTTCTAAAGTGAGTATAAAAATACGCATCTTATTTTAAAGGTTGAAGGACAGGACATTTTAAACACAAAACATGGGGGGGGGGGGAATGTATTTCTATAGTTACATAACATACATAACATTCAGATGAGCCAATAATGAATGTCTAGCCTTTATTAAGCTAGTATTTCCTTATTTATGGTTCTTCCCTATTTACAGAAACAGTATTTTTTTCATGTGCTTTTAAAATCTTGGTATTTTGTTTTATTCTGCTTTATCATTCATAATAATTTTACAGTTGTTGACAAAGAAATGCAATTGTGGCAAAAGTTACTTTAAGAGTATCATTGCAGCCTTTGTCAAAATATGAAACCATTTTAATGAATAAAGTAAGTATGGCCGTGTCTTTGCATGAAAATTTTTACTTGACCTCAGCTAGCTCCAGGCATGCAGCCTCTGTGCTATCCTGGTCACATTCCTCAGCTGTACATTCATGACTATTTTTACATTGTGGCTGCAGCTCTCTGTAAACCTCCACCTGTCCCTATTTGTTCTCCAAATAATGACCAAAGTATCTATTTAACCAAACCTTACTGCATTACAAAAAGTGTCAGGAGCTCCTGATTACCCTATGTGATAGATAGTAGGAAACAATGCTTACAGTGACGAACCTCTTTGTAGGATTCACCTTATTTACAACTCAGTCTTTTGGAGTGGGACTAAGGTTAAAGTCTAGCAGATCACAGTGGCTTCTGGTTTTTGCTTTGCAATGTTTACATTCTTCGTAAAAGTGGACATAAAGTTTTTAGACTGTTTTTTCCCAGATATAAATTCCAAACCTTGTCTACAGTAACCTGCAAACTAAACCCTTTAGTGAAAAATTGGAAATAAGTTATTAAAAGTTTTAGAAAGTTCATTCAAATCAAAGACAGAAACCAATCAGATTTTGGCTGATTTTGATGCAGCCGATAAAGCTTCCTTATCTTTATTGACTGATGGAGAAAAATCATAGGGCAATCCTAGGGGTGAAATCTTGTGGTTCTATAAAATACTGACCATGGGGGACTCAATGGGAATACAGATCGAACCTATTGTTTTTTTTATTATTAAATCACACTGTCACACTAAAACCCAAGAAAATACATAAAGATTTATCATTATAACATGATGAAATGCAAAAACATTTTAAGCATGCAAATAGTTTGACAAGGTACTGGTACTAAAGGGACAAACACTTACAGGTTTTCATTTAGTGACATGTTAGCATCCCCAGATGCAAGGGTTACTGTGAGCTTTGAGCTTTTAATGTATTTTTTCATTCTGAAGGGCATCAGGAACAGGTGGAGATAAAATCCCTCCACATGTAATTGAATAGACCAGGTTAATACCCACAGTGGATGTGAGACACAGGATCAAAAGGTTTATAATACATTTAGAGCCTCCACATTGTATCATTCCACACAGAACATTGGCTGAAGCACGAATAAATCTCTAAAGTTTTTATGAAACTGGAACAGAGTTACTATAACTCTCCTAACTGCACAGCGGTGACAAGGCCGCATTTCAGACAGCTCGCATTATGACAGAACAGCGGTTTATTAGTGACATTAAAGCCTGGGGCGGACCTCTGTGAGGAAAATCTGAAACCGTTTGATACCCTCACAGGCTGTGACGCCATTCCACGCGTTAAGGTGCCATCCAGACAACGTTATGTAACATTTATTGAAATGAAATGCCGCCACAAAGCAGATAAATCACTGTTAAGCTCCGAGCTGGCCATTCTCGCCGCAGTCTATGCTGTTATGTAAAGAGGGTGGCGTCTGAACGATGCATCTGGACCGTCAGAATGAAGCTGGGGGCTGGACAATGGTTGATTAGCGTGAACAGCACAATGTGATGTTCCGTTCGAATTAACGATGGCTACTCAGCGATGAACAGCCCACAAGCTGCGGCAGGACGACTCAGAGGCAGCCTTTAGCTGTCATCAGTGTAATTAAAGCAGGTGATGGAGCTGGAGCCCACACCTCCCACATGCTGCCAAGGCTTTGGTAATAAACTCACCCATCACACGCTGCTCCTGGGGGGAAAGCATCTAGATACTTGGTGCAATTATAAACTCAGCTTTGTGTAAAAGTAACACCTCACCGGGCTCTAGTCCATCATTAACTTCCGTGAGTTTGAAAACTTTGGCTTACATTAATGAAAGAAAGCCAAAGGGTCCTTTAATTTAACAGTAAATTACCATTTTTTTATCTTAAGAGTTGGATAACTTTATGAACAGACATAAATATAGAAACTTAACTAAAGGTAGAGAGAGAGTCAGCAGGGTGAGAATATGTCAAAAGAGGTCATTTCTAAAAATCTTTTCATATCAGTTAATCACAGATTAAAATATATCCTGTGATTTCACAGTTATATAATAGGAAGTAGCATTTGATGTGTTTTTAGCTTTCAGTCCTGTGTCACTGCTGTAATGTTTGGTGTGCATTTTGTAACTTATAGGTTTATTAATGGTTAATGAGCTTCTAAGTAACGCTTAGAAAATCAGAAACAGAGACATAGATGAGAGGCTTATTTTTTTAAAAATTTGGAAAAATGCAATATTATTTACTTTTTAGTAACAATAAAGCTATTTTGGTCAAGGAGGAAGAAGAAATCAAAAGCGTTCCTTTTAATAACTATTATAAACATAGGACTTCTGCAAAAATTCAGACTCGAAAACAAAAACATTTTACCTTAGAAAACATGTTCACCACTAAATAAACTTGCTTGCAACGTCTTTAATCACTTGACAAATGCATTAAACATAATACATCACACGGATCAATAAACCGATCCCTTATAACGTCCGCAAAAGTAATATGCTAGTTTTCAATGGCATGCAAAGAATCTGCAATTCAGTAAATGAGCATTGCTTTCTAAAGCATCTCTGCATCATATGCAAAGTGACCTCCAGTTGACCGTTACGTATGAGCGTTGTACTTTAAATGCCCTATTCATAATGCACATAGGCACCTCTGCTATTAAATTTGATTAAATAATATTCAAATGTTGCAGCAATAATTCAGCCTTATTTAACCTCTTGCTTTGCCATGCCAACGCTCTGTCTGCACTGATAAAGTTTCTCTCACCTCGGCATGTGGAATGCTTGGAGAGGCTGACATCACAGGAGAGCAGGCCCTGTTTTCTGACTGAGTTAACTAGTAATGCTTTAACTACTCAGCGGCACTGAATGACTGCACATGGAGTAGTATCCTTTCTGCCTCACATGGTCAGACAATCAAGTATGAAAAAAAAGAGTAACTTTGTAATCCCTAAGCACCTTAAGAAACAATAACAAATTGGATGATACCACATAAGATGTCTAGCAGCTTCTGATATCTTGAATGAATCCAATTATTTAAATAGTTTAAATTATTGCAATTATTTAAAGAATCTTAAAATTCAGATCAACGCTTATTCAGCGCAGTCAGGAGGTTGCTGGTTCAATGGATGGGCTGGTAATTAAAGGCCAGTGGAAAATATTTGCTTTCATGGAGGTTCATAAACATAAATGAACAGTTTTGCACAAGAGCCCGTCAGCTCTCACTGGTTGATGTTTAGACACATTAATAAGAATAAACAAGGGTATAATGACACCAGTAAAAGCTTCGACAACTGTTATAGTACTTTTGTCCTCATATAACAGTTTTTATAGCGTTTGACAGTGGGAGTGGTGGCCTAGTGGTTAGAGAGCATTTGTGTCTTGGAGAGGCCCTAAAGGTTGGCGGTTTGAACCTCAGGCTTGTCACTCTGGGTCCCTGAACAAGACCCTTAACCACAGATTGCTCCCCGTGCGCCACTCAGTGCTGGCAGCACACTGCTCCCTGAGGGATGGGTTAAATGCAGAGACAAAGTCAAATACACTGTTTTCTGGATCTCATTACCTGCATTTCATGAAATGCAGTGTAATCCAAACACTTGAAATGACTCATCAGAATACTTGTTTTTTTTTTCTCATTACACAAAAACAAAGACCAAAATAGAGGATTTATAGATGCATACTGATTTAGTTGATTTATGTCCACAAAGCCAGTGACGTCTGCAATGTTCAGTTTGCACCGATTTGGAAGATGCCCGTTTAGTAGAAGAGGAGAAAGTCCTTGATTCAGCAGATTGCATCATTACCTATTCCAGCGTATTGACAGAGAGTGAAGAGCTGAAACCAAAATGCTCTCAAGGGGTTGCTTGCTTAAACAATGAACCTAACAGCTCCTCTGCTGCTAAACAGTTTCTAAATGCAAAAAAAATAAAAATCCAAATCACCGCTATTAAGTGGGAATGACAGCCTCCTCGAACTTAAAGACTTGTGAGTGACACGGCGGATGCCTTACATTATGATTAGAAGCCTTTGGGCCTTTCTCCAAAAAGTCTCCACAGCTCTGATGCTACTGAAAGCCTTCTGCCCTGACATCTGTGGTAATGCCTGACATCCATGACCATGCCTAATAGATAAGACTTTAAGCCCATTCTCGCTAATCCATACACATGCAAAGAAGCCAAGTGCTGAAATTGCTGTTGCATGCACCTGATTTGGTTGGGTCACACATAAACAGCTTTCTCTGCAAAGGAAGAGCACTCTGTGCGAGCACTTTACTTTTAATAATCAAACGGGGTTCGACTGAAATTAAAGCATTCAGTATAAGGCTCTTTTGAAGTATCAAGATAAGTAACTCGCATAATCCCCAAGCAGGTTAAAGACAGAAGGAGAGCGAGTGAAGAAAAGGAGCTGAGGCAGGTAGGTAATTAAAAGCTGTGAGGTTAAGAATGTTATCATTCGTGCTCCTCAAAGCCCCGCTTGTCGTTTAAGAGCGAACAGGAGACGGCGCTGCTATTGTCTGTATGTTAATGGAAGGTGAAAATGCTAAACAGCCCGTGCTAATTTGGGACGACTTCTCTGGATGTGAGACTTAAAACCTGTTTTAAACTTGGTTTCCATTAGACAGGAGGAGATCACTGGAAAGCGGGTGCAGATGTGCTCGCCTGTTTGGGCTTTTTAGCAATGACCACATAGACAGACTCACTCATAAATGGTAAAACTTTCTAAATTAATACTTAAAAAGAGCCTGTTTGCAATTCTTTACTAACTAATGACAAGGGAAGGATACAGAAGTGAAGTATTTGCTGTAAAATACACCACGAAATGGCCAGCAAGAAGGAAACAGGGCGAGTCTGTGTACTGTACCATGCAAAGGATGCATACACTCCATTTTTTTTCTTCAAATTTCATCAAATTTCCAGCACTGACGTCTTGTATTTGTGTTGCAATTAAATGTGACAGACCAACGCAAACTAGTGCTTAATTGTAAAGTGGAAAGACAATGATCCAAGGTTTTCACATCATTTATGCTAAAATCTGAAAAGTTCAGCACACATTTGTACTGAGCCCACTCTACTTTGATACTGCGTCATAAAATCCAGCGCCTCCACCTTTTTAGTTAATAGTACGGAATTAGCTTTATGTTCGAACTGTCTAGCTTTGCATCCAACATCGACATCCTTCACTGCAAACAGTGGCCCCCTGTTGGAGCAGACTGCCTGTGAAGTTCTAAGAGTCTATCCACAGGCTGGAGCTTGAGAATTTCACTGGGCTCCCTTCTTGCACCCGTGACCTCTAATAACCAAATGGATGGAAAATACACACCTGGAAGTACATTTTGTTACAATATCCTGTTTCACAACAGTCATTGAAACTAAAGGACTGTGTTAAAACTCACCCAACAATCAAATGTAGATTTTATAAGCTTCCAACATTTACAATAAAAACCAGCTGTATTTTCCAGGTATGTGTACGCATATACAAGGAATCTGACTCTGGGTTGCACAATGCTCACGATGTGCTTACTAACAAAATAAAATGAACACAATAATGCAAACACCGGCTACAGTGTGGAGAACACGTACGTACAACACTATAAACAAGCGGACAGATTGAGACAACACTGCAACAGTGCAATGAGCAGAGTGCGAAAGATGCAGGAGTATATTATTATTACCATTATCGTCATCGTTATGTACATCTCAGAGGTGGAAGTGATGTATGTTTGTATGTGCATGTGCACCTGTACATGTACACAGTGTGATGAGTGCAGGGAGTCAGATTAACAGAAATTAGTGGACGAGCCATCAGGATCTGCATGAACCACGCGGCTGGCATCCATCGTAGGCAGCGGGCCCAGATCTCAGCGTGTGGTGCAAATGTAGTGATGCATCCTCCAAAACATTGGAGATGTTCTGCTATTCCTCTGATTATCACACGTGTAAGTATGATTACAGAAACATTTTCAAGAAGTAACTTTTGTGGTTTGCTTTTATAAAATAACGACGTGCTTGAGAATTCAACACACTGTAGACTATATGGTTTACAGTGTTCTTGTATTTAAAATAGGTCAAAATGGATTGCTTCGGAGCTACGACAATCTCATCACTTGACAAACAAAAATTTAAATACACTCAGACAAGAATGTCATAATACTTTGTGTTTTTTTTTTTTTTAAGATTTATTTGAATTTTTATTTTTTCAGGATGAAACAATATCATTTAGTGGTTTAGAAGCAACAAATATAGTGCATATATTTCATTTCCCTACTCCATTAAGGGTCTAAGTTTTGCATTCCAGCTCAAATATATATATACATTATATATATCCTCATTTATGTATGGGAACAGTTCCCTTAGCGGGTTGCAGAGAAACTATATGCTTTTTGGTATAATTCTGCTGGATATTTGACAGCTCTTCTTTGCAGAAATCTAAAAGGTCCATTTAAATTGGTAATTTTCCTGTTAAGAACCTGATTTGTGAACCCAATCCCCAAATTTTAAAACAGGGATGAGTTCTAGCTTTTCCCAGGAGATCAAATGTCCTCTAGGGATACACAATTGTGTCTAGCTGTTGAGCTGGAAAATTTGGAGTTGGTACTCCTCTTCCTTTTTCCAACCAGGATGTGCAATGCACCATTATCACCGGCAGTAAAAAAGGACCCTCAGCATGATGCTACCAGCACCATGCATGACTGGATTTGAAAGTCTCCTCCAAATATCCTTCCTGTTCATGTCCCTAAAGAGCTAACTCTTTGTCTAGTTTGACCATTAAACATTTCCCACAAAAAAGACAGAATTTGGCCAGCAAATTTGGGTTTCTGTAAACTTTCGTGTTTGAATCTGTCCATTTCACAGAAGTTTAAGTTGATGTAGAACTTACCAGTTTATGACCAGCTAGAGCCTTGATGGTTCTTTGGTTTCTGCTGAACATTATAACCTGTCATCGGATGGGACAGGAATACAGATCATTATTATAAAGAACTGAAGTTATTTGATGAGAATTAGTGCGACTCTATCCTTTTTTTATGTTTACATTATTATTTATATACATTTTATGATTATTATTTTAGTATTATTTTTTGTCTGATACCATTGGCTTCACTTTGTACCCGCATGTGGGCCTCAAACATGTACAAGATGCTATTTTTCTCTTAATTATATGCCATCTGGTTTTGTACAAATGTTCAATGCTTAATAAAACAAACAAAAAAAAGACGGGAAGGGTCAAGGAAGGAGATATAGGAGAAGACACAGGAAGAGGAGGGGTAGGAGACAAAAATGGAAGACCTGAAAGGAAGGAGTGACACACGTCTACCCATTAGGTGAAAATGATCACTGTGCAGCAAAAAGAATAAATAAAAAAAAAAATCAACTCAACTTACATCTTTTTTTTCAACTTACTCGCAGAACTGAGAGTAAAGCACATTTACAGTAAAGGAGACGGCCGACTGACCACAGCGACTAACATTCGCCAGAGAAATGTTTCTGGAAATGCCTTGAGGCACCAGGCGGTGTTTAGTGCAGCCATACATGAAGAGATGATGAATATGCGCTTAAGAACTGCTAATCATCTCACAGCGGGGGGGGGGGGGGGGGGGTAGGGGGGGCGGGTAGGCGGGGGGGGGGTAGGCGGGGGGGGGCGGGGGGGGGGGCAGAACGGTGGTGCAGCATGGGGGGCTTGGTTTGGACAAATCTATTTTTATCTGCATTCCACGAAGACAGCCGTCAACCTCCTGAGCACTTTGCAATCATCGGGGAACAACGAGAAAGAGGCACGTTTGGTAAAAGCATAATATGGCCAGAGGGATCCTGCTTTTTGTGCCTTCGTTGAGGCCCGCTGTGGAGTGGGTGCTGGAAATCTCATAAGCTCATCGGCTTTAGCCGAAAGCATTACAGAGTTTGGGCTGTTTAACTGCCTGTGTGCCGCTGTAATCTGTAATTCCTTAACTGGAACGTGAAATAAACAACCGGAGCCGAAAACAAATCGCTGCTGGGGTAAGGCGACGCTGCCCCCGTCTCCAGAAGAAATCGGAGGTTGTCGACCAACCTGCTCGGTGCGACACACAGGCTTCAGTCTCCCGTTTATATCGGCAGGAAACTAAAACGTGGACTTCCCTGTTTTGGCACGTCTCTGTTACTGGCCGCATTATGCGAGAGCCTGACATTCCCGGGGCCCCTTTCAAAGCTACTTAGGAGCTCTGCCACATGTTTGGCCAGAGACAGAAGATAAAGGGCCGCCGAAGTGACACTGACACGATCCACAGTCATAACCTGGCAATACGATCCTGCTGCCGGAGGCTCCATGCCACAATGTCACACCCCAGACACAGACCATACACCCCCCCAAATCAGTGCAGAGCCACAGCGGCCTGTAACTCTGTATGCGAGGGGATGTGCTCCTCAGCGAAGACGGAGGAAGGAGCTGAATATAAACAAGGATTTAGCATTAATTACCAACGCGTCGGATGGAGGCCCAGGACTTGCTGCTACACAAAAACTGTAAAACTGTAGCGCATCGTTGGCTCATTTTAGTCCTCTTCTCAAAACGGGTTCGATCCACCTGCAAATATAAAGCCCCGGTTATACACATCTTAAACTATTGCAGTGCCACAGCACAAATCCTGCATCACAAATGTATCCCCAACCCTCAGACTTTCTCACTCTACACCCACAGACTGTCTTGTATTGGGATTCTAATGCAATAAACCTACATTAAAAAAAAGACACAGTGCTGATACCCCTTGTGGTTAGGGTCGGACACTTACCTTTCTTGCAACAGTAATTGGCTTCCTGTTAAATCAAGAATATAATTTAAAATTCTTCTTCTAACGTATAAAGCCCTTAATAATCAAGCTCCATCATATATCAGAGCTCTGCCTCCCATTCTACTCTAAAAGTAGAATGGGAGGCAGATCCTTTAGCTATCAGGCTCCTCTCCTGTGGAACCAACTCCCAGTTTTGGTCCGTGAGGCAGACACCCTGTCTACTTTTAAGACTAATCTTAAAACTTTCCTTTTTGACAAAGCTTATAGTTAGAGTGGCTCATGTTTCCCTGAGCTACCTCTATAGTTATGCTGCTATAGGCTTAGACTACTGGAGGACATCAGGGCCTATTTTTCTCACTCTACTGATTTCTACTGTTCTCCAGTCTTTCATTGCTTGTCGTCATTTCAGCTTTTAACTTTTTGTTCTCTCTCTTTTTTTCTTCATAGTAGGTACACCTGGTCTGGCGTTCTGTTAGCTGTGACATCATCCAGGGAAGACAGATCACCTGCTATTACCATCTAATGTAGAACAGATTACTGGATCAATGTGTGCTTCTGTGCTTGTTTGTCTCTCTTGTTGTGTCTCTGCTCTGTCTTCTGTAACCTCCAGTCGGAGTCCAGTCATGAATTGGCGCTATATATAAAATTTAATTGATTCAATTACTAAAAAGCAACAGATGTGGACCTACTAAGGCCCTTGCCCTCAGCTTTTTTTTCTTTTTAAAACCCTGGGTACCAACTAATCTCTCTCTGCTCTCCTCCACAGGTATGCTGCTGCCTTTTGCTTTGTAGGCACATTGCAACTCTTCCACATACATTCTCCACTCACGCACACCACACACCACTGATTTTACTGACGTTCCTCGCTTCGTCACAACAGTTTTGGTTTTAACCCCTCTAGAGGCCGACATTTCCATGCAGCAAAATAACTGAGGACAAACAAAGGTAAGTCTGCAGCACCACTGGGCGACAACCACGTTTTATGAGCAGAATGGCATACTCTTCCACAAAAGGTCAGATTTGTGGAGTAGATGTGTGGAGCAAAGTAAATACCAGAGTGAAAAAGTCAACATAAACCAAAACCTTACTGGGTATTAAAAGCCTGGGAAGAAAGCTGTTTTTAAGAGATTCAAAACCTGTCGGAGGAAGTCTGCCTCAATTTTTTTTGTCTTTTAATGGCTACCCTAAAGTTAGCAGTCAACCAGAGCAGTGAACCTAATGTGTGTGAATTTGTTGATTAAAGGATGTGCAGCAGAATGCGTTGCAGTAATCCAGCTGTGCAGGGACAAAGGCATGGATTACCGCTTCAGATCGCTTTGCAGCAAAGCATCAGGGTGAGCATACTGACCAAAATAACCCAGACCTTAAATAAAAGCTCTCTGATGTGTCTCCAAAGACCATCACTTCAGTCTTATTCTCATTAAAGGCGAAAACGTTTAATGACATCCATGCCTTCAGTTCTTTAAGACACTAAAGCAGGGACCCAGCATTATTAAAGTTTCTCTTGAGTGACCGTCATCTGCACACAGGATAAATACCATTCATTGTTTTTCCTTTAGAGAAACCTAGATGGAACTTTTAACACTTTGAAATCTGTAGATAAACTTTTATAGTTAAAATAAAAGCAAAACATATTTATTTCAAAGACCATTATTTTCAAAAAACAATTGTAAGCCTTGGATTGCCCATAGAGATTTTATTCTAAAAGCTGTTTTATTCAAGACTTGCACAGAATTTGGTTTACACTTAAATTTACAGGTCAAAATAAATCATCTTCATACCTTAGATAATATTAGGATTTGGTAGAAGGTAAATGCAGGGCTCTTACACATTTTCTGAATTAAAACTTTCAGTTAGCAAGTTTTAAACTATACATACCAAAATGTAACCTTTTTTAATCTTTCAAGTACATATTTTAATTTATGAATTTACAAAATATATTTCTGCAAAGTTCAAATTTGAATGTGGAAAAAAAGCAAAAATTACAAAAGGATTGAATGTTTATTTTTCCTTGTCTTTCTCTAAACATATCTGAAAATATCCTTCAATCAAATCTATACTTTTCCAGACTGTATAGGAACCCTGAAAATGACCATTTTATGTAAACCTCATGAAACAACGTTTAGCCTTTAGTCCCGATTTGTATTTTTTTAAATAATGTAAAGAAATTCAAATTATTTAAACAAGTTTATTTTTCCTTTTCCATGTAAAAAAAATACATCAACGGGAGATCTTAGCAAAAACAGATTGACAGACAATTTTTGTCCTTGTTCTAAAGAAAAAAAAAGAAAAGAAAAAGAAAAAGTGTCTTGCTCGACTTTCTCTAATTTAAAAAGACCCATCAACGCCGTAACTCAAAGAATATCAGCTGAAGGCTGTTCCGGTTGATTCCTGAAATGTTGCAGTTGTGTTCACATCACTGAAATTCAACATATTCACAAGTAAAGCTTGGATGTTTTTCTACTAGTGTATTTGTTTGAGTACAAAAATATCTTAAAATTAGCCACAGAAAATGTTAAAAGCAGTAATTCTCTGAGCAGCGCATCGTACATCGTCTCTTCTGCTTGTACAAACTCTGCCGTCCTATGAATAAACCGAGTTCACAAAGTGCTTTACAGAAATGTAGCACATCTAGATAATCAGCTGCTCTCTATAAACGTTAAATTTTATTTCTGTAAAAAAAAATTGTGGCGTACAGAACAGATCGTTACTGAAACGTCGTCCAGTTTCTCTCCGAGTTTTAAGGAACACTAGCTTCTCCAGCTGGAAAATGTTTGAGAGCTTGACCTGGAAAACAGGTACAAAAAGAAAGAACCGTTATTATAAAGAGTTTTAAAAGTCGCACACGCAATAGTGGTAGAATGAGTGGAAAAGCTGGCATAACATGCACGGGCTTTTCCCCCTTCGTTGATCTGGTATTCAAAACGGAAATGTTGGAGAACCTCAAATTCATTCAGCAGAATTGATGCTTGGACATAAAGAGAAAGGCTGATTTCATAAGTCATTTGTAAGAAAAACCTACAAACACACACAAGGTCAACTGATTTTTTATTTATTACTTATCCATAAAAACATAAAATACCCTGATTTTGGGTTAGACAAATTCTACCAAAGGGCCCCGTGAGGATCTGAGTGTTGCTGAGGGCCGGACCCCTGGCTGAACTTAACAATTTCTAAAGTAAATTCAGCAATAAATGGTATATAGGATTTTTATTTGCTGCTGCTAACAGTCGTCATAATTGAGCAACAAAATGTGACACGCCAGACTAATAACTGGACCTTTATATTATCCTGCTATAAATCATATTAGAAAAACTACTGTAAAAAACAGAGGAAAATCAGCAAATTCTTATATTCATCTATGTTTAGTCTAATGATGGTAATTATATCCATAATAGCTGATAACAGCAGTTTGTTTTCTACAAACAGAACTATTTTACCTTTTTACGTCAGTAAATAAATGAGAAAAGGGATGCGAGACATTAGCTAATTGGCCCAGGAGATTATTAATAATAACATTATATTCCGGCTCTCTCTGTGACCTTTAGTGTCTGAGCCAGTTTGTGGGGAATTGCTGCACTGAGACTCTAGCAAGACATCGGCGTGCAAAGTGTGTGTTTTTGAGACTGGAAACACAAAAAACAACAAACACAAACAAAAAACAAAGGTTGCTTTAAAAAGTATTCCTTTGCAATAACAACAATGAACAAACGTATTTTGTGATAACAATTTATTGAGCAGTCCTAACTTAGATGTCCATGCCTGTAGAAAACAAAACAAAACACAAATTGTTTCAGTCTCTGTTTTTGGCACGAGGAAACACAGGAGGATGATGATGTAGCTGCTCAGACAGACAAAAACAGTATCTGCCGTTAAAAAATTTATACACTATTAAAATAAAGGCAGCAAATTTGAAATAGTGTGCAGAGATAACACTTTATGCATGTTGAATTTCACATTTTCCACCGACCACTGCTGGCCAGTCAGGGACATCTAAAGCCCTGGATGTGGCTGAAACTGTAACTTGTCTCACACATTAAAATTCATCGTAGGGGACAGCAAAAGATTATTAGCTACATTCAGTCTAAACATGTTTCTTTGCCTTTTAATTATTCCCGTTTGTTAGTTAAAACCTTTAGCTTCAAGTCTTTGTTTTATGAATGTCTCACATCACACAGAAAAAAATAAATAAATAAAAAGAGCGAATGTAGGGTTTATATCCGCATGCGGATGTGTCCGATAAGCTCAAACAAGTCTCCACACAGTTGTGAGCGCTTTAGCGTGCGTTTCACTGGAAGAGACCCCGGGGCGACGCTGGTTACCCTTGGACATGCAGGAACATACGGAGGCAGACACAGAAGAAAAGGACGGAACGGTAGGAGATGCATTAGGATGGGGGGGGGGGGGAGACATGTAATAACCTGAGGCAGCAGAACTGATGAGTTAACCTCTCCAGACCACAATGTACATTTAGTATGCACATCACTCTACCGTCTTTACCGTCAGCCAATATTTTATAAATGTTTGATCACGGCTTCATTTAGATTCGGCGGGCCAACGGGAAATTTTCTCTGACTGCGAGTTCAGGCTTCTGAACAGAGGGAAGAGAAAAGGATGAGGTGGGGGAGGAACTGCATTAGGCTGGATGAGGAGGTATTAAATCAGGAAGGGTTTTACTGAAAGCAGTGTTGTGGAAGAAAAGATGTGAGCTCCCAAAGCCCACAGGCACAACACACAGCAGACACACACAGATACGTGGGGCCTGGCTGCTCAGCGGCGCACGCAGAGAACATCAATTGAAACAGGAAACACTGACACACTTACTGGCTTGCAGAGCCGAATGTGTTCCCCGCGAATCCTGGAAAACAAAGAGAAGCAATGAATGAAGTTATCTGCACATGTATCAAGGAGCCCAATCATGGATATTCATCGTCTCTGCAAATGGAGCAGCCCGTGTACGAGTAAAAACTGATAGAAGTCTAACGTTAGAAACCGGTTTGTAGTAATGCCACCTTTCCAACGCATTTTTCCTGATAAAACGGCTCCTTTTTCCCCCAAACTTCAAGACTTCAAAAGTTCTTAGTCATTTTTTAGCCAATTTTAGAGATCTTGATACAAAAGGTTACAATTTAATCATGGCAGATTTCTTTACAGTGGTTAGGCTTTAATTATGAAGCCTGTAGAATCCAGGCTTGTTGCTGACAAGGAAGGCAGATATCAGGATAGACTGACGGATAAATAGATAGATAGATGGATGACAAGTAGATGCATGGGTTGATTGATGAGTGGAGGAATGAAGGGACAGATAGATATTGATGGCTAAATGGACAAATGTATGGATAGATCGGCAGGAAGGATTGATGGAAGAGAGGATGGATGAGGTGACAGATGGTTGGATGCAGTGATGATGAGAGGGATTGATGAATTTGACTTTTCAACAGTGGAATAAGGAATAAAGTCTAAATACTTAAATATTCTACAAGATCTATTGTCTTCTGACCTGGAAAATCAAATTCCATACTGTGTAGGAACCCTGCGACATTTACTTGGTAGCAGAAATGGGCCCATTTCCACAGACGGAGACCACAGACCGATATTTTTCAGACTATAAGGCGCACTTAAAAATCCTTAAATGTTCTCAAACATTTATGGTGCGCCATATATGATTACCTTTGTGCTTACCGAGTGATTTTATGAGGTACAATGCATACCTCATAGTATGTGGGAGCCTTTAGGCAGCCCGCGCCCAGCGTACACGCTAGCAGCAATAAACCTAGTAAGTTAATTCAATATAAAAGTTCCGTTGATTTTCGCTTTATATCAGAAACAGTTCAGGCAGTTTAGTCCAACTACTCTGTCCTCCCGACAGAGACGGATAGAGCGCTGTGTACGTTAAGGGGTGCAGTGATATTAAACACTTGGGAAGAATATTTAGTGCGCCTTATAATAGTTAAAGCTATATTCCTTGCATTACTGCCACCTGCAGGTGATATTAGGAACACCCATTCCACCGTTGCTGGGTTAAGTGTGAAAAGAGATGAGCCGTTAATTTACTGGGACTAATTTGCATGTGTGAAAGGCGGTTATTCTTGTTGGACCCGGGAATGTGGTCCCAGTAAATTACTTGGACGCATGTGTAAAAAGGGACTTAAGATATGAGTTAAGATGAACATTAACCAAAACACCTGCCATGCCGCCAAACAAGCCTAACTGTACAAAGTGTTCCTGGCATTTAAAGATCAGCAGAAAAAAATAGAAATAAATGCAAGGGACGTAGATGCCTCACCTCCAGTCTGTGGCTGCTGTCCAAAGCCTGAGAAGCTGCTGGGCTGACTTCCAAATGCAGAGCCCTGCTGGGCCAAGCTCCCAAATGTAGGAGCAGTCTGAGTGGCCAGAGCGCCAAAGGAAGGGGCACTGGGAGGTGAAGAGAACCTGAAAACAGTGGCAGACACACAACGAGTCTTATGATAAAACTACAAGCTTAAAATGAATCGGCACAATTCAAATCAGCAATTTGTCAAGACAAAACCATGTAAAAGTTCAAGTAAACATGTCTGAAAGGCAGCTGACGTGAAACGGGGTGCGGAAATTTCGGATGTGGGATTGAGAGGACGGGATCTGAAGAGGATTTAATCCGTTCCACTGAACACACCCCCGCTGACTCCTAAGAGGGGAAAGAGAGTATAGGCATAGCAGCGGTAGAAGTAGAGAGAGCAGGCCAGTTTAATCTGCAGGCAGCATGACCCCAAAGTGGGATTATGTGAGGCGAATAATCTACTCCTGCACAGAGATCCATAGTTTTAGGCTCAGGGCCAACCTCACCACTATCAAAACACAGGAAGGACATCGCAGGCGCTTAATAAAGGCGACACAATCATTGGAAATGACGAGAGGGATGACAAGATTATATATTCAATATCCTCTTAAATTTTAATTGTATTTGCTGAGAGTTCCCAGTCACTGCACTCTGTGCTAAAATGTCAGCCTGGTATATTTGAGGAAAAACTATACGTGTAATCTGCTAAAAGGATAGGATAACCCAACTATTTTAATCATTTCATTTGGAAATGTAACGAGTTATATTACGGTGTTTCACCGTGTCATGGAAACATTCATTCCCATTAAACTTTTCCACATTTCACGGCATCACACGCACAAACTTCAATGCGTTTTGTTTGGTATGTTATTTGACAAAACAACACAAAGTAGCGGTAAACTGAGGCGGAAACCAAATTATTCAGAAGTAAGCTAATCAGTAAACTGAGTCCGCCTGCGTCTAATCTAACCTCAGGGTAAATCCAGCGGTTCTGTGACGGTCTCAGAGGGTTATTAGAGAACATTAGTGAACAGACAGCATCATGAAGTTCCAGGAACACATCAGACCGGTCAGGGATAGAGGCAGAGAAGCAGGGTCGGGTTATAAAACGATATCTCAAGCAAGTGGTGGCAGTATCAGGCTGTCAGGATGCTTTTCTTTAGCAAGCTGATTAGTTTATGTGAAGGTGGGTGGCACCAGAAACGGGACAATACTAAAAGAAAAACGAAAAAACCATGAGACTGGGATGGAGGTTGACCTCCCATTAAGGCAACAGCCCTAAACAGTCAGCTAGAGCTGCAATGGAACGGCTCAGCATTAGAGCCATTTAAAGCATAAAATGGCCCAGTCAAAGCCCAGATCTAAATCTAGTTAAGAATCAGAATCAGCTGCAGGAAGGTTTAAAAGCTCGTGATTGAAGGCGTCAAGCATCCCAGATAAGCAATTTTGGGGAGAACGGCTAAAATGTTGTTCTCGCGATGCTGCGACAGACTTGAAGTTGTAATTGAAAAGCAAAAGGCGATTTCACAAAGTATCATCCAGGGGGACAAAATCAGTCACACCACACTTCTCAGAGTATAACTTGACTTTGTGTTGATCTACAACTTAAACTCAGGATCTTATCGGTTTGACGAATTCACTTGATTTGTGTGTACGCACCGAGTGCGATTTTCAAAAACGCTGCACTGAGGCCAACCTTTTCAAGCTTTGAAACAGCAGCCACAAAATTACCAAAAGCCAAAGATCGTCTTTCATGCATCAATTTTTTTAGGGAATCGTTGTTGTAAAATTAATATTTGTAACGTTACAGTTTAGGCTCCCCATTTTGGAGACTAAAGCGAAAGCCACTTAAGAGTCTTCTTACCCAAATCCTCCCATGTTTGCAGCTGCTGTCCCCTCTCCGAACACTTTACCGGTTGAGGAGCTCATGGGACTGCTGAAGGAGGCGGTGGAGCCAAACGATGCCGTGCCACCAAACGCTGGGGAACCACCAAAGGAAGGGGGACTCCCGAACACCGGAGCGCTGCCAAAGCCGCCTGCATTAAAAAAAAAAACAAAAAAAAAACACGTGTGAGCTTTGTACCAGGACGCAGCAGCAGCAAAAAAAGAAAAATACAGAAGTATATTCCAAGTTTAAAGAGAACGCGAGTTGTGATCCTATTTCTGCACTTTAGTATAAAATATATATTTATTTTTTAACAAAAGGGTATTAAACTAATGAGTATTGACAAAATGCATAATAATGCATTTAACAACACAATATTACAAAGAGTTATATTTGGGCATTGGTTATGCTAAAGTAGTTTAAAAGTTGTTCAATAAAAAAATTTAAAAGTAATAGGCTTAAATTAGTGCGAGGCCATATTTGAAAATGTGTTTTTCATAAAAAGTGCTAAGAAATACAACTTGACAGTGTCTTTAAAAGAAGCAATAAGTACAACGATTCCCTGTAAAATTAACCAAAATAATTCTCTGAAACACTAGATGTCATTATTGCTCCTTTAGGTTTATAGTATTTTACTAATTCAAACCAGAAGACTGTGAGGACTTCTAGACAGGACAAATAGTTCACACTTAATTCGAGGCTTCTGGGCAGCAGGGCAGAAAGGCTGCGCTGAAATTACAGCCGGCCCAGCAGCATGCCCCAGTAAATAATTGATTGAGCTAATGTAACAAGATTACGTTCCCCTTAGGTAGGACATTAATGTGCTGAGCAATATCAGTACCCCAGTGGAGCTGAGCGATAGCTGGGATATCAGCTTAATTAGCAAAAAAATGACCAAAAAAAGATGCTGGGGTGAAACTTGGTGTAAATTTTATATCCAACTGAGAATTCGATTTTAATCGACTTTACAGACATCAAATTAACTCGTTACCCATGTAGACTCGCTCCATCCTAGATTGTAAGAATAGTGTCGATATTAAAGGCTATCAGTCGGGCCTACTGTAATATATTTGGATCTAGATGAGATTGGAAATTAAGGGCAGAAATTGACTCTAAAGATCAATGTGTTATCTGCTTTATGAGAACGCTAGATCTCGATTGAGGAAAATGGTTTTTATTTGTATAGTTTGAGCGATCTTTTCAGATACCATAAGGAAAGCGCTCATAAAAATCGCTTCTCAACAGGAAGCTTCAGGGCGTTCTCATGGCACAGTGTCAAGACAGCTTCCGTTCACGGATTGAAGAATAATCAAATGAATAGTAAACTTGATGGAAGGCAGAACAGATGAACAGATGAGTGGATGGATGAAGGATGGATAGACAACCATGATGGGTGAGTGAACCGCTGGTTGGACAAGTGGATGGCTAGATAAAAGTATCTGTGACTCAAACACAGATGGATGGAACGGTGCACATAATATAGAGAATAAACTGTGGAAATACAGAGTTGGGTTCAGCCCAACTGTGTGTATTATTTTCTTTGTGTTTTCATAAATTAAACTGTAAAGTATTTGTTTAGGCTTCTCGTCAACCACTGCAACCATGCAGAGCACTAAATTCCCTACTTATCCAGACTCAAATGTCTATATTTTAAAGCTTTTTTTTTTCTTATAAAAATCTGGAAATTTGAGAACAGAGGATCAACGCTGAACCTGTAAATACTAGTCAATTTGTTTTATCTGTAGGCTTGATGAAATGCAGAAACATGTTTCTGATTTTACTAGTATAGGACTACAGCCTATTGGCTGATGGACCAACTTAGATCTGCCCTGTTTCAAAATGTATAAACTCTTAGATTTGTCAGATAAGGAACAGAATATCCTAGACTAAATGTGGATTATTAAGCAGTTTGTGAACTTTGGTACTTTTTTTAAATTCTTAGAAATAGCTGAGGTAGTTTAGAAGCCAAAGAGCAAGTTAAAATGGCTCCTTTTTATTTTTAGATAAGTGAAAACCCAAAATACTAATAGGCAATATCTTAGAATAAACATGTGATGAGGTATCATGTCACTTCAACATAAACCTGTGTAGAACCTCGGCAGTAAGTGATTATTATTAGACTTTTGTCCTTTACAAAGCGCTTGAAGGAAAAAAGTCTGGTAGATAAAAACTGTTTTCCAAACTTAATTTTCAATGTTTCCATACCAAGCCTGGAAAATGATAAAAGCCATTTCCATTAAGTTTCTAGACTTCAAGAGAGTAAGATCCGTGTACTAAAAAAAACTAAACACGCATCTAGATCACAAGCTACCTGGCTTTGTTGGTGAAGAGAAGGAGCCGAAGCCCTGGGCTGCAACACTCCCTGCACCAGTGGTGAAGGTCCCGCTGGGTTTCTGCTCCCCAAAGGCGGACTGGCTGAACCCAAAGGTCTTCGCACCACTATTCCCAAAGAGACTGGTGGAGCCTGGAGAGGAAGTGGGACAATCAAACTAACTCACAAGAGCAGTTAAACCAGAACCGCTTTTATTGGCAAAGTTTGTGCAGAAAAAACAGGGGAATTATACTTGGGCTCCACTTTTCTCTCAATGTAAAGATGAATCAAAGTCAAAAAATATTTTTTGTTTGTTTGTTTATGAGGGGGCGAAAAATTAGCAGCGACTGCACGGCCAGAAAATATATTTTCTCATCAGGCTTAATGCAAACCTTTACAAACAGAAAAACATACCAGGCTGAGCGGCCTGTCCAAACCCTCCGGTAGAAACGGTGGTACCGAACGGGTTCTTGTTGGTAGCATCCTCGCTTGGTTTGCCCCCGAGACCACTGAAGAATCCTCCAGAGGATGAACCTGCCGTGTTGGCTGTATTTGAACCAAACAATCCAGTGCCCGATGATGACTGCAGAGGCGATGAACAGAAGAGGAGGAAGATTGTCATTTATTCCTTTACATTTTACATTTCAAGAAAGCAACCGTCGAGCAATCGGGTACCCTACCTGTCCAAACACACTTCCACTTGAAGACTGTTGGCCAAATACAGGGGTGGCAGTGGAGCAACCAAATCCTGGGACAAAAAAAAACAAACAAAACGCACAACTTCAACTCTAAATGGTCTAAAAAAAAAAAAAACACCCAAAATACAGAGATGAAACCCAAAACTGTCTCCTTGCAAGATTTTTCATTTAAAATCATCAATCCTGACAAAATGAGCGGGCTGGTCAGATAACTCGCTATTTATCACACATCATCCAGCGCAGCCTATTGCCCTTGGGTACATATTTTCATTCAAAGGGTGTCAGATGGTGTTAGCTTCAATGATGGAAGACGCAGCAGTGTCAGATATTATTGCTTTTAGCCATGCAGCACTGAGAAGGATTTTGTTTTACTGCTCATAATAAGATGGTTTCTGGCTCACTGGTCTAAAACTTTGAACCTGTTATTTCTCTTCAGAGATGACAGTTATTGTTATAACATTATATTCTGAGATATATTTTTTATTCTAGGAAATAGTTAGTAAGGCTTTTTTTTTTATTTAATAGAGATTTAATCCGGTTACTGCTCAGGCTCACCTGCAGGCTGACCAAAACTGAATCCTGAAGACGAGGATGTGGTGGTGTTACTGCCAAACACCGATGGCGACCCGAATCCGGTGCTCTGACCGAATGTGGGAGGCGTGCTCTGTCCGAACAGCCCCGACCCGGTGCAGCTGGCTGTATTGGTGCTTCCGCCGCCAAATGAGAACGAACTTGCACTGCTAGCAGTAGACGCCCCGAAAAGACTTCCTCCCCCAGTTGTTGCACTGCTAGGATTTGCTCCAAATGCCGACTGGGTAAAAGAAAAGCCACTAGATGACCCGGCGCTGCTAGCAGGTTGGCCAAAGCCACCCATCTGGCCAAACACGGATTTGTTAAAGCTTGCTCCAGCGGAAGTACCAAACCCGGGCGAGCCGAATCCCGTTGCTGCGGGGGCTGAGGAAGCGAGCGGCGCCGCCGGTTGCCCGAACACAGCGTTGGCGGCGGCGGTTGGCGCAGTGGTAACGGTTGCAGGGGTGGTGGTGGTGGCAGCAGGAGCAACTGTGTTGATAACTGGTATGGCGCCAATGGAGCTGCTGTCGGTCGTTGCTGGGGCGGGCTGTGTAAAAATGGAACCTGGTTTTTCAGAAGATGGCACCTGGAACGCTGGCGGGGCTCCCTGGGAGACGGCGGCGGCGCTGGGAGCAGCTGGAGTGGAAACAAGCGGAGGAGCGGGTAAGGGATCTGGGGTGACTTCTGTCGTGGAAGGCGCGCTGGACGTCGGTGGAGGGGTCGCTTCAGCTGGTGCAGCACCGGTAGAAGGAAGGTCTTGGGTAGCGGTAGGCGTCGCTGAAGGGGGTGCGGGTGTGACCTTTGGAGTGGATGAAGAATCCAGAGCAGGCTCTGGAGCCAGAGACGGACTGGCGCTTTCCCCAGCTGGTTCAGCAGCGGCTGGTTCTTTTTCGTTGGGTGGGGTAGCTTCTGGGAGCTGTGGGGGAGCTTTTGATTCCTCTGAGGAACCTACAAGAAGGCTACTGAAAGATGTCGGCAAAGCTGAAGGTGCGGAGCTAGATGGGGGGAGAGAAAAGGCCGGCTTGGCGTTTGTTTCAGGAGGCTTGAACAAACTGCTCGATGAAGCTCCCTTAGACAAATCTGTCGCTGCAGAATCTTCAGCAGCCTTTTGGAGACCTGACCCAAAGCTGAAGGATTGTACTCCCTTGCCAATGCCAAGCCCTGCTTCTCCAAAGGTAAATGCAGCCGCCGGCTTTGTTACAGAGTCTTTGGCTTCTTCTCCTTGGCAGACACGCAGTCCAGAGAAACTGCCGAGAGTTTCTCCTCCGGCGGTCTTGGGCGGCTGTGGCTCAGTCCTGAAGGCTGTGGAGAGGGAGCTGTGTTTGGCTGCTTCCCCTGACGTGCTTAGATTCAGCTGCGGAGACCCAGTGGCAGTACCGGAGGCCGCGGACTTCGGGGTTAGAGAGAACGGTTCCTCTGCTGTCTGACCAAACAACGCCTTGCCATTTCCGCCAAAAGAGAATTTACTGACGTCCTTAACTGCTGGGGAACAAAAGCAGAAACAAGTGAAACTTTGTGGACGTACCGGACGATTCTATACCTCTGACGGTACCGGGCCACTGATGGGTTTTACCTTGTGGCATTCCAGCTTCTTGCGAGACAGAAGTAAAACTAAAACCCGTTGACCTGCGAAAGCAACAAAGTTGCAAAACAACAAAGAAACATTGTTACACAACTGTTGAATTACTACTTTTATTTTTTACCTTCAAAATAGCTCAGTGCTATAACTTCTGATTCAACTGGCTTTATTCTTTCTATAAACAACATTTACTCTAACCTTGCCTGCAAGCTGAATTCTCGCCGTTTTTGTGCGTTCACAAACGCACGAGAATCCATCTCGTGCCGCTCCCGCCTCAATTGCTTAGCCAAATTGTATTCATTGTTTTTAAACTAATAAGCTGCCTGTATTCTATTACATTACTTTCAAATATTTGAAACAAGATCTACTATTGTAGCAGATAATCTCAGGCTGCTTTTTTCGCCACTGGGGATGTTAACTCACCCTGGTGTGAAGGAGAATGGCTTGTTGTTGCTTTGCTCCACAGAACCGGTAGGAACCACAGAAACATCTGTTTTGGATGGTGGACCTTTGGGAAAAAGATTATTAAAAGGGCATTGAACGCGCGAGAGAGAAGTATTTAATGTTTGGGCTGACGTCATCATTTTGGACTACATTGTAAACGCTAGTACAAAATAATTAAACAATACTTACTAAAAACAAAGCCTTGCTGCAGACCGGATGTACTTTCAGTAGACATTGTTGGGATCTTTGGGGTGGTCGTCTACAGAGACACATTGAATTAAAAGTATGCATGTATAAAATAAAAAAAATAGATCAGTGCTCAGGTTTCCTTGTTGATCGTATTGTGTGAATGTACGAGAACAGGTTTCCACCGTGCCTTCAACAACAACGCGTAGCAACAATATGAGATAAACCCGAGACATTTCCCACCTATTCAATTAAAATTGTCTTTAGATGTCAAACTGTGACAAATCTGAGGATTTTTTTATAAATTGTTTTGCACTTTAAACATACAAGGACACAGATTTAGAAATATTAAACAAGCTTGTCTTTTTTATCTAACAATATCGCAAACCCTGAAATATAAACTGAAGTCTATGCGTTTGACTATTGCAATATTATTTTTAGACCAACTAATTCACCTGAAACCCATTTAAATGGACACATTTTGTGGGGTGACTGGTAAAACATAATCTATAGGGGAAAAAAGACGAGTTGTAGGGAGACCACAGCTGACACTCACTCGTTTGATCTGGCTGGTAAAAGCCTGATTTGTGAGATCCGGCACCGAGGAGCTGGGAAAGATAAACAGAAGATGGGAGAAAACTTTTAAACACTAACATGTTCCTGAGTTCAGTTATTTAAAACAAACCTTTAAATAATTTTAAAAAAACAACAATATAGTCTTTCTCTATGTTTTTGCTCAGTCAAATTCAGTACAAAAAAAGAAATCATTACAGTTTGTAATTTTCCAAGTAAAGAAAATACAATTTTCCACTGATATTAAACATCAGTTAATAGTTTAGCCCATTAAAGGGGTAAAAATAATAACTTTCTTACTTCAAAAACTGTCAAAGGTCAACTCTGGACTAATTTCACAAGTCATTTCACTTATATGACGCACATTTTTACTTTGTGTCCAGCAAATAGAAATCCCAGACGTGTATTTTGTTTGTTTATTCTTTACCTTCTGTATTTTCAGATTAAGAAGTTAAAAAAAAAGAATAATCTACCATTATATGTTTAACAAATCTACTATACGTTTGAGATTATAGGATGTTGGAAATAGAGAGATATCTTCCTGTGTGATTTCACAGAAGACTCAGACAAAACATTTTAACTGATACTCTAGATGTAAACTTTGCAGTTTTCATTGCCGTGTATTTATTCTTGGAGTTCACTAAAAAAGTGAAAATTATTTAAGAGAAACCTATGATTTGACTCGTTTCTTCTTTGAGATAAGCAATTATAATCGTGTCCAAATCCATGCAGTGGCGTAAGCAGGTTTTTCCAGAATATATTAAGCATTAATGATTTGTGTCTACCTGATGACAGAGGAAACGGGAACAGGTGGCCCCTTTTCCTTGAGCTCCTGAACATTGACCACCCGAGGGACGGTCTTTAAGGTGGACTCTGTCAACGAACCGCTAACGGGAGCTGGAACAACACAAAACAAAATATGAGCAGTTAAAAGGAGAAGGTGTTTAGATTTAAACAGAATAAGTCAGAAGGGTGGAATTAAATGATCTAATTGTTGCTATGGTGATTTCAGTCTTAGAGGAATAACAGAGAAACAAGTCTGACGTTCTGGTCTGGGCTTTGAAGAGTTTTAACTCAGATTATTTTGTCCACGAGCCTTTGTCTCCCTCTGGTGATTTAAAAATGGTATTGCAATACGATATGAAACAATTCAGTGTTCAAAGTAAATTATTTGATACATTTGTTTTAAATCTATTCAAAATCAAAGTAGAGTTTAAGCCACTAATTTTAATGAGCTCCACCACCAAAAGTCCCAGCTTACGTGTCAATAGCTTCAACATTAATGGTGTTCCTGCTGCTTCTAAAAATGAGCTTCTGGGTCAAAAATGTTTAGCCTCGAAAACAGATAAAACTAACAATGCTGGTTGATACTGGAAAAACTGCCTGAACAGATTATTTGCCAACATGGACCAGGGAAACATCATTTACTATCAATAAAGCTGCTGGTCTGGGTTTGCAGGATAGCTGTAATCTTACACTTGATGGCTGCTTTTACCTTTAGTAACCTCAAAGAAAAAGATGTTAAAAGCTTCTACAGGAATTATATAGACATGACAGCTGAGTTGATTTCTTGGAATGGAAATATAAATGTTGGAATTGAATAATTTTCTCCAAACTACTGTGATGAAGTCAACACAAAGACCTTAAGAGATGAAATAGAGTTGTGTGCTCCACAGTCAAACAATGAGAACTACTTTAAACTTAGCATTAATGCTATTTTCATTAAACAGGCCAAGTCATGTAGTCACATACTGTGACTTTACCAATTTCTACACCAGTGGCTCACTCTGGTTGCATACAAAGGCTTTCTGATGACATCACACCATGTTGGCTTATATTTTATTTCTATTTTACTCTTTGATTTTGCTCTATTTGTGTATATTTACCATAACAAGACCACGTCACTGAAAGTGCGATATTGTGCATGCACACAATGAGTAAACAAGGAGACGCAATGGAGCCGAGCGAGCTGGCAAGGTTTAGCGAAGAGAAAGAAGTTAAGTGAGCCCAACCCTGTAGATCGGGTTGGTCTTCGACCTCCCTGAGCTGTCACTTTACTGCAAGGCATTGCAGGACGGTCCACTGGCTCTTATAGTAGCTGCGTCAGTTGTCGCCATCTTGTTTTCTGATAGTTCAGCGGTACTGCCGGCAGATGGCACAACAACGTTCGTCTGCCGATCGCGCCAGGTCAAGCAAACACTACGAGGACCAACGCTTGGCGTACATTGTTTAATTTGAAAATGAATTTATGGCTTTTGTGTTTTCTTTTATTGCCAAAATACGTGACTAGGCCCCTTTAAAACTTTCAGAAGCAGAACAAGTTTACACAACAATAATAATAATTCAATGACACGTACACTTTGTACTCAGTCAATATTGCTGTACTGATATTTTTAGTTCTGAAACAAGGTCAAACAGATCACACAGGATACGTGATCAGCAGTAGGACACCACAAAATACTACATATTTCATACAGTTAGAATTAATATTTTCCTAAGAGGGTTTTTTGTCATATTTTGGATTGCATAGCTAAAGTTGACAAGAATGGTGTTAAAATATAACGATTTCACATTAACTGAAGCCAGTAAACCTAGTAATCATGTGGAATAGATGCTATGTAGTGAATCTGGAACAGGCACAAGTCAGTGTTATGTATAACATAACTATCGCTCTACTGGCTAATTGTTTCCCAACATGAGCAAGCAGCGCGTCTAAGAGGACAAGCTCGGTCCAAAAATAGAAACTATAGTAAGAGGAGTGGTTCCGATTGGAGAGAACAAAATCTCAGAGCACAATTGTTTAAGGTGAACCGTAATATACTTAAATACAAGGAGAGCGGTACAAAATCAAGATGGTAAGACACCAATATATGAGGTTCCTCCTACCTGGCATCTGATTTGCCATTTGCCGGCGCATAGCTGCATTGGCTGCAGCCTGCTGGGCAGAGATGACAGGAACGGTTCTCTCTGTCGGAGGAGCGCCATGTTTTACAGTCTTTGTGGCAAGAGCAGTGCTTTCAGCCCCGCTGAGATTGATCTTATTGGTTGGAACTAAAACAAGGGAGGGAAGTTGTGTCAAAAGCAACACTGTTTTTTCATAAAAAAATGTAGTTTGCAAATATTTTTCTCGCCAAAACTTATACAATTTATATTCCATTAGGGCTGGGCGATAGTTTAAAAATAAAATCTCCAATTTTATTTGACCAAATCCGATAAATCATTCCCTCCCCCCCCTCCCCCCCTCATTTCATTAAAAGAAATTGCAAATTCAAATGAATGGATAAAATTGATTTATAGCCCAGCCCTGATTTCCACCTGATTAGCAGTCAGTATTATCCTTACCAGGACTGGGAATAGGGCTGAGTCCAAATCCCAGAGTTGGTGCCGAGTGGATTTTAGGTAGAGGGGTGGACTGAATGCCTCCAAAGCCTGGTTGGATAGACGGGGTCCTCACAACTGTGGGGTGGCGAGGAGTGGCTAGCGCTGTCACAGTTGGGAGCTGTAGAGGCTGTAGTTCTTCCTCTTCCTGGTCCAAGTGAGATGGATGAGGCTCCAAGGACAGGGACGACTTGGAGCTGGCGTCATCCAGGTCCTCGTAGTATTTCGGGGAAAGGAACGCGGAGCGAGACAGGTTGGCTGAAAAGGAGAAACAAAGATAGCCAATCTATTCCTTTGCAGTAATTCTTTCATTCAAGGTAGAAAATTAACGTATTTTACAGACTATAAGTCACACTTTTTTTTCCTTCAGTGTGGCCTATCCTGCAACTTATAGTTAGGTGCGATTTATATATCAATTTTAAATGGTCATTCATATTGACCAAACACGAACCAAGAAGTAAACATTACCGTCTACAGCAGCAAGAGGGCTAACTAAGCTTGTGAAAACTATATCCTGCTCCTGTATCACTTAAAAAGTTAATTGAAACATTAACTTTTACACATCAAGGACATGTTTGTATGTTGTTTCGCTGTTTCAGCACGCATTCACGCAGCAGAGCGTCGCGTGGTGCATCTCGAAGGGCCCAGACCACGGCAGGACCCTGTTATTAGGCTGTCCGTGGAGCTAATAACAGCTAGCGCTAGCTTACAGGTCTGTTGTCCGGGCGGGTTACAACTTTGCTGATTCACGTGAGCTTTATGTTGCTCTGAAACATTCGTTTCATACTGTTAGTTTATCACGTAGCACCGCTACGCTCATAATTTCAGCCTAACGGCGCGTTACGCTGAAATGCGCTGGCGAGGACCTTGCTGGTTGTAGCTGGTGGCTTTTTATGCTAATTTACCCCATTCATCCTCCCAGGTATGTTCCATGTTATTCAGCCGGTTGTGGATGCACTTATATAATTGAATAAATTGGTTTACCTGATAAAATGTCAGATTTTAGTCTTGGGATTGTGTGAAATAAATTTCTAAATAAATAAATGCGTACAGTTCGGTGCGACTTACATATATTCTTTTCCTCTTTATGACATTTTTTGACTGATGCTACTTATATTCAGGAAAATATGGCGTTCCTTCTTATATACAGTGCATCTGAGTGTTTGCGCTTCAACATGTATGGTAGTACCTGGTGCAGTCGAGCGCACAGGAGGCATCTGTCCCTTGGAGAGGAAATTGCGAAGTTGAGACTGTTTAACTGGTGATATCTTGGCTGCTGAAAAACAGAGAATGTTGGAGCTTTAAAATCTTCACATATTGTTCATGATTTTTTTTTTTTTTTTTTTTTTTAAAAAAGAATATACCTGGAGATTTGGCTTTGGCCTTAGGAGGAGTGACATCCAGCCTGGCTTTCAGGAGGGCATCCTTTAAACTCTCAAGCTCACTTTCCAAACTATGAAAACAGCCACAAGATCATTTAGGTAAACTATTTTTAGTTAAAGGCCAAAAGCATGTAGTACATGTCTCTAATGTGGGAAAGTAATTTATTATGGTGTTTATTATCTTTTGGTTCCCATTCTCTATAAGAAACAAACTCGGTTGAATGTAAATAATTGTAAACTTAGGTCTCCCACAGAAAAACTTTGGTGTGAACTGTATGGAAATTGAAGTATTTTCTTTATCGGATTTCAAGAATACACAAATAATTAAAAAAAAAAGAGACAGCAAGGATCTGCCTCTTTCATTTTTTGGAAACTTTTACATTTTTTTAAAACAAATTTGTGTACAAAAGAGGGAAAACAAAAACAAAAATCAAACCATTTTATTAACTAAGTAAAGTCTATCCACACAATGGTGAAGATCAGCACTTGATTTCAATAACAGCTACGCCAAGAAAGGTAAAAGCCAACAGCCCGGGACCCTGCTCAAGGTGAAAGTTAAAATATGACACCCTGAGCAACACCAGATCAGTTTTAGAAAAGTTACTTTATATCGTCAGTAAATTGGACAGTGATAGCATCTGGAAATAAAATCCATTTCTATTCTTTATTAACCATATTTTTTACACTTATTTGAACCTGGAAGATACTAAAATCAACATCTATTATATTCACGGAAACACAGAACTAAGATGACGGCGTATGGACTACATGTTTTAAACGCAGGCATAATTCTCCACCCAAACCCGTTACGTACCCATCTGTAGTTCCAGTCGCAACGTTCTGGTTAATAGCAGGCGCTGCATTTTTACTGTAAAGGCGCAGAGAGGTGAGTTCCCGGATAAGCTGGTCCAGTCGGTTCTTTTGCTGGTTGATGATGCACAGGTTGTTGGTCAGTGTGGTGAACAGGCCCTCACGCCCGGGAACAACCATGTGTCTGTCGACAAACGACAAGCCCAGACAATCTTCTCAGTTTTTAGAGATTTAAAAAGAAAGCGGGACCGTCTGTAATCCTTCAGACTCACTTCTGCTGCTTCTTCTTCTCCATGTGTTTTTCCCATTCCACATCTAACACATCATTAACATCTTCCACAGCAAATGTGACGTACTGGTAAAGTCTACGGATCTCCTGAGAAAGAAACAAGTCCACAACATTTTGAGGGGCATGCAGGTAATTGGATTGACCCATAAGTACTCATTATTACAGAAAAAGCTTTTTTTATTCCACATCTCACCTTGAGCTGTGCTTCGCTGCGTGGATCCAGGGGTTTTTTGTACAGCAGCTGCCTGTAGTTTTTGTCTTTGCTCAGCTCGCTCTGCGTTTTGGCTTCCTCTGCCCCGGCAAAACCCTCCAGTAAAGTGGTCTTCAGGGTGCCAATGTCCCCGTGGAGAGACTTTTAAATCAGAAGAAAGAAAAGCCTTGACTACACCTTTGAAGTGTTGCTTCTTTGCAAATTAACGGTTTACAAGAGACTGACGCAAAACGGGATCTTTTAGCTGCTGTGAACCTGCCATAATGCTGGGAGCACCTGATTTCCTAATACTTACAGGTATTACAATACTTTAATAGTACAGTTAATAAAAGAAAATACTCTCGAGTTTACTTTTCCACATGCAGGGCCGGGCGATATGGCCTTTGTTTTTTTTTAATGAATCTGATTAATCAATTTTCTTGCCTTTTGTTTCATAAAAACAAATTGCTGAAATTATTTTTTAAAAACACTTTTTTTTCAACAATCTCATCTGGGAGTTGACCTGAAGTCAAAGTTATTACAAGCTTTAAGACATGCTTAGATAAGATGGCAGGCCCCGCCATAGTAAATAATGAAGATAAACAAAATGTTGGCTGCTAGTTGTATCACACATCTAAGAACAGGCTTCACTTAATTTGTGTAACTTCACATCAACTTAAACAAATAAGTAAATGATTAAATTAAAGTGCCACGTCTTAGGGTAAAAAGGTTTCCTCTTTGGAGAATTTTGACAAGATATTTTCCTAAACATATAGGCTACATTGCATGTTATTACCAAAACAATATCCCTTTTCGGGACTGATCTAGTGCAAAGTTTCACGGAAGCCCAGGAGAGTGAATTGGCAAAAATAAATAAGTTAAAAAATAAATAAATCTAAAATTAAATCTTCAGGAGTTGCTAATTCAAATTACTTGATTTATTGCTCAGCCCTGTCCACATGAAATATAGGGAGTACAAAATTCACTTCAAATATTTCCTTTAAAAAGCAAACTAAAAGTTAACTATAATAACTGATAGTTTTGTTTCTGTGTAATAATGTAGGACTCGAGCTTGTGGCTTCAGGTCAACTCCAGCTGTTTCGGAGCAATGATTTCTGTGGCGTTACCTCTGTAGTTTCCTTTATTTCCAGGGTGAAGATGTGGAGGTCCTCCGACTCCTTTCTCAGCTCCTTCATCTCGTCGTTAGTACCAACCTTGAAGTCGGCCTTGGCGCTGCGTGCCTTAAGGTCATCCAACTCCATCTGAAAGTGTGCAATCTGATGGCGAAAACCTTGAATTATTTATAAAGGCATTTCTTAGAGTTTCTTAGGTTAAGTTTGGAACATGCTACCTAACATCTGTATAACATGCAGCACTATATTGAAACATTTCCAAATTTTTCAAAAGCTTTTGAGGGTAAATTCCTTTCTAAGCAGATTGTTTACATAACATTGAACCTGTTTAAATCCTACCACAAGACCCGTCTTTTTAAACTGGCCTTTAATTCATGACCAATGTCTTTTTCCATGAAGTTAACTCTCCTTGGAGTCTTATTTCTTTGAATTCTGCCATTATATTGTAGATTTTCAGTTTTTATTTTCTGATTCTTATTTCTATGGTTTATGTCTTTGCTTCTGTGCAGCGACCTTGAATGCCTTGAAAGGTACCTGAAAATAATAATAATAAAAATGTATTATGGCTGGTCAGTTTATGAAACCTAAAGGCTGAAAGCACAAAAATGAAAGGAGGCCATGAGCAGTTTGTATTTGGAAGTTTTTACCATATATTTGTTACCAACCTTGCTACTTTATGACAGATTTTTCAGATCAAACCAGATAGTGTTGCTGACCAGCATAAACTACCATACTTAGTAACTCTTCTCAGGAATTTATAAACTTCTCCATATACTCATATTTAACATGAATGCTTGATTTGAACTTTTTGCTGATGTATTTAAGCTGTTTAGGCTTAAATACATACATCCGCTAATGTTTGGTTAAATTAGTAAACCGGCAGCATTAAAAAAACACTGGTTGCAGCTCTCAAGTTGATTCTGACATAATCTTTACCGGATATTTTTTTTTTTTACCATTGATCTTAACAGAACTGGTAGATTTTCCATTTATTTGCGCTGATTTTATGCCATGAACTTTGCATCAGAGTGTTGTCTGTAGATTCTCCCATCAGATGTAGTGCCAGGTGTAATGCCAAAACCAGCTTAGAGTTGTTTTTGAGACCAACGTCTGGTTTGAAATCCCAGTTGTGCCCAACTTTCAATTATCTGGGCGAAACTGTGCCCCTGATATGAAAAGGATATTGGTTCAGATGTTCAGGAACAACCCAGCAACCACCAAGTCTCGAACCAATCAACTGAAGGATGCAGGAATATCAGTGAACAACAGCCAAATGATTTCTGGAGCAAAAACTTTATCATCAGAGGAGAAAGGGTTGAACAACTTGGCAACAATGGCATGAAATAAATTTGGACGCTTCAAGGTGAGTTCATCACACCAAGAACACCGTACGAACTGGCAAGCATGGTGGTGGTTGCATCATGCTTGCAACCCAGCGAACATTAAGCTTCTGGAAAGCTACCGACTCCAACCTTACTGATCATTTCTGGACAGTGCTTAACATCATAGCTGCTGGCAGGAAAAAGCAACCGATTTAAACGAGCCCTACCGTTTATCACACAGGTGAAATGTCTTGTCAGAATTACACCAGAAATTTGTTCCTGAGTCCAATAAGTGTTGTGTCTCTGCAACTTGCGTGGGAACAGCTGTTCTAATGTTAGAGGGGGTTGATGTATGTTATGTTTGTTTGTTATGTTTAAGCCTATATGAATGTTTTTTTATTCTGTTTGAGTAGTAAAAATCTATAGAAAAATCAAACTTGTTTTTAAGACCCATTTTAGTTGTATATTAACTAATAATATTTTGACCCCTAAACAGAACAGTCCAAATGTGTCCCAAAAATCAATAGACCATTGAAGCTGATGAGTAAACACTTGGACCGACTCTGTACCTGTCTGCTGACAGAAGTTCTCAGCCGGGGATTTAAGACATATCTACATTTGCCCAAAGAAACGGCACGTATTGTTTTGCTTGCAAACACTGTTTTATGGCTTTTGTTCATTTCACTAATCAACTGTTGGATAAACCAGAAGCTTCAGTCTCTTTACAAAAAAACTGTGCAATTTGTTTTGCAGTAACTACAAAAGCAGATTTAATATGAGGCGTAGAGTGTTTGCTGTTTAATATAGTGAACATAACAGGCCACTTACCATTCTGAATGGGGGATCATTTTGAAAGCTTCACCAGCCCCTCATGATTGTTCACTGACATCCTAACAGGCGGTTACAGTCTATTTAGTCTAGTCGTTATAGAAATGTGATGGGTAAACCCATTGTCATGTTTTTCGGTAAGTGGCTAATTAGCTCCATTTAATAATTCTGTCATAAAATCAGGCCAGGTTTGAACTTTAAAGTGTTGTCTCAATTGTTCAGGCAACAACAGTGGCACTAACTGGGAAATAAAACCTAAAACACGTCAGTATTGACAGGTTAACGCAGCTTACCTCCTCCAGAATACCAGTCATAATGGGATCGGACTCCTTCTTCTGCTGTAGCTGTTTCTCCAGGCTCTTCGTGCCAACAGTTGCCTGGATAATAATATCAAGAAATTATTATTTACAGTCTCTTGCCTCCTAAGCTTAAAAAAAAAAAGCACCGCTGTTTGAGTAGGAAAAAAAAACAATTATCAGACTACATCCAATATAGCTACACTTTTCCTGCCTTGCTGACAGTCTCACTTTGTTGCCATTGACAACCACTGAACTCAAGGTTCCGTAGCAGTTGAGCTTTCTCCATTTGCTGATAGTTTAATCTTTACTGAAATCACTTCAATGATCATAAATGGATCGATAGGAGGGATTAAACATTGTTAGAAATCACACCCCTGCTAATTTTTCCACCGTTCCCTCTAAAAACCCAAATGCAAGAGATTTTAAACCATTGTTGCATCTCGATAGAAAGCTAACATATCTATCAGAGCCTATTACTATTTTTGACCAGCCGCTCCAATCCCATCATATCATCGTACCACAAACAAAATGCTTATGGTAGTAAAAAGCAACTATTAAATCTACAGCAACACAGCAGAAACAATTGCTACCCAGTTTATGACCCATCTAATAGGTAACGAAACAGCAAAAAGAGATGATCAACAGACCCGTTTAACAAACTTATCGTTTTCCATAAAAGTATAACAAGGAATCATATTCTGAACAATAAGCGCTTAAAAACTACTACTACAGTCCTGCTTAAGTATATGAATCAAAACTATAAACATGTTTGATGTTATAATACCCATAACATGTTATTTTAGCAACAGTAGGAATATTTCTTCTTTTTAAAACTCCTAGTAGTGCATTTTTGTTTGAAAACAAACGCAAAATGATCGCACTGCCCCATGCCTGTTCTTTTAATTTACACTCATCATTATGAGAGTGTGTAATGAATAGAAAAACACAATAAAGGACTAACTTTGCTTTATGAGAAACAATTGATTAGAATTGATTTGTTTTTTTCCAAGAAGATTGAGTAAGAAAAAAGACAAAGCAAAGCCTCTGAGGCGTTTTTAATGAAATGGCAACATGAAGCCATCTCTGCGAACGCTTCTTTAAAAGGGAAAAGTGCTTTGTTTAAACGCAACCTAAAACGTTTAGGGAAACAAAACATCTTCAATTTTTCAGCAAGGCAACAATCCACAGCCTAAAGCCGAGACTGACGCGGACCTCTCAGACGGCTGCGGTACCTTTGTGGTGCAAAAAAACAAAAGGTTCTGTAGCAGCCCTACGAATAAGAGTCTGATTGCTGTGACGACAAACAAAAACGATTACTGTATAATAGAGGAATAGTAGTTTTTATTAAAACGTTTATGTTCAAAAGTGTTAGACGAAAGATGACCAAGTTATCAGAATAAGTTTAATCAGTCAAACCTTGCAAGGTGAGTTTTACTTTTACAGATTCAAACTATAATAATATTTTTTACCATTTAGTCAAGTAGACTCAACACCTAAACACCTATAAAAAAAAAAAAAAACAACAGCAACAACTGAACAGTGCGGTATCTTTACAACAAAAAGAAAGTACCTGGGGAGGTTGGGCCCGACCCGTAGCGGGAGCGGGTTTCTGGACAGCGGTGGGAGGCGTGCCCGTCTGAACTGGGCGCACTGGCGCTGAGAAAACAATTGATTTATAAAAACAAAGACCCATGCCACGAGTACTGTGATTTAAATAAAACAAAAATCGGATTTTCAAACACATCTACAATTAATCTCCTTACTTAGTACAACTGGAGGCTTAGTGGCTGGCAGTGAAAGGGTGCCTGCTGTCCCGCCACTGGAAACAGCCACTTTGGGCAGCGAGGAATTAAAGGAGAAATTTGGTGCTGGACTCTCCACTGATGAAAATCTAAAGGACAAAAAACAACCTTTATGTATCCATTTATTAACGCCTAAAGGTAATAAAATGTTCGTAGCAAGATTAAGTAAAACAAAGTAGGAGTGCACCTGTCGTTTAGATTTAATTTGACAGTAGGAAGGGAGGCAGCGGCGAGGCTCTGAGGCGTTGGCACTGGAGCCGGAGCCGGAGTCGGGGCCAGGGCTGGTACTGCTGCGGGCTTAATGGAAGGGCTGCTGAATGAAAACGCTGAAGGAGCAGAGGGAGTTTCAGAGGGGGGCTTGGAAGCAAAAGAAAAGCTTGAGGATGCTGAGCCAAAAGGTCCAGAGCCCCCAATGGAGAATGCCGGTGGGGCAGAGGTGGTGGAATAAGTGGTTGGAACTGTGAAGGAAAATCCTGACGAAGACGAGGAAACGGGAGTTGCGGCAACAAAGCTGAATGGGACGGAGGAGGAAGGGGCGGCAGGAGCGGATGAAGTGGAAGAGAGCGATGTAGGAGCGATGTTTGGGAAAGATGCAGCAGCAGAGACGGCCGAGGCAGCGGGTTTGGCGGGTTGGGCTGCAAAGGAACCTGAGTAAAAAACAAAAACAGAAAACCAGTTGAAGTGGAGCTCATCACAAGCTGAACCCGTTTTCTGCAACTCAGAACTTTTAGATTCAATTTCAATCTGAAAGTTTTTTTCTTCTTTCATGCTGTTTTTTAAGGCCCTACTACGGACGGACACTGCAAATTAGCTGTGGCTATAAACGTCTTAGTGTTTACATGTTTAATGCGTACAGTTGTCCGTTTCAAACAAATAAAACTAAAATAATTGACCTTAGACTCCAACTTTCATTTGACATTTCTGTCCCAAGAAGACAGAAATTGTGTTAAATACATTTGGATGAGGACAAATCTGGAGTTTAGAGAGGGGGGCCGACTCAATAATGGTATTGAACCAGATCCAGACAACAATGTTAACAGGCCTGGAAAACAGGCTGAGGCCACTGATCCGTCCATCAACCCAAACGCTGTAGTGTGTATTGCTGCAGGTCATAGTTGGTGGAAATTTAGGTTGAAATATGTTCAATTTAATGCAGTTTAGTTATATATCTGCAACTAATAAAACAATAGTCAATACAGTTGCTGAAAGGTTGTCTGTTGAAACCCAGCCGACCGCACTGAGCCACTTGACTTTGCAGCAATCACTCCTCCTGCCTCCATAATTGGCAGTTGCCCATTTTAAAATGACACAGTCAGTCACTATATACCTAGTCCAGGGGCCTGCAACCTTTACAGTCTAAAGAGCCATTTTGCCTACAATTCCACTCAGAATTAAACTCCTTCAGAGCCGCAAATGTTGCCTGGCCTTTTGAAAAAAGACAAGTTATAATTTTTGATAAAGATCTACTGTAGGAAATATGTTGTCATTGCTAAAGAAACGCCCTTTTATGTCTATTTTGAGGTTTAAAAAAAGAGGATGGACGGGATGTTGATATTTGTGGATAATGATGTAAAAAAAAAAAAAAAAATCAGTTTCCAACATAATGAAAAAATATTGATTTAAAATGAAATATTACTGGCACTTTTAGCATCATTTTGTTGTGAAAATTAAAAGCAATTTATGCATTTATTATCATTATTACATTTAAATACCATAATAAAAATATAATTTGTAGCCAACGTTATTAAGAGCCACTGTGGAAGGTCCAAAGAGCCACTTGCGGTTCCAGAGCCCCAGGTTGCAGACCCCTGATCTATTCTATACACAGAGACACTCTTACCAAAAATGTTGGGTTACTGAGAGTGTAAAAGACTCTGGATGGGAAAACATTGGTACCAGCAGATCAGATCGGTGCCCAAAAACCCTGGATGGAACATGTCTAGTGGGGTTCACCGCTAGTGGCGACCAAATCTGGCCCTCCTTTTTCATATTGATGGCTTTTCCATTTCAAAACAAATGTATGTTTCACATTCGCTCATTACCTGTAGAGGCAGCACACCAGACGTGTCTTACCTGGCTGTGGCTGTCTCTCTCCTTCCAGGGCGAGGGTAGCAGGTGGTGAGACTAGCTGCTTAACCCCAGGATTCAGGTTGAGAAGAGCAAACGGGCAGATTAGTCCCTCTGTGGACAGCATTAGCATTGTGGGGGCTGGAGGCAAGGTCTTCTCCTCACCTTTGAGAGGGTAGAGAACAGTAATATTGTTTGATGTACACAACATATAGCTCAAATAACAAAAATGTTAAACAACACTTTTGGTCTAAGAAAAAATGTATGCAGTCCACTCTACCTCATCACCCCTCGTACAGCTAGCATCCTTTTACTAATCAAGGAGTCTAGGAGAATCTTTATAGCTCTTTGGCAAGAGATTATAAAGTGTCTATAAATTAAAGCTCTAGTCAACAATAGACATTTATATAGATTGTAAAGAGAAATAATTTGCGCTTTACACTAATCACATTTACAAGAGACATTAGGAGCCGTTTCTTTTTTTTGATGCTGTGAGCAATGAAGACAAACTGCTGTTTGTCACCTTAAGTGTAAAATTCATGAGAACATTTGCTCACAAATGCAGCACGTTAGCAGCACACTCATCTCACGACCTTGGCTCCTTTCGCCCAGCGTTCAGTTTAGAAAAAAAAAAAAAGGGACTCAACAGTCAAGCTTAAAGAACAATCTTAAGATGCTTGATTTTGTAAAACACAGCCCACTGCGTTTCTCTTCTTTCCATGCCTTCAAACCTTTTCTGCTCCTCACACCCACTTCTCCACACTTATAAAAATCTTGCATTGTTCTGGCTGCAGCCCCAAACGTCAGAAATCAAGCCTACACCAACGTCGACTGATGAAAATTCAGGATTTGTAACCCGCGTTTAATGTCGATCGGTTGAAATTGAGACTCGCGCTTTCGGATGGATCAGGAACGAACGTAATACTCAAGAGATGACAATGATTACCGCTCTCTCGGTGCAAAGCTGCATTATTTTTTATCACCATGCATTTTTTTGCATGCCACAAAACACTTTAAACACTGACCCAAACCGAAACCTTCTTGGTCACAAAAGTAAAGTTTAAGGTATTTGGGAAGCAAAAGGGTAAAATGAGGGGTGGTGGGATAAGAAACACAGTAAACCTCATCAGCATTCTGCTTTAGGATCGTCGGGGCTTTGTTGTCTGTTCGGGGCTTGTCTGAGCCATTTTAATGAGTACATTTGTTCTCTACAGATAACTCTGCTGTTACACCCCCCCCCCCCCCGCCTACCTAATGCCTCTCTTGAGATCAAGGTTTTGATGAGCCTACAATCATGTCATAATGTTGCTCAGATTGCAGTTCTTTTCCTCTACAGTGAGGAAGTTCTGCACGTGAACAAGGGGAGATGTGACCAGACAACAGCAGCAACTGTACGTGAATGTCTGCCAGACTGGGCCGGTTAGGATGAAGCGGCACGCCGAGACAGGAGCTTATCACTATTCCTTACACACGCTGCGATGGAGCACTGCAGCGGAGGCTGCGCGCACAAAGCCGCCTGATAGATTTTGGTTTCATCTGATCGATAGAGGTGTGTTCGGCAAACACATTTCAAAAGATGAAACAAAGGGACGGCGGATTGCGGCACAAGAGTTGAATTGAGATCAAATCAAATGCAAGGAGTTTGCAGAGTTTCTAAGAAAGGAGGAGGCGGCAGAGCCCTCGCAGATTTTTTCTTGTGAAACAAACCCTCAGCTCACCTCACCTATAAGAACAGCCTTAAGCTTTCCTTTGTGATTTTTGCGTGTAGCGATGTCAGATTTGGGTGACTATGAGACGACGGGGAAACGCCACACTCAATTCTGAGCGCCTCTTCCCCCCTGTTGTTTTTTTTTTTCTTTTTGTTTGTGTGCTTTTCCGCAACTGTAACCCTCCAGTCGATGAAGGCAGATGAACGCCCATCGTGAGTCGGATTCTGCTGGAAGTCTTTGTTTACAGAGCTCTCTTCTCCATTGTTATTTTTGCGCAGCCTCAAGATGGAGATAAAATGCAAGCCTCTGTTTGTGGAGTTGCCCAGATAAAGAATTTCTTCTTTGTTTGAGACACAGATCCAAATTTCTTACTGAGTAAATTCTCAGAATTGCAACTTCCTCATTAAAGCAAGTTCTGTTACCTTTGAAAGCATAATTTCCAGTGAGTCATTCAGCCACACGGACATCATAAGAAAACGCACCTTTAAGGACAATGCCATGGAAACTTTTATTCAAGCTTACTCTGCTACTTCAACCTTAGGCTGCAACTCAGTAGATAAGCTAGTAGATAACTTTCATTCTAAAGTCTCAGACATCATTGACTGCATTGCTCCAGTTAAAGTGAAAGTTTCTTCTGGGAAGAAAAAATCTCCTTGGAGAAATGCTTCAGCAGTTAGAGGTGAAAAAAGGGAATGTCGGAAAGCTGAACGAAAATGGAGACAGACAAGACTCCAGGTTCACTATGACATCTATAAAGAGAGACTTTACAGATATAACTTACAATTGAAAAATGCAAGAGAATCTTTTTTCTCTGAGATCATTAACAAAAACATTAATAATGCTCGTGCCTTATTTGCCACAGTCGACAGGTTAACAAACCCTCCTGTGTCCGTGGCTTCTGAACTCCAATCCACCAGGGCCTGCAATGAATTTGCTAACATCTTTACTGAGAAAATCCTAAAGATTAGAGGATCACTTTGTACATCCACACCAGCTCTAGAAGCAAAGCTGTATCCAACTGGAACTTATCCTGACAAAATGTCCCATTTCAGCCAAATAAACCACAAACGCTTAGAGGAGATCATTCAGCAGCTAAGTTCCTCCTCCTGCTGCCTTGATGTTCTACCCACAGCCTTCTTTAAGAAAGTTTTACCTGTCATAGCGTCTGATTTGACTCAGATAATAAACACGTCCCTTCTGTCAGGTGTTTTCCCCCAGTCCCTAAAAACAGCAATTATCAAACCACTGCTGAAAAAGAACAATTTAGACAAACTTCTACTCCAGAACTACAGGCCCATCTCAAACCTCCCCTTTATCAGTAAGATTATTGAAAAAGCTGTATTTCAACAATTAAACACCTTCTTAACAACGACCAGCCGCTTTGACGTATTCCAGTCTGGCTTCCGTGCTCACCACAGTACAGAGACCGCCCTTATCAAGGTGTTTAATGACATCCATATAAATACAGATCGTGGAAAAACCACCGTGCTGGTACTATTGGACCTCAGTGCAGCATTCGATACTGTCGATCACTCCATTCTGTTAGAACGCCTGGAGAACTGGGTCGGCCTCTCTGGTACAGCTCTTAACTGGTTTAAATCCTACTTAAAGGACAGGGACTTTTTTGTATCAGTAGGTAACTTTACATCCCAGACGACAAAAATTACATGTGGGGTTCCCCAAGGGTCCATCCTGGGTCCCCTCCTCTTCAATATCTACATGCTCCCTCTAGCTCAAATCATAAAATCAACAACATCAGCACCATAACTATGCAGACGACACACAGCTCTACATCACCATGTCACCAGGTGACTATGAACCAGTTCAAGCACTGAGTAAATGCCTAGAAGAAATCAATGCCTGGATGTGCCAAAGTTTTCTTCAATTGAATAAAAACAAAACTCAAGTAATAATTTTTGGACCAATAGAGGAGAGATCAAAAGTTAGCTCACAGCTTCAGTCGCTTCAGCTAGGAACCACTGATCAGGCCTGAAACCTGGGTGTAGTGATGGACTCAGACCTGAACCTTCAAAAGCATCTAAAGACAATTACAAGGTCGGCTTTTTAATCACCTGAGGAACATTTTCAGGATTAAAGGACTAATGTCTCAGCAGGATCTGGAAAAACTAATCCATGCATTTATTTTTAGTAGAATTTATTACTGCAACGGTGTTTTCACAGGTCTGCCTAAAAAGTGGATCAGACAGCTGCAGCTGATCCAGAACGCTGCTGCCCGCGTCCTCACTAAGACTAAGAAAGTAGAGCACATCACCCCAGTTCTAAAGTCCTTACACTGGCTCCCTGTATCTCAGAGAATAGACTTTAAAATACTTCTGTTAGTCTATAAATCCCTGAATGGCTTAGCACCTAAATACATCACAGACTTGTTATCTGGTTCAGCCTGCTCTGCATACCCAGAACCAGAACCAAACACGGAGAAGCAGCATTTAGTTCCTATGCTCCACTTATCTGGAACAAACTTCCAGAAAACTGTAAAAGTGCTGAAAGTCTGAGTTCCTTTAAATCAAGATTAAAAACACATTTGTTTAGGATTGCCTTTGACTGTTCTAGTTAAACTGTTTTACTGAAACATCATTAGTTAAGATAAGATAGTCTTTATTGATCTCACAATGGAGAAATTCACTCGTCAAGTTCAACTTTGTAGTCCACCGGTTTTTAATGTTTGCTTTTAGTTTCTATTTTTCCATGTTCTATTTTGTTTCTACATTTTATTCCTACTTGCTTTTATTCAGTTTTTTTTCCCCTGTATTTTAATCATGTAAAACACTTTGCATCGTCTCTGTACTGAAATGTGCTATACAAATAAATTTGCCTTGCCTTTTAACAATATTATTTTAGCTACCGACTGGTATCTGTGCCACCCTTGTGGTTTAGGATTTCACAGCTGCATTTGACCCAGTGAACATTAGTATGCAGCAATCTAATTTAGAGCAGTGGGTGGGAATCAGAGGCATTGCTCTGGAGTGGTTTAAGTCACATTTAACAAACTGGCAACCAGGGCTGGGTAACAAATCGATTTAATCGATTAATTCGAATTTACAGTTTATTAAGATTTAATGTTGGGAAAATCGTGATTTTATTTTGCCAATACACTCATTGGGTTTCCATTAAGAGAATGGCATGCAATGTTTCGGAAAATAAATAGTCAAAATATTGTAAAGAGGAAACTTTTTCTTTTAAACCATAAGACGAGACCCTTTAATTGAATAATTTACTTGTTTTTACGTTAGTTTGAAGTTACACAAGTGAAGTCTGTTCTTAGCTCATTGTGTAATACCACGAGCCGCAAACAGTTATATTTTTATTGTTTACTATGGCAGGGCCGCCATCTTGTATTACAAGCATGCTTCACAGTTTGCATTTAGTTACAGTTTGAATTCAGGTCAATATTAAAATAAAAGCAAATGATTAAAATTATTTCTTTAATATCTTTCTGTGAAACAAAAAGGAGGGAGAAGAAACAAAAAAAAAAATAAAAAAATGATTAATCGGATACAGTATAACAAAAATCAGATTTTACTTTTAAGGCGTATCACCCAGTCTGGAACCTCTTCTTTTCTCCCTCTATACAATGTGGCTCTTTCTCCTCCCCCCCCCCCCCTAGTATCAACTCAGAGAGGTTCCCTGCAGGTCGGGTTGTTTTTTCGGCTTTTCCATTAGTAACGCTAACATGAACCGTGTTGACGACAGATGGTTTGAGAGAGGGGTGAAGGAAGCCATTTACGTAAAGCGAGAAAAAAACAAACTATAAACATAGGAGGGCGGCTCAGGTTTCGACCTTCCAAAATCGTACAACACAGCAATAGGTTTGATTCCTGCCAAGTTTCACCCCAATTCACGCCTCCACGCATGTGACCACAACATTCCTCCTGTGAGCCAGGCATCGTAGGGCCGATCCGTTCCGGGTTAATCTACATGTGAACCCAAGCTCTAATGAGCCCTCGCCAGCAGGTCTATAAAGCTTGGAGGTCCACACTACTCCAGACATTTTGAACCAAGAAAGCTTCCTGGATGGGAAGTGAAACGTCTTCAGCTTCAGAAATTGTCCAGTTTTATTTTTTAACCTTTTTTTGGACTTATTGTACATAAGCACTATATTATGGCAAGCTAGCATTAGCTTACCTTCACATGTCCTCTAGCTCTCATCTTGTGGTTTGAACCCCTTTATAAAATTATTTTATTTGCTTTTAAATGTTTGGATGGTTTTGGATAGGGGGAGGTGTCTTCAGCATTTAACACTTGTGTAAAAGCTTATTTTATATCGGATTCTATTTTGTTTTATTTTTTTTGGTGTCTTGGTAATTTTATCTGATTTTATGCATCTTGCTATGTTTTTATTTGTTGGTTTAAATTGGATTTTTGTCCTGTCTGAGCAGTGTTTCACTTTAACTCTGCACAGCACTTTGGTCTGCTGTGGTGTTTTAAAGGCTCTAAAAACAAAGTTGGATTGGAAACAGGATAACATATTGAGATATCAATTGTGCCTTATCTCCTTAAAACAGACCAACAGACTAATGAAGGCAACAATGTTGGTTTCTCCTTAATGATGCTCGCTTCCTGCTGGTTTAGTCATATTTCATCTGTAGCCAAAAGTATCGGCTGGGGCTATATTATCAGCAACATTAAAGTAATAATGGATGAAGCTGATGCGAGTCTGTATTAGTATGTCAATTAGCACGTGCAAACTGCTTTCTACTAAAAGCTTTACGCTGACTTTACAGAGATGTGGAGGTGAGGTGTGTTCAACCCAATTCAAATCAATCAGGGAACATTATTATTAAACAACGTTGGTATCCTTAGTATGACGACTTTTAGGAATTAGGATTATAGGATTGACTTTGCTGACTTTTAATCTATAAATATTGGATTCTGTTTATTTGACTAAGAATTTAATTGGCTGAAACGGGAAATTATTAATTCTGCCTAAATTAGAAATGAACTGAATTCATGTATAATGAGGCTAACAATGTTACTTTGCTCTGCGAATTCGTAAATAATTTAACAAAAGCTTTTTTTCCACATGGGCCTGGTGTCTTTGTAAAAAACCTCTCTCACCTTCTGGTAAATAAGTTAGGTTTTAAAAAAAAGATTTCAGAAATATTTATTCAATCTAATCCAAATATTCATCGTCTATAACCCCGTATCCATGGAGGGTCGCTGGTGCCAATCTCCAGCGGTCATTAGGCCAGAGGCAGGGTACACCCTGGACAGGTCGCCAGCCGTCACACCAATTTAAACATATTACTTTAAATAAGAGTTTATGTTTAGCAGCAATGTTTACTAATGTCATTTTTTATTCAATTCTAAACCAGTTGGAAAAAAAACCCTCTGAATTAATGACTTGGCATCCTTCAGTTTTGTTTTGTCTTTTTGATAACTTCTGTTCAGTTTTGTCCAGATAAGATGCAATTTAAAAGCTAAACACACTTACTGATTTGGATCTCTTGCTGGCTTGTGTAGTCTATAGCTAAGCCAAGGGGCAGAGTGTCGTCATTTGTCTCTGTCACTGGAAGTTCTGCTCTACTAGCATCTTCTAGGAGCCATACCTCCCACATCTAGAATCAAACAAACAGACAAAAACATCAGAAGACAAGAGCAGGAATCATCCAAGCTCTTATCAGACATTTCACAAGGGTTTTAAATACCTAGCCAATCAAATCTAAGTGAAGTTAACATATTTTGTTAGTAAATTTGGCTCTAATTAACTCACCAGTTACTGCTATAATTAAGCTGAATCTTCAATTCTAATTTGCAAACTCTATATACTTGGAAAATGAGATATTGTATTTTGTTAATTATAGATATAAACTACTCAAAAAGGAACACATTAGATCTAAATTGAAGAAAAAAGCTCAAGCTGGAGATCCATACCGATATAGAGTGGGTAAAGCGTAAGGAACAGAACAATACCGCATCATTTGATAAAAATGAAAACAGCCCACAGAGGGCTTACTCTGAAGTGAAAGTGAAAAACTGATGTAGCAGGCTAAAATGTCACTGCAGCAACTCAAAAATGCTGCTCAGTAGTTTGTAAGCCCCCCCCCCCCAAGTGCTTGTATGCTTGCCAGACAATGTTGGGGCATGTTCCTTATGAGATGATGGATGGTGTCCAGGGGTTTCTCCTCCTAGAGCTTGACCAGAGCAGCACTGAGCTCCTGGACAGTCTGAGTTGACCCCTTGTGGCGTCGGATGGGCCTAAACGTGACGTTCTCTGGGATTTAGATCAGAGGAGTGGGGAGGCCAGACTATATCAATTCCTTCATCCCCCAAGAGCTCCCTGCAAACTATTGCCACGAGGGCAGGCATTATCATGCAGCAGGAGGAAACCAGAACCCACTGCACCAAGGGTCTAAGGAATTCATCCCAATCCCTAATGCCAGTCAGGACTGCGCATCCAGCCATGGGTGTACCATCCTGGTGGAGTTAGACTGTCCGCGCAACCTCTGTAGGGTCCATGTATCGTCTCAACACTGCAATAGGGGAACTAAAAGTAAGTACAATTTTCTTGAAATTAGTGTATTTTTCCTTGACTTGAGCAGGTAAATAAGACCATCTGCCAATGGAATAAGATTTTTGCCCTTAAAATGAGAACAATTCATCTCCATCATTTTATTTCAAGTGCAATCATCTTATTTTAGGGGTAAAAAATACACATTCCATTGGAAAATAGTCTTATTTATCTGCTCAAATCAAGGAAAAAATATACTAATTTCAACAAATTCTTATTTTACTTTTAGTTCCCTTTTTGCTTTGAAGCTACCAGCAATGACATTGACTTTGATAAACCACAAAACCGCTTAAAAGTAGTAAAAAAAAAAAAATGGAGGATGGGAAAAACATGTGTGCCCTCCATCTGTAAAACCCTTCCTGTTTTTGGGATCATCTTCTTGTTGCCTCCTTAGTGCAACCTGTTGATAATTTCATTAAAATCAAAATCAAAAACAACCCCCTCTACTCCTCAGCTGACCAGATCAATGTTCCACAGGATTGACTTAATATTACACTCTGATTAAAAAGTGTGCCTTTAATTCTTTTTGAGCTGTGTACTTTAGCACATTTATCCAGAGGCGATGTTCGGTACTCTACGTGAGATTTTTTTTTTAATTTACTTCAGACAATAAAGCAAAGGATTGAGTTGAAAATATATTCTATTTGTTTCTATATTCAAAACTGATTAAAAAGTTTTGTTTACACTGTTTCTTTACATACCTTGTCATCTTGTCTTGCAGTCACGCTGACCTCAATAGACGCTGCTGATGCAGCTAAAACAAGACCCCTTTAAAAAGAAATAGTAAGACGAAGCAAAACTATCAATTTGGCACGAAAATGAAGTTCAACAAACAGCAAATATTTCGTTAAAAGGGGAGACTTTTTATTATAGGCCTAACAAACTGTGTTGTCACTTACCAGTCTTCTATGTGACTGAGGAAGTAGTGATGCTGTCGCTCTGTACAGCTGCCATAAACACTCTCACCGAAGTTCAGATACTTGGGCTCCACCTTCTCATCCTTTTTCTGAAGAAATTAAACAGGTGCAACAAATTATCAGTCACACAAAAAAAACACCTGACTGTACACTATAAAGCTCTGTGATACCAATCAGGGATTTGGTGATGAAAGTATAAAATCCCCTCGCCATTAAAATGATCACCTGTGCATTGCAGGTTCTGAGCCATCTGGCTTTGAAACAATATCCTTTAATGGTTTCACGGTCACTTACATGAAACATGTGAACCATGTGCAATATTCAGTATGTATAATCTTTCCAACTTATTCACAGTTTCTCGTTGGAACCTGGCAGAGTCTTTTTTTTTTAGAGACAATCGTTTTCTTATGTCAGTGGATTCACATTGAGGACTAGAGATGCTTTTTGAAAAGCCTCACATGTTAATCAACGAATCGAGTGGGCAACAGATGTTTTGTGGTACTCACAGGGAGGGAGATCAGCACCAGCTCAGGAGGGGTCTCAAGACTCCCGTCTGCCGCAGCATAGGCCACTGCAAACACAGGTGTTCTCAGCCACAGCACGTCCAGAGCTGCAATTTAAAGACAATTTGAAACAGACATCAGCCACAAAGGTTGTTCAGGATGAAGGTTGGGACAGAATTGCAGAATTTGACATAAAATGAAATCTGTGTATAGTGTCGAATAAAGCTGTATTTTCTCCTTAGATTTTAATTTTTCACCCATTACAACAAGGTTAACCATACTACAACAATCAAAAGAAGACTGCATTTGCTGCTGCAGCTTCATGTCAATGTTAAAGTGATGTGTTTAAGATGGTGTGCGTCACAACATTCTAACTGCATCCCCAAACCCAATTAACGACATGTTAGAGCAGCAAGTGAAAACTGTCCGAGGGGAGTTCAACGGTTGCTTTGAGAACAAAAAACAGGAGGTTGCAACAATGTCCTGAATGGTATTACTGGCAAATTAATTCCTTAGAGCTGTTCAGGGTGTTCAGATAGGCACCAAGTCAGACGCCCCGGTTCTGCAGACGTAGAGACACTCTGCAGAACCAGGGCCCCCCAGGGCACCGTCCTGTCTCCGTTTCTCTTCACCCTCCACACCTCGGACTTCACCTACAACACGGACAGCTGCCATCTTCAGAAGTTCTCCGATGACTCGGCCATTGTGGGCTGTGTGTCTGAGGGGAACGAGCCGGAGTCATCATGAACTTTGTGGACTGGTGTGAGAAGAACCACCTGTGTTTAAAAACACCAGTAAGACCAAGGAGATGGTGATCGACTTCAGGAGAAGACCCCCACCTCACTCCCCGGTGGACATCCAGGGGCAGGACATAGAAACAGGCAGCGCAGAGCGGGACAGAAAGAGACTGAATAAGCTGGTGAGGAAGGCCACTTCTGTCCTAGGCTGCACTCTGGACTCAGTGGAGGAAGTGGCGGAGAGGAGGGTGTTGTCCAAGCTCACATCCATCATGGACAACACCTTCCACCCCCTGCACCAGACTGTAGAGGAGCTGAGCAGCTCCTTTAGTGCCAGACTTAGACACCCTGTCTGTAAAAAGGAACGCTACCGCATTCATCCCTGCTGCCATCAGACTTGCTGCACTATAACTGCAATAACTTGTGTTATACTGGTGTTTAGACACAGGTGGTTCTTCTCACACCAGTCCACAAAGGTCATGATGACCGACCGGTACTCCAGCTTGTTCCCCTCAGACACACAGCCAACAATGGCAATAACTTGTGCAATAACTAATGTGCAATTACTATTTAATAACTAATGTGCAATTACTATTTAATACCCTGTGCAATAATCCTGCTAAATAAGAGACTTCAGCAACCTCACTGTTGTTCTTTACCTGATACCACTTTAATGCATAACGCCAAATCCATATGTATATAAGTCACCTAAATGTACATAAATCATCTTAAATCTCTGCTTTCTTTTTTTTTTTTCCTCTCTCTCTTGATCCACAGTATATATGTGGACTCACTGTATATAGCTCATGCACCTTTTCCTCCTTTTGGCACCCTCTTTTGATTATTGAGCCGATGTGACACGTGAATTTCTCCACTTTGAGATCTATAAAGTATATCTTATCTCTTATCTCATTTCTTTCATAGTCAACAAACATTAGCATACCTTTGACTGGGTCATCAGAGGTGTAGAAAGGTGGACATGGGATAACTTTCTTTTCTTCAAGAGCCTTTTGAGCAATAAAAGCTTATCAGTTTCATTTTTTAAGAAGCAATAATTTATCCTCATTATTGTGTATAAAACATACTTACTGGTGTATACTGACAGACTGTTGCATCCATTTTTCCCACAGCAACCTGTTTTCCTTTTGGACTCCAGCCAACTATATTAAGCAAAATAAAGAAACAGCAATTGAGCCAAACTAAAAAGGTACTAATGGTGTACGAAAAGAACGATAATAAATATTACCTATAAGTCACACTTACTGCAGGTGATCCCGCTGGTAGCAGGTAGCTGGGCCGTCATCTTGACATTGTCTGTGACCTCAAGAATCATCATGCTGCCGTCAGACAAGCAGGCGGCCAACATGGAAGGCTGAGCGGGGTTCCACTTCAGGTCCTGAACCAAAGTATCAGAGGCCACAGCTGGCTGCAGCGAGGCGAATGGTGACTTATGCAGTCGGGCCTGATAAAAAAAAAAAAAAAAAAAAAAAGAAGGAAAATACAACAAATAGTTAAATAAATGAACAATAAAATATCTTTCCTGAAAAATTTGGAAATAAAAGGCATCGGGCTTTAGAGATTTAAAAAAAAAATCTTCATATTTGTTTTACTTGCTTCTCACAGTTATACTTAAAGGTAAATAGCCACACCAAAAACTGTTTGATCATAATAAAACAAGGTTATGTACACCAAGCCTCCATCCTGATAATGTTTTGAAGGTTCTTTTTGTGGATAAATATACCCCCAGCGCTGGGCACGAATAGCATATATAAAAAAATGTGGCGCCATCTGGTGACAGTATTGCAGAACAATCATAATGCCGGTTTGCTTAATTAATAAATCAAAATTAAATAATATCGGACTGAGCCTGACCCTCTGAAATGGCTCGCAGTAAAGCAGCAGCTCGGCGTGATCAAAGACAACCGTTAATTAAATACACGAATCTAACAACTTTAAGAGCCTCATATCAGAACAGGTTTAGCGTCCGCTTCAGTGAACACCAACGTTCATACTTTATTTCCAGCGATATCCCAGTCTTTTCCTTCTTGGAATAAATGTATTTTTTTTTGACTTCTTTTTCACTGGATTTGGACCTTTCTTTGTTTCACTGGGAGATGCTAATAGCCGTTAGCCACTTCCTTGTTTTAACCCCTGTTGCGCATGCGCAGCACGTACTTCCATTAAAATCGTAAATAAACATGAAAGGCTTTATTTACTAACAAATTGAGGAAAAAAAAAAAAAACAAAGCATAAAAACACCAAAATAACAACTAATACGCCAACAGGACGTGACAATCTTTCATAAAAACTTTGTATGCAACCGGGTGAGCTACCGACGTATAAATTATAGAAAACAAAACTCAAATAACGTGGCTATGCACCTTTAAGGTAGCGTGAGTCCACATATCTCTAAACATAAGAAATAAAAATGGACTTCTGCAACCAGACGGGTTATCTACTTGTCTTTACTGATCTTTTTAAGTTTGCTTGGTTAACCATGAAATAGCATTTAAAAAACATAAATGTAAGCAGTCACCTTGTTTACGAATGTTCGGACGTCATAAAACGTGATGCACAAACCGGTCTCCCCAGATGTGCCACAAACTGACAACGTGAGTTCATCACAACTCAAAGCCAAGTGGTGCAAAGACAGCTCCCCAGTCACCTCCGCCAGTGCCTGTATCCCTTTTACTAAAAGAGACCAAACATCCGTTTCAGCCACACAACTCTATGACAAGCAAAACATATTGTTACAAAAATGTTGACTCAAACCTGCATGGTCATATTCTTACCTACTTCATAGGAGCTCCCATCAGCTTTATCAGCAGCAAGAATATGTTGGGTTAAGTATACCTTGAAGGTTCGGTCCTGGCCCACAAACGTTAAACCATATTTGTTTGAGACAGAGAGCAGACTGGACCTGTCTTTAGGCAAATCTTCAGCAGGCTCAAAAACTCGTACTTTTTTCATCTGTCGAAACTGAAAATCCTAAAACAAACAAAACAACAAAAAAACTGTTACATAGGAGTGATCCATTATGGCAAGGCAAGTTTATTTTTATAGCACATTTCAGTAACAAGACACTTCAAAGTATTGTACATGAAGAGAACGTAAGAAAACAGAGGGAAGTACAATGTATTGGACTAGTAGCAGTAGGTCAAGAAACGCTGGACTACAAACTTAATCTAATGAAGTTTCAGCTACCTACAACAGTTTGAATTGAACATTACCATTCAAGGGCAGCTCTAAACAATTGGCTTTTTAACCTTGATTTAAAGGAACTCAGGGTTTCAGTACTTTCACAGTCGGCTGGAAGTTTGTTCCAGATAAGTGGAGCATAAGAACTAAATACTGCTTCTCCGTGTTTGGTTCTGGGTTTGCAGAGTAGGTTTCAGCCAGTAGACCCGAGTGGTCTGAAGGGTTGATACACTGACAGAAAGTCTGTGATGTATTTAGGTGCTAAGCCATTCAGGGATTCATAGACTAACAGGAGTATTTTAAAGTCTATTGTCTAAGATACAGGGAACCAGGGTAAGGATTTTAGAACTGGGGTGATGTGCTCTACTTTCTTAGTCTAAGGCTACATTCACACTGCAGGTCTTGATTCAGATTTTTTTTTTTTGGAGGTGGCCGTTCATTCTACTATTAAATGCGACCGCCATCAGACTTCTGTCTGAACAGTTCAACACCGCAAAATGACCCGCATACGTGAATAAAAGGTGACGTCACACAGCAGTGCACCGTTTATGGAAGTTATGGTGTTCAATAGTTTTATTAAAAAAAAAAAAAAAATACCAGCCCGCTTCTCTCCTATTATAAAGCTGTTGAGCAATGGGAGCCGACCAAATTAAGACCACATCATAGCAAGATGAAGGTGAGAAGAAAGCAGCACAGCTATTAACAATAGTCTTTTATGAAGCGCTAACTGCTGCTACTGGGTGTGGATGTGTAGTTGGAGACATGAGAGTGACGTGAACAACAGATAAAATGCGACATGACCGTTCAGACTACAAACGTTACATAGGTAGACGCTCCAAGGACTGGCGCTGCCTATTGGAGCTGTGGCGAACGCAGCCCCGGTGCATTTATTTGTACAGAGGAAGCTGTTTGCCTGATTAAGATAAATCATAACTCCCTGAATTTTTACCCGATTTTCACGGTGTGGTTTGTTACAAACGGCCGAGATGTGGTTATGATACAGGGCACTGTCTGATCAACCTTTTAGGCAGACCTAGGAAGACACCGTTGCGGTAATCAATTCAACTAAAAATAAACGCATGGATCAGATTTTCAAGATCCTGCTGAGACATTAGTCCATTAATCCTGTAAATGTTCTTCAGGTGATAGAAAGCAGCTGACAAACATATGCCAACTGTATTAACCACATACTCCCATGTCAGACATTCACCTGGCAGATTTATCTTAAAAAATTACTTTAATTCAGACAAGAACTTCTTTTGACTTGGTGGTGGGGGGGGGGGGTTGCCAAAAATTATTTATATTTGTCTCAATATTTAATGGAACAATCTTGCAATCAAGCCCTTATTAATAATTGTTGAGCAGCATGTATCCTCTGCTATTTTAATGATTCTCTGATGATGAGTTTCAAGTCTTTGAGGTCAGAAGGCCTCTTTGCCATCACCCTAATCTTTAACTCCCTTCACAGATTCTCAACCAGATTCAAATCAGGACTGGCTGGGCCAATCATCTATATTATTTCCAGTCAAAAGAAGCATGTTGGCAAACTTAAAACATTGCTTTCAACCTCAATCTGCCAAGGGTACTGATGATTTTGGGATTAACCAAACCTTTAGCCGCCTTGTTTGTCTTCTTCAAGTTATTGGTTTGTTTAGTTTCATGACTTTTACTTCATTGTTCGTTAAAATACTGTAATGGTTTTGGGCCCACTTTCCTAAAACATTGCGTTTATCTTCAGTTTCAAAGCCAGATTCACTGAAAATAATAATAATAATAATAATAATAATAATAATAATAATACATTTTATTTAACAGCGCTTTTCTTAGCACTCGAGGTCACTTTACAGACAATAAAAAATAAAAATACAAATACAGGGAACATAAAAACAGTTATGAAGAATGTGTAAATGTGTAAAAAACATGTGTAAATCATGCTTTTCAATATATTTTATGTGCTTGGAGAGTTTTTGCTAATGCTTCCAAGCTAACAGGTAGGAGGAAACAGGTAAACAGAAGTTTAAACAGTCCTTTAAATAATGTTATACAACCACAAAATAAAAACTCTGCCGGCTTTACGCATGAGCAAACGATAACAGGATTTTGACATCACAGAAAAATCTGTAACACACCTGGATAAGTGTTTCACAAAGTTATTTATTAACGTCTGACGTAAACCAGATCGTGCTAATGCTCTGGCTAGCTACAAACCCAGAAAAAGTGTCTACTTTAACCCGAGAAACCATTAAACTAATATTTTATAAACCCTATTCAACTGTTTTTAATAGAAGAGAATGTTATAGTTCATTGAATACATTTAGGGTGAAAGGGCTAACTAAACTTGGTGTTAAATTTGACCAGGGAGCCCACTAGCTAAGCTAGCTACAAACAGAAAATGAACTGACGCAGTAGCGTCCACATGCATCTGTCAACACAACAGTTTACCTTCATTTCCCTCTCGGGAGGGGAGTCTGCGTCGTCTCCCATTGTCGGTATTAGAAGCTACTACCTTTCACGAAAAGGTACAGTATACGTGTATCTCTTCAAAATCCGTATCTGAGACAAAGTTCAGGTGAGAAGCATCTGCACAGCTGAACTCACAGCGCGCAAATTTGCCGGAGAGAAAGATGGTAGGATGACAAGTCGATGGCAGAGCGCAACGATCGCTCAGCTCACGCGAGAATTAAGTTGTGAAAAATGTGGTCTTATTTAAATTTTCCAACACATTTTTTGACTTTATTGGATATATCCACGTTTTTCCTCTTCATTTATTCATTTATTTTTATACTCTTCCTGCAACTGGGATTAGTTGATGTCGTTACCTCGTTTATTGTTCCAGACAGAAGCAAAGTATGGTAAACTCCTTCTAGTCCAGATGTAGATCAGGTTACAAGCATAAATACATTGATAGATAATTAAAAGACTATCTCCATGACATTCTCAAATTGTAAAATAGTATATATATATATATATATATATATATATATATATATATATATATATATATATATATATATATATATATATATATATATCACTAAGACTATTTTAGAATTCCTTAGGTGGGTATATAGGGAGTTGTATATTGTAGTGAGCAGTGGAGAATGAGGAAGAATTAAATAAGCTTAGGCCTCTTCATGCTCCTTTTCAGAGTATTTATATAAAAGGTTTGTATTTGTTAAATATCTATCTATTGTTTGTAATAATTAAATCCTTTTTTTTTCATTATTTGTTATGAAAATTATTGTCGCAACTATTGACTATTTTACTGGACTATTTTATGCCTGTCTTGGCAACCCACTGTTGGCAACCCACCTTTTCTAAACAGTGTGAGTGAGTGCCCATATTGTTACCGTGCATAGTTGCACCAATCCAACCATGTATTCCTCTTTTCCTCACTAATCTAAAAAATGTCATGTTGGAAATAGTGGGCAATTCTTTGCAAACCAGATTGCTCATGCACATGTTTAAAATTGAATAAGATAAAAAGTAAATTTTCATCTTTTACAAAGGTTTGTATTTTCACCGAAGCAATTTTTAAAAATGTGCAACTTTTGCAAAAACAAACAAAAAAAACAACAACAGACAAACAAAAAAAACTTTAGAAATCTGCTATGTAAGTTTTTTTGTAAAGTATTTCTTAGGAAAAACACAGCATTGACTATTTTCTTTCTCTTGGCAACCTCTTAATGCTACGTTTGAATCAGAAGTACATCAGAATTTGCTAAACAGATTTCTATAAGGTTCCCTGCGGTGTACAGGTTTCATGGAGTCAGCACTATAGGCATCTCCCCAAACGCAGCCTTTCAGCTCTTGGAACACAAAGACACAAAGACAAATGAATAAGCTGCTCAGTACATGGTGAAGTAAGGACTTTTTTATTAGAAAGCAGACATGTTTTTATATTGCATTTAAAGAAATAAGGTACTCTTAGAATACACAACCTAAAACCCATGATGGCAAATACAATGATGGGAATGAAAGGTAGATTCTTATGCAACATTGAAAGTGGCAACTTGCATTTCCAGTATATATTATTGATGCTTGAGTCAGAAGGCGCATAAACATTTCAACATTTTTTTTTTCTCTTTCGTGAAGCAGTATCAACACTAAAGTAGCCTCATCCAAGTTTGCCTGGGCCACGCCCTGCTGATAGTCAGGAACAAGACCGTGATCAAAGTATACAGTTGCATGATAACATTTTCATTAAAAAAAAAAACACCCCAAGACATTTGTGTTGTTGTCCATCATCAGGTCACTGATAAGCCCAGAGAATGACAGATAAGGTCCATGCCAACTGAGGACAGCTCTGCCTGTCGAGCACCAAGGTTTGAGTCAGTCCTTGTTGCAAACACGCACACACACATAAAACCAAGAAGGCTGCAGTTAACACCATCGTCCCTCCATTCTGAAAGTAAGCCAGTACAGACTGAAACAAGCTGAAAGACAAAAGCAAATAGCAATAGCACAGCAAGTCATTTCACAACCCCCCATAGTGCACTGTGGGCCTCATCCCTTTTCTGATTGTCAGCGCTCTGAACACATGGCTTTAAAAGTTGCATCTACTCCTCTGCTGCCTGTAGCCTTGGTCACCCTTGATGTCTTTTCTCTTTTCTTTCGGTTTTCTAAGAACTTCTAAAGTGCTGGCATCATGTTCAAGGACACAGACGTACAAACTTTTCAGTGCATTTCTCAGAAGATTCAAATGCACACTCAACCGGGGTAGTTAGTTTATGTACGTACGCCAATCTCAGTCAGTATTTTGCCCCTTCGATTACGCAGGAGATTACATTTTTATGCAGACATTCAATGAAAGGCCAGGGTGTACGGTTTAAAAAATACAGCCCCGTTGACTGCAAGACGACTCACGTCTCAGCTTGCAAACAGTAAAAACAGTTGTTCAGCATAAAATACAGGGTGCATAAAGATCAGAGGTCTCATCGGGTTAGGGTGAACATCTGAATGGCATGCATTTTATGATACAAGTGTAATTTTTGCATATCAGTGTATAATTTTCAGGGTTAACCTTTCAGCGGAGCAGGACAAAAAAAAAATTACAGTGTTCATTATTTTTTTTCAGTTAGAGTGGCAAAGAGACAAAAATGGAGAAGGAAAAAAAAAAGTGGAATTTTGGGAAGAAAAATTGTGTCTTCACAGCCAACAACCCCATCCTGTTTCTCATTTGAGCTCGCAGTAAACATGACATTGTTTTCCATCAAAGAAACACGTAAAAATCACCCACATTGTTTTGTCTTTTTTCTTTTCTATTAAGCACCTCCGACGGAGCTCATTCTGTCAAAGGTTAGCCATGACATTCTCTGAGTATTTCTCATTTTAAAGTGCAACATCAGTCGGTTACTCTGCGCAAGACGATAAACAATAGATCCCTGGAAGCTAAACAGGAAGTTCAAAGGTAATTTAAAAAGTGAGAAAGCTGAGCGAAGGTGAGCGTTTACAGAGGAAGACGCATTTGAGCGGATGTACACGTTTAACAAGGATCAAAGTCTGATTTTATTCACTTTTTCTTTTTGATAGATTGCCCTTTCTTGCTCAGCATGTGAGGGAGTTTAATAGGGAACCGGCCGTATTGTTAAAATAAAGCTTAAATAAACAGTGACTCTAGTAAAGGAAGTACAGTTTTTACATTCAAAAATGACATGAGAACAAAATAAGTCAACTAAAGTATGTCAGCGTAGTTGCTAAGTCATCATTTTAAAGTTTAGAATAACAATTTCAGTAAGAGAAACGTCTAATCTGTACAGCCTCCTTGGTTTTGTTCGTTTCTGAACAATGACTATGGCACAGACCCACATTCACAGTCTAAGGCACTGCTCCATACTTCTTTAATCGCTGTGATGGAGTATATCACATTTTCCTAGGCCCTTACAGTTACTGCAGTCTTTCAGAACTGTACTTAAAACTCTGTTAGGTATTAAGATTTAATGGGTAATAAAACATTCTGTCTAAAGATACATTAGTGAAAGCAAAGATTATACAGATTCAACGCATTTTATCTTTTAAACTCTGCCCTGTTTAACCAGTTTAATAAGGGATAAGGGTTTGGTTTTAAAGCTGCAAGCTTTTTCTTAAAAGTAACTTTTAATTCAATATTTAACAAAATTAACAGAGTTAAAGATGTGAACCCAATGTGCGTATCTTTTTATTCATCTGTTCTCTCACAAGAGGAACTTTTAATAAATTAAAAAAACGATGATATAATTTAGTGAATCTTGACATTTCACCATTAGATAACCACATTATTGTTTGGATCAATATAATATAATTCATAGATTGATAAAATCCTGAAACAAACCTCAATTTTACACTTATTAGGGAACTGCTGCCTGCGCTTCACCACCCTGGAAGACCTGTTTGCATCAATTTAAAAAGAATCATGTAAAAACATCACTGTCAATAAAGGTCATTTTAAAGTTCATTTTTTTGGAAAAGGTTTGTAATCTATGTAAAGAAAAAAATGGAGCCACATAATAGACAAAGAGATTCAATAATTTACTATATCACAAAAAAAAAGAAAAGAAACTGTGACCCTCACCAAAGCAATGCTACAATTTACATTCAGCCACCATTGTGGCTATTCATAACTCTGGTTTACCTAGGACAGATTACAGTTATTTCAGAAGGGGAACAAAAATAAAATAAAAAAGCTGTAAACGTAATAAACATGATCTATTTATAGTGCAATAATGACCTTTTTTTTTAAATGCAGGGCCATCTAAATGTTTACCCTAAAGAATCAAGATATACTCGTACGAGAAGATAGACAAATTTGGCCCAACCTCTAAAGTGTTATATCACTGAAAGAATACATAGCATGTTAAATATATGGGGGGGGGGGGGGGGGGGGGCAACACCTTAAACAATCTTAACCTGACTTGTGCAACTACTTAAACTTTAATTTTTTTTTATGATCACCACATTTTGAGAATATTTGTGACAAAAAGGAAAAATAAAAATAAAATATGGTCTGCTCTTTTGATTAAATGTGCTTCGACTGCTAACTGAGACCCGCGACAAGCACAGAACAGTGGGCAACATTCAACGGCGCATCGTGTCAAATCAATGCATGATGGATAAACAATAAAGGAAGGCTCTATGGACCGGGTCCTATGCATGGCAATGGCAACAAGCGTGAAAAACAGACATCAAAAACAGAAAACAGGCATGACGAATGCATGGCCTCACCCCCCGCCCCAAACAAAATACAGAAACAGTCATCGTCAATAGAGACCCGTTGTTTCCATCTTAGCCCGCAGAGTGTCTGATTGGGTATGTAATCAGGGTAATGTGGTGGCGATTTGCAGTCTTTTGCAGGGTCTGTTTTTCCAGACTCCTCGGCTTCCCCACCCTTTAACTCTCTTGAGTGCAAACGCTGTAAACCAGCGTAATTTGCTCTTAAAGGTTTTCTTTAAATAATTTACCCACATACTCATTTCCCCATAGGAGAGGGGGGGGGGGGAGGGGGGCGCAAAACAACAACAACAAACGGATGGGAACAGGACAGCATAGTCTCAGTATACATCACACCACCACATTAAGGTGGAACAGCACTTCTCTCTGGCATGGGTTTTTTTTTTTGTTGTTTTTCAGTGTAGTGCACTCCATATATCATCTCCTCCGTTTTAACTGGCAATACACTCTGTGGAAGTCGTCCAAATAAAAAGAAACAAGTACTTCAAACTAATTCTGTCAGAAAACAGTCAAAGCAGGACTACATGGAGACCATTGGTAACATTTGGCGGACTTTTTTCCCCCCCAGAAAGAAACGAAGAAAGTGCTTCTGGTTTTTAACGGCACAGCTCCAGGCGATAGTAGCTGTTAACGTATTTAAATGCAGAGATGTGACTGTGCTGCTTTTTTCAGCAATTCTTTCCATCCGTTGCCTGGATGAATGCATGCAAGCCTCGATATTATCTTACGTTATTACTCGTGTAGCTCCAAGAATTCAGTGATTTTCGGAGTTGAAAAGCCTTGCAAGGTTTTCTTTTCAACAGTATGCCATTTGATTACAAAACTACAGACATTAAGGTGACAGAAATGTTAGGGTGAATGCGTCGGTGTATGCGTGTTTATTTTCTTGTGCATATGTGTGGGTTGGGAGGTGTGGTCAGGCATCACATTGACAGTAATCTGATATGTCACAGGCTGATATGCGTGAGTAAACGGCAAATATATGTGATAGATTTGTCAGGGTCTTTTTTTGGATTTGTTTGGAGGGTTATGGAGAAAAGTAGTATTTGCAAAAAGAAAAACCCAGACACATCACAGTGTCTTGTAGTATTCGCACCTCTTGAACTTTTCCATCTTTTAACTTTGTGTAGATGTAAACCTTAGTGTATTTTACTGGGAACGCATGTGACTGATCAGCACAAAGTGGTGTATGAAGGCTTCAGAGGTTTGTTTGACTACAAACAGTATGACAAGGAACACAGCAGACAAGTCTTTGGATTTCTAGACATTTCAAAGCAGGGTTAGGTAATAAAGTAATATCTGCAGGTGTGGAGCACTGGTCAATCCATCGTCTGAATATAGACATAATATGGCACAACTGGAAGCTTACCAAGGTGTGGCCATCCACCCAAAATAACAGGGTGGGCAAAGAGAGCAGTAGGAGAAGCCCAAGACAGGACTACAGGACTACATTGAAGACCTTCAGCTCAAGTAATACAATCTGTTGACAGGAAAGTTACCAGCTGTGGACTACAACAATCTGGCCTTTATAAAAGTGTGTGGAGAAGATAAGAAAAAATGTTGAAATAAAAAAAGAGAAAACATTCTGTTGTCTGTTTTGTTTGCCACAGCCCGTGTAGGGGACAAAGCTCTGGTCAAAAAAAGAAATAAATATCTTGTTTGCCTGAGAGCATAATACTATTTTTGGCAGAGAAACCAATCTTGAAGTCATTATCCTCTTGGTAAAACATGGTGGTAGTATCATGCTGTGGAGATGAACTTCTTCAGTGGGGACAAAGAGGCGTATAAGACGATGCTAAGATGGATGCAACTAAGTACAGGACAATGCTGGGAAAATAAAACTGTTGGATTCCAAAGACTTGAGACGGGGGCAGAGGTTCACCTTCTACAAAAACAACAAAAAAAAAAACTCAGTTGGTAGAAACGCACTCCAAAAGACTTGCTGCTAAAATTTGTGAGAAGTGGTCGTAAGAAGCGTTGACTTAATGGGCGATGAATTCAAATGTGATTGTGATTTGAAAACTGTCTTTCTTTTTTCCTGATTCACATTTACATGCCTCTTTGTGTTGGTCTGTCACATAAATTCCAAATAAAATACATTGAAGTCCATCGCTGTGAGGTGGACAGGTTCAGGAGGTACGATACTTTGCATAAGCAAGGCAAGTTAAAAGAAATGAAGGGGTTTCTTGTTTTGGAAAAGATTATTTCACAGTACATAACTTTTAACTGTAATACTGCTAATGTTCACACATATTCTCCAACAGTTATGTGATGTAAGGAGGTCTTGTTTTGAGTTTCTCAAAGACAGTTTTCTAAGTCATTTTATGAAATAACATTACACTGCAAACCAGCTGTTGGTGGTGTGGCACTGATATGATGAATCATTACAGCCATCATGTTTTGCTCTCTGACCTTTGTAATAAAGCTGCAGAAGCCCGAGTACTGAATGCATATGCAGATCCGAGGAGGTTCGTGCTCTGCACTGACTAATGCCATGCCTGTGTATACTTTTACTAGCTGTGTTTTATTCTCACTACATGTAAGTATGCGAATGCACAAGCACACACACGAGCGCATGCATGTGTGACCAACGTTTTTTTTTTTTTTCTTTTTTCTTCTGATAGAAGTTGCGACCGCAGCTTTGTGTGAGGAAAACAAAATTTCCCAGTCAAGGAAGCACGGAGGAGCAGAGAGAGTGATGGATGAGACAGTGAGAAGAAGAAACTGTGAGTGTTAAACACATTTCACAACATGAGAGGGACATTCACTGTCCGTTCAGCCTCAGATTTTGTCCGAAACTTTCCGCCCCCTGCTCAGGTGGCGCGTCTCCTGATCCGACAACGGACACCAAAATCGGTGCCCCCAGTGACCGGTCCACCCCCTCCGATGCAGCTTCGTCGTCGTCGTCTTCCTGATCCTCCTGGGCTGCCGCTTCACCTTCACCTTCGGCCTCTGCTCCAGCCGCCCCTGAACCGGGGCTGCCTACATGAGTCCTGAGCGGGTCCTTGCGATCTGGATACAACCTTTGCTCGAGGCTCTTCAAGTCGTGCTCGAAGGAAAGGGGCACTCCTGCCTGAGGAGCGCTCAGGGCTAGGTTCAGACCAACGGCGGCGGCGGCACTCATGCCCATGCTCGCGCGGTACACCTCCATGCCGTCAGGCAGCATGGACTTGATCTTGGGGAGCCACCTCTTGCGCACCCGCCTCGCGTTCGTGCACATGTCAGCGGCGATCACATTCATTTCACTCTCCTTGAAATTAGGGTTAAAGTTTTGACAGTAGACTGTAAAAGAAAAGAGCAAAACATTGATGTCCATCAGGTCAAACAGCGGGCCATTGCATGACATGCATCAGACACTGTGCACAATGGACCTACGTTTCACAGCATTGAGGACCCTGCTGTCCAGGGGCTTCCTGCTGGGGTCACTCGTGGAAGAGCGGATGCCTGTCCCACAGCTATTTGCTAGAGTGTTTCTACAGGGACACACAGTAAACGCCAGGGGCAGAGTCAGTCACAAACATGAACAGTAAATCACGTGGCAACACACAGAAACACGCACTCAGCTAGCTGCGTTGCACAACATGACCACAGATGGAGTGTGAAAGTTGATTTGTGACAGCAGCAGCAGCAGCAGCAGCAGCAGCAGCAGCAGCAGCAGCAGCAGCAGCAGCAGCAGCGCTAGAATCAAGCACACATCTAAGAGAAGAAAAAACAAACATTCGAACAGCAACTGCCTAGTTGGGCTTTGCACTCACCTATCAAAGAACGTAGCTAAAAGACGACGAAGCAACACTTTGTGTTTGATGCCGGCACACAGATGGCAGTTCATGAGTTGGCCTCGCGTCATGAACACCTGGGTTCCTGAGGTGCATGGGCAGAAAACAATTTCCATGAGAACAATGTCTCAATCAGAATGAGTTTATTTTTTTTTATTTTTTACGTCTCTTCTCTTTTTGTGCCAGTTCATCTGTTACCCACGTAACATTTGATGTCTTTAAGGGAGTCAAAACTAATTATTAGCAAGCCAAACTTAACTATAAAATGAAGCAACGAGTGGAAAAAATCATCCAGTACATACTTCTAAGATCAGATGTTCAACAATGGCTTTTCAAGGGCTCATTTAAAGTGCATTGAAAAAGTATTTATATATCTCTATTTCACATTTAGCAACAGTAAAAAATGAACTGCCTTTTGTTGGGATTTTATGTGATAGATAAAAAAACAAAACAAAGTAAAGCAACACTGTGAAGGGGGCTGAAAATGAAACATGGTTTTCAAAATCTTTTAAAAAAAAAGCCTTAAAGCTTTGGCATGCATCTTTATTCGTCTCTCCCCCTTATTCTGATTGCCTTCAGAACTTAATTAATTGTTAAACAGACGCGGCTGTCTACCTGCGTTGGTATGGCTTTCATAGAACGGTGACAAGAAAGAGACTGCTGAAAGAAAGCCATAAGAAGGCAAGCCATTAAGGTCACGCAGCAAACACGTGAAATGAGGTACAAAAGACATGTACTTTTTGGCCCACCTGCAAAATGTTATGTGTGGCAAAAATAAGTAACATATTGCCCTGAACACACCATCACCACAGTGAAACATGTGGTGATGGTCTTCTTATATTGCTAAGAAGAATGTAAAAGGATGGTAGAGAATGAATCCCCCCTCCAAAAATAAAAGAAAAAAAGATTTACAGCAGTTTTTAAAGTGGCACAGGTACTTTTACAAAGCCCGATCTCGGGGGGATGGATGCAAATTCATGCCAAACTTTACAAATTTTTATATGTGAACAATTGAAAACCAATTGTTCCAAGTTCAAAAGCCACACTTTGTAGACATGCTGTGACAAAAAAAACAAAATAATTTAGGGGAGTATCATTTTTTTTTTGAGAGGGACAACATTTGACAGCAAGACAAACATGGTCATTGACCTTAATTTAATTCAGCCTGAATCCATAACGCCACTGACTTTAATCATGGTATAACTTTCTGAACTCCTGTACTTTTTGGGATCATTACCAAAACTTGCTAATGGCGCTGCGATCCCCTGCGTCACTCAGGAAAATTACATGTGGAGAATTATGGCTCAATTATTTTGCTTGAAACTATTCTACTATTCAAAGAGGGAAAATCCACTTCTCGCCATGCTCCCCGCGTGCCGAGTGGACCCTGACCATCCGGAGCGTCTTCTCTACTGATCGCTAAGAGCAATATCTGGCAGTCGGTCCACATCATTCAACTTTTGTGTCATCATAACAAGAGGAAAAAAATATTTCTCCTCACATTATCGGAGCTCTGTAGGGGCCATTTGGCAAACTCCCGACAGCCAGTCATATGCTTTTCACTTTAGTCTGACTTCTACACGGTCACTCTTCCATAAAGCCCTGATTGATGATATCTGCAGAGATGGCTGTCCATCCGCCAGTCTCAAACCTCCACAAAAGAGTGCTGCAGCTCTGTTTTACTCCTTTCATACAGACCAAGTCCCCAGCATGACTTAAACCCAACACTGTAAACAATCTGAATTATCTGATGTCTAAACTGCCCCCGCTCTGCGACCACCTCCTGATTTCGGCGAGCAGCTCTTTAGTGAAAATGTTTTCAATTAGTTATGACAGCTATTAGTTCTAAGAGTGTCCAAGTTAATCAAAATGGACAACAAGTAAATGTGACAACGACCAGGGAAACACCTTTGACGGCTTGCTGGGGGTAAACACTCTGGGTCATGATTGATTTGTCGTCGGATCCACAAATTGTGTTTCTAATCTGCGGTAAAGGAGCTCTCCGACATCCTGGGTGTATTAGTTTGAGTGAGTACAATCAGTGAAATTGAATATTAAAAGTACTGGATCTTAAATTAAAATGCCATGGTTTCCAGAACTAACATTATCCGTGTCTGTCCATCCATCCATCCATCCATCCATCCATTTTCTAACACATCTATCCTTTGTGGGGTCACGAGGGGTGCTGGTACCTATCTCTAGCTGTCAATGAGCGAGAGGCGGGGTATACCCTGAACAGGTCGCCAGTCTATCACAGGTGTCTGTCCGTGCCTACTTTTTTTTTTTTAATTGTGTGTCAGAAGAAGTTTGTGTGCGTCCGCTTACCAGCGACCAATTCCAGCTTCTCGCCGGGGTCCCCCTCGGTGTAGAGCTTAGGGTGGCACCGGTAGCCAATCTGGCTTATGAGGCTCGCAGGCAACGCCACCAGGTCCCTGCGGATGAGCACGCAGTTGCGATTCTCCAAGGCCAAAGGCATCGCTGCCATCTCTGGCTTGTCCTGGACTAATACCATCGAAAGGAAACAAAAAAAACCATTTTGAGACAAAAACCAACAAACTGAGACATAAAGAGAAACATAACTGTACCGCTGGTGTTAGGTCACAACAGTGTGCTGGACCACAGTGCTTTGCAAAAGTATTCATACCACAAACTTTGGTGTATTCAATTTGGATTATCTATTGTGGATTAGCATAAAGTGGTGCATAATTGTGAAGTGAAAGGAACCTGATACATTGTTCAATATTTTTTACAGAAAAGAAACACGGATCTAAAAAGTGTGGCATGCGGTATTCACCCCCGCTTCACTTCAATACCCCTAAATGATATCTAATACAACAAATCTCCTTCAGAGGATAAATGTGAGTCCACCGACTTCTAACATAGTTTCAGTAAAAATACAACCGTTTTCTAAAGAGCTGAAAGGTTTGTTAGAGAATGTGAGCGAGTAAACAGCTCCAAGTCTACCCAGGCATGTCCGTGGCCTTAAAGTGATGGGCCGGATAAGATGTGCAACCATCAGAGAAGCGGCAACCAGCCACCATTTTGACTCCGATCTGTCAACAGGACAACAATTGGTTGTCTAAATCTGGCCTTTAGGGCAGACTAGCAAGATTAAAGCCATCTTCAAAAGAAAGTCATAGGAAGTCCTGTTTCCAGTTTGCCACAACCAATGTAGGGGACTTTTTGGCCTAAATTCAAAATGCTGCGTGTGGTAAAAGACCAATGCTGCAGATCAGCCTGCACGCACTGCCTCAATATTAAAACATGGTGGCAGCTTGTGAGACGTTTTCCTTTAGTGGGGACAGAGAAGCTGATGAGAAGATGTATGGAGATGTAATAACTGCTAAACATCATTTATCATTTTCCTTCCACTTCACAACCATGTGCTGGACGGTGGAGATTCCTCGATAGCCACTGTCCCGTAGCTTTTCTGTGCATCTGTTACAACACACCTGAATGAAACGGGTGACTCACAAGAACGTGATGTCATGCTGACGCAATGATTCAGACATTTAATGTAGGTGTGCTCAGAGCAGGGATGCATTCACAAGTTGCAGGACAGTGGCTCTCAAGGACTGGAGTTGGAGGTCCCTGGTCTACCGCAAAAAAAAGAAAAAAAAATCTCAACAAGCTAGAAGTTTGAGGTTGTGACATGACGAAATGGGAAAAGGCAAAAGAGCTAGGAATACTTTTGCAAGGGGCTGTATGTGTTGCGAAAAGCAAAATCCCATTCTTATCAACGCTCTCCATTCCCTTATTGACAATAAAGGATTTGCAACTGAGTTTGTGAAGCAGCCTGGGTAATCTCATGCAAGTTTATTGTGTTTCATAAATGTTTCAGAGCGTTGCAGACGTATCCCAGATAAGTCATGATGCTGCATCAGTAACCTGACATTTGGAGAGGCTCAAATCCATAAAACAGTTGGATCTCCTCCACCCCAAAAACCTCTTTGACGGCATGTGGGCACAAATGCAAAATAGAGAGAACAGCAATGAATGCATAGTACTTCTAACACACACTGGAAAAAAAGTAGATTTTCTTTTTATATATGTGAAAGTTACTTCACATATAGCACACAAACCCTTCTTTTAAATACTTAGTAAGGACCTTGCTTTGGCTTTCATTGACTTCCATTCATTTTCACCCCCTTCTATGGCCTAACCTTAACCTAGACCTAATTGACACCTTTGTCCTAAACGTAACCCAGAGACTGGAAAAAAGCATGGACTAGAAAAAGGTCCTCATTTTACGTCTAAGTCCTTACTTTACTAGTAAAATAGGCCAAAAATATTCTCACTCAGCTGCAAGTACAAGAACACACACACACACACCCACACAAAGAGGTGCATGGTTCTCAAATTTCTAACAATGTCACCCTGTGGTGCTCTGCCTGATTGCAGATAGAGTTGATTTCATGAATTACTGAAACTCTAGAGTTTAACAAACCCCGTGTTAAGACTTTCAGTTTGAAAGTGAAGAAAAGACTGATGGGAAGAGCATGCGTATGCCATGTTTGTGAGTATCTCACAGAACCGCTTCCTGTTCGTAAATGCAAACACAACTGAATATGTGGGATGCCTGCATGGATAGGGACGTCCGCATCACTGTGAAACTATTGTCTGTGTGTGTGTGTGTTTGGTATGGGGGGGGGGGTCATTAAAAGTGATGCAAAGGCCAGCTGCTGTGGCTGTGATAAGGACTGTGTTTTTGGTCTCTATGCACTCTGATCCTAACTCCATAAGGCTGTCTTTAAAACAGGAGTACCCACACAGTCTCTGCAGGCACAGCATCTTGCTTGTGCAGGATACATAATTTATGAAAGACTCAATAATGTAACTGAAATGACACGAATGTGGATCTTTCTTCTAAAGAATCTGGAGAGTCCCTACAATTATGTTTTGCAAGTCCTTTTGGGTCTTATTCGATTGGTTAAGTTAAGATTAATCCCATATCGAATGAATATCCTACTTGAGCCAAAGGCAGCGGAGAAATATATTTGCTTATTCAGAACTGCAATATAAAACTCATCAAATTTCAATTCAGAGTGTTATGGAGCTCTTGCACCAAGAAATTAACTGAAATCAGACAAATTTTACACCGGACTGGCCCTGATAAGCCATGAGAAAGTTAAGAAGCCTGATTTGTTTTCCGACCAGCGAACGCTCCATACCTATGTGCCATCTGTTCATGCTGAAGATGACACTCTTTGGTGTGGAAGTTGTTACTGCAGGAAAAACACTCAAATATTTTAGCATGAAGGATGTGCTTAAAACTAAAAACTCAAGCATAAAAGGTGGAAGAAACTTCTTGGAAGTAAAAAGGTATTTTCTTTGAAGGCATCTCAGCTATTCGTCTAAGCTACTGCTTTTAAAAACAGGTCTGAGACTTCAGCGAAACAAGAGGCTGAACATTTCATAGAAAATTTGCTCTGCTTTATCCCTTTTGAAGAGTTCGATTCTGTTGAGGAACATGCTGGTTTAGGAACGGATGGTCTTTTGGAAATCCCACAGTTAAGATAATAACAATAATAATAATAATAATATGTCATTGTAGGGAGCGATGGGCGGCCACTAGGAGCATCCTGGGACTAAGGGTCTTGCTCATGGACCCAGAGTGGTAGTCTGTGGGATTTGAAACAGGGACCACTAGGCCAGCTCTCCCTGCAGATAATGGGTCTACTAAATCTACAGGGGAATGCAAACAAGATACTGTTTATAATTAGCAATGCTAACTGGGCTCATTCGTACAGATAACGCTGCCCCATTTTCTGCAGGATTTTTCTGTATTCGTAGACTTTCGATGCAGAGAGAAACCGGTCTGTAACTGGGCTGTTTCTGAGAAACTTTTTTTTAACTATAAACACCCTCAAATATGGTCAGTTAAAGCTTCAACTTATGCAGAAAGTAGGAAAAATTACTTTACTGTAACTTAAGGGTTCTTGACGAGAACATAGAAAGGTTGTGCTTTAAAACTTTACAAATTGGTGACAAGAATTCAATCACAAATTTCTTTTATCAGTGCATCTTTTATAAAAACATAGTCAAATTTTTGCAAACGGACATTTGTAAAAGCAAGCAGAGTAAGACTTGGTTGAATATACTGTGGTACTCACTCCCATAGGGGTTAGCTGAACGTCCATAGATCTGACTGTATGTCTCCTCCGTGATCCCGTCATATGGCTCTTCCTCAAACTCCTCGTCATCATTCTGGTAGGACGTGGGGCTGTCTGTGGTGGGGAGGCTGGACTCTCCTGGGCTGGACCGCTCGGCACCTGTTCCTCCGCCTGCCCCACCCCCTGCTCCACCTCCGGCGGTTCCTTGAAGATGGAAAGTAGGCATACCAGGAATAGGAGGCCCGCCGGCTGCTGTGTAGAAGGCCCTGACCAGCCGACTCCCCAGCTCTGAGGTTGAGATCTTGGTTTGCGATGAGGGTGTGGAAATCGGTGTTGGGTCTCCCACTTCTAATTTAATCTTCCGCTGTGGTAAGACTAGGGACGACGTAGACCAGCTCTGAGTTCCCAGAGCACTGGCCATCGACAGGCCAACACCATTATTAAGAGGACTCTGCGGCTCCGAACCCGTTTCTTCCAAGGAGCCGGCCGTTTGCGAGTCACAGTGAGGTGAGTTCGCCTTGAACATTAGGTCCATGCCTCTTTCAACTATGTGTTGAATCTGGAGGTAGCCAGCTGTGTACATGACAACCAGCTGTTCGCTCGCTGCCATTGTTAGCTTCCCCGTGTAGCAGAACGTGAGGATCTGCTCAAAGCAAGCAGGTGTGACGGAGGAAGGCAGCTCAAACTGGGACTTGGTTGAACTGCTGAAGAGGTCACGAAAGTAGAGGCTGCTGGCTGCCAGAACAGCCCGGTGAGCTTTAAAAGCTTGACCTAGCCCAGACAAAGAGAGAAGGTAAAAACATTTGTGCAAAATGTAGTAAATCACCCCAAGGAAAAAGGAAAATAGAAAAAAAACCTCACCTTTTACGAGTATGGATACATCACAGTGATGTCCCAGCAGCCGCTGCTCGTTGAGGGAGCCCAGCACCGTGGCTCCAAAATTCGGGATCTCCACATGGAGCAGCTGGGACATGTTGACCAAAGGGGGAGAGGAAGATGGGCTTTCAGATTTTCACTCTTCCACCAAGAGAGACATCTGTAAAATCCAAAAAAGCAAAACAAAAAAAGGTATGGAGGACATCTCTTACCAAAAAAAAAAAAAAAAAAAAAAAAAACAGAAATAAAAAAAATGTGGAAATATGAATAGATTTGCCAAAGGGAGACAGAGAGAGAGAGAGAGAAGGAGATGCAAGGAGCGACAACTGAGAGGAGGAGGCAAAGACTGAACACTGAGATGGAATTAAGTGAGAAAACGAATACAGTTGAGGGAGAAGTGAGAGGAGTGTGAAAGAAAGATGGATATGCGAAGACAGTGGGTGAGAGATTGAGACAGGAGAGAGGAAGGAGGAGCCTTACTCCAGTTACTCCACAGGACACACACACACACAAAGCCATGCCTACTGTATGAGAAATGTTGTGAAACCACTTCAGGCTATGTTGTTTGACATGACTTTTAGTTCCCGGAAACCTGAGGCTGATTCCACGTATTAGTTGTCATGCATGAACAGCAGTTTTCCTGCAGCTTGGACTTTGATGGCCTGGTAGTTAGCCTTGACAATAACTTTTTTTTCTACCCCCCTCAGCAACAAAACCCACTGAGCACCGACAGTTTTTCATGTCAGAGTTCATAGATTCTCCGTCGTTTTGCTGACGCTACACCTTTGTCAGCATTTGCTCTCTTTCTAGGCTTCGGATGGACCGATTTTTTTTTTTTTTTATTTATTTAATTTTTTTTTACTTTTTTTTCCCACATAAACTCTTGACAGTTCCTTGAATTCTTCCGCCGCACATACTCCAGGAATACCTGCACCTTCTTTACTTCCATGAACCTGGTATCATTGTCTTCGTCGCTCCACCTACCCGCACACACACGCACACATACATTTAAGCAGTAGTTTCATTATTGAGCAATGCTGCAGAGCAGTTTCCAGGAATACAAACTGAAAAAAATGTCACCGCCTCTTTAACACACAAACACACACGCACACACACACACACACACAAAGCCTCTCTCACTCACTCTCTCCCACTTCACGAACTCCATACAGACACACATGCACTCTGCCTCACTTACATAAAAGTGTGCATGCATGCACAGGCACACAGGCTAAGCCAGTGCAGGCTGCATAGGGAAATTACTGTGTAACCTGGCACCTAAAGCACTCACCTGGAGGAAACCGGCACATAACTTTCCCCCACCCCTGCTAACGCGCAGACATTCTGCTCACTGTTAGCCCAGACTGCTCTGAGTCCTCTGCTGTAAGCACCGCCAGGAGCAGGACAGATGAGGAGTAGTTAGAGACAGAGAGGACAGCACTCTGATGTTTCCCCTCCGTCTGGCCAGCTCCCGCTTTCACCTTAAAGTGCCTGTCTCAGAGAAGCTTCTCTGACATTTCCCTCTTCCTGCCTCCTATCTTTATATCCTCCAAGTCCCCATTCCCTCTGCTCACGGTCTGCTCGAGCCCTGTCTCAATGCCTCCTTATCATCATCTCTCTCTCTCTCTGCTTTCTACTCTCCGAGGGCTGAATTCAACAAGTGCTGCTGTACAGAGGGAAGAGGGGAGCAAGAGAATGTAGGGGAGATAGATAGAGAGAGAGAGAGGGAGAGAGAGGAGAGAAGAGCAGGGCGAATCAATGATGAAAGGAGTGGGAGGCTGGGTCGGCGAGTGTGTGTGCATGTGTCTGCGCGCGTGTGTCTGATCAATGCAGTATCTATACGTCGCAGAGAGTGGGAGGGAGAGAAAAACACAGGCTACAGTTACAGACGGAGACAGCGACTAGGCAGAGAGAAAGTCCAAGGGAGGGAGGGAGGGAGGGAGGGAGGGGAGAGTTGAGACAGAGAGAAAGTCATCCGAGGACAATACGAGCAGGGAAAGACAATTAGATCGAAGCAACTTCTGCCACATGCCCCTCGACACGGATGTCTATACGGTGCGACAGAGAAGAGGGAGGGGAATGACTCAGACAAAAGAGAAATGAGAGAAGCCTGCAGAGGTCGTGCGCGCCGTTAATTAATTAGACACGGAATAGCGAAACTTTTGAAATGCCGGTTTGACGCAAGTCTGGAGAGAATGCATCATTCCCCTCGCACGGCCAGGCGTTACTAAACTGGAAGGCTTGAGAAGTTTGCAGAGAGGTGTTTTCCACTTTTTGAGACAATAGCAGGGTACAAAAAAAAAAGAAGAGAGAGAGTGAGAGAGAGGTTTTTTTTTTTTTTTTTTTACTTTTCAGCAAGTGTCGTGTATGTTCTCTGAATCATGCCAGGACATCTTTTTGCCAAAACACCCACACACAACCAGAGCAAAGCACTGTTTCCACACGAGCCCTATTTTGCACATGAATTGATAAATTAAATGATTAATTTACACCTCCGCTTTGGTAGCTCTACTTATTTAGGTGGCATTTCTCGGCTGCTTCTCCTGATCCTTTTTTTTTTTTCCTCCAGCGCAGGACAAAAAAGGGCCTCCATAGATGATGCTTGACGTGGATGAGAGAGGAGACGGATGTTGCGCCTGTGACAGGACAACGGCTACAAGAAGCGCAGCAGCTCCCAGAAAGGATGCATAACACAAAGATCTGTGTGGGAGGTTAATAAAAAAACGCAAAAGTGCTGTGTTGGATAACTAAGAAATATATTATTGTATTTGTGTAGACACACATTGCCTTGCAAAAGTATTCACGCCCCTACAACTTCACATTTTCTTTCACAATGCCACTATAACGCTCAAAGTATTGTGTGTCGTTTATGCGGGTATACATAATTGTGAAGTAAAACGATGAGGACAAGTCATCTTTATCTTTTAGCTCTACTGTGTCAAATACTTAGTGGAACCACCTTTCACTGCAATTACGGCTGCGAGGCTTTATGGCTATGTCTCAACCATCTTTACACATCTAGAGACTGAAATGTTTTTGCTAAGCTTCTAAGCAAAAAAACAGGTCCAGCTTAGCCAGATTTTCACGTAGAGGTTCTGTGAAAAACACTTTTCAAGTCTTGCCAAATGCACATCCATCCATTGTCTTCTGCTTATCTGAGATTGGGTGACTTGGGTAAGCTCGTCAACTTGTCACTAAGGCCTGACCACACTAGAGAGGAAGCTCATGTCAGGCACTTGTCTCAGAGATCTCATTCTGTGGGTTATGATCCATATCTGATAACCGTAGGTGAAAGTCTGAACATAGACTGAATCTGCCTGAGCTTTACTTTAATGCCCAGCTCTTTCTTGAGCATGACAGCCTGGAGAAACATCTGCATCACTGCAGAAGAGGCCCCAATCCTTCCATCAATCTCTCCCCCCATCCTATTGTCACCCCTCATCACAGAACCATTGCCTCAGTCCTTATGGTCAAGTCTGGACTTTGACTTGGCCAATGTTACATCAATTTGCTTTGATGGAACAATTTTGCTATAAGTCTAGCTGCATGTCAACCTGGTCCAATGTTCTCCTTCATTCCCAGTCTCAATGCTTTTGTTCTCTCTAACAGCTTTATTTCCAGCATTTTCTTATATTTTATCCCTCCGACTTGCATTCAAATCCGACCAGCTTTGCTGTCCATGCTGGAAAAAGGCCTTCCTACAAATTGATGCGCCATCACCTTGATTCCCAGTTGATAAGGCGTGTTCAGGGTGCCGTGCAGGGTAGTGTTTTGCATGTTGACCAGAAAGTTTAATTTTGGTCATTTTTATTCAGTGAGTGACTACTAGTTTTCCTTGCAACACATTCTTCCAACAGCTGTGCAGCTCTGCAGCTCCTCTAGAGTTTCCATTGGATGTTCTTCTCTAATTAATACTCATGTCTTACCCTATCAATTTAGATGGGTGACCATGTATTTGTAGGCCTGCAACACTACAATACATCCTCCACTTTTCAGATTTTTCTTTTTTTTTAAAACAGGTATAACTAGCAATAATATAATTTTAATTCACAATAACCCATAGTTATGGTTTGTGATGCACTATTGAACAAAATACTAGTAAATAGCAAAATATGAAAACAGTTCATGATGTACGAATATGTTTGCAAGGCACTGTGCACCAAAAGTTGTCATTCTGGGCTGCTAGCTTAAAAACTGAGAAGCGTGATGGAAACAGCTCTCATGCCCTTTTAGGACATGGGAACAATCTCAACCTTCCAAATCTCTTTCCTCCTTTTACCTCTGACTATGAGAGGATCAAACAAATAAATCAATCAATCAAAAGCGGACACAGGGCACTTCTACATCTGAGCGCATTCCCTGAAAGTGTCAGGACTCATTTCACTCCCTGCCATAGTAACCTCAGGTGGAGAAAGTTTAAACGGAGCAAACTTTTGCTCCTCGGCTGCAGCGGAAACATGAAAGTGAAGATATCACTGAAGGTTGACTACAGCAGAGTGAGTCAGTGAGTTTGTTTGGAAGAGCTTCCCCACAGCAGTATGTGATATCTGCACGCCACATATAGGCACACATGAGTGAGCGGGCACAAAAAAAGCTCTGTGAAAAACGCCGGAGAAACACATCCGCAAACACGCTAATGCAAACAGACATAAACTCAGTCCCCTGCTCTCACACACTTCGCACACAAACCCACATATACACAGTCAGGTAATCTCCCCATGCACACTCAGCAATACACATTCTGTTTGTCTGTGTGTCCGTCCCACTGGCCCGCTGCCAGACTGCTTGTCCACCCGTCTGTCCATTGGTTATTGTTACTATTGTGTCCTTACGTTGCCTCTTGCTCCAACACCCCCCCACCGCACCCCACCCGACCCCCAGCCCCCTTAGTTTATTTTTTCCAACCCTTCCCATCCTGCATACCACATACCCACTGTCTCTCTCTGCCAATTAATGCACACAGGGCTGCATTGCAGTGAGGTTGGCGCGTGCCACGGCAGCAAGCACAGTACAGAGTCTACAGACATGCATGTACGTGCCAGCCAGGCAGAGCGGGAAGGACGGGATGGAGGGAGGGAATGGGCTGGGGGGGGGGAGGTTGGGGCAGAGAGGGAAAAGAGGAAGAGGGAGGGTGGAGAGAGAGAGAGAAAGAGCAAAGCAGAGTGAGCGGAGAATATGTTGAGTCAGGCAGACAGGACAGTGGAGTGCCACATAGCACATATACACAGACATAGCTGCATATTTATGTAAATGTATGCATAATGAATTTGAAACAGGGACAGATGCAATATACAGGAGAATGTGCAAAAGAAAATATTAAGGTGCACATTTGCACACACAAATATCCACATGCAAATTCCAACCTACCGTTGCTTGTATTTAATATAGACCTTGTACAATCCTGGTAAAAAACAATTTATACACACACACACACACACTTACTAGTTCAAAATACAAAGTGAGGCCCGGGCCTTGAACTCCATTCATTTTCAACCCTTTCTATCGCCTTACCCTGACCCTAAAACTTACCCGTACCTTTACCGCTATATACCTAGCCCTAATTTAAGCCTAATTGACACCTTAGTCCTAAACCCTTAGCCCAGAAAAAAAGAGTGAGCACCAAAAAAAGGTTGTCACTTTGCATCAAAGTCCTCATTTTTCCAGTAAAATGACCAAAAATGTTTTTGCCAGCTGCAAGTACATACATACATACATACATACATACATACATACATACATACATACATACATACATACATACATACATACATACATACATACATCAACAACAGGCAGTTGGGACAGCACTCACTCGAAAACTGGTGCCCCCATTTTCGCTGCCAGAGTTTGCCTTTCCATCTCAAACTTTCTCGCACACCAAAGCGTGTTTTTACAATCATCATTATATGCCCGACTGTGACTTCTGGCACTCATTTTTCTTATTACGCTTTAGTCGCAGTATGAGAGGGAAATGCTATCATGATTGTGTTTTGTCTGCTTTCTTCAAAATGTGTTGCATCCATTTTTAAATCAAGGACTCATACCTACGCACGGTGTTATTAAGCGTAGCAGCAGGTCCAGCCTTATCTGAACAGACACGAGAGGATCCTCCAGATGGCATACAAACACATGCACGATCACTCATACACTTGCATATTTTAATTACGGGTTCCACTGTTGCTGCATAAATGACAATAGGGTAAGGGTTAAGCACAAACTCACTCAAGTTAGAGTCCTTTTGGGCTGTTTGGAATAATTCAAGTGAGTTAAATCTTAAAGTAAAGTGGATTTCACACAATGATACAAGTGAAAACGTAACCCCAACCAGCAATATAACTAATAAAGTGACAGAAAAGTAGCCCCATATATATTACTGTCTCACTTCAAGCGAAAGAAGGGATGCAAAGGGCAAACCGAGTGAAAAGTTTCCTGTGAGCCAGAACAACAGCACAGCCTCCTGCTCTTGCTTATGTTGCCTCTATACAATCTCAATATGAACAGTCCCCTCGTTATAAATATTCAGATCCTGCAGTTGTTCTCATGTCTAAAGTGTACCAGACAACAGATTCTATCCACGTTGAGACGGCAACGCTCCCTGGCAACAGTTCTACCAATCGTGAACGAGCGGGCGTCTGCCTGAGTATTATGGGATGTCGGGAGGGAGAGAGCGAGAGAGAGAGAGAGAGAGAGAGAGAGAGAGAGACAGAGAGAGAGAGAGAGGCTTCTTGCCATTGCTTATAGTATAACTGTCTGAAGACCCTGCTGGGGGAAGTAGTCTCCACATAGCTGGGTTAAAAACAAAAAAAGACATCTTTTTCTTAGAAAAAAGAAAAATAAATTCCTATGATTCATGCAGTTACGTAACAAAGAGACAACTATGAAATGATTTGTTGTGGGCTGAACATTGTCTGCTATCTCTCCACTTTCACTCAATATGCACCAATTATATGCACTGACGATGTGGGCTTATCTTGTGTCTGAGGAGAACAAAACAAAACAAAAAAATAACGATTGACTTTCAGTTTAAACCCATGGAAGAATGCTGTCTGAGACAACAGGATGGTCACAATATGACTGCACATTCACTTTGAAGAAGCAAAAACAGTGTTTGCAAGAGTTTTGAATTACTACAATTATCTCATTAATACATTCTTGTTTTTCTGCCCTGATTTAATTCATGGCCGAATGGACTCTAATCTCAGTTATACAGAGTTATCCTTGTTTAGTCTGGACCATATAGTTAGACTGTAGGGTTATACTTTAAATGCTGTGGTATAGTAACTAAGTGAGCCTCCATTTCCTCTACTCCATAAATAAAGATGATTTGATTGGTTTTCAATAGTCCAAACTGCAACAGCGATGCTTACTTATATTTGACACACAATGCTAGCAAATAACCTTCACAAATACAATAAGCAGTTGTCAAATCACGATTTTGCTTATTAAAAGGAAAAAAATATCCAAACCACTCTGACCCTTTCTGAAAATATTAAAATGATTGACCCCCTCCCCCCTTGCTAAATCATTAATCAATTGTGACTTTTTTTTTCTTCCCAAAATTTACTAGCCACTACCATGCCTGATTATTGCATGGCCCCTAGAACCAATAAATGCCTCGAATAAAACCTGTCTGATCTCAAATTGCAAACACTTCATACGCAGATCTAAGAAAATTCAAGAACAGAAAATAAACAAAGTCATTAATATTTGTTAGTCAGGAAAGGCATAATTATAAAATCATTTTAAGGCTTTTTGTCTCCAGGAAACCACAGAGACAGCCATCATCCACAAATGGAAAAAATATGGAACAATAGAGAACCTTCCCAGAAGAGGCCAGAATTACTCCAAAAGCAAAATCGACAATTCAGCCAGGAGGTTAGAAAATATCCCAGAACAACATCCAAAGCACAGCAGACCTCACTTGCTTCAATCAAGGTCAGTTTGTGTGATCCAGCAGAAGGAAAAGGGCCTGGACAAAAATTGCAAACAAGGGGCGGTTTCATGCTGTAAACCGCCGCTGGCCAAAAGAACATAAAGGCCTGTCTAAATTTGACAGAAAACATCCCAATGATCGCCGAGCCTTTTGGAAAAAAATATTCTGTGGGCTGATAAGGCAAAAACTGAACTTTTTAGAATGGAATCGATTTCATAACATCTGCTGTATATAAAAAAATATATAATGCCATGCCTTCAGTCAGACATGGAGGTGGTAGAGTGATTCAGGATGTGGACAACTTGCCATAATTAGTTAAATAATGAATTCTGCTATCTAGAAAAAAAATCTTAAAGGAGAATGCCAATTACCTGACTCCGCCAAATGGATTTGTTCCGCATATCCATCTGGAAACCTTCCGTTGAAGTAATTTTGGGAAGGGGCGAAAATACCGGTTAGCTCATTGGCCTATGTTGGTGATAGACGGGCCAAATAAACCAATCAGATCAACGAAGCATATGACGTACTAACAGAGCGACGACGAAAACAAAACCATAAAGCCAGGCTACTCTTGCTGCTGCAGGTAAAGGCTCGTTAGCTCAGAAAAGCCTCCAGAGTAGTGTTTTGCTCTTCTTTCAGTGAAGAAATACTCTGTAATTCCGATAAAACTTGCTCGATAGCCAAGCTAACGCTAGTTTCATCGGCTGAAGCCGCCATGTTCTTTAGACTGAACTGTCGCGCTTCTCGTTGCGTCACACCTCAACCCGCCTCAAAGCCAACGCTGATTGGACGTTCGTTTGGTGAACGGCTCCAAATTTTCTTTAACGGAGAGTAGCCAGACTGATCTGCGAGTGAAACCTTGAAAGCTCGCGAGATCAGGATGGTCTCACGAGGCTAGAATGCCAAGCCATCAGGTTGCAGGAGAAAGAGTGAAAGTCAACTTAACCTAATAACTGCTTCTTTTGTTCAATTTTACAATTTGATCATATTCACTAATTATAGGAAGATGTACTACAGCTTTAACAGCTCATTACAGAACACATCAGAACATTGCAGGTTAAAAACATTGCATAGAAAACGTTCTTGAGAACTCAGGATTTTAAAAGCTTTGTTTGTAACATCTATAGTAAGTATTTCAATTGTAACCTATGTGAAAAATGTGTCTAGCTTTTAACAAACATGTTAATATGCCCTAAATCTTTAATACGTTTAGCCTAAACCAAACCGTCATCCTTTCCAGAGTCTTACCTAATAGGTTTTTGGGCCTTAGCAAAACTATAATCGTTTTAGGCCTATATGCAAATATGTTTTCATGCTCATAGATAACCAAAATAAATCCCGGTGAGAATAAAATATGGTATATATGATAAAATGCAATTCATAAAGGCCTATCACAGGAGTGACACCTTCACTTGTCTAATATTTCAACACCAGTAGCAAACCTCAAGCAACAACGGATCAGTTCAATAAGATGGCAAGAAGATTTAACCAGACAAATTACCACCAGATTACAATGCTTGAATAAATATGGTCAGAACCCTGATATCCATGACTGATAAACCTACCAGGCAACCGTTTTCTTCTCGGTTACGTGAATCTTAAAAACTCCAGACACCTCCAGAAAATGACTGCAAACAAGCATTAACTGGGCGTTTTCCAACCACACTGAAGCAGCAAGTGAACTACTTGGCATGAAAGTGAAAGATTTGGTGAGTAAAACTAATCAAAGATCCATTAAACATGTGTTGCAGACTTCTGTGGTTTCCTATTGAAGTAGGTCAGTCAAGCACTGGTGCTGAAAAGCTGCAGCCTCCTCTGATAAAAAAAGACACCTTGCCGACTTTTGCAAGCACAGAAAAAGGACATTTTGAGTCAAAGCCTGATTCCTATGATTTAAAACTACAGGGACGTTTATATAAAACAATGGTTTACCAACAGAACTCGCTGAGGAGAGACCTTAAGCATAAAAACTAAGCACATCCATTTTTACATTCCTCATATAGAGAAATGGTATTATAAATCACAATCTGCAATCAGTATAGGATATTTCAATACAGTTTCAATGATTTTCAGTGCTCCCTTATTGTGTTTTCACACAAAGTTAAAAGGTTTCAGGAATCTCAAATTGGAGTAGAAATATCCAGGTCAGGTTTGATCAGTCCAAGCATTTTAGATCTTCAACTAAAAATTTGGATTCGAAACTACGTAGTTGATATTTTGACTGAATTAAGGAAAAAAGATGCTTTGGTATAAACTGAGCTATTTTTATCTTCACACGCTGGCGCACAACCTTACACGGTAGGGCTACGGACAGACAGATGCTGAGGCCCTTTGCTCCCCTGCAGCAGCTGGATGACTGCTCATAAAAGCCTTAGGGTTGTCAGGGGTTAACAGTTTGCCGGTTGCTGTATTATCTGCGCTTACAACTCATCTGTAATACATTCTCTTCCTGTCATCATTTCTCTCTTCTACTGGGTATCCAAAATACTGCCGCACAAACAACGAAAGATGTTGTGGACTAGGAGGAGTTTCAAACATAGGGTGAAACCATAAAGCACTCACTATCACATCCAAGGCTCATAAGAATAGCTTACACTTAACCTCACCAGAAGAACACATTCTTCAAAAAACTGGATAACACATTGTGAGGCAAATTTCACTTTGATGAGAAATACCGTGACATGTTTCACAATTCAAGATCTCTTGCCACCAGCAATACAGAGTGCAAAGGGTAAAGCACAAAGCCTTCATATAAAGAGTTCATAATAACAGTGGCATAAACCTACCTTACTAGACAACATGCTGACAGCAAATTTCAGCCAGCGTTTATTTTAGGACGAAAACTGGAGGGTGTCCGGGAACTTCCACGGGAACCTTTGCAACCTCAATCACATCTCCTGGATTTCGCTGCCCTGCCTTGCCTTGTTGGGCCTCTACCAAGTTGCTGATCTCTGGACCTCAACTTCTTTTCTGTGCCACAACCAATGAACCTCGCCTAACCCTTGGATTTGTCTGCCCTGCTCCAATTACCCATGCATGACCCTTGCCTGTCCTCTGGATCCCGATCAGGCTTTGGCCATTCTGCCTAATACATACCCAGCGCTTAAAGTCAGCAAAGTCATCACTAACTCCGACGCTACTTGCCGGCTTACCCGAGGAACTGAGGTCATCTTAACAGAACCACGTACCCTGCCTGGATTCTGACTTTATAACCATAGACTCTTCGGGAGCCACTAACCTGTGCCCTCTTTTCCAGTGGTTACTGCTTGTGCCTCTGGACGTTTCTTTGTCTCCCACCAGTTTATTCTTTAAAATAAATCTGTTAAAACGCTCTCCTCGTCTGCCTGAATTTTCCGGTCTCCTGTCTGGCACGTTGCGCAAACATTAATAATTATGGTTTTGTATTTATTGTGAGTAAGACTGGGACAATCTTATGTTGAATAATATGCTTTTTAATGAAATAATAAAGTCCAGAGCTTCCAGATACCTGAAACATGAAGCAATTCTTAAGAGTATGAATGAGCAGCAGAGGATCCCGCAAGGCACGGAGCAAATAGTCCGTCTTAAAACATCCAGAGGATTTGATTAGAAGAAACCAGGACCAGGTGAGTCTAATCAACAGGGGGAAAAGACAGCTAAGAAGGGTGCGAGCCTAAGGGGCTGAGAGAATCTAGATAGAGAACACAGAAAAATGAAAACAATGCAGAAAGTCACTGATTAGCTGCTATACATGGGCTGACCAGAAGGTCGACTAAAACACAAAAGAACACTAGTAAACAAAGCAAAACATCAAAAACAAAAGAATAACTTAACCCAAAGAACTAGAATGCAGACCAAAGCAAACTCAAAGTTCACAGGGCCAAGAAAAGAAAATGGATGCAAGAGAAAAATGTGAACCAAAATGCACTTTTAGATCTGTCAAATGTTCTCCTTTTCTTCTAATCAGGACAGATTGTTGAGATGGGCGTTGATTCAAACCATCACTATTTTTTCAGTTATTCAATCCCTCATGTGTTGCCCAAGGAAATCAATTGTTTTTAGCTGATAAAAAAAAAAAGGAAAAAGAAAAGTGTCCGCCAAAAGCCAGTAAAATCTACAAACCACATGAAAGCAGGAAAGATATTTTCATGGAACGATTTTTATAAGCAGAGAGGGATCAAAAAACTGTGAGTTTGCAAAAAAAGAAACAAAGCTGCGGCTGAAAATCTCTGGATCCGATGAGCATTTTGTTCCAGTTCAAATAAGACAAATATTACTAATAATTTTCTAAAAACGTAAAGTGAAAGCTTTCAGACTTTCAATGATTCTCTATAGGCAAAAACACTCCTGATGACTGCCACTCGGCTTTCATTAGGACAAAATCAATTTAGCGGTCGCTACGTCGGACCAAACTTGAGTGCATGCTCGGCTGAGCGACGGCAGACACTTAGACATCGACCTAAATACGCTTGAACATCCATGACAGCCGACGGGCACACAGGAGAAAGTTGAACAAAGCGACAGCGAAGAGGGAGACGGGTTGAAAGGTACATGAGAGCGGTCTTTAATGAGAGAAGAGACAAGGTGACTCGTAGAGAGGCAAAGTCAGAACACAAGGAGATGGAGAGAAAGAGGTAGTGGGAGTGTGGGATGTTAATGGGAAACAAGAAAAGAGAAGCTGACACATCACTGTCACAGTGAAAACAGAGTAGGGAAAGAACAGGGAAATGAGGCAGAGTCACACAATAGTATAAATATTAAAAAAGAGCTGAGAAACTCATCTGATGGCAAGAAACAAGCAAAAAGAAAGCAGTTGAAGTTTTATTTGCAACCGACTTCTGGGGAAACCCAGCTGAGGTCGAGTCATCGTTGAATCAACACAGGTAGTTGCGTTGGATAGCCGTTGAGTTTTGTTTCGATTTTGCAAGTCCAATCAACATCGAAATGTCATTTCTGCGATTAGACATACAACTCAAAAATGGTTACTATTGCAATGCTGAATCAATGGTGCATTAACGACAGTGTTTGGTTTTCAACGTTGATTTTGGACGCTGAATGAATGTTTTTTTTCTTAAACCGACATTTATTTTCAGCAACGTTTAAGGTCAGTGAAATGCCAGCTGGGTAACGGTTTTTAGATGACCAATAATTAAGAAAAAGCAAAAATAAGATGAGGTGAGAACGACAGGTAGGTCTTGCAGGTTTTTTTTAGTTTTTTTTAATATTTTTTTGTAATATCGAACACATATTGCAGCACCACGAGTGGCCTGCGGGTTGTTCCAGTTTGTAGTAACACATCGAACCGAGATATTTTGAACCACCATTGACACAAGACCAAAAACTCCCTAAAGTTACGGCTTAAAGGGAAGCCATACGTAAGCAGCACATGAAGACAAAGTAGGGAAGAGAAAGCCCACCAGCCAGATAATAAATGAGTGAATGTGGAGCAGCAGCAGTTGCAGATTTATACACATGGATTAAAAGGACACAATATACCAAGTCATGACTGCCATGTGATATTTCTTCTTTTGAGGCAGCATCTTTTTTTTCCTAATGAAAAAAATAAGCTGTTGGCAGGCTCACAGCTGCCATGTGACTGTGAGGTGTCAAATATATACCGTATAAATATTTTCATATAGCCTCAGGGACATAATTTCATGCTGGCAGACATAAAATGATGAAATTATGTTTCACTTTTGCCAGCACATGTAATTATGTGCCAGCAAAGTATGAATTAGAAATGGCTCAAGAAGATTTCTTTCTCCTACCTTTGTTTGTTTTGTAACTTGATAGATTTTCCCAATTTATTAACTGTCTGGAAATTGTGATCAAATGAAGAGTAGACTGAAAACAATGACAACTCTGGAACTTGCAAGCTCGGCCGGACTTTAGCGAGAGCTGAGCCTTGGGCTCAGAGAATTTGGTGCCCCCCAAAATATTTTTTTATTTAATGAATTGATGTTTGCAAACCCTGTATTTTAATGGCTCCAATTGAGTTTCACATCCATGTAACTGTGAGTTGTTTTAATTTTTCAATATTCAAGCATGTAACAAAGTTTCAACTGCTTCAAAACAAGGATAGCCCCAACCTCCAGCCTTACTTCCAACACCGGTAAAAGTAATGAACAGCAAGCTATTTGCTGTCTTTCAATGAACGCGCTACAGTGCCACATTACAGGCCTTGCATAGTCACGATAACCTTTTGGATAATTGTTTTTGTTTGGATGAAAATCTTCTTTAAAGGATGCGTTTCTGAGGAACCTCTTTGAACAGATATATATTGCCCACAAATAACTTAGCTTTGCTCTTTAAAGGAACTACACCTGAATTTATTGTTGTCTGGTTAAGAAAAATGCTTTTCTACGCAATGTAGTTAAAAGACGTAATTTGATTATAACAATTGACTAATTGATTGCGCGATCGAGCGTATCCAGCCTTGTTTTAGTAGGAATAAGCAGCGAAATGGGGACAACCCGGGATGACATTCTCTGCCAATGGCACAACGAGGGCAAACATAACAGCATGGCATGCATGTAAGTGTTGACCATTCACATAGGAAAATATCATTTACCCGAGACGTAGCCATTTGTGTCAAAGAAAACGAAGAACAGGCCCTCGATGAAGCCTTGTTTCCTCTGGAGGATTGTGCATGAGCTTGATCTTCTATGTCAAACCTTGAATGCGAAGCTGACTTTTGAATTCAAAAAGAACTAAGTCATGAATTATTAGGACTATATTGATAGATTATTGACACTTTTGGAATTTAGAAAACTCTTTCCAAGTCTAAAGAGGGTGTTTTAGAAACAGTTTTAAGATTGGCCCACCCTGTGAACGCGTGCTGCTTAGCAGAGCTTTAGCTTGGTTTCAGTTCTTACCGGAGAATCCACCAGCGAGGTTCATCTGGTCAGACAGGCCTAATCAACCATCCAAGATCTGGTTGCATTGAATGTCTTTTTGTTTGGATTTTTGTTGGATTATACAATGGCGCTACATTCCACTGTTTTAGTATAAACGTCCTGCAAGTCTTTGTTTCTCTTTCAATGCACTAGGGTGGACATCTGCTCATTATCACCCAATAACTTTCTTTAAGCTCTTTCCCTTTTCTACTCATGAAGCTCCAAGTGAACTAAAGTAAGTAAGGCACTCTGTGTTATTGTGACAGTTCCTGTGCAAAAGCCTGATGGATCAAGTCTTGGTTTCTTGCCCCTCTCAAACTAAAGTAGATATTACTCAGAATGAGGCCGTAAAAGTCCCTTTCTTTAGGTTTCTGCTAAACCGATAAACTCTTAGTAAATCTTTGTCTCTCAGTTAGTTTAGACAGTACCTTGATTCCTCATTGCCTCTTCATAAACATTCCCTTTGGTCTGTCATCCGTATCTATTAGGGAGAGCACGTTACATTGACAAGTAAAGCTTAAAGAGACCTAAAAATTGTAATAAACCTAAAACTTATTCATAAAGGCAGTATTTAGTGGTAAGAAATCAACGCAATAATTTCAATTAGACTAAAAACTAAAAGGTTCTTTTCACTGTTAACTAGGTTACACATTTCCATATGAAAAAGAAAACTGAATTTATTCAACTTTTGTTTTGATTGCAAAGCTATTTGTAAGTGAACAGATAAGTTAAAAAAGTAAACTAAACACGACACATGCTTCTCCCTTGGCCCCACAGTTAGGATCTTGCAGCCCTGCCTTGTGACTCCGCTTTGACAAGGGCATCAGTTTAACTCTTTTTTTTGGGGGGGGGGAGCTTTGGTGTGCATCTCATCTTTGCTCATTTCCAAATAGCCATTACGCCACTGCAGGGAGTCTGTTGACTTACGAAAGAGATAATTGGCAGTACAGATTTTGGATGCTTGCTTTTAGAAGCTTGATAATTTATTTCAGCAAGTACAGTTACGAAAGCAGGTGTGCCGTTGTTCCTAGCATGCGTTAGCACAAGACAGCTGATAACCGAGAACACTGGAAGACAATGAATTTGTTTACACGTTTAATTTGTTAAAACAGGGCCCATAAATATATATATCCAACTGACAATTGTTGCCAATGAGAGCTTTAATGTTTCCTAAAGCAACTACAGACCATTTAGTGTGGAACAGCATTCATTTGTAGAAGTACTTTTATTAAGCAACAATCTAAAAAGTAATCTCTGATGTGAAATATTTGCCTGCTTTTCCCGCATTAACACAGACAGAACAAAGCTTCACCGAGTATCAAAGATAAAGATACATAGCACACCCTCCAGAAGCCTGAAAATACATTCAGCTTTTATTACACTAGCATAATCTCACTCTGATTTTTTTTTTTTTGACGCAGTTCTTAAAAATACGAGCTTTGGAGATGTTTTTGATCCTTTCTTACTATCCCCCTCTTTATGAATGGCGGTAAAATAAACTTGGGTCCTCGTCCAACCTTGTCTTGTCATCAAATTATTCTTAACTTTAGAACTATTGCTTTAACAGCAGATATGGGCATGCTTGGATGATTAGATTTATTTTTTTGTAGCCATTTTCTGACTTATGATAAACAATGCACCCTGACTAACTCCAATGGCATGCTTTCTTGTCTTTCCCATTTTCAAAAGTAGCTAAAACAAATAAGAGTCATGATTATAATCCAGCATACCAAGAAGTTGTGGATTAGAAATTAAAAATTCCAAGAAACTCATGTATTTTGTGAAAGTAAAGTATGCACTAAAGAAAGTAAAGTATGCACTAAGGAATTCCACATTGACATACAAATGTTGAATTTTCAATTCATTTCAATTCAATTCAATTCAATTTTATTTATATAGCGCCGATTCATGAAACATGTCATCTCGAGGCACTTTACAAAGTCAAAATCAATCATATTATACAGATTGGTCAAAAATTTCCTATATAAGGGAACCAGTTGATTGCTTCAAAGTCCCGACAAGCAGCATTCACTCCTGGAGAAGCGTAGAGCTACAGGGAGAGTCGCCTGCATTGTCCATGGCTTTGCAGCAATCCCTCATACTGAGCAAGCATGAAGCGACAGTGGAAAGAAAAACCACCCATTAACGGGAAGGAAAAACCTCCAGCAGAACCGGGCTCAGTATGAACGGTCATCTGCTTCGACAGACTGGAGGTTACAGAAGACAGAGCAGAGACACAACAAGAGAGACAAACAAGCACAGAAGCTTATATATAAGCTTACATATATATATATATATATATATATATATATATATATATATATATACATATACATATATACATATACATATATACATATATATATATACATATATATATATATATATATATATATATATATATATATATATATATATATACATATATATATATATATATATATACATATATATATATACATATATACATATATATACATATATATATATATATATATATATATATATATATATATATATATATATATATATATATATATATATATATATATATATATATATATATATTAATATGGGATGCTTTCCCTATTGAATAAACATAACCACAATAAAGGCTGATATATTCCCCTTCAGTTCCAGTTTGAATTATTGTAACAAAAGCTGAATATAGTTTAAGGTTATTTACACTTCTTTACCAGAAGTGCCAATAATGTATTTATAAACACAAGCTGGAAAATGTCAATCACATTTTCCGAGTTAACAGCCCTAACAGCTTAGTTGCAATATGACATCTTTCAGCTCAAATCGCAACCAACAAAAAGCCCCTACTTATCGTAAGAAACACAAAAAGACACGATTAGAAGGCAGTTTACATCCCCCACGAATTATTTGTTTATAGTTTGGGATAAGACCTTTCGTCTTTGCAAAAAACAACAAAATGGCCACAAGCTGGCCTGCTGAGTGTCTCCCAGGGACCACGGGTGGGTTCGGTGTCACAGGAAGTCGACATGTTTGTCATTTTCTTTGCATTAGCTCATGGCGCATGAAGCAGTGGTGCATAAAAAAAGCTATATTAAAAAAAACAACTTTAAAGGGGAATCAACCAGTGAGATGTTAAAGCCAGAAGTTACCTTTTAAGTAGTCCGCAGGTGTGAGTTGTAATTTTTGAAGTAGGACCTTTTCATGTTCAGTACCTCATTGTTCAATACATCTCACCTCTCGACCTGTACCAAAGCACCTCATTTGTTATGCGCTAACATAAAGATATGACGTTTGTGCTTGTTTGTAGACAAATGTTGAGCTGCCCCATAAACAGGCAAACATCCTGCCTTTGATTTTATCTGTCGCTTGCTTCAAAAGTGTTGTGGTCTATTCAAATCGAACTAGCATATTTAACCTGTGCTGCCACATTCTTCTTAGCAGCAAGAGGCTTTCTCCTAACAGTCCTTCCAATTCTTCTTGTCCTGTACCTACAATTTAACTTTTATGTTTGTCAGGCCTGAACTGAATTATTCTGAAATCGACAGATATTCTTTGAAAGGCGATTTGTGATTGTAAAACAAAGAGCGTTGTTCATTGCAAAATAATCTAGTCTAGCTTTAGTCCAACCAGCCCTTTTGCACCTTTCGTGACTGACCTGATCTGAGATGCTCCGTGGGCCAAAACCGTCGTTAAGATGACCCTTTCTGTGTTTTCTCAAACAAAGTGAGGAATGTAAAAATCGTAGAAAAGTGTTTACAAGACATCTGCAATCAGTTTATAATAATCCAGTTTAGAGTTGACTTGTCTTTATTTCAATTTAATTTTATTTATTATTCAGTAATGTGCCGGCATCAGGGTAAAACTCACATGTGAACAGACTTGACAAGGAGCAGTTAAAACATGTAGTAGTACTGAGAATAGAAGGTGTTCCCACACATAACAAGGATGGATTAATACCATCATTGGCTAACTGACTATTCAAACAGATGCTGACAGATTAGTCGGGTATTTAAGTAAACATTAGTTTCAGTCATACTGGTGTCAACACTTACTGATAAGATCACTGCTGACGTTGTCATTTTACATTGTGTTGACAGTAATACTTCAGACCGGCCAAAATGTCTTCTTCTTTTGACACCTGTTGACGATTTAATGTCAAAATTTGGATTAATCAAATGCATTTGATTATATGTACCTGAAGAGTACTTCCTGATGTCTCTTAATAATTACTTTTAAAACAGCTAATAACCTTTTTAACTTTCTGCTTGTGCATATCCCACTGGTAGGAAAATCTTCAGTTTTTTACCTCACTGGAGAGAGCTAAAACGGACAGTGTACATCTGATGAGCCTGATTTAATCTTCCACCACTATAAAAACACACTTGCTTTTCCAACAAGATAAAGGTGGCATGACATCTTTGCACAACAGGTGAGGGAACCATTACAGATAAAAACTTCACAGAACATCAGAAAATCTGAAATAATCCTTTAAAATGTGTGAAGTTTAACATTCTGGTAATGCTTGGTGTACAGCACTTTATTTGGAACAAAAGTAGAAAAAAATCCTAAACTTTTGAGGGGTCCACTGCTTGGTGCGGTTATTGGACCAGAGCCAAAGGCTGTGTTAGGCTCAGCTTGCATCAGGTTTGAAGAGCTTAAAATAACACTCGGTGTGTGTGTGTGTGTGCTTGTGTGTGTGTTTCATATACATATAAATCACCAAATAGAATCAAATGAAACCCTTTTCCATCACTGGTTGAACTCCAGAGGTACTCTTTATCCTAATTCTGTAATAATCTGCAATGTAAAATATAAAAGCTTTTATTTTGTAGTGCATGTCTAGGCATTAATTTGAAAATCCACCAAAGCTATTCTTTTAGGATTGGTTTAGTTTGTAACAATGAACCTACGTCATAGGCTATAATCACAGTGTATTCTATTATCAGCTTCAACTGAACTAGTAATAATGAAAAACGGATGCTTTTATTTTAATATTATCAAAATTTTTGCCAATGTTCTCCTATTTTCCAGTGGTGAGTTCCAGCAGAACTGACAAACCCAAGCTGCAATACTTTGCTTAATGAAATATAACGGCTTTTATCTTGTATAGTATGTAGAGGTTTTATCTTGAAAGTCTGGCAACCATTCCAGGACTAGCTTAGTCCCATTAGTTATATGGAACCTACTTCCCATGCTTAAATCTCACTGTATTCTAGTATGAGCTTTAAATTCAAATAGCAACTATGGAAACTTAGGCGATATTTTGAAATGTTTTAATGAGTCTGTAGTTTAATATGTCAGCTTTGAAATATAAAATACTAGACTGATCTAACCTGAACTTAATTGTTTTAAACTGAACAGTTATCTTTAAAATGCAGACTGAGATTTAAGAAAGATTAAATAAATTCCTCTTTTCTTCCTGGTTCCCACTATGCTTTGAATCCCCTTCTCACCTTTTGTGTCCTTACAGTTGTCATGGCCTGTCCTCCTTACTCCCTGAACCCTTTTTGTTTTTCTGCTGAAAAGCAAATCTACACCAACACGGTAAAGCAACCCGACCCACCATACTGATAAAATCTTTAAAAAAAAACAGAGCTGTGATATGGGAAACTTTTTTGAACTCTTTTTAAATCAGTAATGTGGATTCTGAGTATTGCTGAAAAACTTATCAAAACAAATCAGGATATATTCTTTCATGCCTAGTGCAGACTGAAGTGTTTTCTGAGCGGCAACACTTTCAAATTACAGACAACAAAACAACCCATTAATGACGACTGAGTGTTATTAGGACATATACAACCAGCAGTGACTAAAGGAGTTAACGGCAGAAGAGTGACACAAAGGGAAGGGAGAGATATGAGGCGAATAAACGAGTCGTCACCCCACGTCGTTGTTTCGGAGCTAAATGCACAATGGTGACACATGTGTGACATCAGGGAAGTCCAACATGGCTGCCATGAGGAGTCCAGTGCAAAGTAAAAAAATGAGGACACATCTTTCAGCATCACTGCACCACTATCTACGAGCAGGGATGCGCAAACACATACCGCCACAAAGAGACAAAGACAAAGCGAGAGAGCTGTGCCAACAATGACTGAATGTCCCATGTACATCATTCAATCAGCGCAAATAGAAGGCATTCAGTCCACAGGATTGAAAATAACACAAATTCTGAGTTAAAAATTTAAACTAGTGGAAAACAAAATGCAGTTTTATACTTTATAAATAGGGAGACTGATCAAATGGTACTTTTAATTAATAAAAATACGTTGACTAGCCCAAAGATATAACACGAAATATGATTTCCTCCATTGCCCAGATGATATTTTAAGTACTTTGCCCCCCACCTCACCCACTCACACATAAACTGTGACCTAAGAATCTTCCCGTCAGCGGCACACTAAGCCAGCATACATGTACTCAAATAACATGTCACCTTGGATAACCACATCAACTGTCTCGGGGTTTGCTGCTTGTTTATCACTGTCTCAAGTCAAATTAGGGTGAAGAAAATTAAAGCAGGTGGTACCCTCATACTGCAAAATGAGAAGACAAAAAAAAACCTCTGTAGTTTTTAGACCAGAAAATAGAGCACACGCAGTTGGATGTGAGTAAAATATGGAGCTTCCCTAAAAAACACAACAACACTAAAAACCAATATAGAAGAGGTGGGCCATGCATTCCTCAAGGGCCTCCAGGAAGTGATTAATTTAAATCCCTACATTACCAAGCACATGTTCCAATGTGTTCCTAAATGCTCTTACATGATTGCTAAGGCTCCTGCTTCATTTAGAAACGAAACCAACTATTCTGCAAGTAATTCGGGTTATTTACATTTATAGAAAGTCTGTATGAACTTTATGTTGAATCAGGTGGACTGCACTTAGTTGCTAAGTGTTTAGCATTTAATTCAGCACACATGTTCCTATATTATCTTCAAAATGCAGTTTTTTGCTCAATCTGAGGTAAAGTAAGGAAGAGTTGACGTGTAATGGGGTATTATAAGTGGTGTTTGCCTGCCCTACAAGAAATATGAGAATCACTAATGATGTCACAGAATGGCCTAAGCCACATACGAATGGTACACTGCAACAACAGTGAAAAAGATGCAACAGAAACAACCTGAAAACACTGGTTTATCTAGTTTCCTTCATCATCAGTGTGCTCCCGTTTCAAAGACAAGTACGAATCTTAAATCTGCACTTGTGACTTCTGCTTTCTGAAAAGCCTTAAACTGACCAGCGATCGGCGGAATAATTCACACTTCTGTCCATGAACACATCATCACAAGGCACGTTCTCCGATTCGCTTCTTGTTTTAGTTTGGTAAAAGAAAATACAGATCCAGTGTGTGCTTTGATGAACGATAAGGACAATCATGTTATCCCTTCATCTCTGCATGGATCCAAACCTACAACCTCCTTCAAGGAACCCGCAGCACATTTAGTTCTCCCTAAGTCAATGTATGTTGCGTTTTACTGTTGAATTAGAACAAAGTTGACATGAATAAATTATAGCATCATAGTCCTTATAAAGTAAATCAGAATATGCAATATAGATCTAAACAGCAACAGGAAATCAGTACCAGCCGGTAAGAAATTCACAGGCAGAGTTTGTGGGAATAACGATTCTTCAAATCCCCACACAACACTTTTGTGATGCTGCTTTGACTTTTAATCATGGATTCATGATTAACAAATTTTATCATAATGACAGTGAAATTGTATTTTATGTAACATAACTTACAGAATGGCTTATTGACCAATAAGCACACAAACATATTTATCAACACAAACCCAGAATTCGTACTTGTTCATCGTTTTGAATAATAAATACAAATCTGACCTGTTTGTTATGTAGGTTGTCTCAAGGTGACAGAAAAATATGTTTTTTTAAATATCCTTATGTCTGAGGCCTTACTTTATAGGGAACACATGCTTTTCAGTTCTTCCTTTTCATATTGAAATCATTCAGTTGTGGTCTATATAAAGAGGTAACTACAATGGTTTGGTCTGAAATCCTCGTTCATTTACCCCCACAGCTTCTCTTTTGCGCCTGTTCGGAGGTGCAGTCCCTGGACAGACTACATTGGAATCTCCTACATTTCAAGAGACTCCAAATACACAACAAAATGTATGCATGCCTAAAAAAGTGGATTTTGTATGATATATCCTCTTTAAAACGGAACAGTAAGAAAGATTCACAACTTTCAGAAAACTATAATCTTTCTAAGAAATCCAAAACAAGTCAGAACAATCCTCAAGCTAATCAAAGTGTCCACATTTCTGTCTGTTAGCTTTGGTAATAAGAGTAAGAAGGGTAGGCCATGTAACGCCTCTCCCCAGAGCCCAGTCTTTATGGGCCCCACAGGCACTCTGCCAAGCTGTTGGGACATGAAGAGCACATACAACACAGGTCATCATCACAGAGGAGGGGTCAGCCTATCTGCTCTCCTCGGCTATTACCATGTACACTGATTAGCAGGCTTTGTGTACTGGTAGGAGTCTTAAGTGAGGCTTGAAGTTTGCAGCAATTTAATTATGTATGGTATGAAGCAGATGAGCATAGAAAATTGAGGTGGGCTGCAGACATAAAGGTCACGCGGAGTGCTCAATCTCTCCTGACTGCTTTTGCATAAGTCTGTGCTTGTGCATTGTTCTATTTAAGTGTTTCATAAAGTGTGCATGTGTGTTTCTTCATGTTGCTCGGCATTGTCTCCTAGATTTCCTGTTTCACTTTCCTATGAAATCAGGACAGGCTTCTCTAAAATTGAAAGATCTTTAAAAAGTTATGAACCCATAAAAAAAAAAACTGTCTTTAATTTCAATTTAAAACAGCTTTTGGAGCCTGAAGGTCCAAATATACAAATTGTAACTTTTTATGGCTCTTAAAGCATTACATTGCAAGATCAATGGAACAACTTGTTTAAAAGACTATTTAGGCTAGATTAATTTTTAATGGACTGATAGCACAAAAGCCATTAAATGAAGTAAAGCTCTATTGACAACGAAGTATCATTAAGTAAAATAAAAAAAAATTTAAATTTAATTTTCCATCCTGTTGGGGAATTCAATCTCATGACTATTTCAGGAACACGTCCTTGTCATACTTCTTAGTGCTTTTTAATTCACTGCCATGGCTACGTGCTTCTATTCATGCTGAAAATATTTGGAGCAATCACATGTGCGTACGCTCCACTTCACTTAGCGTTCTTTTCTTTTTTAAATTCTTCTCCCACCCATGCACAAATGCACGGACATGCACGATCACGTGGCAAAAAGCTAAACGCCCACGCAACACAGACACGACATTCATGACATGTGATCTTCCCAGGAATTCTGCCAACAGCCAAACATGCCACTTAGCTGAAATCTCCGAGACAAAGTGAAAGAGAGAAAGAGGCCTGCATGCACGCACACGCACGGCCATAAAGTGTGCACTATTACACTACTGTCAGCTTGTGCCAACTCCTTGTCAAGTGTAACGGCAGTACATACACAAGGAACATGAGACTTTGTTGCTAGTTATCTGCTATGGAGTGCGGTGTGGGGGCAGTCCGTTCTGAGAAGAAAAAAAAAGGGCTAGAGAGAGAGAGGGTGCCACGTGATCTCTAAGATCTAATGTGGAATTGTTCTAGGAACAAGCCATGTTTACTGTTCATTGTCTAAATTCTTGGAAGGCTTCCTGAAAAGCACGTAGCTATCTAGAGCGGGCCAAATTGAAGATTCCTACAGGCTTTTGCTGATCCACTGTGCCTCACACTTTTCACCTCAACATTTTCTCAAGAGTTTTCAGCAAGAACGTTATCGTGCCTCTGTGCCCAGCAAATTACAACAATATAGAAAAGTGTTTTACATGGCAAGCTTAGATTTCTGGATGCAATATTCTCTCTCTGCGCGTGTGTCCTTCAAACCGACAGGATAATAACCCTCATAAGTGTGTTTGGAAATAAAGTAAAATGAAAAACGAAATATTTTAACAAAAAACACAGAACATTGTGCAGACACAATGTTCCACCACAGCTGACAGTTGAAATGTCTCACTTTTCTTTGATACAGTAGATGATTTGTTACAAGTGTTTCTGCGAAAAATGCCACAACAGAAGCACATCAGAACATTTGCACGTTGGTAATCTAGAGGCTCAAATGCAAATCTGAGGGGGTGGAGATTTTTAACGGTTGAAACAGTGGTAGTAGTCACTAAAATGGCTTTTGTATATAGGGAAATCAAGAATAAAATACACATGCAGCATCTTCTAATCATGTTAGATATGCTTTATAGTGGATCTATAAAGTAAGAAGTAAGAATCTCTGCATTGACCTCAAAATGGAAAAAGGGAACCCTGCACCACATAAACGCCAGTATGGATGCAAGCAGTGTCAACCATACATCGCTAATCTGGCGGCAAAGTTGTGTTAGTTTGGAGCAGGAATAAAAATAATAATGACGTGCAAGATAAATAATGTTAAAAGCCAACTTAACACACCTCTGTAACTTCAAAGTTATTTTCCCTTCAATCTAATTTTATTGCGCCAAAAGACAGATCCCAGTTAGAGTTCTTCCGCCAAAGCGGTTTCAGCTCCTGATCAGGCCTGGTGAAGGAGGCAGTTCTTTGCTGCTTCTGTCAATGAACCCATTTGAGTTCAACAGTGGAACAGTGGGTGCCAAACGCTACTAAAAGAATTGCTAATAAATGTTTGACCATCCAGCTGCGGTATTCTTTTTAAAGGCAGCAGAGTAAAGGGGTATCTTAACTACAACGGTCGAATTATTTGTTTCAATATCCATGCAAACAGGTGCCTTAACATCTCTGACCGGCATTAACAGTGTTCCACGTGGTGAGTTAAAGGCACTGTTCAGAGCACGATTTATTAACACTACATCCCATTTCTAACACACACCTTGTTAGAAACGGTATTTGTATATTTAAAATAGCACCTGTGATTGCAGCTCTATGCAGTGTTGCCTTCCTTAAACTACGTGACAGGACATATCAAAATAAACAGTGGGAAGAGAGAGAGGCAGCGAGCTCATGCTACTGCTGTGCTAATCCGACCTTTTATTCATGTTAAAGCTCAGTGACTTTACTGTTTTATTTTTGTTGTTGTTTCAAATTAAGTAGATCTGCAGTTTTAAGCATGGCCATCACAACGTTGTGATTAGTTGCTGATCTATTATTTATTTATTTATTTATTTATTGCCCCCTAACCCTATTTCCAACTTGAAGGACCAGTTCATTGAGGATATCACAAGTTTGTTGACGCACGAGACAATACTTGCAACAGTGGTAACCAGTGATGAGTAAACAGGAACGGTGCTGGCCATTTTGGTACCCTAAGCGCACATGCTTTAACAAAGACAACAGATTTTAGGTGGGACTAAAACTAGGAACCAAAAAAAAAGTACACTGAATTAAATGCAACAATGAGGAGCGTAAAACAGAACTAATACTCATCCTATAAAGCGCTATTAGAACAAGACTTATTTTTGTGCTGTTTTCACATGTTGTGTTTGTTTGATACAAGCCCCTAAAAACATAAAAAAAAAGGTCTTATTTTATAGAGGAAACTGACCCGTATGACATTTCTCATGTCTTTGTTGCTTTTGCATATATAATTTTTCACATTTTATTTTTTTTGTCTACAGCAGTAAATAACTCCAAAGGTTCTTTCTGTTTCTCTCCCTCTCAGGCGCCCACAGCTGCTCTGAGCGCTCTTAGTATGAGAGGTGGACAGGAGGCCGGACAGAGGGGAGCAGTCTCCTCTACTTTCTAAGAAACGAGAGAAACTGCTGAAACAGTAAAAACAAATAAAGTTCAAACTACAGCAAAGATGGGGGCCAAAAAGTGCGGATGCATGTGCTTTAATGACGCTGTTAAAGGTGCATAGTACAAGTTTTGAAGTTAAATGTTGTTTATTTTCTCTCCCACACATAACCTTACAATTGCCCAACATGTAAAACGAGTTCTCCTCTATTTATCGCAGTTTCCTCTATAGGCTGGATATCCAGCTCATGAGAAAGTGATTTGGGCTGAGTCCTCTGGGCGTGAGTGTGACGCACTGCACGCTCTCGTTTACCTGGCTACTTTGTTGAGTCTCCGCTGTAATCGATGCATTAGCGAGAGAACATGGGCTAACTTCAATATTTATAGCTTTCTCAACTCAGAAGACATTGCGTCTCTAAACGAAAGACCTGGGCAGTCACAGCGACAGATGCTTTTCCTCTTCTCCCATGTATGTCCACAACACTGGTGTAATTTCAATTTGTCGCCAGAGGTGGCAGACGTCTGCAGAAACCCGGAGACTTACGCTATGCTCCTTTAAAAGGAACTTTCGTTAACGTGCATGTTAACTTTGACAGCTAGTTGAAAGTTTTTTTTGAATGTTCACCTTACCAAGCTGTTTTTCCTTCAAAGATAAAATGACAAGTTCTAAAAAGAGGTTGTCTTATTTTTTAAATAAAAACAACCCAGTCTGCCCTTGATATAGTTTTAGACTGATGCAAAGTGGTGTATTTTAATCCACCAGGATATCCTTTTCAAACGTTCTCTTTTCCGAAAACCCGTCCAAGTAATTTTGGTTTCAACGCCTAACCAGGTTGTTTCATTGCCTTAACTCAAACTGTGACGCTGAAACCTGACTAAAGCAGCAGGTGAGTGAGTACAACAGGACAAAATATAATTTCCTATATGTATAAGACATAAAACAGCTTATAACATTTTGTGGAAAAAAATAAATATTAACGTAAAGATCTTGGAGTTCAATAAAGTTGTTTACTGCAAACTCTTTTTCCTTTCTATAAAGGGAGGCTGGATTAAAACATCTGCACGTGATGACTTTTCATTAAAAAACAACACCCTTGGCCACAGTGTACCAATCTTTTTGCCTATCATTTGACTAAATACGGTGTCTTCATTACGTTGAGCTTGCGGATTAAAAACTATAAAACAAAGACCATATTGTCAAAATTTCAAGGATTTGTTTCCGTAATTCGTCTTCATACAGAAGTTGCCGTGACAACTTCCCTCTACTCTGTCCATTAATGTCGGCCTTTTCAGGAATCGTCTGAAGTTACAATGACATGTTTTCAGTTACCCTTGACTGTTTGAATGTTCTTTTCCACGAATGGCAACATGCCTGAACAAAACAGGCCGGGCAGGTTTTTATCCTTCGGGCTTTTCCTAGAACGAGCCCAGCAATACCTAGAAAGCGCAGTACCATTGTTTGTGAATCTGATGTATGACTGGTGCTCTGTATCGCAAGCCATCCGGAGTGAGTCATCACAGTCTAAAGGAAAATTATGGGCATATAAACACACCCTTCGCACAGGTTGACATGGGCAAACAGTGGGGTGGTGGTGGTGGGGGGGACCAATGATAAAATTTCATAAACCATACACTCACTCTAGTACACACAATAGGGCCAACAGTCGTTGCCAGGTATTTTTTAAGTCATTTCACTCACTCTTGAAAATCCACTTGAAAGGATATCATAAACTTTTTTTTTTTTTTTTTTTTTTTTTTTTTTTGCATTTGCTTTTGGTACCGTTTATGTCCTCACCAAACTAAATTCAAAACAATGAAAAGGCATCCACATCCACAAGAAGAAGCTGTGCAAAATTATCCAATAGACGCCTTCGAAAACGTAAACCTTGTCCCGCCTCGTCAGTTTCATGAAAGACATTTTTAGAATACCCCTCGTGACAGCTAAGTCCAAAATGTGATGAATGAGAGTTGACATATGCAGAAATCATCGCTCGCTTCAACTTTTAAACAACCTTTAGCAACTTAGATGCTTTACCAACACCCATCCAAGACCCCTAAACAATTAATGTCAGAATTGTCACGTAATCATAAACCCACAGATTAAGACATTTATCAACAGAAACCAGCTTTGCACCCTAACCGACATGAATGAAGCAAACGACTTAGCTGATTATTTAGTAATAAGCAAAGTCATCTTTACCATGAAAACCATTGAATGACTTATCATGTCTGGCTTCTTTCGTTTCCGCCACCAGCCAAAACTTATATCAGGCTTTTGCTCAGGCCGTATCAAAGGTAACAATGTAACCTTTAATACTATCGCCAACTATGTTCCACCAAAAAGTAAAGAACTGAGATGTTGCAGGGTGTAAAAAACGTGAGTTATGAAGTGCTTTTTTTTTTTTGCCCCCAGGTGCTCCAGGGCTGTTCTTGTGTAGATGTCAATGTGCCATCAGACTGAATGAGAAGAACATATTTTAAAGGTTTCAACATTTTCTTCAACATCTTCTAAAGTTGCTTTGAAACAGAAATGATTTTTCCAGAAGTATTATTCAAGTCCGTTCCAAAAGGTGGACGCCAAACAGCTTTTTGGTGCTTTCTAACAGATAAAACAAAGCTCTTAAATGTATAACAGGGGCAGTTTAGATCATTTGTAGGAACAAGTTGGTCAGCTTTATGTTTTCTTTTTGTTATGTTAAGAAGAAAAAAAAAAGACTAAAGAGGTGTTGACCATAAGACTCCTCCAAACACTATCTTTGGTCATTTCAGTTGAGCCAGTCATTTTCATGATTCAGCTCTGAAAAACATGCTGAAAATTGACTTTTTTACACTGATCCGTGTCCACGTTCCAACATCGATAAAGATCTTTACTGATGTCATAAAGGTATCAAGGAAATGGGGACAACGACTTTTAGTTTTCCTTAACTGTTAAACAGGTATATCAGGACATAAGTATTAACCAAGAATCTCTTTCAAGGAAATCAAAACATCCCTATCCCTCTGATTTTTTTAAACATATAATTAGCGTTCTCTCTAATTAGAGTCCAAATATTTCTTCCATACCTATTTTAGCTTTATTTGTCAATACCCTTTTTAAATATAAAAAAAAAAAATCTGTTCTCCACCCCCCCCCCCCCCCCCACACACACACACACATACTTCTTGACACTCCCACCCTTGACACTCCCATCCAGCTGAGGGCCCCTTTGCTGAATACCGTCTAGCTGAGGCCTATAGAACAAGATCATCGTGGGACAGACGCTAATGCACCCACCTGACTCACTGGGACACACACACACAGACACAGACAAATACAGATGCTGAGAGTGAACACAAACGAAATAGCAGTCAGAGTTGAGCATTGCAATCCGTCCGTTTAGAGGAACAATAAACAATAAATTCCCACATTTTCCACGTATGGTGTGATAAACTCGGAATAGAGAAAACAAAACTTTGCAGCACACACCCACATAGCCTTGAAATGATTTCCTCGTATTTGAGCGTGGGTATGATAGAGCCGGCTTAAAGGAAAAACAAACCTGCATTTGTCTTGCCTCGTGGTAGGTAGGTGCACTATATATATATATATATATATATATATATATATATATATATATATATATATATATATATATATATATATATATATATATACAGTTTTATATATATATACAGTTTTATATATATACATTATTATTGAGAGGGGCTTTGAAATCATCCCACTTGGTACCACCTTTTGTGTATAATAATAAATGTATTATATCCATGTCCATTTTTACATTACAACGTTCTGATTTAAAAGATTAAAGGCGACCCCATACACACACATAATGCCCCCCTAAAAGTATTAATGACAACACAGTGATCGAGAGAAAGCGTCTGCTGCTGAGGGAAGAACACTAACAGGAAATGAAGAAAAACTGCCACAAACTACTTGCCGGCTAGCCACACATTGCACTCTTGTACACACAACAGAAGGAGGGAGGGAGGGCGCTTGAATGTATGGCCTGATGTCTCTGACAAGGTTCAGGTGAGGTAAACAGCACCACAAATCAGACTTGCCTCTGAATAATTTACACTTGAAACCAACGTTGCAGTCGTTTTAACTTTGCTACATTGCCATATTATTGATCCAGGAATCCTTTCTATGTTATATGCTTGTTTTGGTGTAGTGAAAGTGTAAGATTCAAATTAAAAGTGGGGATAATGAGGAGACATTTGGAAGCCCCCCCCCCCCCCCCCTCCCCCCATACTGTACCTGCAATAGACTTGCATGCAACCTTGCAACATATTTCATTACATTATGCATCCTGGCTCCGGATGGATTTATTATCAAATCATGACGCAAGACCCACTATAACACCATGCCACTTTCACTTGTACAGTTGAAACTGATGACAGCTACACTGTTTCCTGCGGTTGAAGCGCTGACCAACATCCAATACTGGATTTTATCTTTCTTTCTTTTTTTACAAGTTTGAATCAATCCTTCGACAGTGGCGCTTTTACGCATTAAAGCGGAGAGGGGTGGGGAGCCGCGAGGAGGGGGTTCATTTGATCCTCCACGTAAAAGCTCGCATATTACTTCTTATTAAAGTTGCAGAGTGTTTAACTTTTAGGTCAGGGGGAGCTGCCTTCGCACATGATTGTAATGTCACGTCAGGAGATTGTCGGGATATGCAGCAGCTCGCAGATTGGGAAATAAAGGGAGTAATACGGTTAAACCTATGCGTCATACAAATCAGGCTCCGTATATCACGCCAACAGAGAAGGGATAGGATAGGGGAGGGGGGTATATTTACCCGATAAGTCGCTATTCCATAGAATGAGGCTGTCAGCTGGCGCAGATGTGGCAGGCTGGATAACCTCTAAACTTTGTAGGATTTTCTTCTCTTCTTTTAAAAAAAAAACCCGAAGCAGGCCCCGGTTTTTCCCCCCCTCGTCTCGTCCGCGGGATTACTCTACCACTTTCAGTCCTGTCTCGGCCGCTCGTCCCCCCATCTCGCTATCCCACTCTCTCTTTCTCTGCCCGCTCCTGTCCCTGTGCAGGAAGTAAAATGCGGCTCTCAGCCGAGCAGTGCACGGACCGAGAGCAGGCTGACATCACGCAGCGGTCGATACAGAGTTCTGCTTAAAGACGCAGACATGTTCGCTCCGTCCGATATTTTAACTGCGGGCGCGCTGTGTCCGAAAGCGGTCTGCGCGGTAAATGAACTGTCATATCGTGCGCCTTTCTTTCTTTCTTTCTTTCTTTCTTTTTTTTTTCATGGACACGCGAACTCGGTGCACTCTGCGGGCTTAAAGGTGTACTCTTCCCTACTGCATGTTAGTTGAACAGCTCTAAAAGACGTGTAACTTTGCTCCCACTGTTGTTTGGTTTCTCGTTTGAGCATACACAGGGGACGTAAATAGGACGTTGGAGCATGATGGGAATCCCGAATTACATTTGCGTGTGTGGGTATCTCACGTGTCGCTGTTGTATTAAGAAAGCCCAGGATACATGATGCGCATGTGTGTTCTGCTAAATTACAGGCGCCAGCTGCTGAGGGGGTGACCTCAAGTCAACTTTGTTTCAAATCTATCTATCTATCTATCTATCTATCTATCTATCTATCTATCTATCTATCTATCTATCTATCTATCTATCTATCTATCTATCTATCTATCTATCTATCTATCTATCTATCTATCTATCTATCTATCTATCTATCTATCCATCCATATATATCCATCTTAAATCTCAAATACATATTGTGTCTATATATCATATAACACACCCGTATGTATTCAATTCAATTTTATTTACATAGCGCCAATTCACAACACATGTCATCTCAGAGCACTTTCCAAAGTCAAACTCAATCAGATTATACAGATTGGGCCCTGCGATAGACTGGCGACCTGTCCAGGGTGTACCCTGCCTCTAGCCCATTGACAGCTGGAGATAGGCACCAGCAACCCTCGCGACCCCAACAGGGATAAGCGTGTAGGAAAATGGATGGATGGATGGATGGAAACCCAGTAGATTGCATCGAGTCTTGACAAGCAGCGTTCACTCCTCATGAAAGAGCGTAGAGCCACAGGCACAGTCGTCTGCATTGTCCACGGCTTTGCAGCAATCCCTCACACTGAGCATGCATGAAGCGAAAGTGGAGAGGAAAACTCCCCTTTAACAGGAGGAAACCTCCAGCAGAATCTGCCTCGAGTGACTGGGGGTAAGAGAAGACAGAAGACACAAAAAGCACAGAAGCACACACTGATCCAGGAATACTTTCTATCTTATAGGGTAACAGTGGATGATTTGCCTCCCCTGGATGATGTCACAGCCTACAGAATGCCAGACCAGGTGTACCTACTGTAAAGAGAAAAAAGACAGAGAACAAAAAGTTAAAAGCTGAAATAACAACAAACAATGCAAATTGGAGAACAGTAGGAGAATTCTGCAGAGTGAGAAAAAAAAGACCCTGATGTCCTATAATAATTCAGGGTAACCTAAACCATTCTAACTATAAGCTTTACCAAAAAGGAAAGTTTTAAGCCTAGTCTTAAAAGTAGACAGGGTGTCTGCCTCACAGACCAAAACTGGGAGTTGGTGCCACAGGAGAGGAGCCTGATAGCTAAAGGATCTGCCTCCCATTCTACTTTTAGAGACTCTAGGAACCACCAGCAGACCTGCAGTCTGAGAGCGAAGTGCTCTGTTAGGAACATACGGGGTAAATTAGATCTCTGATATATGATGGAGCTTGATTATTAAGGGCTTTATACGAGAGAAGGAGAATTTTAAATTCTATTCTTGATATAACAAGAAGGGAGGCTAAAATAAGAGAAATATGATCCCTCTTGTTCATTTTCATCATAACTCTAGCTGCAGCATTTTGGATCAGCTGAAGGCTTCGTACTGCATTTTGTGGACTTCCTAATATCAAAGAATTACAATAGTCCAGCCTTGAAGTAACAAATGCATGGACTAGTTTTTCAGCATCACCCCTGGACAGAATATTTCTCATTTTGGCAATATTCCGGAGGTGAAAAAAGGAACCCTGGAAATCTGTTTAATATGGGATTTAAATGACATGTCTTGGTCTTCTTTACTTTATTACCAAAGGCAAATTTAATGCCATCCAGATTAAGTGATTGATTAAGTTTATTTTTTGAGGACTTTGAGAATTTAAAAGCAGGAAATTTAAAGTCATCAAGGTTTTGATGTCATCAAGACATGCCTGTAGTCAAAGTAATTGATTGGAGTCATCAGGATTTATGGATAAATATAGCTGAGTGTCATCAGCATAACAGTGGAAATTTATCCCATGCTGTCTGATAATTTTACCAATCGGAAACATATATATATATAGTAAAGAGAATTGGCCCAAGGACTGAACCCTGTGGTACTCCACAAGTGACCCTAGAGCTTGAAGATTTATTATTAACATGTATGTATGTAATTAATATATGAATGCGTGTATGCATCCTAAATATATGCTACCTCATTAGATGCAAGTTGGGAATGTGCTTGGGCCACACTGAAACAGTTGCTTAATCATCATCATCATCATCATCATCATCATCATCATCATCATCATCATCATCATCATCATCATCATCATCATCATCATCATCATCATCATCATCATTTGTCATTGCAACTTTTTTACATTCCACTGAAATGTGTCCTCTGGCTTTAACCCATCCCTTTTCGGAGCAGTGGGCTGCCACTGTGCGGTGCCTGGAGAGCAATCCCGAGCGAAGGGTCTTGCTCAGGGACCCAGAGTGGCAGTCGGTGGGATTTTGAACTTGCAGCCTTCCCAGAATGCAAGCACCCCGCTCTAACCACCAGGCCAACACTCCCCATAAACTTTAACTAGTAAATTAGGAAAGTTTATTTGTTTATCACATTTTGCAGGAATAAAATTACAGCATGCTTAAGAAAGAGAGGATAAACATTGAAAGACGATTAACTTCACTTATCTGGGATTGGCTTGCGTGAGTAGTAGCTCTAGGAGGGAAACCCAGACATCCCAAAATATATGTAGGAATATCTGCATAGATATGTGTTGGACATGCATGCATATTTTTATTTTAAAGTAAAAAAAAAAGGGCTGAGGTGATGGTATTCAGTGGCACATCAAAGGACCTGGTTTTAAGTTCATGTCTTAGAAGCTGACAGCCACAAATCTTGGTATTAAAATGGACGATAGATTTATGTTGGACAGCGGCTGATCAAGGCTGTCACCAAGTCCATCTGACAAACATGTCACGATCCACTGGTGTTATGTTTTGTTTTTCATCTATGTTTTCATTTTGATATCCTTCTAGTTAGACTTTGCCTTATTTAGTTCTCTTCTGTGTTCAAACTGCTGTGCCGATTTCGGCCAGCCTTTAACTCCGATGTCATTACGTGACAGAAACGCACATGGATGATGCTAGTCAAATCCGGACGTACAGCCTTCTGAAAATGAACTACAAAGTGTGCGCTCTCATCTCTCTGAACATTTTCGTTAATTTCCGTGAGGTGGGCTGTGCTTATGCGTCATGTTACGCAAAAGATTGTGGGATTCCTTATAGCTCCTTAGTGCCAGTAAGGGACATCGCAAGGTTCCTAAGCTAAAGTAGCTGATGCACTTCCGCTTTGGCTAAAGAGTCCTTACCCAAAAGACGTATTTGGATAGAGCCTTGGAGACAGTAGTCCATGCCTTTGTGACCGCACGGTTGGATGACAAGTTTCGGCAAATTTTGCCAGTTTTGAGTTCACTTCACGGGTTGCCCATCCATTCAACGATCCGTTTTAACAATCTTTTTGTGTGTGTTTAAGTCTTTAAATGACTTTGCCCTGCTCTACATTGCTTACCTTTTACAACCCTATATGAGCCACCTCATTCTCTTGGGTTGGGCCCACTTTTTGCTCTCGTCAGTTCTGAAAACCAAGCGGCAGCTCAGACGGGGCAGGGCCTTGTCTGTAGCCGGTCCTAAATCCTGGAATTATCTGCCTCCGTACATAAGACAGTCATCCTCCATGGTCGTTTTTAAATCTCTTTAAAAAAACAGATCTTTTCTCTTGGGCTTTTAATAGTAGGGTGTTGCTTTTATGTTATGTCAATTGTATATCCATGTAATTTCTTATTTTATTAGCTTTGAATTTCATTGGTTCTTTGGTGATATTTATATATTGCTTTTATCTGTACAGCACTTGTTTGCAGGTGTGTAAACAGAAGGCCATGGGATTTCAAATTAGTAATCCTTGATATTTTAATTTCCCTAAACATGTCATGAAATTGAGGTCCATTTCTTTTAACCACTGGCCTCTAGAGTGGACAAGGACTTATATGTATCTTATCATCAGCCATGGTAAGCAGAGTGGTCAAGATGAATAAAAGCTCCAATGCATACTTTCAGGGAACAGCAACAAAAAGGGACACCTTGTTGTCACCAAGTCTTCATAACAACATAAGAAAAGAGAAAAAAAAGCTATATTTTTGCAGACTACCATCACAAACATAAGGAAAACAGTGCTCAGGTTTTTGACAACACTGGATGAGTCTTGTGTGAACAAGAACTAATATTTGACAAAATACCTCATGTCCACTGTTAAGTAAGGTGGCGGGTGTGTGATAGTGTGGGCCTGTTTATATTCCAAAGGTCCTTGAAACCTTGTAAGAATAACGCAGCCAAACTGATAAATGGGCTCCATATGTTGGACACTGGAGAATATTTAGAAGTTCACAGTGACTGAAAAGCCAGAACAGACTTGGTCTATTGGTGAGCTCCTGACATCTCTTCCTTTTTATGATTTGAAAAATACAGAACTGCTGTATGATCTGAGGATAGTCAAAATATTAGCTATTGAAGTGGACTCTTAAACTTTGATATAAATCTTCATGAAAAAGCTTTTCCTTTTTCCAATTACTATTGACTGAGTGCAACAAAACTTTAGGTTCTTCAGCTCGATTCTTTTCCTATTTTCTAAGGAGAGGAAAAACATGTTACTTTTGCTTGTCTGTTAGCATCAAATGTGATGGTTTTGAGGGTTTATTTCTGAGAAAAATCCCTGTATACCACGCATAGCTCTTTGTTACAACGTCATAAGAGAAAGCTCATTTAATTTTTTGCACCTTCTGGTTTAAGCAGATGTTGCTTCGCACCTGTTCCTGGTTCTAGATTACTCACTTCAGTTTACACAAGGGTTTTCAAAGTACTCCCCAAAGTATTTATTTTTTCTTTTGAGCTGATAACATCTGGACCAGATTTTGACAAGGATTTACCAGGACAGTGGCCCATAACCCAGATATTTTGGGGCCCCCAAAATATATTTTTTCCTTTAAATAAACAAGTCGAAAAGTACACAACTATCAATGTATTTTGATTTTCATGTGTGAAATAAACTCTTTTGAAGAGGGCCCACATCCTTCTACATCGGGCCCTGGATATCGTATATTTGTTGATTGAATTTCTCCTTGTAAAAAATTGGATGGCAGTGAAATAACATATACTGATAGTCTCTATCAGTAATTTTAAGGTGATGTTATGAATTGATATTTTTCCACTCATAACTGTATTATTTACTTTGTTTGTATCCCGCGTGGTTTCAAGCCAACTTAAATTTGTAAAAACTGTACCAAAATTCTGATGAAATATGTGGTAAGCAGGGTGAGAAGTTCAGTTTTAAAGAGAAACAAGTTCAAATGCTGATCAGTCAAATCTGGCAAGTCATTCACATTAGGCAAACAACTTCCAACTTAAAAAAAGGAGAAATGAAAAGGGAAGATGACTTGTCAAAACCTGGCGTTGCGAGACAGTCTGACTTCTTTGTGGCATAAGGGCACAGTTAGATCAGGCCAGACTCAGAATATGAGGCATATGATGTGTTTATCGTGCACACAAAAGCTTATTGTTGCCCCGATTATCCATTTACAGCCCGAGGCCAAATGGGTCGCAAGCATGTCTCAGTCAGCCGCAGCTGCAGTGTGAAAAGTTCAGATCTAAAGCTGGTATTTAAACAATTTCCAGCCTATCTTTGGCTCAATTCAATTTACAAATTAAAACCAATCTATAATAAGTAAAACGCTAAATTCCTTATAATTAAAACACATCTTTCAGTTCGGCCAGTGGCCTCAACGTTTCCCGTTGGCTTCCTTCATGCCAAGTGTAAATGATGCTATATAAGGCTGTTGGGAGCCGGCCATATCCATTGTTATGCTTGGCAGAAACTAGAGGGGTCCGGTTGTGGTTGGTGTTTGTGTGTCAGAGGACGCTGAACAGAGAAGTCTGTCAGAGAGGCTCCGAGACCATGTGAAGAGCAACTGATGTACACTTGAACCAGAGGCGTTCTCGTGCTGAACTGTCACACACTCTCATGACACAGCGCAACTCACATCATGGGTGTAGGATTGCACCCGGTAAACACACTCACTAGGCCGTGCATTTTGAATTAAAAACGGTTTAATAGACTGAATATTTATCAAACAACTTTTAAAAACATGTCGGATCCATTCACTTTTGTGATTTAGCTGAACTCTCGCCACCAAATCGCACATCGGTGTTCCTTATATCTTTCCATAACTCGAGTTGTGACTGCACATTTCCTTACTTTGCAATGAAAACGTATATTTACAGGATAACGTTTCTATCTGTGGTAAGATTTTAGAGCAAACCTCCAGCGATGTTGAAACAGAAGACAATCTTGCATCATACAGTCATATGTCATTGTTTCATGCAACTGTGATGTTCACATTTTTTTCCCGTTCCGGTGAGTAATAATAGATTTATAAAACAAACACCTATTTTTGTGGAAATTGTTTACAAATGACAAAGTACAAGATGCTTGTCCCTTTTTTAATGAAGTCTGAGCGTATCGTTTTTCAGTATTGGCTGGATATTGTTTCCAGCGACTGCCGACCTTCTTGTCATAAACAATAACCTAATGCATGTCTGCTTAAATAATGTGTTTAAGTAGTTAGGAATAGTCAGTATCTTACTGGCAGCTGACAGCAGGCAGACTGTGGAACTGAAAACAAACCATGTTGAAGTTTATTTAACAGCTATTCAGAACCGACCTCTTTAAGGATGGAGTTTCAGCCGTCTAAACCGGCAGTTTTGGTCAGATCCCAGTTTTTTAAAGCATATTTACGCTCTAATTAGAGATAAAAAAAACTGTTGATCCTTGCTTTGTTGTCATTGTGTCCCTGATTAACTGACTTGGGAGAGATGTATGTGAACTCAACTACGACATCATTTTCCTCCACTGTTAGACTGTGGCTCTGAAGCTGAAAGGTTTTGGGAACCAATTAAACTAATGATTTAAAGTAACTTTCAGTAATAAAATTAGGTTTCTTGATGCTCATAAATGTTATCTACCATTAGAAGGTCAGGTTGGTTTGATCAGATTTCATAATTTTTCATATTTCACATACATCACCCAAAATCAAATGAAAACAAGATGACAAACTTTTCTGAAAGTAATAGACTGTTAATTCAATCATATATTAAATCTGATTTTTTTAGCCAGAGAAAGAAACTGATCAGTCAATGGTCAGCTACACTGATAAGTGACGTTTTGTCCATGGGAACGAAATGGAAGAAGAAAGGGAGGAAACAGAAACACACGGGTATCAAATGGAGCTGTGATTTGGTGATGAGTGGACCAGGAGCCGGGTAACACAGCCCCAGACAATCCCAACTAAACAAAACAAACTTCCTGTTCAAGGATGACAAATGTTAAAACGCTGAGCAACGGGTAAAGCTCGCAGGATGTGCTGCAGGTGTGTTTCCCTTTCTGGCACCACATCATGCTCAAGTTGCAGTGCGACGCATTCTCGTTGGGCCCTGCCGGTCCTTTCTCTTTTCAGCGGTTCAGTCACATATCCACAAACACCATAAAGCACCAGCCGAGTCCCCCCACCAGAAACATGGTGATGTGCATGCTGTAGATGATCAGGTCATTGAGCACGCTAAAGTCCAGGCGTCGGTGTCCCAGCAGCAGAAGGATGACAGAGAGCTTGTACTGCAGCCGGAGGAGGACTCGCACGCTGACGTACTGCAGGAAGAAGAGGGCCGAGAGCAGCACCCAGAGCAGGGAGGTCAGCAGACTGCAGCCAAAGTAGAGGAGGAAGCGCAGGAAGCTGTACATGCAGCGGGAGCGCAGGTAGAGGTCAAAGTTGTTGTACTTGGTGCGCACCAGCTTGTTGGTGTGCGCCGAGCCGCAAGCAGAGTGCATGCAGGTGGTGTGGGGGCCATGGAAGCTGCGCACCCGCCGTGGGATGGGGATCACAGGCATGGGTGGGCTCCTGGAGCCCAGGACGGTGCACAGGAGTGGCAGGCGGGATACACACACTGTCTGTTTGCAGAGCAAAAGGAGCTGAGGAATGCGAGTGGGATTTTCAGATTTCCTTCATAATATGCAACGAAAGTCTGCAAAACAACAACAACAAAAGAAAAGCACATTATCATATACTCCTGTTATTATTAGAGGAGGCTCTACGTGGTTTTGCAAACGCAAAGCATCACAACGTGCAAAACTTTTACGCAAAAAGGCAAATGTATGCGAGCAACGCATATACCTAGGTGGGGAAAAAAAGAACGGTGCCGGTTACTTTGAGACTATGACAAAACAAATCACAGCTGCAACACTCTGCGCACCAAGCGCAAAAGATGCTAGAATGCACACAGGGTCGTACATGGAAGCGGCGCGTCTTCATCCACAGCAGGGCTCTTGCTCTGCCGCACGTCTGGAGGGCTGCGTCACAATTTGAGGAGCCGAGCGGAACCCTGCCCGAAAGTACATGATGTCGGCTCCTTTTCACCCCGCGATTCAGCTTTTATTTTTCTGTTTATGGATGCGGGATTAGGCCAGCGAAAAAATTTGAGCCGGTGCGGTCGCAAAATAAACGAGTCATCGTGCTGTGACGTCAGCGGGGCAGTTAAAGGGACAGTGCATAATATCAACGACGATAAGTCAACTGCATGACGGAATAAATGAACGAATGCATAAAAAAATGTTGGTTATCCACAAAAAGACATGAGGCTCACCTCCTGCACCACCAGTCACCACCATCTGCTTACATCTCTCTCAATCTGTCTATTTACATCTTATATCTATCTAGATATCTTATAAAATGTATGTATGTATGTATGTATGTATGTATGTATGTATGTATGCATGTATGTATGTATGTATGTATGTATGTATGTATGTATGTATGTATGTATGTATGTATGTATGTATGTATGTATGTATGTATGTATGTATGTATGCATGCATGTATGTATGTATGTATGTATGTATGTATGTATGTATGTATGTATGTATGTATGTATGTATGTATGTATGTATGTATGTATGTATGTATGTAATAAATATATGTATGAAATGAATACATGTATACGCCTATCACACATAAATGCATCCAGATGTTTTATTAGATGCAAGCCAGGACTCTGGTTGGGTTGGACTCTGCACGTAAATGAGTAAAGTTTACTTTCATAGCAACTTTCACAGAGAAAAATCACAATGTGCTTAAGAAAGGCAGCATAAACATTACAACACAATTAACAACTTTCTATCTGTCTGTCTATCTGTCGGAGACGAGGGCTTTACAGTGAATGGGACTGTGTGACTTTCAGTTTCGACTTTAGGAACAGAGAAATAAAAGATAAATCATCTGAGTTTAGAGCTGTTTTTGGGGCCATTGTCGTGGGCTTCAGTAACTGAAAACTATATTTCAGTTCTGCAGTTTGATAGTTTTCATTTACTTGCTTCTTTATTAGTCTTAATAACTATATATATAACTAACAAGGAAGATTTACAAGTTAGATAAAGGATAAATTGGATGTGCAATGTCACAAAACGTACAGTGCAACAGAAAGTTACATCAATGTATTTCACCCTCCTTGTAGGCATTTAGGGCAATCCAAAGTCTTAAGGACCGCCTGACTGGTCTTGACCAAAATTAATTTTGATATGTATTGTAGATCATTGTCTTGTTGGAACATCCAACTGTGTCCAAGTTTTAACCATCTAGCCGTTGACTAGAGATGAGGTGAAAGAAATTGAACCGGTCCCTATTCTTATTTGATTCAGTTTGTGCATGGCAGAACTGCCACCAGCAACAAATCAGCCCCTCAGTGTGATGCTTGTCAGTTGGTATTGTGTTGTTCAGGTTGAAAGCCTGGTCTTAACTCCTTCAAGCATTCTCATGTTCATTGAGGCCAAATAGCTAAATTATTATCTGGTCTGACCACAATATGTTTGTCCTGAAGGTATTCCATTTGTTTATATGGACAGCTGCTAATTTCAGTAGAGCCCTCCATCTTGGAGTGGGTACTTGGGTCAGCACCTTCTCAGTCTATGAAAATGTGGGACTTACTTTACTGTGAACAGGGACTCTAGTTTTCCAGTTCATGGCAGGCTTAGGCCACGAGGGTTTCTGGACCATCTCCGGTCATTCTTAATGATGTTCTTACATCTGAAATCTTGGATACAATTGGATGCTATAGCAGGGATTGGATCAGGGATTTATTTATATGCCCAGTTTTTGTTTTTAAATTTATTCAAGTTTTCTTTCTTATGTGATCCTTTTAAACTGAAAAAAGAGTGGTTCAAATAAAGCAATAAATAAAATTAAAAAAATACCCAGAATTACATTTACATACACTAACCACAGCCATGATTAATGATCAGGGATTTGTTTATATGCCCAGTTTTTGTTTTTAAATTCATTCAAGTTTTCTTTCTTATGTGGTCCTTTTAAACTGAAAAAAAGAGTGGTTCAAATAAAGCAATAAATAAAATAAAACAAATACCCAGAATTACATTTACATACACTAATCACAGCCATGATTAGTGTATGTAAATGATTGACAGTCACTACACATGCATACTTGTTGAGGTGTGAGATAAGCAAATACAAGTTCCTTGTCAAGATTTAGAGGTTAACACAGTAAAGATAATACCTCAATTATGTACATCTTTAGACTTCACGTGTCTAACAATTTTTTTATTTAAAGTGGTACATATACAGATGGACGGCCATTTCATAAATGATCCATGCCATGGTGTTTAACCCTGTTACATTAGGTAGTGTCTTCTTCTTTTTTTAACCTGCTTCAACTGAAATAAATAGGGATGACAAAATAAAACACATTCCAGTGCAATAAAAGGACTCATTGCAGCACTGCTTTGATTTAAGTGAACCAGTAAAACGGAGTCCTGCGACCATGCTTGCAGCCACTTCCAAAGAGAAGACGTTGCAGAGGGCATGCGTGAATCAGTATTCGTGTGTCTGTAAACCGAACACAAGGTTGCACAAAGTGTGGACTTGTGCACGCCCTCATACTGTTAGTGTGCTTCAGTCTGTATATCACGTAACCTCCGCTGGACCAATTTATGAGCTGGAAGAAGGATTACATCTCCGCTGGCTGTCAGCAAGCCAGATGGCAGCAGGTGACCATAAGTCAAAGTAAATGCACACACTAAAAAAAAAAAAAAAAAAAAAAAAAAAAGTTTATTGCGGTTGTTAATAGTGTGCTGGGTCACATTGGCGAGAATTTAAAGGTGTATTATGCAAAATTAGAAAAACAAACCTCTGAATGTTTAATCAAACATGCATAAAGGTGTCACTGAGGCTGCACACATTAATCCATGTTTGCTTCATTAATGTAATTTGCTCCATGATAATTTGAGTCAAGTCAGCTCGGATCATTCAATTCGGATGGCCGTATTTATTAGGATTAGGTACTTTATCATGCTTTTTTTTTTTTTTTTTACCGAACTCAGGTCCAAGAGTTGCAGTTTGCTTCTGAAACTGAATGCATTAAACACGTAAATGAACAGTACATTTTTTAAATTCTCCGACGAGGATACAGGGTTCACAGTTTCATAGAGGTAAATCTATAAACACCCATTCATACATTGCTCAATCTTGAATCAGAACTTGAAACATTAGCCACCCTGGAAATTTTATTGTCTGCTCATCTTATAATTTCTGCTTCTGATCCTGTTTATATGTGCATGTATGTTTGCAACCAGAACTGCTGTGTATCGTATTACATCTTGTGTTGCATTTCTTCCTGGGGCCTTTAAACTTCACCAGCACCTCCCGTCATCTAGATCCAATGTTGTAATGCAGATATTAAGAATATACATCCTCTTTGAGTGTGTGTTCTTCTTTTTAGGAAGTGTCATTCATAAAACTTTGTGTTTGTTAGTTCTGTCCATTACCAAGAAAACCAAACGATATATTGAGACATATGTTACCAGGTCATGGTTCAGATGTGGGTCCATACTCAGTTGATAGCTTCACCTCCCACACGCACAAAGCAAATCACCTGTCCCATCACAACCCAAAAGTACTCTGTTGGATCGAGATCTGGTGACTGAGGAGGTTACTGGAGCAGTCTGAACTCATTTACATGTTCAAGAAACCAGTTTGATATGATTTAATTTTTGCGACATTTTGCGTTATCTCGCTGGAAGTAGTTATCAAAATTAATACTTTGTGGCCATAAAAGGTTGGACATGGTCAACAACAATGTACAGGTAGGCTGTGGCATTTAAGTGATGCTTAGTTAGGGAAAATATTCCACACATCTTTACGCCACCAGTGGTCTAAATTGTTAAAAAAGGGCAGGTCTGATCCATGCTTTGTTTGTTGTTTGTGTTGAATTCTGATTCTACCATCTGAATGTTGCAGAAGATCGACCAACGTCTTTCCATTCTCTCATCGTCCAATTCTGGAGAGCCTTTGTGAACTGGTGCCTCAGTTCTCTGTTCTTGGTTGACAGGAGGGACACCTAAGTCTGGTGTTCTGCAGCTGTAGCCAGAGTGCTTCAAGGTTTGATGTGTTTTCAAAGACGGTTGGGTAAATCTCGGTTGCAATAAGGGGTTATTGTCTCTATTGTTTTTTTTTTTGGATCTTCTTTTTTGTCCATTTCTCCACTTACTGTATCTCTGAGATCCGATAAGGATTTCATCCACAAAACTGCTGCTCACTGGATACTTTCTCTTTTGGGATCACTCTCTGTAAGCCCAAGAGATGAGTCCTGAATAACTCAAGCCAGCCTGTTTGATGCCAATTGGCCATCTTCACCACCTTTAGACTCCTAAATGCCCAGAGTTACTGTTAGGTTATTTGAGGTAACAAGCAATGGTTTACAAATGACAAAGTACAAGATGCTTGTCCCTTTTTCATGAAGTTTGAGCGCATCGTTTTTCAGTATTGGCTGGATATTGGATATTGGATATTGATCTGTTCTAATCTTGACATAAAGATCAATAAAAACAGTCTGAGGCTGAAAATGTGCATTGTTTAACTTGAGTTTGACTTCATACAGAGCTTAAAATACACGTTTGAATGTAATATTTTAGAAAATGTTGCTTGCTCAAAGTTAATCTAAACTTTAGATAAATAAGTTACTGAATGCTTGTTCAGAAAACTTAGACAGACCGAGACAGAAATAAGCACATGGTGGTGACTGGTGGTGGAGGAGGTGACTGGTGAAGTTACAAGGTCACTTTAAATCTTTTGTCAGGATTTCTGTCTATTTTTGTGATATAATATATATATTTTTGCTGAAACATTGATTATTTTCATGAACATTTCCACCAATGTGTTGTTTATTGGGGTAAAGGCTGTCCTCCTCTGTCTAGAGTAGAAACACGTGTAGAAAAATGTCTTTTTCAACACTAGAGGGAGCTGTTTGTTCAGGTTTAAGTACAGACAGTAGCACTCTTTTTATCCAGTGAAGAGCAACTTGTCCAAGAGCAAGGAACCAAGTGTTATATATAGGCACCTTTGAACAAACTTCAGCTTCCACATCATTTCCCACTTTGAAATATGAACAGATTCGGCACCATAACTGCTGCAAATGGCCCTAAATGGTGCCAAAATCTGCTCAGCAGCATCCCCACCCTGCATCAGGTTAATAACTGCTTTAAAGCTGAGGAAGCTCCTCTTGTCTGCTGCCATTACTGAGAAAAACGATGTCAATAAAGTGGATGCTGGTGATTTAGGCTTGATTTAGATTTTATAAAAGATGTTTACAGGTTATAATCACGCATCATTCCCACAGAATTTCATCGTATTTTTCTCTTGCACAACAGAACATAAAAAAAGCTGCTTTAAGTTCTTGGAGCTAGATTATATTATTCTTTGTCAAGTCTTATTTTTACTTTTTTCAGACAGCATAGCCCAATGCTTTTTCTAGAGTGAGCAAGATTAAAAAGGCAACAAGTCAAAATCCTCTTTCACGCCTTCAGATGTACTTGGGCTCAATCAATTATTTCATTAACTAAGTAGAGGTAACAGCCAATAGTTGAGCTCAAACAAATTAAATCAATTAGTCGGGCTAACAAGATGAGGGGGGCTTTAATTAGTTAAAGTTTAATCAAAGCTGTGTCACTAAGCAGATTGGTGGAGCTCCCACACAAAGTTAAGTTGGGATTGTCAGACTAAACTTTCAACACAAATATACTTTGCAAATGTATGTGTGCAACAAGCTTGGTGTGCTAATATGTGACATTTATTCGTGCAAAAGGAATCCTTGTTTCTGGAGAATGTTTATTTTTCTTTCTGTTAAAAAGATTGTTTAGGTTAAAAAAAAATTAAAGACTTAGGTGAATAAAAGCTGAAGTCTAAGACAAAAGAAAACAGGTATCTAATTAAACTAATTGTGTTTAACTTCAAGTTTCTTTTATGCTCTCTATTTGTACATTCACCAATTTGGGAAAGAGCCACCTATTCAAGTGCTGTCGCCCTTCTTCAGTGCTTTTCTCCTCTCCCTTTCATCATCTCTTGTGCTTATGTGTCCCTTGGGTGCACACATCTGTGTGTCTGTTTCATAATCCCGTCAGCCATCTGCTGTCATTAAAACCCAGCTACTGTTTCACAGCAGTAGATTTATCGCTCCAGATGTTGCTTTGAACTATTGTATCTCAAAGTTTTGGCTGGATGCTTTGTGAGACTGCTGCAGTTTGCCAAACATGTTAAATGCGAGCTAGGAAAACAAGATGGGGTAGAATAACGTTTTTCCCCTAAAAAAAGAAATAAAAACTACATTTAGGAAATTTGATTATTTAAGTATATTGCAAGCTACTTTTCAAGTTCAGATTAATTATTGAAAGAGCTTTGATGCCTTAAAAATTTCCTTTTGACTTGTGTGGGTCTGCTTGTTCTCCTCTGTACCCAACTGGGCCTGGCTGTTAATTCCTGGCATAAGGAACCAAGGGTGGATTATGGGCTCATAGGGAAACATCTGTATGGGAAAGGGAGAGCTGTGAACCCTGGACCTAGGAAAGGACAACGGCTTATCGGGGACCAGCAGCAGAGGTGATGTTGCTGGATAACAGATGGGGTTTTCCTCATGTTTTTTTTATATGAAATAACAGAAGTATCAGAAACAACGTATGCATGACAGCATCTGCACAGTTACCAATGTAAATTTCCAAGATACCGAAATATCATTAATTTGTTTAATTATTAGTCTTTCTTAACTTATTACAAACAATACAAAATGCAAACAGTATATCATGTATTAAAGTAGTTGTTTACTCAACTTTACTGACCTATCTCTTTATAACTTTATCTACGAAACAACTGAGGGATAAGCCCTAGGTTTTGTGTTTTGCATGTTTTGCATATTGATCTGTTTCTGGCTGGTGGCGATGCATGGGACATTAATATGCACATGATTTAGAGGGCAGGGGAGATGAAGTGTGAGGGTGTGTGTGCGGGGAGGGCGGGATTAGGTTTGCTTCAGGAAGGAGGAGGTTTTACATCAACAATCCCTGATTTACGTTGGCGAACAGATGGCAGGGAAATTGCTCTGTTTGAAAAAGAAGCGCAGTTTATTTCAGTTGATTTTTTTCTCTCTCTTGAAATTAACAGAAAGAAGCGATAAAAGACTGCAGAAGGATCCACGACCATGGTGATGTTAACGTGGAATTAAGGGTAGGGTGGACAACAATGTTGTATCGTGAAAACAGAAATGGGTTGGAGCTTTATTACAAGAGAGGTGCAGCCACATCGCTGACAGATGGTTCAGTAATACAGAAGCAAATATTTGTGATCTTTAAGCCCTGTAGGCAGAGCTGAAAAAATACTACAGGAGTGTGTTAAAAATCCCTTTATTGGCTCAGAAACCTTTCTGAAATCCATTATTACATTATTTACAATGTTACCGCGTCCTTAAACAAGGGGGAAAATTCTGTAACATGAGGAAGTTGTAAACAGCAAAAAGTGTGCCACCTCCTGTCTAACCTAAAGCGATTAAACTTCTCAGTTGCACAGATCTTATTAAGGCTGGATCCTTTTTCATCCCTTGACCCTCATTCTTCCCATTAACTATATGGCGCTCAAAGTGTTTCAGCAGAGTTGGGGAAGAGTATTACCAGATCTTAAAATAAGCGCCCTTTAAAACAAAAAGTTAGCAATTGTGCTTGATAATACAGTAAATTCACATTCACATATTTTTGATGATAGTTTCTGGTATTTGTTCAAAGTGTTGCATTATATTGTTCTTGGTATGTCTATTAATTATCACCAACATATAATACCAAATCAATATCAAATTTCTTGATTAAAATATTTAATGTCACTGCAACAATTATAACATGCTAGTAATTGGTTAGCAACATAATTTGTTTGATATTATTTGTGAAAAGTAACAAAACAAAAACAGAAAGAGAGAAAAAAAGAAATAAAAAGAAATAAAGAACAATCGAAAGGAAACAGTGAGTAAAATAGGAATGAAAAAATTAACAGCACTCTTCTGTTTAACATGCCTTGTATTTGATGTGTTCTGGATGTTTTGTTGAATTAGCAACACCAAAAACTACTTTAATGTCAATTTTGATGGATTACATTTCATAGCAAGAAATTAAAGTATGAAAAGGTAACAAAGTGAAAAATGATTAAAACAAAATGTTGATGCAACATGATCCACAGGCCTTTGTTTGATACTTTGGTTCCGTATTTGGATCATTTTTGGTTTCTTTCTCTCCCAGTGTTCCATACATAGTTTTGAAATAAGTTGTTATTTTTTTGTGTTTAGGTTTTTTTCCCCTGTGGATTGTTAAATTAGGATTACATTTATGGGTAAATTAAATCCTATACCTGCATCCACCTGTGTTCATTCCTGTGTTTAATCAGTCATTTTCCCGCAGCTCCTCTGCTCAGGTCTTGACCCTGCTGCTCTGCATTGTGCTGATCAGTCTCACCTGGTTCTCATGTCACTGATCACTTCCGAAACAATTAAGTCAGTCAGCTTGTCAGTTTCATTTGTTGTTTGTTGCCAGCCAAGGTCTTTTGTTTATCTTCCTGGTGCTTTTGCTTTTTGTTTGATCCTTGCAGATGTTCTCCAGTTCCTCTTGTGCCTGTTCGTATAATATAAATAGCTGTACAATGAGAACAGCACGTGGACAGAATAATAGGAATTCAAAATAATCCAGATCAGAACAACGGAACATTGGGCACAGCAATGGAGAGCATGAAAACGATGGTAGAAACCAGTAATAAGTAATGAAAACCAGTGAGCTTAAATACAGAGGGGCGTGTGGAGAAAGGTGAGGCAGAAACAGGTGAGACAATCAGGTGGAGGCTGGGAACATTTTATACTAATAAAGACAGACGAGCTGAGGGGATGAGTATAATGAACAGGAACTGAACAGAGAAAGACAGATTTAAGAAATCTAACAGAAATAATATAAGATTTACAAAGAACACAAGAATGAACTAAGAACCTAATTGACAAATGTATTAACTAAAATCGCAGCAACCAGAAAACACAAAAGCTATGACAAAACAGAAACAAGAAGAAACCCAAAACTCAAACACCTAAGGATCACGACAGCCTATGTTTTATATTACACTATGTAATTGATCATAATAAAATTGCAGAGTGATTTTTAGCATTTTTAGTAAATTTCTTAAGCTCTTCTGGTCAAACAGTAGACATTAATTTTTTTTTTTGCTGATATGTGAGGGGATTCAAATATAAAACCTAGCAGACTCCAGTTAAAGTAAGTGATACAAACTAGTTTAGAGCTAAATCACATATACTGGTTCAGTTATTTTTCTTATCTTTAGTTTTGAGGCAATACTTTCAATGTTTAAATGAAATACAGGACCGAAAACAGCTCAAGTTAAAGTTTATTAACCTATAGTACACATTTATTTTGCCTTGTTCTGCAAGTCTCCTTTGAACAATTCATGTTTTGCTGGAGAACATGTGATGTGATATTTGTCATGCATTTTTGTCTTTGCATATTGAGTCTTAAGGAAGACATTTTCATGTCAACCTTTCAGTACAGCAGAGAAAACTAGCCAGTTGACTACAGAGAGAATTTTTTTTACACATCTGGGCATGACCCAGATGTGTCAACTATATTTAACACAGTTGCCAAGGAACAGCTGACTGTATGGAATACCAGCCCTTATGTAAACTCATGTCAATTAGGAATCCATATACTATCATTATATTGAACAATTGGAAACATGATACAGTGACCACTCACTGGATCAGATCAATGCTGCTGCCACTTCCAGTAAATGCTCATAGCCACACCCAGTTCAACATTTTTACTATACAATTGATTTATGGAGATTTGGGCTGCACAGACATATTGATTCAAATCGTGCAGCTTGGACGGAATATGGTGATTCTGCATTTTTTGTGATTTGTATGTACATGTGGACCTGAATGCAGACAGTGCATTTTATACAAATCTGAGAATTGCAAATGGAAAGAAAGACACACACTTAACCCGTTTTAAAACGAAGAAAGATAAAGGTCAAGACTAATGAGAGTTCGGCAGTTATGAGTCTGCCAATAAGGAGACATTTACATTGGTTAGAAACTTGGGAAGTGTCTGTTTGCGAATGTCTTTATGAACACAGAGTGGTATAATTGAAAGGATCCTAGCAAAAATAAAGCCCAGGCCACTGACAGCCATTAGCCTGATTGGCCTGAGAGGTCAGCAGAGGTCAATTGATGGGTCAGTCATGTTGTCGATTTGATGACCTAACCACGCTGGCTTGGCCATCAGAGGGCTGGATGCTGGACACACTCATTCTCCCTCCCTTTCAGATGAGTTATTGTGCATGCCAAGAATACGATACATTAACACAGAAAAATCTATCAGATCACTTACACTGATTTACGTCTGGACTGCACTGCCCCGTCAACCCTCTGGACCAGCCCATGTGAACATTTTAATGCCAGAAGATTTATGCTGCAAATGACTTCTGTGTGGTAAAATATGACGGCGTGCTGAATAATTCAAAAATTCCAACTCAACTCAGTCTCTAGGTTTTCCCTGTGACGTTTTCTGTTACTTTATTTAAAACAAATGATCCTTGCTCCATACTGTTGTGTTTACTTCTCCCCTTGTGTTGAAAAGACAGACCAACTTGTGAGTTGAACCAAAATTATGGCCTCCATAGAAAGGTTGAGATAAAGGCATTGGTTTTCTGGACCAGTCACCTAATTCTGTAACAAAGAGCCCAATGAGCTGTGTATTCTTACCTGAGTCCCATTAATGATACATAAAATACAAACCTACCCCTGCTCCCATATGGGTCATCTAAAGAGCAATACCTCCACATTTTGCCCAGTGATAGGATCCCAACATCAAAAGGGGAAGAGGTCAGTTGTCATTGTGTACAGTGAGGAGGGTGGTAAAGGCGGCAGAACAATCTCCAAAGCTCACTGCACAAAGACTTGCACCTTGGGATTTGTTGTTGATTCACTTGACTCCATCACTGACATATATACGTACACGCCTTGTTAACGCCGCCGCCATATTGGAAGCCGCATATGGCGGATTTGTACCAACCAATTCACAGTATAAATAAGATCTAATGATATCATCTTTCACAGGTAAGAATGAAGATATACTTATGATTGTATCTATTCATTATACATCATTATAATATCGTATAAATGTATCTGGGCTCCATTGCCTCTACTTGGTTTCTTCTTGCGTGCATGCGCAATATCGTACTTCCGGTCACGTGGTCTTGTTGTGGTAAATATACAAAAAAGCGCTTTGTTTACTAATAAATAGTAATAATAATAGTAATAATATGCAATATTTTACATTTCCCCCTGACTCGTTGCCATGAAAGATAAACAGCAGTGCTTGCTTCCAAACAGGAAAACACAAACAAGAGGATCCAGTGAAACAAAAATCAGGTTGAGGATATCAGTCTTCTTGGTTTTTACAATAGGTGTGTGGATCAAATTTCCAGCTTCACACTCTACGACAGCCCACCCCCTTAGGTTTGCAGGTTTGCAGTTACCTCAGACTCCTCCAATATTAAACACAGACATCTTTTATTTGCTACTGGTTCCTATCTTACATACAAGCAAACACACACTTCTGTTTACGGGTGTGGCGTGCATGTGTGGATGTGCATGAGGTAAAGAAATGGAGCAGGGCATACATTACAGCTGCTTTGACATTTTCCACTCATGTTTCTGTGCTCATCACAGTACAGAGGCCACCATTGTCAAGGTTCAATGACATCTATATAAATGCAGATTGTGGAAGAACCACAGTACTGGTACTATAAAACACACCTCCATTCTATTAGAGTGCCTAGAAAACTGGGTTTGCCTTTGTGATACAGCACTTGACTGGTTTAAATCAACAGAAATCACATGTGGGGTTCCCCAAGAGTCTATCTTGGGGCCCTTTCTATTGAATATCTACATGCTCCCTCTAGCTCAGATCATTAACAAAAAACAGCAGTTACCATAACTATACAGACGACACACACTAGTTGGTGGTTACTAGTTGATTCAACTAGTTGATTCAACTGGTAACCACCAATCAGGTCCGAAATCTGGGTGTGGTGATGGACTCTTACAAGGTTGGTCTTCTATCACCTGGAGAACATTTCCAGGATTAAAGGACTGATATTGAGCAGGATCTTGGAAAACTAATCCATGCGTTTATCTTTTGTCAAATAGATTACTGCAACAGTGTTTTCACAGGTCTGCCTAAAAAGTCGATCAGACAGCTGCAGCTGATCCAGAACGCTGCTGCCCACGTCCTCACTAAGACTAAGAAAGTAGAACACATAACCCCAGTTCTAAAGTCCTTACACTGGCTCCCTGTATCTCAGAAAACAGACTTTAAAATACTCCTGTTAGTCTATAAATCCCTGAATGGCTTAGCACCTAAATACGTCACAGACTTGTTATCAGTGTATAAACCCTCCAGACCCCTAAGGTCTCCTGGCTCAAATCTACTCTACATACCCAAAACTAGAACCAAACGCAGAGAAGTCAAGTCAAGTCAAGTTTATTTGTATAGCACATTTCAGCAGCAAGGTGGTTCAAAGTGATCATAAAAACAAAAACAAAAAAACACAAACACATTGAAGCATGCACTGGCTGTGAGACCAGTAACAAACATTAAATTGTATTTAGTGAGAACATTTAAACACATCAAATATGTTGGTCAATGGTCCTGTTATTATGGGCCCAAAGCAACTCTGAACAGGTGGGTTTCCAGTCTTGATTTAAAGAAGCAGCATTTAGTTTTTAGGCTCCATTTATCTGGAACAAACTCCAAGAACACTGCAAAAGTGCCGAAACCACGAGTTCCTTTAAAACAAGGTAAAAAAACCTATTTGTTTAGTTCCACTGCAATGTACTTTCCTTGGTATGTTTTCTTTTCTTATGTTCTGTTCATGTACAGCAGTTTGAATGGTCTCGTTACTGAAATGTGCTATATAGACAAACTTGCTTTGCCTTGCCTTACAAAGTGTCTAGACTGTATATACAGCTGCAAGTGTGTTGGGGTTTGTCTCTAACAAGATTTGCCCTTTTTTGTCGTGACAGTTTACATAATTTTTCAGTAAGACTCAAATTGATTTACGCAGGTCTTTGGCTTTGACTTGGTCATTCAACACTTGAAAATGTTTTGTTTCAAACACTTTCGTGTTGTACGTTTAAGGTCATTGTCATGCTGCAAAGTGAATCTCATTGGCCTCAAGTTTTTTGCAGCCCTCATATGTTTTTTTAACAGGATTGCCCTGTATTTATGCTGTTTTCAATTTGTCTCAAATGCCGGATCTTGGAGCTGAGAAGGATGACACACCTGACATGAGATGCTGGGATATGCTAAATAGCTAGAGCTAGCTATTTTCACTGCATCCTGTGTGTCCGGCAGCCTTATTAGATCAGGAGCTTCAACTCCCCTGGTGGGAATACCGACTTCATGGGGCGATCATGTTGATTTTCTTACTGGGAAAAATCTTTCTTCAGAGCAGAAAAAGAATAGACCATCCATCTTCTATCAACTATGGTTACCTTTTTTATCCCTGCTGAAGAAATGCCTTCTCACAGCATGATACTGCCACCATCATGTTTCACAGTGGGGATGGTCTGTTTAGGGTTTAGCAGTGTTAGTCCACCACAAAGACTGTCTTGCGCGTAGGCCAAAAAGTTAAAATTTTGTCTGATCTGACCAGAGCACCTTTTATTTATTTATTTTTTGTCCCCTATATGACTTGTGGCAAATGGGACGTCTTATTGGCTTTTTTTCTAGTCATTCTTCCATGAATGCCAGATTTGTGGAGTGCATGACTTAAAAGTTTTAATGGATTTTAAAGACGATTGGGATCTTTGAAGCTCCTTTTCATGCTTGGGCTATTCGTTTAGGTGGATGTTTTGGTAGGCTTCCTGATGTGCTCTGCAATATCCATTTTTGGACGATAGATTGAACAGTGCTGTGCATGAGATGTTGGGATATCCCTGATCTGTCTGATGTGTTCCTTGGTCACGATGCTGGTTATTTTTTAATGCTCTCTAACAATCCTTTTATGTATAGTTTGATTCTATTTACTCTTATTAGGTGACTTCCGAAGTAAATTGGCTCCACTGGGCTTTAATTACAGATGACAGATTAAAGGGGGGCTACAAAACACTTTTAACACTATTCCTATTTTTATGTGCATTACATTCTATAAAAAGATTTACTTCTGTTTCATAATTGAGCACGACTTTGTGTTGGTCCCAGATAAAATACATGCTATGCCATCACACACTATGGAAATTAAAAATATTTTTTGAGGTACAAAATTGTTGCTTTTGATACACATAGTTGTTATTCATTCATTGTACTTTATGAGAGGTAAAACAGTTGAATATATTACTGAGAATTTTCTTGTTTGGAAACTGCTTGCCACATTTACTACCATATTCTGCTTCCATGTTGCACTGGTTTTTATCATTCAGTATGTATTGATAAGTACAATTTCAACACTCGTGGCTCAAACAGGTGATAAAATATGGGTTTGTCATTCAAGACATGATGGTCACCAGCATGACATTTTGTAAGGATATGATTCCCTGTAAGCTGCTGCACCGTTTGCGGTAGCTTTTCTTCCCCAGGTGGGGTTTTGTCTTAGTCAGCTTGGTACAAAGAGCGTTTAGCCTCCTCCTGAATAATCCAGTGAGAGCTGTCCGAGCAGATGGGGACCCAGGGTTCGAAACCTGAGAGTGACATCTGACACAGCCCCACACAGAGAGCGGACTTTAGGACTCGGTGACTTCAGCTAGCTGGTGGTGATGTGGCATCTGGGCATGTCTTCTAACCCCCCGCTCTCTTTCCTCTCATCCCGTGATCTTTCGTTGAGGCTTAAATGTGGTGGGGTGATTAGTGGCCAGAGAGGACGTTTGCCCTTGCCATGCTTTAAAAGTAGAGTCCAATAGTTTTTGGTGTTGGTTTGGATTTGCTCCAGGTGTTCTATTACAGTACTTTGCAAAAGTATTCATATCCCTTCAACTTTGATGTATCTTTTGTTAGATTAATGTGAGAGACCCACATAAAGTAGCAAGTAAATTATGAGTGGTTTTTTAAAATCTTTTACACATGAACATCTTAACTGTGCTGCACAAAACGTGAAAATGGAAAAAGGTTGGCAAGTTGACAAACCCTCCAAAACGGTGGCACCAATGGATGAACCATACAAACAAAAGAAGTCTCATTTGCTGTTTTCCACAAGATATACATGGTGCAAAGCAGACATGCAGAAAAGGGGGCTCAGATAAGACCAAAATAAAAAATTTCAGCCTGCAGGTAAATCACTATTTGTGTAAGAACTCTGTGGCCAACGCTAAAATAAACAGCCTCACAGTAAGATATAGTCGTGGGGGCATAATATTGTGACTATGGCTATCTTCATCAGGGACAGTGAAACTGGCTGGAGCTGGTGTGACGTTCAATGCACCTTGATACAGCGCAATCCTGACAGAAAACCTCTTACAGTTGCAAAAACAACTGAGATCCTAAACATACAGCCAGAGCTACATCTGAATGGTTTCAATCAAAGCTAATTTATATAAGTTGGAATGACCTAGTCAAAGTCCAGAGAGAGAAATCTGATGAAGAATCTGTTCCATAAATTGAAATTTGCGGTTCAAATACTAAAACTTGAGCTATTTTGAAAAGATGGTTTGGCAATGTTTAGGAGGCGTGTAAAGCTGGTAGAATTATTGCTACTCCAAAATACTTGCAGGTACAATAACACTGAAAGGTCGCTCGAAAAAGTATACATAGAGGGTATGAATGTATGTGCACAGCACCGTTTAATACTGTTTAATATTTTAAAAAAATGATAAATACACATACCATATTCTTACCCTTCCTCATCAGTTTTCTTTTTCCGTTTTACTTTTTGTTCTTTCAAGGAAAATCCCAATAAAATCCATTGAAGCTTGTGGTTGTAATACAAAGAAACAGTGACTGGGAAAAGTATTCATATCCCTTGAAGAGTCACACGTTGTGTTAATTTTTGTTAAAAATTTGTTTTAAAACACATTCTAGCTAAACTTTATTATTATAAAGTGATTAACAAAGATCTTGTAGCTTACCAAAGGCCCCCCCATCAGAAGTAGACTACCATTTTTTTCCGCATGCCAGCAGTCAAGCCTTTGCTGTCACTGTACTGTATATATGCCGGTAACCTCTGCGAGTCGCCCTGAATGTGGTGCTCAGTAACTTATTGCCCTGTCCCTAACCTTTCTGGGTAGAGAGGGCATCCATCATGGTAAAGTGCGATCCATTGCGGCCCACCTTCAGGGCTGAGCCAGCATGTGTGTTTGTGTGTGCGTGCTGGCAGGACTTATGAGCTGTCAACACTAAGTGCAGAGCCTTGCTGGAAGCCGACTACCGCCGGATGACTGACAGGGACACTGCGCCGTAATGTTCTCTGCGCGTGTGTCTATGCGTTTGTGTGCTCCTCGTGCGTAATTGTGTACATTACACTTTCCCACAGCATACCTGCGATTGCAATGATGGAGTCGTTTTTGTGGTTTTGCATGCCGCTCTTCACGTGGACATGGTTACTATTTGTCATTATGATGATGATCACTGTCACCTGCCGGTGTGACTGTTGCATATTAAACACGCCCTCTTTGCCTTAATGATGGCTTTGTGCATCGCTTCTTCTCTTTACATTTTAAAAGGCTTCTGTATTTTCTCATATCTTGTACCCATAAGCACATGAATATCCTATACTTGGCAACATCAAAGGCCACAAAGAAATGAAATTTTGATGTTAGTAAATGGCCTCAGTGATGTTCTTATTTTTAACAAGGCTCCTCCTCCTTTATTTACCAGATTTCCTTCAGTTTTTACTCACCTTCAGATATTCTCACCTCTCATCAGCCCCCCCCCCCCAAAGCACCATCACTTTAGCGCCAACCCTCTCCATCCCTGCCACCCCTCCTTTTTCCCATCAGCACCCGGGAACTGATGAATGCGTGGCCTCCTATTGATCGCGATGGGTGATGGATGATGGCTGGGAGATGAGTGATGGGGTGCAGGCAAAGGTGCCAATAAGGGGGCAGCCGGAGGGTGGGGTCTCCCCTACTGGTGCTAATGGGAAAAGACTAGGAGAGACGGCCGCTGTGGCAGCCGCCAGACCCCGCCTTCTCAACCCCAACCATTTGAGCTGCGCTGTTTAAGCCCTGCTTTGCATTTTCTTTCCATTCACACACGCGCACTGATAGCCCAGGTCGCCCCTTTTCTGTTCTCATTTTTTTTTTTTTGGGGGGCTCTTGGATTTCATCTGTCTGCATTTAACGCAACTGTAAGAGGTTGCAATGGTTGCTGTAGGGGTGGAAAAGAAAAGGAGAAAGACAAGGCCTAAGGTTGCATGTGTGTAGGTGGATGGAGGGTGGGAGGAAGGCGGGGAGGAGAGCGCAAGTGGTGGTTAGCACGAAAAGATGATGGATGATGGGGCAGGAGGAGAAGACTGCTTCTTAGCTCCAAATTGATATCCCGGCAAATGTTTTTGTCTGCTGTGAAAAATGGTGCCGCAAAACTCTCATCTCGGCTACTCCCCGGTCCTCCCCTCCGCCTTCCCCTTCTCTCGTCCCTCTTCCAGCTCCTCTCTCTGCCCCAAATCGTGCTCTGCAATCCATTTCCTGCACTGCAACCTTTTCCTTCTCACACCCCCAGTTCTCTGACAGGACCTGATCACGACTTCACCCTCCTGGCTCTCTGCTCACTTTGAACAGGCTACCTGACTTTCACAGTTTCCATAGAAACCTCCTCTGGATTACAGCTCGGCATTGCTCATCCTTCATCGCATTCTTTGCCTTCGCTTCTCCTGGCAAAGCATTTAGAGAAAACCACCCATCAGAGTCAGACTATCAATTGCAGGCTATTGGTGTTGCAGCTCGGGGAGGAATGAATGAAAAAGTGAAAGTCCTCCTGGGAGAGGGAGGCCGGGCCTCTAATTGAGTGGGATGATGTGGAAGTTTGTGAAAAAGGACACGATTTAGAAAAGCTGTTTCTTTGTTCAAAGACAACCTTTTAAAGGAAAATCAATTTTTTTAGAACAGCTTTATAAACTAAATGTAGAGAGAAAAAAATTAAAGCAGAACGTCATATTGTGAAACTCACTTTGTTTTTACCTGCCTATGCAGCTCTTCCTATCCATTTTCTATACCTATTTTACAAAGGTCATGGGGGCATGACTCTTAGTTGCACAAATTATGACAACAGGTTGCCAGTCCACGACGGGACAGGGGCAGACCTGGGAGTATCCACTGAGAACCCCAGACGTGCACATGGAGAGCACATGAGCTCCACACAGAAAAGGCATGTCCAGGATTCAAACCGAGGACCTTCCTGTGTTAAACCACAATGCCACCATGAAGCCCATGCCATTTGAAAAACGGAGGCAAAACATTTTGTTTTGTTGCTAATTCTTCTGGGATTAATACAGGCCTCCCACAAACAACATTCTCATAAAATACAAACTGTACATGTCAATGTTTAGCAAAGGAATTGTTTAGTCAAAAAACTAAAAATGTCCGCAAAAAACAACAACGATTTTACATATTATAGATTAAAAGTGTGCACTCTCCTGATTTTTATAAATGAAACATGTCTGTTGAAATCTTTTTTTTAATCTATTTTGATCTAATTCTGTTATGCTTTTATTTTTATGTTTCATAGTAGTTCCTGTCATAAAAGTTCTGGATATGTAATCAGTGCAGCTATCAAGAACATAGCCCTCGACTTCCATTTTACTTGTTAAACAATCCTTTCAACCTGTCCTTCATTAAGAGCACCCTTGGGTTTGAATTTTCTCTCTTTCCCCTTGATTTGTATCCACTTTAGGTTTCTCATCGTTTGCTGTTGTGCTTGTTTTATATAATCACATCTTCTAATGGTTACTGGAAGTTATTTTAAAGCAGGTATTTCTTTTGAAAAGCAAGGAAAAATATTCAGCTTTTGCAATGAAATGGCTTGTGTAATGCTACGTTATTTATGAGCTCCAGCTCCAGACTTCATACACATAAATGTATAAGTACATTCTTAATCACTATTGTTTTATCCCTGCAGGGTCAGATATTATCTTTATCTTGTCATTTAATTTACTCCTTTTTCATATTTAACTTGAAAAATTTGCATCCAGTTGGATTTTTGTTGGAACTGTTGGTTACAACTAATGATACAATGTAAAGCAAAAGTCTCCTTCCTTGCTAAAGGCATTTTTTTCTTCTCATTTTATGTTTACAGATTTTTTTTTTCTGGGGTGCTACAGTAATTCATCAAATTATAGAAAATCGATTACCAAAAACGAGAATAGTAACAGAACCCTAATTATCACTTACAATCTGCTCCCTTTTCTTTTTATATTTTCTTTTCATATTTTGTGTGGCTGGAGCCCGCCTCCAGCGGTCTTTAGGGGACAGATTAGGTACACCCTGGACACGTTGCAAGTCCATCACAGCAATTTAAATATACTACTTTGAATCAAAGTTTCTATTTTGGTAGCAAGTTTTCCATTTTTATGTCTAAGCTTCATAATTATCTGTGATGTTAAATTAAAATTCTAAATGCTCATTTAGATACACATTCATGAAAAAAAATTAAAAAAGTTCCCAATCTGGGTTCTGGAAGAAATGAATTATTTGAAGGAGTGCCTCTAAGTAGAAAATGATGGGATTGTTGAGGGACAACAGGGAGAATACCAGGAGAGATAGAGAGAGTGCTTAAGGAAAGAATCCCCTGCAAGAGAGATTGTGTCTCAGATTAGGAGTGAGGCAATGCCCCAGCGGAGAGGATTAGGACGGCAAAAACAGAGGCAACACTTGCAGAGGACAATCCAACAACATAGAAAAAGCACATGCACACCCAGAAATACACATACAGGCAAAGGACAGAGGGGAGAGAGAGGAAGGGCAGAAATCTAAAAACAAAAACAAGGGTTCAATCCATGTGAGCTGTTTATGTCAGATTTCCAAATCACAAATCTGGTAATGCACAAATAGAAATCTTCTGCGGAGACATGATAAACATTAAAATCATTATGGTCTGTGTCAGAAATGCCTTTGTTGCTAAAAAAAGATGCTTTACATTTGGAAAGTCTGCAGTAAAAAGGCATCTGCTGCTTCTGGAGGCATTTTTCTGATGATCTTGTTCCATTTAATGCTATTTTTGAGTTTCTCTCAAAATCAGAAAAAAACAACAACACCTGAATAGTTGCTAAACGCAGTGATTTCCTGTATCATCCTCGTCATAAACAGTAGTTAAACAACAGCAGTCTTAACATGACTTAGAACTGAGGTGGAGTTCCTGCTGTCCTTGGCTCTATAACCCTCCTTCTCTGACTGGGCTGCTCAGCATACGGGCCAAGAGTCTTACTCCCATAAGACCAATCTCTCTGACATCTGGGCCACTGCCTTTCTGTGGACTCTAGACAGATGTTTGGATGAATGTTAAGCTCTCAGGGTTCTTAAGAGGCAGGAAGTGAGATTTGCTCTTCGCATGACAGTATTCGCAGAACAGCTCATGAAAGCATGACGTAGGCTTTGTACGAATAGGGTTCTTTTCAGCAGAGTCAAATCCAATGGTACTTGAGTCATCCAGTCCACTAATATCACTTTGTTTCCAACAGCTTTTTCTTTTGTTGAGCTGAGAGAGTCCATACATCTCCATGTTTTAACTTATCTTTCTGAGGCCAAAACACTGATCATTGTTGGCAGAAGATCGAAGAAGACAGTGGTTCCACACATTCACTAATATTTGGTTCTGCTAGGATCCGCTGATCAGTTTATTTAACATAAGCACATTATTTAAAAATGATGACCTGACTAAGTCTAACTTTGAGTTAAGTCTAGCCCTAAAGCGCCTGATCACAGTGCTGCGAGAAAGTATTTGCTCCCATCTCCTCTGGTCTGAGTAAATATGAAATGCAGTTTACAAATGATGATTACATTTATTAAGATTTAATCATCTTTACATGATTACACCAGCAAGACCAAGGAGGTCATGGTGGACTACGGGAGGTCCAGGTAGACTGAACACGCTCCTTTCTGCATACAGGGTGGTGGAGCATGTGGACAGCATAAAGTTCCTGGGCCTTCACATCTCCTCTGACCTCCTTTGTCTCAGTGTTACGGTGTGGTATGGGAGCTGCGCGACTCAGGAGAGGAAGGATCAAGCACGGGTGGTGAAGTCAGCCCAGAGGATTGTAGGATGCTATCTACAAGATCTATACAGGGTTTATGCTGCATGAGTCCCGAAAAGGGCCAGACGTATTGCCAAAAAGCCCACCCACCCAGACAATGCACTGTTTGCTTCACTTCCATCAGGGAAATGATTCAGAAACATTAAATCAAAAACTAATAGACAGCTGACTTCCCAAAGTCAACAAAGATTCTTGATTCTTGATGATGGCTGGAGATTCTACTTGAAATCATTTTCTCTCTCCAGTCCACACCATATTTTTTTCCCTAAACATAAGTTGAATACTATAGATCACTCAGTGTTTCACATTTTTTCTCAATATAATCTTTCATCTGTTATATTGTGTTCTCTACAGATCAACGTTTCACAGACTTCACATTCCCCGTATTACACACGCTAGTATTTGTGTCTTCGATTTTTACTATAGCCCACATTTTCCCCCTGTTTTTGTTTTGTTCAAAACGAAAGCCAATCTACAGACTTTTTACTTCCTTTCCTCACCTCATTCATAGATCAAAGGTCTACTACTCAATTCAGCCTTTTTTCGTTGTATTTTGCTCTACATCGAATGTTATCAAATGTTTTTTTCAGTGTGACTGCAACAACACAGTCGAGACAGGTAGCAGTTCTACATCCTCAATGTGAAATGTTAGTGCTCTGAGCCCAACCCTTTCACCCAATAATGTCCAGTTGTCTCCATATAATGATTATGATGTAGTTTGATTGGTGGATTAAACACTTATCCCTCCCCTCTGCCCACCTTATTGATTTTTCTTTCCCCCCCCCCACCCCCCAACCTCTCGCCAGCTTTTCCCCCTTAAAGGTGAGGTGGATTCATAGCCTGATAAATAGCAGAGGATTGATTCGTATTTAATTAACAATTTGCTGGAGATTCTCTCTCTCTCTTTCACCACTCTACTCCCCATTCCACCCCTCTCTTCTTCCCTCTATAAGGTCTCAGACGGCTTGTGAGACAAGCAATGAGCTGGGGCGAGGTGATGCATGGATAATTTATAGTCTGATCGATAAGTCCTGGCCTAACATCCACAATGGCCGAATATGAGGGCTGGAAGGAATGTCAGGGTTCACAAACAGGGAAGAAGGTAAGCAGCAAAGAAGACAACGTTGACGAAAAATAGCAAGACCGATCAAGGCAGGAAGACAGGGAGCAACCAGGCAGAAAAAAATAATTGTAAGAAGAAATAAAAAACAACTAGGTAAGAAGAATGAGAGCTTTGTGGTGGTTTCTCATTGTTTACAGAGCGTTTGGGGCCTTAATATCTATCTATCTATCTATCTATCTATCTATCTATCTATCTATCTATCTATCTATCTATCTATCTATCTATCTATCTATCTATCTATCTATCTATCTATCTATCTATCTATCTATCTATCTATGCATATGCACATACATACACACACATACACTATATATATATATATATATATATATATATATATATATATATATATATATATATATATATATATATATATTTTTTTTTTTTTATATACATGCATAAAAAATTAAAATATAAAGTGAGCAATAACTTTCTGAATCTCACTGAAGTCAAGTCAGCTGAAAGACGGTCACACTAACTAATAGGGGGCGGAATGTTCCAAATTTAGCCCAAGTTAGAAAACTGTCGTTGATATATTTAACAAGTAAAACTAGGTTAATTTTAGGTGTTTATCTGTAATTAAATCCCTGTTTATTAATTAACAAAATAAGATTAGATATCAACATGTGAACATTTCTTTTAAAATAAATTATTTTCAATGTGGCATCCTCTTTTTCTCTTACAACCATAGTTCATGTTGTAGCTCTTCTTCCAGCGCTTCTTGTCAAACCTTTGATCATGTTACGTGACTTTTTGGCCGCATTCTGGACAATATTTTTGTGCTAACTCTCATTGAAAAAAAATTATTCGGTACTTTAAGATGTCTTGATTTATTTTGCTTTGTAAATTATAAATTTTGAGTTTCTGGAGCAAAGTACATGACTTCCATGTCTGCTTTAGCCACTGGGATAGTTTGCAGACTGTTTGGCAACCTATTTTTGGTTCTGCTGTCGGGTTTACTTGTAGAAAATATTTTGTTGAGGATTAGAAAATCAAACTGCATTTTGATTTTCTAACAGCCTGAGGAGTAAATATTATTTTTCTGCAACACAGCCATTAGAGGGCGACGCTGAGACCATGTCCCCCCACTCAGTGCTCCATGAGAAGCCCTGTGAAGACAGACATGGCATGCCTTCCATCAAGCCTGCTGATAAACACCCACATTAATGATAAAACCTACAATGCAATCAAATGCCTCAACAGACAACTAACAGACACATAAAACTGATGGTCTTCGAACAAGTACTTATTGTTTTCCAGCTTTTGCATGACTTGAACGAGGGCAAGAAATAATTTACCAAAGGCAAAGCAGCACCAAGGTGAAAACAAAGACAATTAGTAGGAGCTGCTGCCCCCAACTTGGGATCAGGGGACTCCAACCTCTCCTCATTCACACACACACACACACACACACACACACACACACACACACACACACACACACACACACACACACACACACACACACACACACACACACACACACACACACACACACACACACACACACACATACAGATGAAATGTGCTGCTGAGGGGGCACCATGTGCGATGAGACTGCGGCGTTAACAGCCTTCCCCATAAAAGTGTTTTATCACGTATCTTGTAATGCGACACATTAAGGGTTGCTGTTGTTATTTCGAGCAAGGTCATTTTTTTCCCCCACGCTTCCCCATCGCTGCAAGGCTTGCTTCGTACCCGTGCATCGCCACCTCCCTCACGCTCTGCTCCCTCGCCGCTGGCAGCAGAGTGATATTGCGACATGATGGTGTTATCATACTCGTAAAAATGTGAGCATTGTGGAAACCTGGGCGTATTTAACGAAAGGCTTTCAGGAGCTGGCCTACTTTCACCAACGCTGGAGGTTGTTTCATATCTGGGTTTGCGCGTCGAAGCCATCTTTACCCCTCTAGCCCATGTGCACATTTCTTTGTTCAAGGGCTTACAACTTCTGCACTGTGTGTAATAAACGGTGTTTATGTTCCCCTAGCCTGTGCTGTCGGTGAACTGCTTTTGAGCTTATCTCAGGATTATGAGCGTGTTGAACCTACTTTTATCTTTTATCTGCATTTCAGGCCTATCTTTGAATCCATTCAGCCATCATCTTAATGAACACGTAGATGTATTATTATTATTATTTTCATTCCTCTCTTCATATTTAAGTCCCCGAGCTTTTCCAGTAATCTCATCAGTTTGGCTTTACCCCCTCCCTCCCCTCCCCGCACCCCCCCCCCCCAACCCCATGCAACTCTCAGGCAGCTTCAGCAGTAATAAAAGAAATGCATAATCCAGTATTTAGAAATATGAGATTTGCTTGTGGGAAGCTGGCGAGCCCTGCTGGATTAGGAACGGCCTTGCCTGGCCCAGGAGGAGGTAACTCTGTGCCCCCCTTGTGATCAAGGCTCTGGATGGAAGGAAGAAAAAAATATTTATCTACCTTTAGTTGTGATTATTTCTTTGGAAATCAACTGCCAAAATATTTCTTCCCATTTCTTTTCCTGGACAAGGCTCTGATTGTGTGTGACCAGGTCTTGCACATGTGGGGAAGGTGGTGGTGGTGGTGGGGGTGGCTTTCTAAAGGGGGTTTGATAGAAAAAAACAGGGTGTGTGTTCTAGTTATTTATGGCATCCACTATTTGAGATGATATAACACAAAATTGGGCCCGCTTTTTCTTTTTCGCTATCCCATTTCACCGCACCCCCACTCATTTATTTAATAACCTCTAAAATGCAAATCCGTATGCACACATGCATCGCGGACAATGCTGTCGATGTGGATTTTATGTAAAACGTGCCCATAACTCTAGTGGTACGATGTAACACATGAGTTCATGTGGTTTCATTACTTAAAAGGATTTTTCGTTTGTTTGGGAGTCATATACATATGTGTGGACGTGTGCTCGCGTGTGTGGTAATGCCAGTGTTTGCACATGAGCATATGCATGTGGCTGGGGGTTAAGTAGATGGAAGGAATGGTTTTTAGTGAAGCCGTGTGCTTGTTTGTGTCACTGACTTCAGGATTGCGGGAAATGCTAAGTAGGAAGAGGCATTAAATAATAAGATAGCCTTTCATTGACATTAGGGTAATCCAAATATTGTTTTTTTTATTCTTGTTTGTAGGGGTTTCTCTTGAGGCTGATGGATTTATATATGAAACAGAATCAAAAATGTCAAATAATTTCTAATAGAATGAGAAAAATAAATGTTTCACATGACCTCCATCCGATGTTTGCCTTCAAAAGAATTTTGATTGTGCAGTCATTTCTTTTTTTCTTTTTTTTTAAGACACATGTTTAGTGTGTCAGAGCACACATATATCATTGACTACAGCTCAAAAAAGCAGACAACAACAACAAAAAAGCATACTTCCAAGGTTTCTGCATCCGACCAGCCCATAAATAAAGAATGTCGTGCATCTCAACTCCAAGTTTTACAAACTGTTTTCAGGATAAGCCAGTGGTGAAGGATGTTCTTAAATCTACAAGGTATAAGGCATATTACAACGGAGGTGAGCTAACCGAATCCTGCACAAAGTTTAGTCAGGTTTAAGTCCAGGGTGTGGAATCGTTGGCGTTTTAGTCTTTTTGTACATTTGTGATTATTTTAATTGATTTTATCTGTATTTTTATTTTATTGTTTCTTTTTTCTTATTTACTTATTTGTTTGTATGGCTGTTAAATGGACCGATTTGTGTTGACGATGACGATGATGATGATGAAGAAGAAGAAGAAGAAGAAGAAGAAGATGATGATGATGATATAAGATTTAGTTAAACTTTATGATAATGCAAATTCACAAGACCATCCTCGTAATGTCCAGAAATGTACACAGCTCCTCTTCCCACATGCAACACTACTCTTATGGGTTCACTATCAGAATAAGTAAACTATCAAAGGGACAGATTAATAACTAATGAGCTTTTATTGTATATATGCTGAGCAAAAAAAACCACAACCCAATATTTCTCCAGTTTAAGCTTTTTGTAATGTTTTAGAAAAAAAAGTTATTGGAGGAAAAAAATGGATTGCAACATTATGCAGGTGCTGAAACCAGGTTTTTCCCATTTTTCATCTTTACACCCTCAATACTGCTATATAAATGTATACATTTAAGTATGTTCCTGTATGTAGAGTAAGTGTGTTTATAGGCATGAACGTGTGTAGATGTGGAATATGTGTGTGTATATCTGTATTTATGTGTGCATGTTTATATGAATATATATATATATATATGTATATTGACCTATACATACACAAATATACACACACACATGCATATATATATATATATATATATATATATATATATATATATATATATATATATATATATATATATATATATATATTCTGTACATATTATGTATGTTTGTATATATATATATGGATAATAGGTTTTTTTTGTTTTTTTCTTGTTTAAATACTGCTGAGTCTCTAGATTTTTGGACTGAATACAGTAGGCAAATATAAGCCTCGGCTTTTTTGGTAAATGATTTGTTTATAGAATTGTTTTTCATCTTTTTTTTGCACTGTTTCAAATTTACCAAAATAAATCAAATCAGATCAATAATCATGCAAACAACATGGATCATACACACACAAAACAACTTAAAACCTTATAATAATGTAGAAATAATAATTATACTAATTATATAGCACCTTGCAAAGGTATTCATACTCCTTGAACCTTTACAAATTTTAGTAAGCAAGCAGAAGCATCAATGTGTTTATGTACTTATTTTTTTGGAGCGTATCTGTGAAGAGAAGGTAAACGGACACATGGATTTTAGAACCTCTCACAAATAGTAATTGGAAAAAGATGTGAGGTGCATTTGTATTAAGCCCCCTTTATTCTGCTACCCCTGAATAAAATTAATCTTCTTTCAAAGTCACCTATTAATGTGTGTGGAGGCCTCAGAGGATTGTTAAACAGCATTATTGAACAAACAGCATCATGAACACCAAGGTAAAGGTCAGGCATAAAGTTGCGGTTTAAAGCAGGGCAAGGTTTTAAAACAAAATCCCACACACAATATATGTGTGTGTGTGTGTATGTGGTACGTGTGCCTTCGTACTCTTTTGCTTGTGTAGTCTGTATCAGACACTTGAGTCTATTGGATTGAGATTCATTCGCTATTTAAGGGTCAGGGTTCGGGCCACGTGACGGTTGAATGCTTCACTGATCAATACCTCCGCCACACATCCTGCCTGACCCCGACATTTCGTCACCATAAATTCCCAAGTTACCTTTTTTCTCTCCACACTTTCCACCCCCGTCTCCTCATTCTTCTTCCTCTTATTTTCCTTCTCAAGTCATTTAAGGAAGTGATGGAGTCAAGGGGGAGCACTTTGTTAGATCTAAATGCATCTAATGCAGCCAGGGATGGGGGTTTGATGGTTAATGCTTGGAAATTCAATGAAAGGGTTTTGTCTTGGGAGAGATATCCCACAGCTGAGGAAGGGGCTTTAGGTCTCTCACCTTTTTAGGACCAAATTTGTTCGAGTTGCTGATAGATAGGAGGGGTTTGGGGGTCGGAGTCATGGCTGCATAACTATTCCTCGCAAAAGTATTTTATACTACTTTAATGTTCTCATATTTTGCCACATTAAAATCCCAAATCAACCACAAATTATTTTATTTTACTGGGATTTTCCCCCCCAACCTTTCATCACTTCAGAAAGGTCAGAGACAAAGTCCTTGAAAAGCTTAAAGCAAGGAGAGCATTATTTGGAGAACCAGCCAAAAGGCCCAGGGTGACTTTGGAGGAGCTACAGTGATCCAGCGCTCAGATTGGAGTATCTGTTGACGTGACAATTATCAGCAGTGGCCTTCATATTACAAAATGTTGCCTTAGGAGAAGAAAGGCAAGAAGAAAGTTGCTGGAGAAAGAAAGTCCTAAGAAGCAGTTCTGTTGGATGTTTACCACAAGCCAAGTGGGGGGGGTGAAAAAGCACTCATCAAGTAAAAGGTGTTTTTGAAAGATGAGACCAAAATGAATCTGTGGGCTACCTGCAAAATGCTGGAGTGTGGTGGAAAACTAGCACTGCGTATCACAATGAACACACCGTTTCTATGGTGAAACAGTGGTGGCAGCACCATGCTGTGGGGCGACTCTTCTTTTCTAGCTTGAACCTCTATAGCAGTCAGAGTTAATGATGAAGATGACTGGAGGTAAAGGGAATATACTTCTTAGATGCTGCAAAAGACTTGAGGATAGTGACTTTGGAAAACTGCAATGAAATCGTTTAGGTCGAAGGATACTCAGATGTCAGAGTGGCTTAGTCAAAGTACAGACCTAAATCAAATTGAGAATCTGTGGAAAGTCTTGAAAACTGATGTCCAAAAACACTTTTAATTTAATCTTACTGAGCATGAGATATGAGGATCTGAATACAAAACGTGTTCCACACTTTTCAGATTTTTAATAGTGAAATATTTCTAAACCCATTAATTATTATTTTTTCATGTCATAGTTATGCTCTATATTGTGCTGGTCTAGCACATAAAATCTGAATAAAATGTATATGTTTGTGTTTGAATTGGGCTGACTCTTTTAATACCTGGACCTCTTTAAAGGTGTCATGTTATATGCTTATCAAAAAAGACCAAAAACCATTTAATCATGATAAAATAAGGTTATATACACCAAGCCTCCATCTTGATAGTGTTTTGATAGTCATTTTTGAGGCTAAATAAGGATCCAGCACTGGGCGCGATGAGCAGATATAAACAGGAGTGGCGCCATCTACTGACAGTATCGCAGAACTATCATAATGCCGGTTTGCTTAATTAATAAATCACTTGTAAATAATGCCAAACTGAGCCTGACCCTCTGCAATGCCTCGCGGTAAAGCAACAGCTCGGCATGATCGAAGACCAACGTTATTAATTAAATACACGGATCTACAGCAACTTTAAGAGCCTCATATCAGAAAATGTTCTCACGTCAACTCTGCAGTCACATCTGAGCAATCGGCAGCATCTGCTTCAGTGAACACCAATGTTCATACTGTATTCCCAGCAACATTCCAGTCTTTTCCCTCCTGGGATCAATTATCTTTTTGTGTTTTTTTCCCATTAGATCTTGGACCTTCATTGTTTTCGCTGCAGAGATGCCAATAGCCGTTAGCTGCTTCCCTGTTTTATCCCCTGGTACTCATGCACAGTGTTGTACTTTCTCTGTCATTAAAAATAAAACTGAAAGGCTTTATTTACTAACAAATTAAGCAAAAACAAAGCATAAAACACCAAAAGGACAACAAATATACCAGCAGGATGTGATAATCTTTCACATAAACTTTGTATGCAACCAGAGGGAGCTACTGACGTATAAATTGTAAACGGCCTATTTCCTGGTTGCTGGTTTCTCCTGTTATTTTACTTCCGGTTTTTGTTTCTCTGCTTGTGCGCTGTGCACTGCTTTTCCCGTGCTCCGTTTTGTACGTTTTTGATTCCTCATTAAAGATTCACTTTTGGTCACTTCGACGTTCTGCATTTGGGTCCTCCTTCCACCAAACCTGACTATATATATATATATATATATATATATATATATATATATATATATATATATATATATATATATATATATATATATATATATATATGTGTGTGTGTGTATATACACTCACCGGCCACTTTATTAGGTACCCCATGCTAGTAACGGGTTGGACCCCCTTTTGCCTTCAGAACTGCCTCAATTCTTCGTGGCATAGATTGAACAAGGTGCTGGAAGCATTCCTCAGGGAGTTTGGTCCATATTGACATGATGGCATCACACAGTTGCCGCAGATTTGTCGGCTGCACATCCATGATGCGAATCTCCCGTTCCACCACATCCCAAAGATGCTCTATTGGATTGAGATCTGGTGACTGTGGAGGCCATTTGAGTACAGCGAACTCATTGTCATGTTCAAGAAACCAGTCTGAGATGATTCCAGCTTTATGACATGGCGCATTATCCTGCTGAAAGTAGCCATCATGGGTTGGGTACATTGTCGTCATAAAGGGATGGACATGGTCAGCAACAATACTCAGGTAGGCTGTGGCGTTGCAACGATGCTCAATTGGTACCAAGGGGCCCAAAGAGTGCCAAGAAAATATTCCCCACACCATGACACCACCACCACCAGCCTGAACCGTTGATACAAGGCAGGATGGATCCATGCTTTCATGTTGTAGACGCCAAATTCTGACCCTACCATCCGACTGTCGCAGCAGAAATCGAGACTCATCAGACCAGGCAACGTTTTTCCAATCTTCTATTGTTCAATTTCGATGAGCTTGTGCAAATTGTAGCCTCAGTTTCCTGTTCTTAGCTGAAAGGAGTGGCACCCGATGTGGTCTTCTGCTGCTGTAGCCCATCTGCCTCAAAGTTCGACGTACTGTGCGTTCAGAGATGCTCTTCTGCCCACCTTGGTTGTAACGGGTGGTTATTTGAGTCACTGTTACCCTTCTATCAGCTCGAACCAGTCTGGCCATTCTCCTTTGACCTCTGGCATCAACAAGGCATTTCTGCCCACAGAACTGCCCCTCACTGGATGTTTTTTCTTTTTTGGACCATTCTCTGTAAACCCTAGAGATGGTTGTGCGTGAAAATCCCAGTAGATTAGCAGTTTCTGAAATACTCAGACCAGCCCTTCTGGCACCAACAATCATGCCACGTTCAAAGTCACTCAAATCACCTTTCTTCCCCATACTGATGCTCGGTTTGAACTGCAGGAGATTCTCTTGACCATGACTACATGCCTAAATGCACTGAGTTGCCGCCATGTGATTGGCTGCTTAGAAATTAAGTGTTAACGAGCAGTTGGACAGGTGTACCTAATAAAGTGGCCAGTGAGTGTATATATATATATATACATATATATTATAGCAGAACATTTCATTCCAAATACATTACTTGCTTAGTAAATTGAAACATTTTGTCCCAGCCAGGATTCCAATGTAGCTCAGTACATCTGCATGTCCTTTGTGCCCTTCTCACATCCTTCATCTTCATCCTCATCCCATGAAAATTGTAAACCAGCTACTCCTTCATCTCCTAACATGTCTGCTCCACATACCCCGCTCCCTCCTTTCCTCCACCTTTTCGTTTCTTCCCTTCGTCTTTTCCGACTATCCTGAGTCCTTCTGTGCTGCATGTCACGCTGTTCAGACATCTGGCTGCCTGACTGTTTTGATATAGTAGCGTAGGGTGGGCCTGATGACAAAGGTCAGGGACAAACAGTCTATTCAATCCACTCATCATTATTAGGGGTATCAATAAATTTGGATGGAAGACAACACCTTGAACTCTGAGCCTTTAACCTCAGCCTAAATTTATCTCTTTTTATCCTTTTTCACCCCCTGTTGCTTGGTGACAAAAGGTGTCTCTTCCTCAGCATCTTCATCTCGCGGTCTCCTGCGTCTGCTCTGAGAGCGCAACAGCTCCATTAGCTGAATGAGGTTAAATGCTTCCTCTCTACATATGCAAGACTCTGAAATGCAGAGCGTTATATGAATAATGACCTGAGTATCTTGTTGCACTGTGATGTGTTTTTCAAGAAAACAGAGAGCTGCTCTGTTTGGATACACAAAAGTCTTAACTTGTGCAGCAATATTAATAAAAAAAGACACGCAGAAGATTAAAAAAAGCTGAAAATGACTCAATTAAATCAATATACACTGTCCCATGTTTGGTCACAGCATGTCAACTGAGAAGTTCAAGTAAAGACTGACCAACAGCGAAAATATGTGAGAATCTGCTTGGCCTTTTGTAAATATACAGTAGCTTTCCAAAAGTTGTGCACCACCCTGTACCGTGCTCCTGTATGAACAATAATTCAGCTTCTCCCTCTTGTCTTTGTCCCTGATCTCTCTCTCCCCACCCTCCCCACCCCCAGAAACCAAATTATAAAATCATCGAGAGCATGATGAGATTGCTGCTCCGTTATTAATCTTCAATAAATACATCTTGACCCAGGGATTAAGTGTATGCCCTCTCCACCCCCTTGTCCTCTCCATCCGCAGTCACCCCCTCCTACCCCGGCAGACACAGCACCACTCATCTCTCCAGAAATCCTGTGACATGAATTATGATAAAAATGGGGGAAAGAAAACAACAGCCAAGTGTTGCAGTAGAGAAAAAGAGAGAGAGAGAGAGAGAGAGAGAGAGAGAGAGAGAGAGAGAGAGAGAGAGAGAGAGAGAGAGAGAGAGAGAGAGAGAGCAGCTGGAACAAATGTTCCAACCCGGATTGAGAGATGCCACCGCTGATGACAACAGCTTCGGCTGTGGTGGTTAGGCCATTAGGTTGGATGGAAATGTCTTTTTTTTTCCTCTGGGAAAGATACACAGGACAGCGGAAACAGGATAAAATCTTAACATGAGTACTGATTTCTACTACTTTCATGCAAAATGGTGTGGCTAAAATAAATATTCTATAACATTATGATACATATGCAGTACATAGTCTAACATAGAGAGGCTTTGAAAACAACCTGCAGTAAACAGCTCCAAAAAAATAATAACAGTAATAATTAATAAATAAATAAATAAAAAAACATTCAATATAGCTGATATTAAGTTGGTTTGTTTTTCTCAAACCGATTACCTGTTTTTACAGCTGGAGATAAACTCTACGGGGAAATGAGCCCTAAATTAGAAATAGAGACAGAAAGCATGAATATTAAAAAAAGGTAATAAAGCTCTTCTGGGAACTATTTCAAAAAGCAGACTATGGCACATATTTGCGCTTTAAAAGTATCAATAACTTTTCCTTTGACACAAAAAGGACTGACATAAAAAAATGATAAAAATGTTCTCTCTTGATAATCATGGCGAAGACTTGCAAAATGTATTTTACCGTTGTTTTTGAATTAAAAACACACACTTAAAATACAATTTGTATTGTTATGGACTCTGTCTGAATGTAGGACTTTTGAATTTATTTTCATCTATATATTTTATTGCATAACTACATTAAATTAAGAAAAAAAAAAGCCAAATGAGGTTAAAAAAAGACGTAATTTAAAAAAAATCTAATGAAGAATCAAATGTGTCTCTTCGGGTTCATGCTAACAATTATTTTTTTTGGTCAAAAGAAGGAGTAGTATTTTGGCACTCTTTATTACGTTGTAGGATTAAAAACCAGCTATTTACAGAGAACATTACTTAACTAGTACTACTCAGCATCGGTTGTCTGGTTCCACCAACAAGTGTTTTGGTTTTGTGACATTTTTAAATTCAATATTTCTCTGAGCTAGATATTTCTATAAATGCTTTTCTATTCAGAAAAAAAACACTAACAAGACCCTATGAAGACTTGTCCTCCTTGTTTCTTTCCCCTCTCTTCTCCAACAAAAGCCTCTCTTCAGCTCGACACTTGAAAAGCTGCCTTCAATGAGAGCAATTACAGTGAGTGATTTATCGCCTCCTTCGGCTAAAGATCACAGGAGACCCTGCAACAGGAGGGCCCTCTTTGATAACATCATGCATGTGGGGAGCTGCTTTGCTCTTATGCCGTATGGACTGAGGTTGTGGATGCAGGAATGTTTTTCCTCCAACATCCCACTCCTCTTCCTCCGTTTGCTGCGCCGTTGACAGTTGAGCAATGGCTGCAGCGATAATTGAAAAGTGTGGTGGCTGGCTGCCGGTGCAGAGACCATCTGTGAGTCTGAGTGGTTTGGCGAGTGCGTTGCGTTCGTGGGCGGGGGAGGTCGAAGGTTATGTGAGAGCCAGACAGCCTTCCCCGGGGAGCTGTTAACACCTCATAGATGCCAAAAAGCCCCAAGACGACCCTTTGCTTGGCTAAAGTTGCTAATGAGAAGGAGGGTGATTATCCCAGTGTGAGGCAAATATGAACATGGGTTTATATGTTATCCCAGCGGTAGGTGGTAAGTGGGTAAAGGCAGCAGCAAAGCCATTGTTTAAAATTAAATATTAAAAACAAAAACCAAATGTCTTTTATGATCACTGAGCACCTGTCAGACTTTGATTGTCATAGAAACAATAATGAGATTAAATATGCTTTACCACTGAGCAGAGCAAGCCCAAAGCATAAGCAACCTCAGCAGCTGCTTTGGCTCCCCAAACCAAACAGCATTACCTGTCGTAGAGGTCGGCCTTACACATGTCCTGTTTTTGTATGAGGGATTGTTCAGTGGTGATAACGTAAAGTAAAACTTAACATTGAGAGTTAGGACCTACAATCATTTCCTTCTGGCTTCTGAGAAACCGATAAGCTCCTGGTAAATGTACGTCATGTACGTTAGAAGTGGCATTTTTAGTTCTTTCTGCTAGTGCCATATATTTATTTTACAACATTACTTATTGAATCAGTGTAAGTAAAAATATTTTGGTTGGAAACAAATTTCCTGATTTCAGTTAATTCCAGCTTTTATCAGGCTTTATATTTTCAATTAGGTTGGCAAATTCTGGTTTTGAATAAATTCTGAAAAACACAAAGTAATCTCATCATACTGTCCTGTCTTTTAGTCTCCTGGTAAGTAGCCAGCTTAATTTTCTTAATGTTATGAGACTAAGTGATTTCTAAAAATTTAAAAAACGCAGTTTTTTAAAAATCCAATGCAGTTTTACCTCCACTGCAGACGCTAAGGCTAAAGAAAAATCCTGTGAACTAAACATGTGACAGCCTGGAAGAAAAGGCAACGAATGATTTACTGATGGAAGCACTTAAACAATTAAAAACAGTTTCATTTGAAGCTTGGCACCCTAAATCTCGTGCTTTATGCCAACAAGTGGCGCTCTCAGTAAAGAAAGTTGGACAGTTTGAAAGTATTTTGGGTCTCCCTTAGAACAGAAGTTTTGTACAAAAACATGCACTGATTGCTCTATTTAGTCACATTATAGAAGGAAAACCTCAAACATGCACTCTCTGCTTAAGAGTAGAGCTAACATTTCTGAATAAGAACCGAATTGTCATTGTAGATGCCCAAATTGGATGATTTATAACATCACTGCGAATGGAAACACATATTACTCATGAAATCAATTAGTGTAGAGATGCAGCCTCACATCTGGTCCACTGAAAACAAATTAAATCTGCACAAAATTAATAAATGCTAAATACTTGCTTTTCCTTTTCTTTCTTTTTTTTTTTTTTTTTTTACAGATGAGATGCTTGAAAAAGCATAAAAAATAAGCTACATTTTATTATTAGCAGTAAAGTACTTATTTGTATACAAATTAAGTGAACATATAATTTTATCATTCTGCAGGTTTCATGAGACAAGCATAAAGTTCAGCTAGAATCAATAATATTACACAAATGGAGCTGCTGCTGCGTTAACGGACAAGCGACGGGAAAATCAGTGCGTCTCATACTCCGTGGTTAATGACCATGGGGTATCAAGTCCTTCAATGTTTTCATTAAGAATGACAAACACCCAGGCGCCGGCAGTGTGAGGAAGAGCTGAGTGATACATTAGCCAATACGTTTCTAATATGAATGTTGCTGAATGCATTTCAGTCAGCCATTGCAGACAGATTACTGAGCATTGCATTCCTGTCCGAGGACGAAATGAAGAAATAATTATGCAGCTTGCGGGAAGTAATGGGAAGGTGGAGCTGTGATGGATTTGATTAAAGTTGTCAGTGAAAACAGGCGCTAATGACCGTGTTGATTAGTTAGATTGCTCTAATGCGGCTGCAGGTGCCATTAATCTGCTTCAAACAAATAAAATAAAAAAAATCCTCCTGTGTTCGTCCGTGCTGTGCTTGCCCTCTGTCTTTGCACAATGGCCATCTTTTTTAATTTTTCTTAGCATTCGCGCGTGGATTTTAAAGATGCTGCTTTTCCATTAAAAGTGTACAAAGTGGACTTTCTTAGAGATAAAAACAAAAAAACAACTCTGCGGGTTTTTATGAGCATCCCCTTCCACATTTCCATTGTTTTGGACAACACAAGTATTCTCACTCAGGATGTTATTCAATTAACGCCTCCCCTTGACTGATTGAATCCTGCACCACAGATAATCCACTGCAGTCCTCCTCCTCTCGTCGGCCCCCTCCCTCAGGGATTCCAAAATTGAAAAAAAAAAAAAAAAAGTGCGCTCCCTCTTCCATGCATACGTTTGCACAGACCGGAATGCCCCAAAACACACAAGCTAAGCAGTCCCCTCCCCAGCCTCCTTTGCTGCTCCATTAGGTCTGAATTGTAGCTGTGATGTGTAGGACCCATGGGAGGTGTTATTGTCAGAGCTGATTTACTCAGCACCAGCTGACATGACGCTGGAGAGCGTGGATGTGTGTGTGTGTGTGTGTGTGTGTGTGAGAGACAGCAGGCATCCTGCCAGTCTTAGACTCCTTTACAGAAAGGAGAGTTAAAAGCAACAGTTTACCAGTTGCTGCTGGGCCCAAGGCAACCTCAGCTTCCTCAACTTTCAGCAGGGCTTTAATTTGCATGTCTGCTATCTGAAAAATGTCCTTGGACATTTGTGCTTTCATTTAAATATGTTTAATATGCTCCTTCTTGATATATTTTTTTTAAATGTCTTCTTCTTGTTGTGTCCTTCTATTTTTATTTTCATATGTATAGTCCAAGAGCAAGTTGTGTTTGAGAAAAAAAAAACATGTTTGTTCTTTTCACAAAATATGATGACATCCAAAGAGCAAAAGCGTGAGGACAACCACTCAGTGATGAGCAAGAGATTAACAAATGAAGGCAGTTGATAAAGTTAGCTCTTATTGTTAAGATGCTGATTCTGTGGTATTAAGGGCGTGGAGTTGGTGCCTAGATGAAGAGGAGAACGGTGCAGAAGTGTAGTCCCGCAAAAACCTACATTATGCTTGATTTTTGGCCTGTGTGGGGAAGATTGATCAAATGTGATTTATGCGCAATGCAGAGAACATCCTGGGTCTTTCTTGGACGTCACATGTGAATTGTAATTTCTAACATTTCGGGGTCCAAGATATGTTGGGGACAAGGCCTGATTCTACGTTTCCTTTTGCTGAAGGTTAATTTGATTTTTTTAAATTTTATTTTTATTTATTTTTTGCCAGAATCACAGCCTTAAATTCAGTTACGTATAGGATGTCACCAGTGTACAGTAATCCCAACCCCCTTCAAACAGTGTTAATGGACAACCGTTTGGACTGCTTCTTATTAAAACGAGGAAATGAGAACGACAAGAGGGAATGTGGTAAAAATGTAATGATTAACCTTTGGAAACATGCATTAGGGCAAAGCGGTGACCCCCTTGATTGCGCTGACCCTGAAAGTTTTTGAGTATACAGTATTTACCAATCCTTCCTCAGTGCATTTATTCTCAGCCTCATTACGAATGGTTTCTGTACAACAGAGCTGTTAACAACCAGGAGCATGGACCCTGCAGCTTCTTTCAGCAACACGTATTCCGATAAATAAAAATCAGGAGATCATCATATACTGCAATTCAATCTCCAGCATTTTCGACCTAGGACACATTATTTAAGATAAATAAGTAAATATGTTTAAAATATAGTATTTTATGCAATCAAATAATGTTTAAGTTATCCTCACATACAGAAATAAAATGTTTGTTTTTCTTCTTAATGTTTTAATTTTTAGTTATTATTGTGGTTTTTCTCACTTTTAATCCAATTACCAGTGCATGGCAATAAAGCGTTTAAAGTTTTCAAACACGAGCAACCTTTTTTTGTCATGTCTGACTTAAAATAACAAACAAACATGTTCTTGTTTTAAATAAGATGGTTTTTCAATAAACCATTTAAAGTTGTATTTTTCTCACTAATTTGAAGTCATTTGACCTTTGCTCTCATTTGAATTCACTTCCCGAAAATCTCTGGTACCAGACTTTTCTTCGATTTTAATCCAGCCAAATGAAATTGTACTGAACAAACTACGTTAGCTTTCCCTTCAATTCCTCCATTTTTTCTCACACCAGCTTCCCACCGCTTACTCAATAAGTAGGATTGAGTCAGTTAACCAACCATGTCCAACTCATCTAACAAATTGCATACCTAACCTAATCTAATTCTTTTCCCCAGAAAATTGTGGATTTTAAAGTCAATCTAAAAGATTGGGTCAAGATAATCCTTCTCTGTTGTGGTTGAGTTGACTCTGTCCTTAAATGAAGATCTCACGCTTACTGTGTGTTTCGGGGCTTTTCATTTGACAACATCTTTTATTTGGTTGATACATTTAGAAAACAAAGATTTTAACCATCAAGAACTCAGAGATTGAAACAAAGTGCTTCATGTCCGCAGCAAATTCTTTTTTCTAATCTCAATTCAAACCTGCCTCCACACTTACCAAAGTGGTTGGTACAGAAGATTAATGACCCCTCACTCTCACCTCCTTCCAGTTTTGATCAAAGCCCGTCAGGCTCAGGTTACACACCTGTTGCTTCTGGCAAGGCAACAACGATACTTGCTATTATCCCTCCTCAGCTGGAAGGAGTCTATTGAATATCCTTTGCTTGTTGCGGTAACCTGAGGAGGAAGTTTGAGGTTGCACTCCAAAACAAAGGACATAAGGACGGCTGGATCTTGCTTTTATAAATATGTCGTGTTTCATGGATGACAAGTTTTTGCAATTTTTACTATATGCACTACAAAATGTCCAGGTACAAATTAGTACTTTTTAAAATACTGTAGTTGTAAAATCCTAAAAATCTGGTCACAATTGAAAGGATTTTGTCAACAGATACAGCGTTGACTGAAAAATTGTGCGGTGTGGCAAAGCAGAAGGCTATGATGCAATTTTAAATTTGATTATAGACGTAAGGTGCCACCAAGTAACCGACCTGTACACTAACAACTAGATTCCCAGGAAAGATGTTTTAGTTCAACAAAAATACACCCCCCCCAAACAAAAATAAAAAAAAATAAAAAAATTAAATAAAAAATTTGGTAAATGACCTTTACTTTGCTTTATCAAGTCCTGAAAACACCGATATGCTTTACACTACTTTCAGTCATTCACACCCTGACGGTGGTAACCTTCATTGTAGCCACAGCTGCCCTGGGACAGAAGAAAGAAATCTTTATTTGTCATTGCGATTGTAAATTTCAACAAAATTTGTCTTCTGCATTTAACCCATCCCTTAGGGAGCAGTGGGCAGCTATTAAAGCTGCCCAGGGAGCCACAGTGGCAGTCTGTGGGGATCGAACCGGGTACTTACAACCTCCTCAGAGCGCCACCACTCCCCACGAATGACTCTCCACCCCTCCCCTGCTCAGACCCCTACGGTAGGCAAAGCGTTGTGTTCTTGTGCAAAACACATGCCACTGAGACGGTCGTAACAGTGGAAGATTGAAAAAAAAGTTTCATGTTCACAGCATATAATCTTTTCAATAACGTCAGACTGAAACACAATACATTAAAAAAATCCATAGCCCCAAATCTGAAGAAAAAAAGATGGTTTAGGACCTTTGCACATTTTGAACTCGCAGCTGACCTTATTGGCAAGTTAATGAGTTCAAGTCCTCTCTCTTCACCTGTAACTAAAACACCACTTAGCAGTCTGCCTTTTCTCTGCTACATTTATATAGAGGCCATTCCTATTCTGAGTTAAGGGGAATCTTTGGCTCCATGGTGTTCCAGTTCACGGCAGCGGGTAAGATCAGCAGTTTTACTTCCTCATCTGGATGAAATAAATATTTAATATTGTTCCTTGTGTTTGTCGTGTTTTAAAATGCATACTTTTTGTTTTAATGATCCCCACCGTTTGTTCTGTGCCAAAGGCAATAAAACCGTCATCTAGCGGTTCTACTTTGAAGAGTACAAGTTAAGGTTAGGTCTTACCTACATGGTTTGCCACAACACCATAATCCAGTATTGATGTTGTTCAGCCGAGTCAGGACGACAAAATGTCTGCATTTTATTGTGTTGAAAACTAGATTTAATCTGCCACACCTGATGTAAAAAAATATAGCATGTTATTGAACTGTCCAATAAATGCCTTGATAAGTGTGATCCATAATCCAGCTGGAAATTGTTGGTTTCTCTACAAGAGAGCTAAACTATATAAAACTACAGGAACTGGGTCCCTCTTTTTTTTTTTTTTTTTTTTTACCAAAAATGCAATCATTGAGCAAATAACTCTTCAAAACAACAGGGAACAAGACAAAACCCGTATTACACACAAAAAGAACAAATTCATCACACACAAACCACTTTAGGATTAAAATAGTCTGTGAGTTGTTGGGCTCCCTGTGGATAACAGCCATTAAACACAGTATATGAGGATATTTAAATTAATAGTTGAGGGTTTTTAAAGAACGTCTCTGTTATATGTTATTAAGAATTAATATTTTACCTGTGGTAGATATAGTCTGTGTCTCTTGTCATTTTGTGTAATTCCAGATTGGTTGGTCACAGAGGCCAAGACTTAAGGCTCATACGACACTGGCCTTTTTCCATAGTGGAGTTTTACCATCCTAAGATATCTCAGATCTCCACAAAAACAATTTCTGCAAACAACAGTTTTTAATCTTCAGGCTGCCATCCTGTTTGCATTTGTTAATGGCTTTATTTTTATTCTACAAGAAAATCATTGGTGGTACCCTGTTCTACCTCATTCTTGTGTGTAAACAATTGAATGTTTCTCAATAAATATCTACTGTTAACGTAGATCACTTTTTTAAACAAAACATTTAAGATTTGACCCACTAATCAGATGCTAATAGAGTTCTCTTTTGCAAGTGGGTAAATGCTGGTATCACTCTTGGAGGGGGTCAAACTTCCCACGATTACTAACTACGTACCTCCAAGGTTGTGCTCTATGAATCATAATCAAAGATCAGGTCTGTAAGATCCCTGATAATCAATTTGTTGGTGAAATAAAGTCCATGAAGAAAGAAGCAATATAGCAATGAGAAAACATAGCTGAGGTTCTATTACGCTTTGTTGTGGCTTTACTGTGAGTGCTACTGGAGACACTAACGGCATCAAAGCACAGCAGAGATCAGAAAAACTATTCTTTTAAGACAAAATGTTTTGCATTTGATTTAAGTGTGTTTCTTGTTTTGATCACTTTTTTTACTCGCTGTAGTGTTTCATTAACGCTGTCTAAATGCTTTTGTGGTCAATATTTCCTCTTTAAGTTCAGTTCGATTTCAGTTTGGCCTTACAAATACTTCTTTTAAAATATATTTAAAAAATAAAAACAGCAATTTTGCTTGTTTTTATAACACAGTCAAGTTTTTTCCTCTCTATTAAAAATTTTAACAACATATGGAACTACCTAAAGATTATGTAAGAAATAATCTATCTATCTATCTATCTATCTATCTATCTATCTATCTATCTATCTATCTATCTATCTATCTATCTATCTATCTATCTATCTATCTATCTATCTATCTATCTATCTATCTATCTATCTATCTATCTATCTATCTATCTATCTATCTATCTATCTATCTATCTATCTATCTATCTATCTATCTATCTATCTATCTATCTATCTATCTATCTATCTATCTATCTATCTATCTATCTATCTGTACATATGAAGCTGAGGCGCAAGTTCAATTGAAGAAACTCATCACCAGCCTCCATTCAATCAGAGTCCGATACGCCTCTGATGTGAGCCAATCAGCTACGAACTGCACCTCCATGAAGCCAACCAGCATCCCGCGCCCATCTTAAAAGCAACTTCAAATCCACGTCTCAGCCTGCTAACCAGCAAGCGCAAACGGATTGCATGTTGGATTTCGAATCAGATGTCCGATTCAACCCACCCCCAACCCCTTCTCCACCATCATAGCTGAGTTCATCTAGCTTCCAAGACGTTCCTCCATCCTCAACCCATCAGAGTGTTTTCTCCCTTCAGTCTTCATCACTCCCTATCGCCAGTTATTGGTCCGGCAGAAGACCACCATGTTGGGCCCGGTTCTGCCAGAGGTTTCTTCCCAAAGGGGAGTTTTTCCTCTCCACAGTCGCTTCAAGCTTGCTCATCATGGACAGTTCATGCAAACCTGTGTTTATCAAGTTGGACATCTATCTTAAACAGATCATCATATGGACTGAACAAACTTCTTCTATCTCCACTCCACCACCAGTTTCAGACCTGGGGGGAACATCCCTGTTCTCATACATCTACTTATGCATATTAAAGTATAATTCAGCATTAATGTTCCTGCCGAGGTCTGAGCGCCAAAGACTTAAAATATTGTATCAATAAAATCCTTCTAATTGCCATTTCTTTCTCTGAGTTTTTCAGATTGAAATATATGTGTATATATATATATATATATATATATATATATATATATATATATATATATATATATATATATATATATATATATATATATATATGCATAATATAAATATACAGACTGAACCCTGACTATACATAAAAAGAAAATGAATAAATAAACATGCAAGCACATGCCCCCTTAGTGGCACTGGCCACTCAAGTAAACACAGTGATGCAGAAATTTACTGTTTAATCTATTTAATTGAACCCGACTTTGAATAACTAAACAAATGAGGTAATTCACGAGGGGTACTCGATCCCTTCTTGGATAATGGATTGGAGATTCCTTTCCCATCAGGGCATTTGGGCAAACAGGGCCCAGTAATCTCTGAATTGATGAGTTGAATGCATCAAATTTCTCCACTAAAGAGTTGTTGAACCCCTGATACAGTGCTGGTAGAAAGCCAGATACTCAATTTGCAGACATAGGCACAACTGCAGGCTTTCTCTGGTTTCACTGAGCAGTGGTGAACTGTGGATGCTTAAAGATAAACAGGACACCCCCTATTTGTGAGACATTCGGTTTTACAGGACAACAGCAAAGAACTAAACTCCACGTTCAGTAAGGTGAGAAATTTATTAAAGTCCTGCTGTTTATTTATGAATCAAAGTCATTACCGTCGGGAATAAATAATACATAAAACATTTTTCACATAAACAAACATATACATCAAAGCCCCACCGATTCCAGTCTCTACAGTTCATCTTTGAGGTGGTTTCCAGTACAAAGAAACAAACAAGACACATCTGAGAGCACACAAATGCATAGAAGTGATTGGACCTCTAGGTACCATTTTGAGATGACATCCACATTTTTATTTTATTTTTTTGCCTAAATCCCTGTTCACGAATGTACAAAGTCCTCATGCCTGGCTTCTTTTTTTCCATGTCCATGAACGGGGTTGTATAAAAATATAGTCTCTACATTGATAAACCATATGTGTATATATATATATATATATATATATATATATATATATATATTCTTTATTTATTTCGATATAGACATTTGGCAACAACCAGACATTTAAAGATGCTATGCATTGAACTGGATCTTTCACCTGATCATGCTGAAGTTAAATAAGAGAAGTGGGATGATATCTGAGCAAAAGAAGAAGAAAAAAAAACAAAAACAAACAACGACCATAAAACACGTTTAATATCTAAACCTTGTCTAGTAAGATCTATTTAGTTTTAAAACAGCTCAGTGTGTTATCTAAAAAGTATCGATTTTGTCACAGATCGGTGATTTGCAAACAGTCTGACGACAGATAAGACCCAAGGCTTTAAATGAAGGACAACTTTTTTTTTCCCTTTTCTCCTTTGTAATAAATTAGTCTGGCAAATGTTACTGAGATCCATCTCCCCCCCCCCCCCCCCCCACACACACACACACACAGTTGCTCTGCCACTGTACACAAACGCCACCCTGTGTCCTGCATTTCTTCAATCCAGCAGAACACACAAAACGTAAGCCAACAAAAAAAAAAAAAAGAGTCAAGCTTATTAGTGACAAACTCAAAACTGGCCGTGGTCCACATCGTCTAGCCACGACGCAGGACTTGCAGGAAAATCCGGGTACCCACCGCTGCTGCCAGTGGAGAGGTCCGAGCTGGGGCCGTTGGCCGCCCCCATGGAAACTCTCACCGAGGGGTTGATGCCCGGCCCGCCGCTCTGGGTCATTATGGAAAGGCCTGAATCGGGGTAAACGAGGCTGGTGATGAGAGGCTGGTGCCTCGGTAGGGCATGCAGAGACCCTGGCGACTGGGGGAGACCATAGGGGCTGCTGGACCGGATGTCGTGGAACTGGTCCTGCGAGGAAAGTGAGCCGTGGTCCAGAGGGAAGGCGCCGTGGTTGTTGCCAGCTTGCCGTCCCCCCACGGCCGGAGAGGACTCACTCAGGCTGCTGTAGATGCTGTTGGTGTGGCCGAGCTCTGACATGGGAGGTTCATCTGAGCAAAGAGATTGAACAAAGAAGTGTTTGGGACGTGGATTTTACCGCGTTTTAAGTTACTTTCCTCAATGAATACCATCAGCTTCTTCTTCCTCTCTATGTCGCTTATACACTGTAGTGTAGACAAACACATTTCTTTTACTCAGTTAACCTCATCAATTTAGTTCAATCACAGGGTTAACTAAATCTGTACAAATGAGTGTAAAGTCAATAAATACGCTTGCAAACATTAGGCACACCCAAACATAAACTCATTAAATTTTTTTCTTGTAAATTCTCAACAAGATGGTAAAATGTTTGACTACTGTAGCAACGATTGTTACATGTTACTGTACGGCTAAAGTAGACCTATTAACGATTCCCTACATTTGGCTATCATTAATTATTTGCCAAGCGCAAGACTCCCATGCGGCTATCTTCTCTAACTGGCATATAATATTTCCGAGCACCGAACGGAAAAACTGGAGATTTTGAGGGGGACACAGTAAACAAAATTACTGTTATCACATGATAGATTAATATATGCATTGTTATGTATAAAGTGAAGATTTGGCATATATGCTTTATTTTATCTAAAATGCATAATGGTTAAAGTTTGCTAGCTAAAATATTTATCAGAGGTATTTTTAATATTTATCCTTTCAATCTGTCTGTAATTCTGATGTCTGTATGTTCTTTCTTTGTCCAAAAACGTGTTGAATGTATTTTTCTTCTTTTATGTGATGTTTAAAAACATCTCACATTTTCCCTGTATCCCAGCAACATAACAGCATGTTTAAACTGGCTTTGAGACATTCATATTTTACTGATAAGGTTTTGAACATTGAAACAAACGACACTGCAAGGTCCTTCAATGTTTATAGTTACTACTTCATTTATAACTCTTTTTCTTATCCACTTTAGACCACAAACACAAACCTGGATATCTGTTTATGTGTATGATGAATCGTACCCGGGGCTGCAAACTATTTCAAATTATCTTTCATCTCTAATACAGATTACTAAACATGTGTAAGGACACAGAAACAAGCCTGAGTCTATATGTCTATATATGTCTATGGATCTTACAGCAATAAGGTAAGGTAAGGTAAAAGCATTACTTTTTTCAATCATAAAACAGCAGATATATTATCATTTTATAGAAAAAAAAGAACAGACTTGAATATTCAAAGTATGTATTGATATGTTGCATCACTGGCAGTACTAAGAAACTTGAATGTAAAGGAGGGAGGAGCATTTTTTAGTCAAATCTGCTGCTTTGTTTCCATGAAGCCAACGTGTCTGCACCATCTCTCTACATTTACCTGTGAAAGACACCTCCGCGTCGCTGTCCATGCCCTCCTCCTGGATGCTGTCTTTGTCGGACTTGGAGCTTCCCCGTGACCTCTTCATGTTGCGGAAGTACTGGCCCCACCTTTGCCGTCCGGCATCCTTCTTCAGGCGTTTTTCTTTCGCTCGTCTGTTCTGAAACCAGACCTGGAGGGGGAAGTGAACCAGATGACAGTCACATAAAAGGTTAGGATCGTTCATCCACAAACCTCAGCTGGATTTTTATCTAAGTTAACTAACAAAAAACATAATTGTATATTTAGAAATATGACTTGATTTTCAGGTTATTAGTTAAAAAGACAAAATCGATTAGAATGCATCCATTGTCAATTTACTTAATTTTGCAATAAAAACCCTTTGATCTGGAGTTCCTCACTGTTTATCCTGTTTTCATTTTTTTCCCAATAATAAGGTGAAACTGATGTTTTAAGGACTTGTCTGGACATCACTTTACTCTTTTAGGTATCCCCTAACTCAGATTTATGAGACGTTCAATTCCCTTCAAAACTTCTCCAACTTGGCTCACCTGTGAGAGCAGACAGATCAGCCTCCAGATTCCTCATACTATTAAAACATGTTTTCTGCGTTTTTGATCTGAACTCAGCTGTGCTCGCACTGTGAGGTGTAGATTTAAACTGCATCCTCAAGCTTGCACTTAGAAGG